>JAUYWG010000061.1:10175386-10229716 GCA_034779775.1 Enteromius afrohamiltoni
TATATATATATTTTACATTTTATATCAAAGATATTTAAAAGTCTTTGCTTTAGTTTTCATCAGAGATAATAACACGGTGGGAGGTTACTTGAAAATTATACATAATCTTTACTTTCAAAAATGCAATTTTGAGGCGTTTAAAAGATACCATGTTATCAGAGTCCTAATTACATTTTAATTGGCGCCTTGATGATTTAACAAGGATTCCCTTCACCCGCCATGAATCAGAGCTGGACTTGTAAATAGTTTCTGGTTTTAAAGAGAGCTACCAGATGACACCAGATGGAACAGTCGGCCGTAAAATAGAAGACAAACACATCAAAGACATTTCTGGTCCTCCACACAAAGTTCAGCGAGCTTCTAGGCTAAAAACACCCACGGGAGCAGAGCCAGAGGTCTTGGAGCTACGCTGTTACTACACTCCCAACCCCTTCATCAGTCAAACTGCCTCCTCCGTGAGGTCCAGCACTGTCGACTTCACCTCTACATGTACATCAGCTCTCTCCTTCAACATCCCTACACTCTTTCATCTCAGGTCCTGACTTTTAAGTCCAATCGTGTTGATGTGAGGGGGAGCAGCCGCATAGCCTCATGGCCCCAGCAGGCAGAAACGGTGGTTCCTGGCTACAGTGAAAGCACAGGCCTTGACTAGCACTGTTGGGAATGGGAGGGATGAGAGAGTCTGCCGAAACAGTGGGAGGAAGGGAGGGATAGATGGCAGAAGAGGGGAGGGGGAACAGCATGCCACAATTCACCACATCCAGGCCACTAAAAACCACGTCTATTCTTTCTCTGCTGCTGCGGTGCTTTCCGTTCAAACTTGAATCGTTGAACGAGTAGCTCTTTAAGGTGTTTGCTGAGATGCTGCTGAAAGGTTGTTATGTTTTTAAAGTAAAACGTTACTGCTTGACTCGATTAAAAGTCTTAAGAAGGTTAAATCGTTATTACAATTTTATGTGGTTTCCGCCCTCGCCAGATACAGTAAATCAAAAATGGTCTGTGGTTGTGCGAGATTATCCTTGCAACCAAAGCATAAATTTAAGCCACATTCAATTACCGGATCCTTAAAACAAAAACATGGAAAATATTTATATGTTCTAGGAATTATTAAAAGTTAAAAGATACCATCTTATTTAAATACGATCTTGTCCTGACCAATCAGCCTCAGTGTAGGCTGTAGGCCACAGGAAAGGAAGCTCTCCAAACACCCTGAATTCCTTTGAAAAATTCCCAGAACTCTCAAATTGTGTTCATCTGGGGCCATTTTATTCAATGGACTATTTTACATAATGTCAGAATACAGATTTAATATTATGTAACAAAGAAAACTGAAGGAAGTTTACAAAATCGGATGCTATATGTCCAAACGGTGCTGTTTTTATTTGACATTACAAATCTATTATAAGAGAAATTAGATGTTTTTAAAAATATAAGAATAGTGAATGAGCTAAATCATTTTTTATAATGTATATTATTATTCACAATTAATCACATCCAAAATAAGCTTGTTTATATAACATGAGTCTGTACGGTGTGTATTTATTATGTTCACAGTATATATATATATAAAAAATATGTACATGTATTTCAAGGTATATATTTATACATAAATATATTTAATATAAAAACATAACATATTTTTCTTTAATATATACATGTGTATATGTGTGTGTGTGTGTGTTTGCATGTACTTAATAAATACCCACACACACACTTATATTTATGTGAACAAAACACATAATTTATCATTTGACAGCACTAAATAACAATTATTATTATTATTATTAATAAAAACATTAGATGTTAAATATTTTGTTTTAATAATAATATTCGTTATTGTTTTTGTTGTAACTTATTGTTGTTATTAAATAACAACAATGAAAAAATTATTAAGACACAATACAAATAAAAATGATAATAAGACAATTTATTGTATTTATTAAATAAATGTATTTATTTATTATTTATTATTTTTACTAGTAATAATTTGTCTTTATTAATTAATTTATAAGTACATGGTGGAGACATTTCTTGAAAACAGCTAATTTATTTGTGAATTAAATTAATAATATGTTTAACCGTCATGATAACAGAACAAGAGAAAACTTTTTATGACTCCAGTGTCTATATATTTAGAGACTAATTTTGAGAACAGGAAAAAAAATGTATCTACTGAAAACCCCAATCATATCATGGTGTCCTGTTTATCTGGACACCAGGATATTACACACCAAGTAAAGCAGAAATCAGTTCTGCAGAAAAGGACTTTGTACAGTTGGCGGGATCTCATCTTGATTGCTCACAGCCATTCCTCCCTTGCTTAGCGTGCTAAAGGTTCAGAATGAGGGGAAGTGTGTGTTACTCACTCGCTCTTCATCTGCAGCACCTGCTCCATGCTGACAACTCCAGCTATGCTGAAGTTTTCACTGTATTGGCTCATCTTGATTGAGTCCAGCCACTCGGCCACAGACCTGAAGGGAGAGCCATCTGAGCCACTGGTGCTGGGAAGCCGAATGGAAACTCTGACAAAGACAGAACACAAATACATTCAACAAACCACACAGCGAGACCTTTTTTTGTCTTTTCCCCTTTCTAATTATTGGGTGGGAAAGAGACACGCTGCACTTGGAAAACCTGTCTGTTCGGTTCAAGAATCTGATAAAGATACAAAGCTGTCAGATTTCTCCTTCTTGCACGCCTACAATGTGATAACAATCTGAGGATGCCAAACCATTCAGCAGCACCACTGGTACATGGCGGCATGTCTTAACTTTACCAAGGAATGACTTTGTTTAAACTACCATTTGTGCAAAATTGTGTAATAGACAGTACATGCCTCAACGTCTCTCTGCCGTTCACGCCTCGTGAAGCTTCGTACGAGCCTTTTAAGAATTCAAAGTATGTGTTGAGTGCTTACCGAGGGTCAAAATCTGCAATGGCCTTCAGAGATTCAGGGCTCTTAAGGAGCTTGTCTAGTATGCTGACAATGTCGCCAAAGCGGGGCCGTTTGGAGCGATCTTGCAGCCAACACTGTAACATCAGCTGATAGACGGCAGAGGGGCAGTCCATCGGAGCAGGAAGGCGGAAAGCCTCATTAATGGCCTTCATTACCTAGAGAGACAAAAATAGTCAGATAAGACTGAAGATGCTTTGGGACTAACAGCAGAGTTATTGTTCATAGCCGATGTGGTACCTCATGGTTACTCATGTCCCAATAGGGCCTCTCTCCAAAGGCCATGACCTCCCACATGACAATGCCAAAACTCCACACATCACTTGCTGACGTGAATTTCCTGTAAGCTATGGCCTCCGGAGCAGTCCAGCGAATAGGAATTTTACCTCCCTGTTAGGAAAAAAAAAACATATAAACAAGTGTCGGCAATCCCTTGTAATTTCAGAAAATCCTGAAATAATAACCAGGTTGTAGCGATGGTAAAATAAAGCCATCTGGACTTAAGAGCAGCTTGTAACCACATATTTATTTGCTATGTGAACGTACACTGGTGGTGTAGGTTCCTTCAGGGTCGTCCTCCAAAACACGTGACAAACCGAAGTCAGACACCTTGCACTCCAGGTTGCTGTTGACCAAGATGTTTCTGGCAGCCAGATCCCTGTGTACATAGCTCATGTCTGAGAGATATTTCATCCCGGCCGCAATGCCACGGAGCATACCGACCAACTGGAAGGATGACATCTCGCCATCGTGGTCCTGTGAAGAAGTATGAGTTTTAATTGAAGTTGTTCTTGTGAAAGGAAAACCACACTAGGGAGTTCCTGAGTAAATTATTTGCTATGTTAAATCACTTTGAAAGTATGTCAGTATCATCTGTCATAATTATTCTGCCTCAGTGATAAATTTGACAAACGTACCTTCAGGTATTTGTCAAGAGCTCCATTTTCCATGTACTCAGTCACAATCATGGCATGCTTGACTGAAAAGAAACAGACAAAGACATAAAGCGGATTTGCAAAACGAAAAGTAAGAACAAAAAGAAGTTCTCAGTAAATATTTTCAGAGGATAAAATCTAAGAATTTAAAATGTAACAACAAAACTTTATTAATATTTATGTAATGCAACACTTAGATAAATAAATTACTTTTTTGTATTTCAAATAATGCTATACTCACACACAAATAAAGCATGTTTTTATTTCAAGAAAAATACTACCAATAATATTTTATTATTATAAAATTTATACAAATATTTGTCATATTTGTACTATAAAATGAAAGAATAATAGTTTATTTTTAGCTTCTTGAATTAAATAAAAGGTGAAAAAATAAAGTGTAAAAATAAAGAATATAATAAATAAAGTTTATTAAAAAATCATCTAAAACATACAGCATATGCACTTTTTATACATTGTAAAGTAAATATTTAATTTTTATATTTTATTCCTTAGCTTATTGAATTAAAAACAATATATAGCATGTTTTTATAAAAAAGAATTATTAAAAGAATTACTATACATTTTTTCTTTATTACTATAAACATTTATTTACACTAAGAATGTAAAAATAAAATACATATTTTTTATTTTATAAATTAAATAAAAGGTGTATAAAATAAAAGTATAATAAAAAGTTAATATATACATATGCACTTTTTGTACATACTATAAAATTAAACAAATGTATATTTTATTCCTTAGTTTCTTAAAAAGTGCACACTGTATATGTGTGTGTGTATGTATATATATATGCACATTTTATTTAAAAAATCATATTAATAAATTATTTAGAATTTTTTTTTAAATGTGTATTTATTTATTTTTTGAAATGCTAATTTATTCTAAAACTAGATGTAGACTTGATAGGGCACTCACATTTGGTGACCACCCCCTCCAGTCGGATGATGTTCTGATGTGAGAACTGCCCCATGATGCTGGCCTCGCTGAGGAAGTCCTGCCTCTGTTTCTCTGTGTATCCTGGCTTCAGCGTCTTTATTGCAACCGCTGTTTCCTTCCGACTGGGAGCTTTCAGAATTCCTCGATACACCTCTCCAAACTCACCTACAGCACAGCAACACAATCCACCGAAATGAGAGGCATAAAGGCATCAGATAAATAACACACCCCTATGACAACTCTTTAATCGTGACATATAGGGGTTATTTAAAAACATGAAGGAGGCGCTTCAAAATGATAACCAGCATGCATCTGGCCCCAGAGAAGCCTATGAACATTAGTGAGTGGATTCATGGGAGGGGGGTCAGAAGGGCATGAGAATCTGTGTACAACAAGCAGACAGAAAGTGGACAAGGGCCACGTCCTGTGGGCGGCTTGAGAGGGAAAACGCGACCACTGATCTTCTCATTTAAATCTGACGTTTGATATATAGCCTAAAAACACTTTAGGACATAGGTCTAATTTAGCGGTTGTTTGTTTTATTTTTAAGTCATGATTAATTAACTCAGGTTTTTTATTATAGCTGTACTCCTCCATGTGGGATATGAAAAAAACCTCCAGAGCGGATTAAGAAAACAACACTAATTCAATTTGAATGACGTTGGGAGGGAAAAAAACGTCTCTAGAGGGAAAGAATTACTACACTGAAAATATTCCAGCTCTAACATGTAAAGCTTGAATAAGACAATTTCTAATGTGTGCCTCCTTTAAGCTGTCACTCCATCGAACTGTAAAAAGCTGTCACTCTCAATGAACTGTAACATAACTTCAAATCAATGAATGTTCAAACTCCCTTCCCCCAGAATGCAGTCAAAACATCCCCACAGCGGCTTGTCAAACTGCCTAGATGTACTAACCTGCTCCGATGACTTTCTGCTTTGTGATGTGACTTGGATGGATCTCGCTGGCAAACTTGAGCACCGCCGTGTTGGGGTCTTCGTACGTGTGAGGATCAACGTAGGTCTTCAACGGCTTCAACTGGTCTGCAATGAACAGAATTCAGGGAGAATTTAAGAGGAGGGGTTGTAAAAGAAGAAAGCCACTAACTGAAATTCAATGCCACTAACCTGGGCTAGAGAAATAGGTGTCCTCTGGCCCTTGTCTGGTGTGAGAGTTTCTTCGCCTGTAGAAGAAGAAAAACAACTCAATGAATGCTCTATTTTTCAGCAAACTGACACATTCCTATTGAGACTTGAGTTTTAAGAGTGGCTAGTGCTGGCCCGGCTCCATTCAGTCGAGGAGTGCTTAGAAAAAAAGTGGTCTGTGTTTGCCAATTGGTGACAGAGGTCTGGGTTATCAAAGGGAACTACGAAGGGCTCAGGTCTCCTTCACAGAACCGCTACAATCCCGTCGCCTCTTATCTTATACAATATGCCTCTCTGATTCATCTCCTTTCAAACACGCCTCTTGTTAAGATACACTTAGTGAGCAGTCAGCGGACAGTCAGCGAATTGATTCTTCCTTAAAAGCTTTAAGGAGCTGTTTCAGTCAGAGTGTGAGAGCGGTGAAAAGGAAACACTGAATGGATTTTTAAGGAGAAAGAAAAGGAACGGCTTGAAGGAGTGACTGGGGAAGAGGTACAAAGCTGGGTGTGTGTGTGTGAAGTGTTCGTTGCTAACCGTTTTCGCAGAAACAGGACCACTGCCACGATAAAAAGCATGATGCCTCCTCCAATTGCAGCCCCGATGATCACTGCTGTGTTTGCTTGCCTCTGAGGAACTGAGAAAACAATAACAAAGAAGCCAAGCAAATGAGTAATTCAAGAATAAAAACACACTCCATAACATAAAAGAGCAAAGAAACATTTTCTGTCACTTAAAGAGAAAAACATCCCAAAAACAACATTCTGACACTGATTTTAAAAATAAGTAAGTTTAATAAATGTTATTGTCTGTTTCATAATGTTTTAAAATGTTTTTTTAATTATTATAAAAGACCCTATGATGTGCTTGCCATGCACAGTTTGTTGTTTGTTTGTTTGTTTGTATTGCATTTTGAAACTTATTCAAATTTGGGCGTAACATGCCTTTATTGTGTTTTTAAATAGCCAATAGCACGTATTTGCATCTCAGCCATGAACTTGATTTGCTGGTGGTACTGGGGGCGGGACATTCTCATTCTAGAGAACATTTGTGACCCTGGACCACAAAGCCAGTCTTAAGTCGCTGGGGTATATTTGTAGCAATAGCCAAAAATACATTGTACAAGTCAAAATTATTGATTTTTTTTTGTGCCACAAATCCTATGTAAACATCATATTCCATGAAAATATTTAGTCAATTTCTTACCAAAAACATATTAAAACCTCATTTTTGATTAGAAATATGCATTGATAAGATCTAATTTGGACAACTTTAAAGGTGATTTAGATTTTTCTGTACCCTTAGATTCCAGATATTCATAAACTTGTATCTTGGTTAAATATTACCCTATCCATCCAAAAAATACATCAATGGGAAGCTTATTTATTCAGCTTTCAGATTATGTATAAATCTCAATTTCGGAAAATTAACACTTAAAGACTTGTTTAGTAGACAGGTTTTGTTGTCCAGGGTCACATTTGATTGAACTGTGTACATGTGTGTAGCGCAGAATGAGTGATCTGTATTTTGGGTTATTTTTTTAAACATATTAAATTTTTTCAATGAGGTATGTGAATGCTTAAATGGCTTCAAATAGAGAACTGAAAGCCATATAAATGCATTATATTAAATATAACAGCAAACATTTTTATTTTGTTCACCTTGCGGGAGTGTTGAAAACTCCTTTTCCAAGCTGTGGCTGCCTGGGTTTCCTTCTGGGCTGAGAGCTTGAACTTTAAACAAGTAAACGGTGGAAGGAGACAGATCACTGATCTGAACAGAGTTCTTTTCCAGCACCAGAACAGTGTAGGTAGTGACCTTTCCGTTGGCTATCTCCTCATCATTTTCCTGTAGACATGACAATGAAAGGAAGATGATGAAATGGAGAATAACATCATGGATAAAGAATTGCAGTTTCTTAATCAGGCTGAAATGGATATTGTAACTGACCTTTTTGCGATACATCAGTTCATAACGTGTGGCAACTGGCTTGGAACGGTGAGAAACAGACCACTGAAGCGACAGGCTGGTGGAGCTGCTGTCCATGAGATGTATCGCAGTCACTTTTGGGGGATCTGGGGGTAAAACAACAGTTAAATTCGAGTCTCTGACGTGTGTGAGCTAGTTTATATTGTACACCCAAAAATCTGATCTTAAGACTGTGCAAATAGTGAATGTCACATGGTTCGCTATAGTGAGGGGAAAATTGAGTGTAATTGGAAACAGTCCCAGTAAACACTGTGCACTTTCAGTGGGGTTAGGGGGAAAAAACCTGAAATTCGATATGACTGAAGTCACCGTACAGACTATAATTAACAAAATATCTGATTTTAATCAGATTTCAAACCACAAATGGATGTGGTCTGAATCAGGTTTGTAAACATCCGACTTTGTGTGTTTTTAAGCCGTTTATACTACAACAACCAAAACGATTTGATTTCTGCTGCTTCTGTTTAAACCTAAATTAAAGCCTACTACTATAAGTGTTGGTAACCGTTTATTTCAATAGTAATAACAGTAAGTAACTTTGCAACTACATGTCAACTAACAGTCATTAGAGTATTTATAGACTGTCCGCTTAATATCTTCTAACACTTTATTTTGATGGGTCCACAGCAAAACTTTGCAAGTTTTCTTTCAACTTTCTATCCCTAAACCTAGCCTAACAGTCTACTCTTAAAGAGTTAGCAGACATATAGCTGCAAATTAATGAGAATTAGTTAATTTGCAGTTTCCATGTAGTTACAAAGTTACTTATAGTTAGTAGAATGTCTAAAGTGGACTATTTCCCAAAGCAAAAAAAAAACAGTGAAAATGTCTAAAAGAATCTAGAGACCAAAAATGAGAATTCATAAAAAGCAACACAGTATCTATCAACACAGTTTTTTAAAAGTACCTTATTCTTATCAAGGCTGCATTTATTTAATCAAAATTTACGTGAAAAAGTAATTTATTCCTATGATGGCAAAACTGAATTTTCAGAATCCATTACTCCAGTCTTCATTTTATAACCCCTTAGTTAATCTGTTAAACTGTTCACTGATGAGTAAGAGCGCTGACCTGTATAATGTAAAGCGGTGTTGATGCTGCTGGTGGCTCTCTTATTGCCAAACTGGGACACTCCGCTCCGTGACTCCACGGTGAAGGTGTAGTTCAAATGGGGCTCCAGTTCACTCACAGTGACTCTGGTCTCCTTCAGGTCAGTGTTACTTGGATCGAAACGCACTTTCTCGCCACAGGGTTGACATGCGCTCACCTCACAGCGCTCGCAAACCACAGCGTATGTGATATCACTGCGCCCGCCGGTGTCTGCAGGGGGCCTCCATGACAATTGAAGCCTGCCTATTGACATCTGAGCCGTGGTGGCGACCAGACTCTGAGGAGCGGAGGGTAAACCTAAGCAGACAAAGAGCAGACAAGCCTTTTATTTACCCATTCACCTGTACTGGTTTCCCTACAGAAAAGAGTGACAGAGAACGGATATTGTATGTAAATACAAAATGACAGCAACTAGCACACGACAGGTGAGATGCAGAAGCAGCTTCTCACCAGAGCAAGCGTCTGTTTCGAGGTCCTCAGGTGCTCGGTAATAGCCGTCCTTGCAGGTGCAGCTGGTGGCGCCAGGATTTGAGGGCTGGGTGTTTTTTGGACAGGGTTTGCAAGCCTCGGTGGACACTGAAGATTTGAAGAAGCCAGACTGACATTCTGCAAAAAAAAAATTAAAAAAGCACTTGTATGATGACTTGGATGAGGATGAGAGCAAATGGTGCAATTAAACTGCTCACAGCGTATATATATGTCAAGTGATCATCTATGTATGAACGCAGTAAATTAACCTCCTTTGAAGATGTTTTTTTTTTTTTCTCGCTACAGCTTTTTTTTTTAAAGCTCCGTGCGAGAGTGCTCAAAGTTGACAGAGCAAGACTAAGCACACTCCTACTCATCCTGTGTGAACCATCCCCCCCATTCTCTACAAACAGGACCAGTCATCCCACATTCCAGAACGGTACCTCTGCTCTAAAAACTCCAGCACCAGATAAAACAGAACAAAACACATAATACCAACAGACAGCATGAATGCTGGAGAATGCTGTCGTTAGCCAAGTCTAGTAGATATTATACATTCAGACATATTCATGCATTTTATAATATATTATGTTACATTATACATATAGACATACAGTGGCCACACTTAAAAATTCATTTGAATCATTTCTCAAAATATTAAATAATGTAGCGTTTACTTCCAGTACAATGGCTTTACATAATAAATGTACTTTAAAAATGAAGGATTTGGACAGGCTGTGGTTGTCAAACATCATAGAACATGTCCATAGTTAATGTAATGAGCTACACCTGTGGTTACTCTAATTTGGACACCTGTGTAAACTTGAGGGGAAATGACATCATACATAACCTAAAAATTGTTGGTTAAATATGGTTGAAAAAAAAAAAAAAGTAATACAAGATTTCAAAAAGGGCTACAAAAAAAGGATAATAAAAAGAATGTTGTTGATTTACAACTGCATTCTATAATTTAAAAAATAATTGATTTGCAAATTTGTATGAATTGCAATCAAAATCTTTTTGGGGCCACAAAACTTTTTGCATTTAACAGATTCATTAAATTAAGATTAAAATTAAAATAAATTCCAAGCATAAATTCATTCAATCTGACTTTGTAAATATAGAAACAGAAAGAAAAAGAAAGGTGTCCTCGGAATCGGTCTAGAAATATTCAAACATGCCCAGCTCATGTCCTTCCGCTGACTCTCATTCACAATCCTCCACCTCCACCCTATGCACACACAAACACGCGCTGCTTCCGGTCGGAATCTGGCTCTTTGGTTTCTTGGAGCAGCCACATACAGGACCACTTATTTACTTTAACAATGAAGCTGTGATATCTGGTTTTCAGTTTCAAGCTGCAAGTTTTATCAGTCAGGCAACAAGCTCAGACACACGCGAGGCTTAGATTATTGGTTGCAATATTACACAATCATGTACACCATGTGTCTGATCAGGCGAAATATCTGTATATATCTGTTGAAATGCTGCCAGAGGCAAAGACGGTGTAATATTAGTAGAGAGATGATTATTGACATTTGCGCAAAAAATTCAGTATTAGGACACTTGAAAAAGAAGAGTGAAACATATACCTGTGATGAGGAAGTCTATCAGTATAAAGCGGCATGTCTTTATTTTATTTATTATTTCTATACCTTATTATTTTAATACCTTAAATTAATATAGATATTATAATAAATATTCGTTTTTAAAAAATATATATCATTTCTGTAATTATTTTATTTTTGCTTAAAATCATTATTTATAATCGCATTGAAGAATGTACAGAATAAGCTAAGACAATAAATATACTATTAGTTTAAATGAGTATATTAATGCAATCTTTAAATATGGCTAAAAATAAGCAAATACTTTTTGCTGTCATTGTATTTCTGTAGCACAGTGGTCACATATCAAATCATTGTTTCCATTTTCTAATGGTTTGTTATCTGAAGATTTGCCAAACAGTTATAATTACAGAGTAGGGTGCTTCCTCCTTCCTGAACGCTTTGTATCAATTGAGGCCTTGTTTTGGGTTGAGCCACTTGCTCTCCCTCACAGGAAGGGGGTTAACGGTGGTATACATTACCTCTAAGATTTGAGAGCATGCATTCTCTTATTTCAAAAGAAAACTCGCAGCATGAAAAGAATTCAGCATGGCAGCGAAGATCGAGTCAATGTGTTATTTATTCCTTCTTTCAAGTTGACTCCTCATCTTGTTTCTGTGCCAGCTGTTGTGGAGACTTTACTGCAACTCATTAACGCGGCTCTCTGCGGAGGTGGGGATAGTGTGGGAGACAGGGGGACTGAGGGAGAGACAGAGAGAGGGATAACGAGTCCTGGTGGGATTTGAAAGGAAAGGGGGGAGTAGGGGAAGAAAAAGAATTGTCCTATTCACAGCAAAAGGGGGCCAAACAGCTGCTGCTGCGAACCCCGTTTCATATCGCCCCCCCCTCTCAGCTCTCCACTCGTAATCTCCAAATTCTTAAGTCCCCTCGCTTGCCGCATTGCCACATGTGAGTGTCTAGCACAACATTCTACGGCCCATTCAGTCCAGACAACAGGCGCAGAATGCCACTCGGGGCAGCGAGAGAGAAAACACTTGTTTCGAATAGCGTAGATGCCGCACGACGCGTTAATACGCTGCCTGGCTTCTTAACAGCCACGGACAAAAACCTGACGGCGTTTGGAGGGCTGCTTTAATCCTTTTATGCAAAAAGTTTACAAAAGACTCGAAACTTATTCAAAACACTTTGTGTGTAAGGAATCAGATCTACAAACTTTTCGAGCCACAGTGGAAAAAAAAGGTGATGCAGGACTTTCTTTAAAAAACTAATTTTGTTCAGAAATTGCCATATAGAAAAATAATTAAAATAAATGAATAAAAAAATATTTACCAACAAAATATATATATATGTATATATTACATATTAATATATATTATTTGTCATTTTTATCTAATTAAATAAATGTTGTAATAAACATTCAAATAATTAGAATGAATAAAAATAATAAAAACAATAAAAAGTATGTAACACACTAAATTAAATGTGCAAATTCGATGTATAAAAACTGAAAAAGTAGGGTTTGATTGTAAAATATACTACAATAATCTGTTTATTTAGAAAAAATATTTTACAACTTTCATTCTCCACTGAATTCAAAAACTACTGTTGCAACATTGTCACTTTCCAAAATACTGCAGGAATGTGATTCAGCGCGAGGGGCTTTGTCTTCGCCTTTTGGACACAACAGGAAGCAGGAAGCGCGAGGCTGACGCATAGCTTCCTTCCAAAGGCAGCCAATCAAAGCATGAGTGGACAGAGAAGGCGAATGTTAGACACACTCTGGAAAGGAGAAACTGGCTCATTTGCCAAAATCGTAGCAAGAGGTCAGAGGCGAACAGCGACTTATGGCTTTTGAGGAACATTGATTACATTTATGTAATACAAACTTCCCAGCAGAGATGTGTCGGGCCCCGTCTTACTATCTGGCACCGAGAGCCTAGGCCATAAGAGCCTCTGAGTGACTGTTTGTTTATTGTGAGAGTAGCTGGATCCTGCTCGCCGATGACCTACTGGGGTCTGTGAGCAGTGTGGGTTGAGTGGAGCAGTCGGAGCGAAGACTGATGAGAGGGTGATGTTAATGGACGGATGTATGGATGGATGGGTCGACAGAGAAGGGGAAGGAGGGCTGAATGAATGAGTGTTTACATGGCGGCGGGACAGCGCAAAACCCCTCCAGGACAAGAGTTTGACAGGGGGGGTTTCGAATGAGAAAAGGAAAGAAAAACAAAAGGCCTAGTCATTTAAACCTAGGCACGGAGGGGCTTACATGTAGCCTTAGGCAGAGTTGAGTTAAAGTGTGCTGCTCCACCAGGTGTTGATGGCCAAGTAAAACAAACACCAGAGCAGAGTGAGTGCGGACAGCGGCCAGGGGCTCATTTCACAGGGGAAGAGGTTAAATTCAGACAGAGAGCCACTGAGAAAATAAAACACGCACGCATAAGAAAATGAAGATTAAGATAGCATGGTGCAATCATAAACATTGGTTTTCTGCGGCCTACAAGGAGGCGAAGACAAATGTACAGCTCAGCTATATGTGCTTCATTCATTTAGAATAATATTTGTAAAACATAAACTTATTTTTTACTCTGCTATGGTTTTGTTTAATTTTTAATAAAAAGAGATATTGAACTGGAGAATATTGAAATAGTGTTTTTATATCAGTTCATCCCTAAATATTTAAATATAAGAGTTACTGAGAGGTGCGCATTCTAACTAATTTTCAGAAAAAATTCACAGAAAACATCTCTGAATGGTCATTGAAGTGGTTTTTATGGTCAGACGGGAAAAAGCCAGAGCTGTGTGTGTGTTTGTATGTATGGGGGGGTATGCAGTGGTAACATGAAGCCAGCAGGGAGGGAATGGTCTCTAGGTGTGGTGAGAGCATTAGTGCAAAGGATTATCAGCCCAATGGAACAGTTGTAAGAGAATTACATCTACGCTTTACAATTCCACTCACTCTTTCATCTAGTCGTTAACAGACACAATAAATGCTCTAATCCCTCTCTTTTCACACTTTTCACTCATTCTAAAGGAAAGAGGGCAAGAGGAAGAGAAGATGACAGCACACAAAAGGACACAAACACTGAGACTCATCCAGAAGATTTGTTAATTAAGAAAACAGTTAACTAAGAAACACTACAATCTCTCAACTGAATGGGCACAACCAGTACTGGTTTGCTTTCATACAAATCATCCGCCCATCGACCAAACTTTGAGATGGCAACACAGATGGGAAAAGTCTGGGTAAGGCCAAAAATGTTAAGCAAAGGCATAAACAAAATTCCTTAATATGTGGGAAATGAATAACTGAATGAAGCCAATGACTGAGAGCGACAATAGAAAACCCTGAGCGGACGAGTTGGAGGGTCACTGAGGATTAGAAGGCCTCCGGTTTCCGCTATAGCTTGTCCTGTTTCGGGGGACACAGAGCTGACATGGAGGCAGGAAACTGCTGATCTCACATTTTAGCAGCACAATACACTCAGCACATGCACACAATCCTGAAGTTAACGCCTCTCATGTAAAAGCCACAGTGTATATATAAAGAGTAAAACTAAATATTCCACCCCATTGGTGGACCAACTATGTCACTGCACTCTGGAAAAAGTACCAAATTATATACGCAAAAATGGCAGAATTGTACGTGACCAATTACTAAGGTGGAAAAATCCACACAATTCCCTCCTTATGGTGACTCACTTTATCATCTGTTCACCTCCTCCTACACGGTCAACGTAAACGTTTTGTGTTCTAGTGAGCATAGTTTCATTTAATTTGTATGTTTTAGCAGTCATTATCCTGAAATGATCAGATCAACCATGTCATCCACTCTCGTTTCGTTTGAGGATCAAAGACGTCAACCAAACCCATTTGGAAGCGCACCTCATTATCTAAACTTGCCCAGACAAATGGTACCGCAGTGGAAAGAACTGGCAATGAGTTGTTGTGGTTGACGGCTAGTTGGGTAAGATTAAGAAACCCATAGGATAAATGATTTCTGGGGCTTAATAGGTATACAAGAATTAAATAAGGCAAAAGAAGAAGGCATTAGCAGCACATAAACAGAGAATGATTACACCTCAGGGTATGGATTATACTGCTTTTATCAACTCTGTTCTGGTGGAATACTGCTGAATTATATTTAGCGCAAATTATTAACTTCGCACAATTGTTTAAATTTCATCAGATTTTTTACTTTAGCCTAGAAAACTCCGCTATCTCACTTTTAGAGGATTTCTGTATTACACTTCTGCGCTGTCACCCAATGGCTCGAGGTATTTAAGTACTCTGTGCAATTTCTCAAGCAAGGAATTCCAAAATTTCACAACCTTTTGACCGTACATGTATGTGAGTCAGAGCTAACGTTTATTTAAAATGCTTTTGCACGTAAACCAGGGATGGCCTTAAAGCATCTATTTGTCTCTGGGAGACAGAAGGGATAAGCAAAGCTGTTTATTTACAAGTCACAATTTGAAATCTCCCAGAAGAGCTTCAACAGTGTTTGCAGGGCCGTGTGAAAGTGGATGTTTAAACATTTAATACATGTCACTTCCAAGACCTGCAGTCAAAGCCAAAAATAACATATTGTCATTGGAGCAGCCAATAACAATAAATATAAACCATGCCTGGTTGGTTTAATTTCGGAAGACTCTAGGGATCACAATCAGTTTGAGAGAGGGTACAAAGGTGGGAAACTAAGAACGAGAAAACAAGAAAGCAAGCAAGAAAGGAAAAGACCAGAGTAACAGGATAGGAAGAAGATCCATCCAAAACCAGTACTTATGGCTCTTGAGGACACACACCCAAGTCAATTACTACCCAGCCAGTCACTCACCACACATTATACACACAAAACTCTAACTTGGTCACCCATAACTCTGGGCTTAACATGTTCCAGTGCAGGAAAAGCCTTATTTACAGTAAAGCACAAGGACTTTTCTACTGAAATATAACGCCGCTATTAAAGATTCAAGACCATCCGGCTTCATCAGTGTCTTGTTTTTCCTATAGATCAACAATATGGTGGCCAATAGCACTTTGAAATGTTCCAGAAACTATAGCTGTCCGAATCTGGCAACCTCGGTTTACTGTGAGTGACAGGGTGTGGGCATGAATTCCTAGTGCAGTCTAGCATAGGTCAGGCAGCACGTCTTTGTGTGGTCAACAAAGGTATGCGCTCTTTTATTCATTATGACTGAGAAAGGGTGTGTTTTATTAGTGGAAAACTGTGTCAGCATCACTATAGATTAAACCGCAGGGCCGCTTGCATGTCTGATATTTATATTGTTAAGAAATTTCACTACCACAGGACAGTTTGCCATCTTTTTCAGAGAATGAACGGTTGTCTGACCCCACCCATGCATTTACCCATAGTTCCCTGATCTGGCTATTTGACAATGATTGCCTTTAATCAACAGTACATCCATCAACGTGAGTCAGCTCTGGCCTGGAGCTCTCCTCAGGGAATTCCTCAGGCAAGCAGTAGTTGGGAAGGCTCCTTAATAAACCTAGCAGGAATGCATCAGCCGAGTGAAAGAGGCGCAGGCGGGGGGGGTCTAGAGAGGGGGTTTGTCTCTGAACACAGAACTACATTGTTCTGTTACCTTTACATTCCATTCTCCACCTTTCCACTACAATCTCCTCCCTCTCCAAAGTCTGACACTTTATCTTTTCCCATTCTAAACCATGCACACACACCTGTTCCCACAATTCCTGGACTATAACACAAGGAATGTGCGCAAACCAACAAAAATGCACGCGCATGAACTGGACAACTGTAATGTGCATTAAGAAATTGTAACACAGATGCCCTGTTTGAAACTTTCTCTCGCCTGCATTTTGCTTGTCGCTGCATGTGGCTGAATTGTGGAAATATGTTAAAGTGCTGAGGTTAGAGGACGTTTAAAACTGCATTATTCTAATCAAGTCCAAACACGCCAGTGCTCTCATTTCCACAGTCACAAAGCACTTTAGGACTGTCACATGGCTCATCTTGCTCTGGTGTGGCAGAGATAAGAACACAAGAGGAAAAAAAAAACAGGTGACTGTGACATACGCCTAATAAAAAGAGAAATTGTCACTTTCTCAATGCGAGATTTAAAGCTGCCATTGAAACGTTCTGCCTAAAGCACAATGGGTTTGCAAAGTCGTTGACGTCTGAACTTGTCCTTTAAAGAATGCTGGGGGTTATGGGAGTCAAACGCACAGTGAGGAAGAACAAACACCTTTCAATTTTAAGAGTGACAGCATGACAAAATGGCTGATGAGCAACTTAAATATGGAAAATACAGTATCTAGAAAGTACAATACATTTTGCAGAGGTATAAAGAACAAATATTTTCTCTCTCTCTCGCTCTCTCTCTCTCTCTCTCTCTATATATATATATATATATATATATATCCATCTGTATATATAGCAAAACATTATTACAAGCTTAAAGAGTAAAAATTATAGTGTGTGAAAAGTATGTGACATTGTATAAAATGAGAGCCATTAAAGAACAGGAAGAAACTTTAGTATAGTATTTCTTATATACAGTGCTGAAAAATAATCAAAAGCCACTAGCATGTACAGAAAGGATAGACAAAATTCACAATTATACAAAACATTTTTGTAAAGTAGAACAGTAATTTATATAATGATATACTACAGCTGAAATGCTAAATCACAATCTATGTGGAAGTCTACTCAATATTCAAGTTTCTGACCCAAACCAGAAATCTTAAATGATAACAGCTGGTGCTAGACTCAGTCTGTGGAAACCAAACAAAGAAGCTTATGTCTTACCTTGGCATGCATCGTTCATGGCTTCGAACCCGGGTCTGCACTGGCATTGGCTCATAGGTACCACCCATTCTCCATCCGTGGTGCAATAAATGCGAGGTTGATCCTCACTTACAGCGTTTGAGACGCAACTTCCAGCCACCTCCCGTAGGCCTTGATTCTCTCCCCCTGCCACAGTCTCAGGGAACACTGCCAAGCTCTTCACTGTTGCTGGACATGTTTTATAGTAAACCCTGACAGAGTAGATGGCGACGCAGGCCCCAATGTCCTGAAAGGCCAGGTAGAAGCCCTTGCGAGAAAGATTATCCACTACTTTTGTCTCAATGTTCATCTTCATCTCTCCAAGGCTGGATATTTCATCTGGAGCAATGGTGGCCACTTTGCGGAACAGGCCTTTGCGGAAAGCAGTGCCAATGTCCGCGTCTGCCTCATAGGCATGCAAGTTAAATGTCTCCTTGCAGATAAGCGAATCTGCATGGAAAGAGTTGCAATCACGGACTACGAATCGCAGCTCCACAAAGACCCGAAAAGCGGTGGGGTGGCGCTGGATGAATGTCGTACGAAGCCAGTTGTCTTGTTCTCGTTCCTCCACGTTACATATATAATAGTTATACAACAGAGAGCCGTTCACAGCCCGCTGGCCTATCTCCCACTGCAACGTGAAAAAAAAAAAATGGATGTTAGCAAGAAAGTCAAAACCAAGATTGTGGAAAAAAAAATTCAATGAAAAGATGCCAGCGAATGCTAAGGACAAAAATAACACAAAATGTCCTGACCGTGGAATTTTAAGTAGTAGTGAGGATGCTGGTCAATTACCCACCAACTTCTGGCAAGGAACAATGCAGCAGTCTTTCTATTGCATGACTGATGTAATGCGCTGTAACATATCTGTTCACATGCAGCGTGCATGTGTGTTCTTAGCTCTAATTTCATGTGCACCACAATATTAATTACAGGAGAGGTGCATTGTTTTCATAGTGTGTGGCATGGCAATAAACCGGTTTCTGCAACGAATGCTTCCATATAAAAGGAACTTTGTGGTTTAAAGCATTGCATACATTTGAAAGACATTGAACACTTTAAATAAACAACAGCTCATTAAGAGCACAGTTAGCTTTCTATAAAGCTGAACATGCTGACACCTTGTTCACATTCTTAATTTCTCTGATTTTTCCATGAGAGTCTGAAGGAAAATGCTTTAGGTTTAATTACTTTGCGTGCATTTGCTTTTTTCACGTTTTAAGGTATTGGTGGGAAGGAAATTAACAAGTCTGTACTTGCCATCCCAGATCATTCCCTGCTGGAAAAATCAGTAGATTATTTGAATCATGGTTTTAGCTGATCTAACCTTGTCAACCAGCTTGTCAATACCCAGCTTGACAAACTTTAAGAAAAGATGCCCAGTACTGTTCGTTGCTGGTCCAAATTGGTCTTATAACCAGCTACCACGTTATAACCCACATCCTTTTGATTTCAAAACCAATTACGCTTCTAAATTCTAGTTAACATTATAGCTTCAGCTCACGTCACAAAAAGCACCATATGCGCCAACCTTTAAAAGTTAATTACACCCTCAGTTTTACAGTCGCTAACACAGGGCTTTAAAATCGCACGATACTACAAGTGTTCAGCAGGCAATGTACGTGCAATCCTCTAAACTTTTCCAGGAACGTGTTGAGGGTAAGGTCCAATAAGGAATAACCTGTTCATTCAAAAATTACAAACAAACGAAAAGAAATACAGCCCATAAATCTGAAGGTTCTTACGGGAGAAGCAGCCTACAGTAAACTCACCCCGTGATCAACAGGCGATGTCAACCAACCCAGCTCTGCTCCCGAAGCCACCATATCCAGCAGCACCTCTGTGACAATAACGCAAAAATATCATATGTTAAATATTTCGGTATTTGGTACACAACAGTAAAAATTGATAAAGCAACAGTGAAGTAAATCTGCAATAATACCTGGTTCCTACTAGAAACAAACGTGGAAATAATGTCTGCAGCTACTTAAAATTATAATGGAATAATAAAAAACTACTAGGAAGACTCGTCCAGTTAGTAGCTACTTTTATTGCTACGTTCAGTCTTGGCTTATAAATGTTTTGCTTTCGCGAGAGATACATTTAGGTATTGATACATGATGTTTAGATATAAAACAGTCTATTTGACTAAAGGCATATACTACATGTTAAACAATTTCAACAATTCGAGGTCTATTCAAACTTGCAATTAATTTTTACGCACGAACTTGCACCGGAGCGACAAAACAAGTCACGTTAGATATTAAAAATACCTAAAAAAAGGTCGATTTAATACTATGCCAAACATTGTAATGCCAGTGATTCCCATAGAGACGTTTAGGTAGCTCTATACGGCGCAGTAAAATATCTTTAAAATATTTTAAACCATGTGAGTGAGAAGTTTCAGAAAGTTTGAAAGAATAAATTCCACATACCTTCCTTTTTCTGAAGAGAAATAAATACAAAGTTCATAAATACACTGACAAATAAAACACGCTTAATCCGTCTGTAATCCATGTCGTGTTCGGAGTGGACAGTGATGTTGTCTGCTCCACGCTCAGTCCTGTTGCGCTCTCGACAGACTCATTGAGAAACGCGGAGCTTGCTGGACCCCGCCCTCTGGAATGTGATCGACGTCTTTATAGGAAGGAGGTGGTCATGGGCATTGACATGTATGAGCTCCACGCTGGGACCCCGCCCCTGACCTTTCTTTCAGCGTGTAGCTTACCTGTAAAATTTACAGAATATCAAATTCTTTCAAGACATCAAATGGAGGTATCTTCCCTTGAAATGTTTTTTTTTATCCATATCCTGATCTTCTCGGAAGTAGCATAACAAAAAAAAAAAAAAATGCCATATATTTTTAACATTATTTTCTAAACTTTTACATCCAATACATTGTAGGTAATTAACTAATAAAGTTTTGTATTCAATTTATAACATTTATTGTTAATTTGTCATGTTTATCGTTAAAAAAAATTATAATAAATAATCCAAATTAATCTTTTGTGTTCTCACTTTCAGGTCAGACAAAAACATTCTCTTTTTGAAACATTATGGTGTATAAATGATGACAGACACTTTATTTTTGGGTGAACTTTTTTTTTCCAAGTATGGCATACTGTATAGTAGGACCAGGGTTATTACAATTGACCTAAACAATAACAATTTTATTTAAAAAATTAAAATAAAACAAAGTTATTTTTAACTTATCTAAATAGGCAATCTTTTTAAATTAGGAAAACAACAAAAATATCAATAAGTTATCTAAAACGTTAATTATAATGAAAAATGTAAATACAAACAAATTTTAAAATTATAATAAAAATATAATATTACTAAAATACAAAACTGTACATTTATGCTTATTGTTAAAGAAATGTGCAGCCTATAATCAAAAATGCCTTTTTTGGGGGGGAAAATGTATCAACTGTAAGCAGAACTGGTAAGAGCTGGAGTACAATACTGAATTCATGACAAAAGCGTCCCATAGCAACTCTTAGGAATTTAGGAGTCAAGCTCCCTGTGTTTGAGACCCCTACTTAGCTGCTCCACTGACAGCCACACAGTGGAGTCACCAACAAGATGTGCCCAAGTGAAAGCTTTTACTGAACAGAAAGCATTTTACGACAGTCATCCCACTTTCAGCTCATTTAGATAAAAATTGGCAACAAACGGGAATGTCTTATTGTTTTGTTTTTTGTAAATAACTGATATATTATCTTCAAAATTACTCAATCTCTTAAACAGAGATTTGTTTTCAATGACCTCTTTACTGAAATGTACTACAAATGCTTCAAAATTATGTGCAACCCCTGTTTGTTGAGTTCGTTATTGCACTGCTCTTGCCAAAAAAAAACACTTTCCACACCTCTGACGACTCCATATCCACAAAATCATTCACACCAGGGGCTGCTCCCAACATTTCAGAGATTTTTTTGGTTAACAATGCCATCTCCTTAACTTCCCACACCACTATTCTCACCTCACACCCCTTTTTCACACATGCATATGAACGTAAGAGATGGATTTACATAGAAATGTATCATTAAAAAGTAGCTTTTCTTGCACAAACATTATTCTTGCAACAAGTTTGTAATATAATTATTTGTATTACATTTTAAGGCCTTCGTGTGAACGGTGAGAGCTGTATTCGGGTTTTGTATTCTCTGTGAGTACAGTTTTTCTTTGTACACGAGAGCAATTTGAGATAATAAAATGTAAAGCACTAGCTGGAAATAACATTGTAAATCTTGAAACTTAAGTCATGAATGGATGAAGAGTGGTTTGAAAGTGTGGGGGAAGTTGTGAAGGCAGTGCTGTTGAAGGACAGGTGGTAGTCCACTCAAACAGCAGGTCTTTTGTTACTTAGCCCATCAACATACAGCGGCAAGTGTTGCTCAAAGACGCATGTGTGAGCTAATGTATATGTATAATGTATACCTCGGTGGAAACACTGCAGCTTCCTGCTCTTAAAGGGACAGTTCACCCAATAATGAAATATCTGCCTTCATTTGCTCACTCACGTCATTTCAAACCTGTAGGACATTTTTCCTCGGGAGAAGACAAAAGAAGATTATTTATGAATGAAAAACACTTACGTTGACTGACCCTGCTTGTTTCCTACCCTGAGCTTTGTGAATAAAGAAGCCTGCACATGGATTGTTATAGTAGTACTAGTATAAAAAAATACTACACATTTAAATTACATGTTAAATTCAAAATAATATTAGAAAATATTAATATAAAAAAAAAATTAAAAAAAAAATGATATGCTGTAATAGTATATCAATCATGCTAAAATAATATTGTCAGGGATATCATAATAAAGGGAAATGTTTAATAAATATTCCACTGAAACTGGGTGTGAATTTTTATGGTTTTTAGTTTGTTATGGTAACGATTGAATCTGTATTGACATACTGTGTGTAATCACATGATAAGAGTCATTAGCTGGTAAATTTGCAAACCAGGTCAAAAGTTCAAGAAGATGATTTTTTTACTGCGACACAAAGTGCTTGGTAAAATATTTACTTCGATCACGGTCAGAGTTCATTTTACTGTAAGATCACAGACTATGAGCCACAATTCAGAAAGACACTCAGAGCAGAAGACCACACACACGCTGAGCCACATGAAGGGGCTTAAACAGGGGAGGGTTCGCTTGGGAACCATCACCACAGAAAGTTTATGAAGCAACTTCGGTGATTACATACGTTTTCATAAAACAGGACATTTAAATAAGGACTGCATCTTAGGGCTCTAAACATTAGGTGTGGTCAGTTTTGTGCTTAATGACAGATAGAATTAGGCAGTGAGAGAGAAATCAATGATTAGCCTACGTTTGTTTGGCTGAATTGGAGTGAGAGTCGTCACTGGTATCTATAGCTCATATACGACCAACACTTTAAATGTTGTTTCAGCATCTTGGTTGAACTGCACTGTAGACTCGACAGTATGTGGTTGCAGATGGAGATAATGATGGGAATAGAGGAGATGCCACTGCGGCCCTAACCCTAAAATTACTGCAAGACTGTGTGGTCGGTAGAAAGAGACATAAAGAGAAATTCCACTCCGCTGACCGATTTTCCGACGCTTCAGCATCTCTGAAATGCAGCCCGTTCTGTTGATTCGGATGAAGGGGGCTGGAGATGGGGTCTTCTCTCTTTCCTTTGCATCACAACTTCTTCATGGATCATGTGTTTATTTTCAGTTGTAAAGAGAGAGAGTCACTACTGTGTAATCAGGAAAATTAAATGATTATTACTAGCACACTGAGGAACCCAGGTTAAATTAAAGCAATAATCCATGAGAGATTGTACATTACAGTGATTTTACACAAAACAGAGTGCCTTTTAACCATAAAACTCCCATAACCATTAAAAAAGACGCTTGTGTGGCTTGTTTAATAAAAATGGTGGTACATAACATAACAGCACTACATAACAAACACCAATTCATTAAAAAAGTTGTTTACACTAAACTGTGCTAAGTATACAATTGTACTTCTGGTTTACTAAAAAGTCTGCTGCTATAGTCGTACTCCAAATTAAGTGTTGTTATAATTTGAATTTTTTTTTTTTGTTTACAATTAAAATAAAATATTAAATTTAAATTAACTGTGTATATATGTAAAGCAGATATATACAGCAGTGTATAAAGATAACAGAGATAAAAAAAAATTAAATTGTAAATAAAAAAAAATTAAAAATCTGTCATTACTGACCCTTAGGTCATTCCAATCCCCTAAGATTTATTTCATTTTGAAACACACAACATTTTTTTGTTTGTTTTTGTTATACATAGGTATCAATGGTAACCAGAATGGTTTGGTTTTAAAATATGGTTCAGAAGAATAAAGTTCACAGAATAAAGTACGTCATACTGGTTTGGAACAACATGAAGGTGAGTGAATGACCAAAGAATTTCTTTTTTTTAGGATGAACTATCCCTTTAATACAAAATGTGCTGTCACACACACATATAGTAATTTCCCAACTTTGAACATTTCTTATCCAATCCGAACTGAGAGTCAGAAATATGCATTTTATATTTCACAATACAGTACAATTACAGCAGATAGATAACCTGATGCAACATTCCTGTGGATTACAGCAATTTTAATTCTTGCGCTTGGTATCATAAATCTCATTTATCATTTCACCGACACACCCCAACACAAACAGACCAAAGAATCGAGACCGGCAGGGAAACGAGCAGCCACTGATAGCTGGGCAATCATGTGATCATCAGACTACATAAAGCAGCGCACATATTCACTTGAATGAATAAATGCTCTCTGGGCACCAAGGGCCTTTAGAACAACATTCCAATGCTCTGACTTGGAACACAACAATATACCTCCTGTTTAATTAGATATGCTCAAGGCTCAGTTAACACAAGACCAGCAGAAGGGATGTTCTAGATGCTCATTGGAGGTGAATGACCTTGTCACTGGGGAATTCATCCTCCAACAAAAGTTATCTCTTCGAGGAAACTGTATGTGCGTGAGAGATGAAGAGATTGAGAATACAAATAGCGTTTACTTCGCTCTGACAGAGTTGGCATAAATCACATTGCTTGCTTACTGTATTAATGCCATTTAATGTCTTCTTAAATGGCCACCTGTTGATTCAGTGCTCACGACGCACCCAACATCGAGTGTGTTCAGTCATGCGTCATATCAGATCAGCCTGGCAGAAGGAAGAGATAGAGAAGCAAATAATACACGGGTTTGTGTGTCCTAACTGCGTGATTGAATTCTGTTTGTGTGCACTTGTGGTCGGCTAATGGGTTACGGCTTCACTGCTCTGTATTAAGTGAGCAGACGGCAATAAGGCACCTGTTCCAGCAGTCTGAGCCCCAGGAGGTTAACACTGGTTGATTGAGGTAGGCATTAGGAACGTCAGGCATGTCACCCCCCCCCACAACCAGCTGACTGGCCCTTGCTTCCTCCCTCGCCCTACAAAGGGGCCATAGCCAAGAGAAAGTGGAAGGCAGCTGTGTAAATTACTGATGGGGGGGAAAACTCATAATGTAGTGGTATCACATAAGGAAAAGGAGGAAAGAGGAGGATCAAAGTGGAGATTAGTCAAAAACGAGATAAAAAAAAGGATTACAACAGATGGAAATGTGTTATTCGCTTGATAAGAACGAGGGACCCTACATTTTTAAACTAGCAGCTCAAGGAAGATTTGTTGTATGGTTATGTAGGTCATGGAAGTCTCATTATCAGTGAAAAGATAACAATCGGAACCAATGAGAAACAATTTGGGTGTAGCAAAGAACAGCACAATGTGTCGTGCAAGAAGTTGAAACAAAAACTGGCATACTTTCATACTTTCTGGCACCTTTGCACAAAAGAAGTCCAAAGTTAACATACAATTCTCAATGCAAATTTTGAGGGTTGCTTTTAAGTGTCAATAATAAATAAATAAAAGATATAAGGAACAATAAGGAAAAGAAAATTTTTTTTGGAAATGTGTTTTCAATATATATTTAATGGAATGATTGTACAATTTATAATAAAGTGTCAAAAATAATTAGTCATACTACTCAATCATTTTTATTATTCTCAAAAAAAAAGGAAAATCAATTCTAGCCAAATTTTAAGGGAGTTTACACACCTATGGGAATTATTATTTTTTTTTACATTTAAAACATACTTGCTGTTATAAAAAAGGTGAATGCTTTTTTAATCAAATTAAAGGTGAATAAATTAAAATGTTAATAATTTAGATATCAAAAATACACTTTTTTACTCAAATTTTAGCGTAATTCTTAGGAAGTCACCCCACATTACATTCAATATTTAAAACACACTCATCATCATAGAAAAGGTGTATTCATTGTACGAGTGACTTGTATTTTAAATGAACGTTAAAGTGGAATAAATTAAAAGTTCAATAAATTAAATAAACAGTACCAAAAATAAATAAATAAGGTGACCTTAAAACTAGTACTAAATAAATAAATTCTCTGACCCAAAAAGTTAGATGATGTTGACAGCTGGGCAGGCTTGTGAAAGAGAGCTCCTCTATTTTGACAGGCAAATAGTGCTTTGGAACCGAAGGCTGCAAATCATTCCCTTATTTGCTGACAGATGTCACATCTTACACGCTGCTGTGAGTCTGTGACCCATCATCTTCTCATGGGGGGCTTTAAGTGAGGTACGAGAACATGTCTGTCCTTGCTAGCCCGGCTTAAACACCACCCTCAGAATGATTCACCAGATGACAGCAGCCCTCTTCAATTTAAGCATATTGGCACATGGTGACCAAAGATGCAGACGCTCTCTTTCCCAACCCCCTCCAAAATGTACACACAAAAATCCACAGGTGAACACAGTTTACTACAACCATTAAACATTAATAAGGCACATACTGTTTGAATAAATATTCTATTCAGTTCACTTGAATTAGTTGGAATGGTCCCACATTCCGATAGTTCTGTTGTGAATTTTGGTTATGATGATTCAGCACTCTGAATACATTTAAAATGTGTTTCGATTGATATGCAGACTGTCAAATGTATGGAGCTGAAGAGAGCGTGTGTCAAATTACATTAGCTGCCCGTTCAGTGTGCTTTAAGTACATGAGACGGTTAAATTGGTGCCAGTCCTGTAGCACTCCTATATCCTGCATCTCTCTTCCTCTTTTTCATGCCCTATTTCTCTCTCGGCTCAGTCTGCTTGCTCTTACATGTCCCTAAAGTTCCACCTTAACCACAAATAAATCAGGTGTGTTGGTAGGGTGTGTGTGAGAGACTTCCAACAGGCAGGAACAACTTATGCAATCCGAAATGTTGCATTGTCGTCCTGCATATATGATTCTTTCAAGACCACACATGCCCACTGCACCTGAACAACAAGTACCATTTTGAAGAGGATCTGTATTTCTTATGTTATTGATTGTTTTTCATTTCTGTTTACAAATGTGACTATAAACAGCTACTAATTTGAATTTACTAATCTCTCTCTCTCTCTCTCTCTCTCTCTCTCTATATATATATATATATATATGTTATGATATATATATATATCAGGAAGGCAGTGGCTGAAAAACGGGATGAGAAAAAAATATATAATGCAAATCTTACAAAATATGACATTAAAAAGTGAATAAATCACTCATTTTTTAAAAAAGAAATATTGTCCAACATAAGACAGCCTGAATACATGATCTGTGTGTTTGTGTGTGTGTATGAGAGTGTGTGTATCTAGTTGGGAAATAAACAGTTTTAAATAACCTGACATTAACTTGTTCTTGGATTTGGTCTGTTTGCTGTTGTCAAGACAACTGTTAATAATACAAATTCATTTATTTATATAAATTCACAACAATACCCAGCTATTGTACATATTCTTGTAAAAAGGTTGACAAAATTGGCAATAATGCTTGACAGTGTATGTCATAAAATTCACTCCCTTTAAGCTAAACATCCAGTTAAATACGCCTACACCAGTCTTACTGTCAAACACTCTGAATAATACATCCTTGCTGGGATTACATCTGTCTTATGTTGTTTTAACAATTTCAACAAGTCAGAAAAAGCTTACTGTCTGGCTTGTGGATTTTCCTTTTTCAAACTTGGCGTAATCCATTGACTATAATGGATTAATTTCACAGAGCAACAGATATGCCCAAAAGCTGCCTCACCCAAAACCCAGGCATTGTGGGAGTTCTGGGTTTGTCGAAACCCTGCATGTTTTAAACTAAACACACACACAGAACATTGTGTTATTTAGTTAAAGTAATATTGCAGGTTATGTTATATCAATTATGCAGCATAATTTGGATTTAGAAACTGACCGCATTCACATCCATTGTACGCACCTCACCGCAACTTTTTAAGTTTTATGCAGTTTTCAATGAAAACAACGGACAAGTGAAATTATTTTATGTGGTAATCAAGCTTATGCCACAAACTGAACTTAACTTGTATTGAAACCAGAATCGCAAGAAGCAAAACAAATCTCAGAAAGTACAACCAGATTCAAGCCGGCACTGTACACTCTTGATGTGATCCCAGCTCTGCCCAAACTGACCCAAAGAGAAACATTTTATATATAATTATGTGCAAGGCCTGTCTTTACTTGCATCTGAGATTATATTTCAGCCTCAGAGCAGAGGAGATGATGTCACGGAGGAGGTAATGTGTTTGCATGGTTTAAGTCACCAGGTGAATCCTATCACAGCAGCAATGACCTTTTCCAGGCTTTTTCTACGCAAAGAGCAAGCTGACTCCGGTGCTATCTGATCCAGCACTGAACACATCCTGGCTATTGTGTTGGGTGTGAAAAGAAGAGCTGCATCAAATCCTAACGCTTTCTTCAGACTATACTGCCAGCAAGTGAGACCCAACGTTGTGGTATCTGGCCATACGTCATCTTTTAGAGCATTTTCGCGTGATCTTCGACGAGGTCTCCTTTTCCTATGACTAATTCGGAGATAAAAATGGAACCCTGCCCATTCAAAAAGATTCATTTGAGTCTGCCCTAACTAAAAGGTCAGAAGGCTCTCATATTCACACCTTTTTGTTGCTTTGTGTTGATTTAGCTATTCACAGGAAACTGTATTGAAGCTTTGCACGAAGCTTCGGTGAGCCCAAAAAAGCCGTCTGGTTTAAATTTGCCATCACGCAAGAGGCTCATATCAGATAAACACAGTATGTCAATGAAGTGACGCGATTATCTAAAAGCAGCCTATATTTATGTTATCAAATGTCTAAGCATGATGTAAGAAGAGTGACGTTAAGGGAGGAATACTGTAAAGAGAGGTGCAATTGTCCAAAAGTGTCCTCAGCAGCTTTTCATGTCTGAAAGAGATATTTTAAATAATATGTAATAGGCATTTGGAGGTCAAGACCACCATAACTAACAAAAACAACTATGAAAGGAGCCAGTGTTTCATGTACTATGGGCCTACATGCCTTTCGGCCTATTTATATGTGTGCTGTATTTGTTTATCTGTGATGGGTACGGCAAAAAACTGACTAGTGAAAAACAAATAAAAAAAACCCTCACTGATAGTGACCAAAACAAATGCTGATATTAGGCTACCTACATTTATGCATATTATTGAATTATGAAGTATTGATTCTATATTGATCATCGCAAACTCATATTGTTCTGTTATAATGAGTGAAACTCTTTTTTGAGTCCACACTTTGTTGTGGGGGGAATCCACCTTTCGAAGCAAAGGTGAGTGTATTGTGATTCTAATGGCCAATCACAAGTGTTCAATGAATCAAATCTGTGATTGGCTGCAAGAAACTTTTGAAGCTTTCTAGAGCATTAACACAGATGATGCTTTACCAAATCTGCATCACCAATATCCCTAAGCAGTTTTGACTGAGGGTGATTTTGACTGACTGCGTGAGAAAATGATCGTGCGGTGTGCAAAGAGCGTGAGAAAAGTGATATATAGGCAAGATAAGATTAACTAAAATGTCTCCTTGTTTTAGAGCGAAGTTACATTCCTCCGCAATCTTTACATCTACGCCCACCTTGCCGTCTAATTTGAAATATAAATAAATAAATCATTGCTGGCTTTAGGGTTTTGTCAAAGTAACAAAAGGAGTGTGAATGTAAATCTATTTCTGATAAGGAATGTATCAGCTCAGCAGCTTGGGAGATAATTTAAATTGCAAGGATGTTTAGCGTGGCCAAATGACTGGTGGAAAGTGGACACTTATCAGAAAAAGAAAAGCCAACCCCAGTATTTTCAGCATTCTTAACATTTTCCTTCTCTTTCTAATTTGGTCCCTTGGAGCCCAGTCAGTGTGGTTCATGCCCATAGAATTAGAGAGCTGGAAAGATGAAGGACAGTACAAACACGTGTCTGGAAGAGACATTTCTGCAATTCATTCCTGCACCTGCATATACACATATATCCCTTCATGCACTATAAGTACAAAATAATAAAAGTATTTATGTATCACTGGATAACTATGGTAGTCCTAAGCGAATACTTCTCATATTTTTGTACTCTAATTTTCATAAGTAAAGGTTTAGAGAGAAATGCAAAACAGATCTTTCTAAAGCGGTCTGATGTGTTTATAAAAATACCATCTAAGTATCATATCACATGTACTCGGCCGCCAACATATGGCCTCAATAAAGCAGTCAAAAACCCTCCCAGCAATTTGCATGAATTAGATATTTGCATGCCTGTTCTTGTTGCAATGTCCTCCAACTGTGGTTTTTACTACATACCAAACGTCCTACTGTTACCGTTGCCGTCAGCCTGGTTTATAACTGGAGAGGAACAGTATAGACGCTTCTTCTACTTTCCTTTCATTATTTTGGGCCCTCCGGATTCATACTTCCTGCAAATGCATCGCTGCTTTGCCGGGAGTGTGTGTCAATTAACATTCCTGGTCTTGGTCTGTCATGGCATTGTAAATCTTATATAGTTCACCTCCTTTTTTTCCATGAGCACACCACTCTTCCTACCGGGATGAAAAGAAAGATGAGGAGCGCGTTATGTCTTTGAGGGCTTTGGCATAACCTGTCTGCAACTTGCCCTTCGGATTTATAGGTAGGGCAAAGTTTGGTAGATTTTAAAATATAGTTAAATATATATATATATATATATAAATAGTAAAATATAGTAGTTTTTAAAATATAAATATATTCTGTGATTAAACTTGACATAAAAGCCACAGCTTTGGAGCAAGAGAGTATTCCCGTATTTCCCGAGTATAACGTGCGCTGTGGTCAGGATGGAATACATTAGGATCATTTGATAAATGAAGACTGTTTTCTCTGTGATGTGTCTTCCAGCTCACAGCGTTCACAAATTTCCTGATCTTCCAAGGGTCATGCCAGCATGACCACAAACACTGCCCCTGGGAATTCCATGAATTCCCTGAGGACCATCATGCGGGTTCGGGAATATTGGGAAGATTTTATACAAGATCAGGCCAATCAAACCAAGGGCTGAACACAAAATACCTCGTTCCCACTCTCTATCACACACACACACACACACACACGTACATACATACATGCATTGTGTACAAAAAAAAAACACATTTATTCTTAAACATTCATCTAGCACAGAAATTAAACCCTGGCTAAAACGTTGCACATTTTTGGGGAAAGTAGCAAAACACTGAAAAAACTGCATCTATAAAAGTGATGTCCTTAAAGGGACAGTTCAGTCAAAAATACACAGTCATGTCATTTCAAACAAACCTGCATGCATTTCTTTGTTATTCAGAACATACTGGATATGTTCACACACACACACACACACACACACACACATATATATGCATTTGTGTGCGAGACCCTGGACTACAAAACCAATCTTAAGTAGCCAAAAATACATTGTAGCCTATCCGTTAAGAATATCATTTTTTATATGCTAAAAATTTTGTGAATTTTCTACCACAAACATATAACAACTTTGCATTTATTTTATAATTTAGGTTTCCATTGACTTCTATTGTTTGTAAGCCTACCAAAAAAAAAAACTAAAAAAGTTCACAGAATTTTCATGTTTGTGTCAACTGTTGCTTTAAATACAATTATTATAAATTTATTTATTTTGGTATTGCATGGCGTCTTTATATTTCTGTGTCTCTACTTACAGTATTAGCCTACAGTTCTTCTTAAGATTAAAGAATTAGCATTGATTTAGGGTTAGATGTGCTTGGCATCAAGAAAAACACTAGATATAATGATATAATCTTCAGGTTCACTGTATAACCACACAAAAAAACTAGTCAACTATAAGCCAAATCTCATAATAAACCTTTAGATGAAAATCAACGTTATCAGTATCACAATACTGCCATCAAGTGGCTGATACAGGCACTACCCACTGTAGGTCGCTGATCTTCAACTAAATGTTAAACTTGATTTCATACGTTTCAAATTTTTAAATGCATTCTTAAAATGACAAAATGTTACCAACAACAGTAAGCAATATGATATAAACTGCTTATGATATAACAAATGTAATACTGATAACGAATGAAAATCAGAACAAAACCAACAAACAACACAAAACAGCAGCACCGAGAGAGTGAATGACCATTTAATGATCTGCAAAGGTGTTAACAAACAAAATTTATTTTACATTTTTAAATGTCCTCATAGAGGAACCGCAAAATACACTCAAAATTATGAAATAAGATAAATCAGACAAAATTTTAAGATCAGCTGTATCTGTTTACTCTTTCTTTTGGTATTTTGATATTTTAAATTTGTATATCAAAAATGTAAGTGCCTTCAAAATGACCATGAGTGAATTTGTAGTAACCCAATGAAACTGCAAAACTAGGACTCATGGTTTACTTTCTGCATCGGTTTTCTTTACATATTTTTGTTTTGTCTTACAAAACAAAATAATGACCCTGACATAAAAAAAAAACAAAGACAGAGAAAAAAAAGCAACACAAAATGAAAATGATTATTTACAGCTTGGCTCAAGGAGACACCAATCAAGAAATGAGACCAAAAAAGCTGGTCTCTATCATGTCTCCTGACAGATTTGTACATATTTTCATTGTTTTTTTGTTTGTTTTCTTCTCTTTACAAACTATATTTACCACTTCCATTGCACTGTTCTTGTTGGACATTCAGAGGTATGTTCAAAAAACCAAGAAAGAAACAGTGGAAAATTTAACAGAATTTAACACTTTGGGAGTCCTAAGGACAGTATCATTAGTTTAGATCCCCCCAATAGTTACCAACAAGAAATAAAAAGTAGAAATAGGAGGTAGGGGACAAAAAGCATAAAACAAGGCAATGTAAAAGCAGGCCTTAAAGATCAAGTGACAAAATACAAAGTCAAGTATCAAAATAAAACTTGATGATGCTCATTTCATTTAGTTTTCTCCATTTAAAAATGATGGCACAGGATTGATTTCAAAAACGCCAACAAAACAAAAATATGAAATGATACTCGAGTGGTAACTGACAGTTCATTTTTACGTTTGATGGCAAGAGGCTTTAAATATACATCATATTTACAACCAGGCCTCTGCCCGATTCACTTTGCAAGTATTGAGAGGAAAGCCAAAAAAAAAAAAAAAAAAAAAGAAAAGTATACATACAATCCCCAATCGAGGCATCAAGTGTAAACTGTACAACTCACAATGCTCCCACATTTTGTCCCTATTGGAGATAACAAGGACTATATTGAGAGCCATTTCTACAAATAACATGGAAGTAACTTGTTTACTTATGATTGAACAGTAGCTGCTTTATATTACATTATTATTATTTTTTGTTTTATGTTTTTATAAAATGTGTCAAAGGAATTCAATTGAACTACTTTGACTAGATAACATTTTTTTTGTCTCTACCACAAAAATGGCTGGTGAATGAAGCATGTCCAAGTAATAAAGTAAAATTACAATTTCAATAATCAAATTTGTACAAACTTGTTATTAATTTTTTTTATTTTCATAACATAGTGCAATGATTGGTCTGATTATTCTTCAGAAAGAAATCTTAATCAATAAAAAGTTTCTTAACCCCATGTCCTAATAATCCCAAAGATTTTCAGTGTTTTAAAAACCATAGATACAAATCTCCAAAAGAAGAAAAAGAAAAGAAAAAAATGATCAGAGAATTGATCGTTGTAAATAGCTCCATTTATCTCTGTGTACTGTAAGGTGATACACAGTTAAACGGATGCGGCAATGACTCAATGGATTGAAAGGCTGGTGAAAAAAACAAATAAAGTGAATACATGGCCAAAAGGAGTAAACTTGACTAACATTGAGGTGCTTTCCAGAGTACAAAAAAAAGTTAAGTTCCAAAGGCTGGTGTTGGCATGTTTGGTGGGGGAAGCTGGGGTCTCCCTCTTATACAGAAGCTATAACAATCATAAGATGGGGAGAGATACTGGAGATGCTATTGAGAAGGTCCGGAGCAAGATGAGACAAGTGGCTTTCAGAAAACTCACAAGGAGGGAAAATCTGGACGACATAGGCTGGCTACAAGGAAGATGAAAGAAAATTCTTTGTTAGTGAAATGTACAATTTTAAGTCAGATGGCCAAAGTATTTATTTTCACATATTGAAGCATCTAATCTGTAAAGAGTGGTTAGACATCAGCATCTTGCCAAGCTATTTCCTTCCAGGAAATCTGTACTGCACGATTATAACTGTCACTGTAATTTGCATTTTTGAGAGGACTAACCTGATTTGAGCCTGGGTTCGGGACGTTGATAATTCCAGCAGCTTGTTTTGCTTGCAGGTAAGTGATGAAACCAGTTTTAAGAGCATGGGTCTGGTTGTGGACATCCTCTTGGTCCAGTCCACAAGGCAACGCCAACAGAAGGCAGTATTCATTTTCAGCCTAGGGAAAAAAAATTCTTTAAATTCTGTCCTGACATTTCAATTGATTTTGTCTTGTTTAGTTATGATAGATATGGATAAATTTGATTTAACGTGGTTTATAGAGAAAGGGCTATAAATGTAGACCGAATGCTTACAGTCATACGTCTTGCAACTCCCTCAAGTTGTGAGGCCTCTAAGCGCATTCTCTGGGCGATGCGAAGGAAGGCACCTCCTTCTGGTGGTGGCAGTGAACGGTGAGCAAGAACATTGTTACCAGACACAAAGTGCAGCTGTACTGCTGCAGTGTCATTCTTAAGTGCCAGGTGACCTTGCCAAATAATTGGGTATTTCTGCTTAAAGGAAGACAAAAACTCTGTTTCAACCTAGAGAATGTTTCTTATTGAGTTTCTGATTAAATTTAAAAACAAACAGAATTAATAATTGTTTTTTTTTTTAAGTTTACAAACCGTTAACAACTGCACCATATCAACGGACCGAAGTCCTGTGTGATCAAGTTTTAAGTCTGATCGCATCTGAGAACTTGCTGAGGATGGTGGTGGTGGCATCTGGTTAGGTCCTTGAGGTCCCTTCACGGTGATAGGCAACTCCAATTTGGGTGTTATAGTCACTGGAGAAGTGTAAGAGGGGGAGCCAGTCTCGCCCTGAACCCGTGATATGTGAGACAAATCCATGGAGCTTGGGTGTCGAATGTGAGAACCATCAAGTTTTGATTCACCAAAACTTCCCACAGACTCAATGGAGGAGACAGAGGAAACCTTGTGTCTCTGACCATGATCAATTTGTGAGACCTGATGAAGAAAATAAATCTTAAATCAAGACAAGATAATAATAATAATAATAATAATAATAATAAAAAAACTTTCATGGTTAATGCTTGTTAACGTTAATATTTAAATTAGGATTGTAGAGAACAAAAACTCTCACCTGTGATGCTGCTATTCCACGATTAGCCAAGTTAATTCCAATTACTGCATGACTTTGATACTGAGGATGGAAGCCACGCATTTCTCTGTAGTATTCAGACATGGAGTTTGCACTCCCAGGATGAATCAACTGAACTCCTTGAGGAGATACCATCACAGAGCCAGGTGGGTGTCCAATTATCCTGTTGTCAGAGTGAGTGGAGGGTGACATCTTAAGCTCCATTGCTTTTGTTGTATCCCTCACAGTCTGTGGAGCATTCTTTACCACAGGGGAGACTTTAGAAGCCGATGATATGTGTGAAGGTGACTGCATTGCCTCTGGTGTTCGAGTTTGGCGGCTTTCAACGACACCTGGATGGTCGGTCAAATGCTGGTGCACAAGAAGACACACATCTCTGGTATATGGATCTAGACGTAATGCTCTGTGATGCAGTCCTTTAAATTCAGGCTGCATTACGATGCTTTCCGGTTGTAACTGTGGTGCAGAAGCTCTACGAAGTCCTTGAGGGAGACTCTGCAGATCATTATTGCTTGTCCCAACAACTTGACCATCACCAGATGAACTTGCGTGTGACTTAAGTACAACATCTCTAATCACTGCAGGCAGAGGAGTGGTGGAGCGCTGTGGAGGCACAGATCGAGGTGATAGTAGATTTTCCGAACGGATTCCATAACCTATTCCAGATGATGATGGAGTACCAGCTCTAACATCTCCTTGGGACAAATGACCTATAGGCAAAGACTGGGTGACACTATGAGGGGGCATGATCACCGACTGCTCAGCATGGTGTATATTTGACACATACTGTGATATAGGACCAGCTGGTCCCAAAACAACCGAGCTGGTAGGAGGACAAACTTTTGGAAAGGGTGATGTGCAATGGCCTGATGCCCTAGGAGAATGTGAATCTTGCTTGGTTTGTGAGACCACCCTTTCATGTGCAGCACTTGGACTTAAGATGTGATTGCCTCCCAAAGATGGGTGGTGTGGGCTTAAAACTGGTTTAACATTAAAGGTCTGTGATGGTTTTATCTCAGCTTTCATTGAAAGGGTTTCAGTTGCTCCATTTTTCTTAATATGCTGCTGCGTTATTGACTGACCATACCTCAGAAGTTGAGGATGACTTGTGGACTGCTGGAAGGTTTTTGCAGAACCTGCAGCGTGGTAGGATGGTTCAGATTTATCAGAGCCAGGACTTTCCTGATTAATTGAGGAGATAACAGGCTGAGCACTGAATGTTTGGCCAGCTAATACCACCCCTGTGTGTCCATAACCTGTAGGTGTCTGCGATCCTTTTGGGGTAGAGGGGTGGGATGGTGGTTCTTGTTTTATCTGCGATTTTGTTACGGACTGCTGAAACTCTATATCCACAGCACTGGCTTGTGGGATTTGACTAATTTTAGCAACGATCCGCTGTGGTCCCTCTGTCTTTTGTCCAGAATAACTCAAAACTACCACACCTTCAGATGTATTGACCCTCAAACCAGTACTTGACCCAGTGTTACATTGTGTGCTTTCGACAACAGGGCGCCCAACACTTCCGCCATCATCAGAGGCGTTAAGCCCATGATACCTGCTATTTTCATTCAAGCCTGTACGATACTTCTGCTTGGGTAAGGACATACCAGAGCTACGGTTGCTTAATGAGATGTGAGGAGTGTCCTCAAAATCAAAGGGCATAGGGATCCGACTAATGACTGAAGTAGCTGTGGAAGTTATAGCCAGTTTCTCCTTTAGGATCTGTGGTGACTCGCATTGTTGCAAAGTAGGTGGCTGGGTTGGTGCTGTACGGGGTACAAGTTGAGTTACAGGGGTTGGTCTGTCTTCAGGAAGACAAGTCTTTACAGGCAACACAGTCTCCACTGAATTTTCATTATCAGACATCCGTGGATCTCCTAATGTGGTTGTGAACTGCATACTTGGGACAGCATTGCTATTTGAAGCAGACACATACTTAGGTTCCATTAGAATCTTTCGCAATGTGCTGGAGCTTGGGTCAATATCAGAGGCCTTTGTGTCAGGGGGCATAGGGGGATTTGCTGGGGATCCCCCAAGTCCTGGTGTTGACAGTGCCACACTAACTTGCGGTTTAGGTGGAATTCCTTTCTCCTCTGTTCTATTGTTCCACTCAGGGGGTATGATAGGAGTCTTGGATGATGCAGGTGAATTCAGGCAAGTTGTAGGTGAAGTAAGGGCAGGTGCAACTGGTTCAGGAGATGGCTGTTTTGTCCTTAAATAAGGACTGTTATTCCCAGAGTGGAATGCAGATTCTTGAGGTTCAGGCTGGTCAACAGCAGGCTGTTCTGCTTCTTTTGGTGTATCACAAGTCACTGTAGCTGTAGCTTCATGTTTACATGCAGCAGCAACAGTAACTACAGCTGCTGCAGCTGCAGATGTTGCTGCCTTAGGGTTGGCAGTTTGAATCTCTTCTGGGATAGATTCTGGAAGTTTGACAATAGTGGATTCAGGTTCTAGCACTGCATCATCAGTGATGTCTAATTTTCTGTTCAAAGAAACCTTCCGTCCTCTGGATTTCTTTGGTGTTTTTGGTCGTGCTCTTCCTCCTTTTTTGGCTGCCTCTGATAATGGAGACTCTGCAGTCTCTGGGTTACTTGCTTGAGGCAATTTAGAATCTGGGACCATAACACTACCTTGTTCGGATGCTACAATAGTCTTTACAGTCAAGTCTGTCTCAGGTTCAATAACTTCACTTGACACTGGTAAAACAAGGGTTTCTGGTGTGGGAAGGAGGGCTGTGTATGTTGTTGGAGCAGAGAATCCATCTGCATCACCGGATATATCCTCAGCAGTAATGGAATCAATTGCAGCAGCCAGTTCAGTTTCACTTGCTGGATTGGCAGGCTTTTCTACTTCTGCATCTGCAGGTTGTACTATAATTGGTGATGTTAGGGTAGCTGGTTCAGCACGAGGCTCTTTGTAAGGTGTTGGATGCTGATCATCTGTTAGTCTTGAAATATTCTCCACTGCCCTTTCCAGTTCCATTTGACGGGCAAGCAAGGCAGCAACAGGATCAGTAGGAGGCTCCATTTCTGAAAGTGTCTCTTCCTTTTCCTCAGGACTATGAACATCTTCCTCTTTGTGGTAAACTGGTATGTTTGAGTCTTCTTTTACCATTTGCGTGGTTTTAGTTTTCAAAGACCCTTCCGAACTTGCAGCTTTGTTATCACCTGAATGAAGGGCATCCTTAACTGCATCCAACGTGAGATTAACAACACTGACAGACTTATCATCGGATATCAGTTTGGTGTTCCGTGTTGACCTTGATACTTTGACTTTCTTCTCATCTAATGTCTGCGTTTTTTCTACAGAAGTGATTTCTATATTGTTGTTATCTGTTGATTTTTCTTCAGTAGGATGTGCAAGTCCCTTTTCTCTTTTAGATATGTTATGTTGCTTGGCATCTTGTGAGAACTGTTCAACTTGCATTGTAGTTTCATCTTTGGATTCATTCTGGTGATCTAGGGCAGGCGACACATCAACCACTCCTGTATATGACTGAATGAGTTCTGGGCTACCTGAAACTTTGTCCAATTTCAATGTTTTTCTAATTTGCCCTGCTCTTATTGGTGAAGACTGCCCCTTTTGGGATCGCGGAGAACGCCAAGTCTCTGCTGTTTTAGATATTTCTCCACTATTTGTTGACTCTTTATTTTCAGTATCTTCACTTTCAAAATATTTTGTCTGATCTTCCTTAACTGAAGGCATATCATCACCTTTTTTACGAGTCTTGGGAGGACGACCTCTCTTGATAGGTGTTGTTACCATTTGTTGTCCTGCAGTCTCCTTATCGCTACAGCGCTTACGGGTTGAACGAGGAGGTTCTGTCATCTCTTTTCCTGGTTGTTGAGATGCCTCATCCTCATGGGGTGTTGCATAGACAGATCGCACATTCCGTCGCTGCCGTGTTTTGCCATGGCTTGTGTTTGATTCAAGGCCCTGCTCTGAATCTGTTGCATGAACTGGAGATTTCGCCAAGTTTTTGGGGTCAGCAATGAGTTTTGTAGAGTCTCCTCTGGGAGATCTTTTTAGCTTTTCTTTGTCAATGCGTTCACTCTTTCGTGTAGCTGGCTTCTCATTAGCTTCAGGGACTGGTGTTGGTGAGGCAGTTTTTACCTTTTTACTCTTGGGTTGTTTACGTTGTGGCTGTACCTGTTCAACCTCAGGTTCTGTTTCTGGCAGCTCCACATCCAGTGGAGATGTAACCTTGTGAAGAGAAGCATTAACAGTTTCTATTTTTGTTTCTGAAAGCTCTGCAATCTCCTGAGGTTGACTGGGCTTCGAAAATGTTGCAGAAGATGAATGAAAAGGATCACATTCTGGCTCAATGTTACTTAGAGATGCACCAGGTGTAAGAGGTTTGACATCAATATCCTGTTCAACAGTGGGGTTTACAGCTCTCATGGACTCACTCAGCTTTTCATTAGGTTCTTTGACAGTTACGTCTTCCTTTATCATGGGTTCACTGGGTATAGCACTGACTGTAACAGCTGCGTTCTCCTCCTTTATGCTAACTGATGGCAGAGAATCTACTGGAGCATCTTCTGACTGCTCATTCACCATTTCTGGACAATCTTTGTTTGTTATTGTAGAGGGCAAAACCGGCTTGTCATGCTGCACAGAAGTTTCTAAAACTTTAGACAGAAACAATGGTGATGATGTAGCTGGATTATTAACTGTTAACTCTTCAGAAATTTCTGATTCATTCGGTGAAGGCCCAAACTCTTCATCCAATGTCTTTTCTTCCTTGTCCTCGTCCTCCTCTTCCTCAGTTAGACTAAATCTTTCTGAAACTGGCAGCTGTTGGTTCTTATCTCTTTGCTGAAGTTCTAAGAAACGACTATGAAAAAGTACTCTTGGTTCTTGAGAGAGGTCTGATCCTCCTGCTCCAACTTGTTCCCCTGGGGAATCACTTGTAATACTATCTTTACCAACTCTAACTTCAGGGTCATTATTTTTCCGTTCAAGGTGCTGAAGTCGTTTTGAGTCCTGTTCAAAGATTGAGCTATGAAGGAAGCGTGAAGCAAAGAGCTCTTGTCGTTCTTGTTCATCAGGCTTTGCATCCTTCTTTTTATCATCAAGCTTTCCATCAGAATCAGAGCGAATTTTCTTTTTTTTCATGTACCAAGAAGGAATAGGTCTTGGAGTGGGTTCAGACTTCTCTTTGTTTGTGCTATTCCGAAAGCTTTTGAATTTTGAGTCATGACCGAGGAAAGACCAATTTTCTTCTCTAGATGAGGACAGTGACTTTGCACGCTCAAGCAAAGCTTTGGTGTCTGGTGTTATGGTCTTATCCAATGCAAATTCATAGAACTTATTCTTTTCAAGTGACTCAGAAGACTTCCCATCTGAAAGCTTGTCTTCATTCTCTCTTTTGAAGGAGTTTGGCTTCAGTGAAAGCTGTCTGCTTTCACTATCTTCATCAGAGTCCGTCTGAACCTCCCCGGGTTCTAATTCACGTTCAGGGCGTTTTCGGATACTTTCTCGTTTAACTATGCTGGTGGGGAAGCTCATTTCTCTAATATTGCTCTCCCAACAGAACTCCTCTTCTGTGACTGATTTTTTCCCTTTCAAAATCTCTGCATGCGATGAAAGTCCTTGGTGCACTGCGTTGCCAATATTGTATTTTGATACATCAAAATGCAAGCAATTTTTATTCATTGTCACAGGTGAATCTGGATCTTTTTCCAGCAATTGTGATACATCCTCGGCAAAGGGCGTCCCTGGGAGTGAAGCAATTATCCTTTCAGGTTCATCATTTATCTGTCTAAACTTCTGATAATCTTTCTGTCTTTTAGTGCCAAAATCAAATTCAAATGGTCCAGATTTCTTTCGCTTGCTGGGTGGTGAATCTCCAGTTACATCTTGAGGGGGCTTTCCTATCTCATGCACAAGACTGCGATGCTCAAAGTCTTCTGCATCAGTGCTGGGTGTGCTTTCCGTTTTATCAGATTTATCATACTCTAGCAATTGCTGCTGTAGGCGACGATTCTGCTCCATTTGTTTTCTGCAACTCTGTGAGTGATCAATGTCTGAGAGCAAACTTTCTTTACTTTCAGAATCTCTTTCTAGTCTTGAGGAGAGTATATGGTAGCTAGTTAAGTGATGTTGTTCTTGGTCTCTTAAAAATTCCATATCTACACTTCCATCATCAGAGACTGCAAGACTGAAACTTGGTTGACTCTGAGCTCCAACACTACTGGTCTTATGATCAAGGCAATCTAAGGGATCTGTTGTCTCAGTTGGTTCCCCGAGTCGAGCCTGAAGGTCTAGACTGAGGCCAACTGACATTACAGTGTCTAGCTCTTCTTTTGTATTACTAACAGTAACCATCCTCTCCATCTTCAATTTTTCTCTCTTATGTGCTTCTTTTCGTTGCATCTTTTTATCAAAATCAATGTCTTTCAGCAATGACTCATCAATAATTCTCCTTAACCTCACTTCATCCTCCTCCTGATTCATCTTCCTTAAATTGTCAGCCTTTCCAGTTTCTTCAAAGCGCTTCTTCCGTGCAGCCAAGCGATCGGCATCCACAGAAGAACTGGTGTCAAACGCAAAATCAGTTTTGAAGTATTTTTTGTTTTTCGCTTTGCTCTCTTTATCCACAACCTCAACTTGACTAGCCAAGCCTTTGTCCTTAAGATGTTTTCCATGCTTAAAGAAATCTCTAGCCTGAGTCTCTGTGCGGAAAGGCATACTCTTGTGATCAGCGCAGGGTGGGGTGGTTGGAGATCGAACAGGGTCACTCCCAACCTTTGTTTTTTGTTTCTCAGTGAGGATACTGTCTATTAACTTGCCTTCCTTCTCCTTTACTCTTGTCAGCTGGACAACACAAGGTGGCAGATCAAGTTTTCCTTTTCCAGAGTATTCTTTGTCTTTGATCAAGGATTTGCTGGATTTACCTCGCAGAGTTAAGATAGCCTCTGGGCTGGTGTCCCTGTGAAGTTCAACGTCTGGCTCTGATGATGGAACAGTAGGGGATGCAAGTTTCAATTTCCTCAGCTTTTGCTTCTCAGTCCTGTCCTTGTCTTTTTCCTTACGTCCAGCACGTCTATCTTTTTCTCCTCCATTTCCACGCTCTACCTCAAAAACAGATTTGTCTTTCTCTGATTTTTCACTTCTATTGTGCCTCTCCAAACGAATTTTATCTGGCTTTTCAAATCGTGGTGGAGAAAGTGAGCTGCAGCTGCCACTTTGCTCAGATGAGCGGCTGTAAACATGATTCTCAGAGTCACTGGTAGGACGTTCGGAAAGGGATGGGGAGGCAGCAGGACTATCAGTACGACGTGGATGGGATGGGCTTTGATTGTGTTCAATTGTTCGTCGACCATGATCTCGTTCACGATCTGTTTCAAATCGCTCTCTTTCCCTTTCACGCTCTCTTTGCAAGTAGCTGTACTTCCGAATATCCTGCTCATATGGGTCTCTATAATCCCTGTATTCACGGAGGTCATCATAGTATCGTGGGTCATAATAATCTCCCTGATAAGGATCCCATTCTGAATAAAACTCTCGACTTCTGGCAGGATATTTTCGACGTGGATCCTCTGTGTAGGAACCCGGAGTATGCACATTCTCATAGTATGCTCGATCAGCTGTGAACTCATGATATGGCGGCCGGCGCTCATCTCTGCAAAAAAAATGTTTTTAATAAAATTCAACTGAATGAAAATGAAAGCATATTCTAAAAAATAAACAAGATGTTACCATACAACATCTAACCTTCGTTCATTTATGATTTCATAGAAATCTCTTATGTCTTGTCCAGATGCCTGCATTGAACGGTAAAAAGCCATCTGGCTTTCCTGGTTGGCAAAGTCAACCTACAAACAAAATTTAATTAGCAGTGTTAGACAAACAAACGGTTGGTTTGTCAATGGGACAATTCAGATTATATTACAGACCTTTATTTTATTTCCTCCAATTTTCCAACCCTTTGTTTCCTTGACAGCGGCTTGCGCATACTCTATATTATTATACAAGATGAGGGCCATTCCTTTCAGTCGGTCGAACACAACCTAAATAAAAAAATGTTAATACATAGAAATCAAGATCAACTTGAATCAACTTCAAAATTTAATACATTTATTCTAATAAAGAAAAACAACAACAACAATAAATACATTTTAATAATGTGATGAAGTCATAAAGAAATTAAATTCACCTTTACAACATGTCCATAACGACAAAAGTGCCTTGTGAGATACTGTTCGGTAATACTGGAGGACAATCCATCCAACCATACACATGTTGTAGGCATACTTTTTCCAAAACCAAGCTGAAAGAAAGAAAAGAAAATCATGTTAAATCATGTGTATTCTAAATTTTTTAATTCCAATGTACAATTTGAATTTTTTTAAGTAATTGTAAATACTTTTTTCTTCTTCTAAATGTTTAAATTAAATGAGGATCGGCTGTTAGCAATATGTCACAAAAAACTCCAATAATAATAATATAATCTCTTACTCACCTTTAACCTGTTGTTGCCAAGGTATTCACCATCCATTTTCTTAATTGCTTTGCAGACACTTGCTATGTCACAATACTGGAGAAAGGCATATTGTGGGGAACCATTTACCTTTTTTATATCGATATCCTGGTAAAAACAGAATACGTTCATAAATATGCAACGTTAATACAGTGACTTGGTTTAATAAGCTTGCACAATTTTTAACACACACACTTTCAAATGTCTACTTACAACAATCTCTCCAAAACGCTGAAATATGTTAAGCAGGTCATGATAAGTTGTGGTTTTCTCCAAATTTCCTATAAATAATGTCCTTGTAGCCTTGGGGTGAAACTCATCTATACGTTCATCCAAAGGTCGGAACTCATTCTCACTCTCTGTTTCTATTGAGCAATAAATTAGAGAAAAATGTTAAGTCAAATTCTGCTTATAAATCTAATAACAACAACGGATTTTATACCAAATGGCTAAAACCTACCAGGTCCATGCCAAGCAGTGACATCAATTTGCATGCCAAAAAACAGCTTCCCTTTAGATGCACTTAGAGCTTTTTCTTGGTCCTCTTGCTGGCGAAAGAACACTAATCCATATCGTTCCTCAGAGGCACCATGGATTTGAACTGATGTGACTTTGCCATGTTTCTTAAATTCATGGAAAAGACCATCCTTCAAGCTTGTATCTAAAATTGATAGAGAGAGCATAATTCCAATATAATGCTTAAATTAGTCGAGCAATGTTTTTTTTCCTTTTTGGAAAGTGCATGTGTTCATTTAGACTTCATTAAAGCCTCACCTGTTGAGCGCACAGGGAGGTTCTGCACTTTGATACCAAAACTTTTGCGAGGTTCATCTTTGTCCAATGAAGGTACGGACTGAGCAGGAGGGGCAGGTACAGCTGCTGACTGAACAGATCTAGCTGGTGACCGATCACTGGAGCTGCTGCTGGAATCACTACTGTGAGAAAATAAAAACACAAACCGGCTTAGAATGTATACTGTAAGAAAAGTTGAACACTAACAAACACACAGTGCTATAAAAATTTTTTTAAAAAATGTGGTTCGAAAATATCCAGAACAAACGATTATTGATCAATAAAAACATAGGTAAATATGCAGCCTAATAAGATTTTATTTTATATATATAATTTTTTTTTTTTTTTTTTTTTTTATTCATGGCACATACTTAAAAAATACTACTAAACATGTAATATATTTAACTATAACTATATTTGTACTATATGAAACAGCTAATACAGTTTATTCGTGCAGTTTATTTTCCCACCTCAGAGAGGCACTATTGCAAAAAAAAGAAATTCTGTCAGTATTGCAAAAAAAGAAACAGTGCCGCTCAGTGACAGTGAAAGTATTTACCACACTCTAGGTCAGGGGTTCTCAATATAGTGGCCAATGCATTCAAAATACATTATTAAAAAGTGCAAAAGTGGCAAAAACAAAAACAATTTAAGTGTCAGTAATAGAGGTCTACCGAAAATGGGTTTTCTTTGATCATTGCTGATGTTTAGAAATCAGCCCGATTTTCTATTTTATCTATTGAGTTTAATTTAAATGATTATTGCAGGGCACAAGAGGTTAATAGCAGTGGTAGCCTAATTAATAGCTTAAAACTTAAAGGATCATGAAACACCAGAACCCATTTTTGAGATGTGGTGTAATGTACGGACACTAATAGCACTCATAAATCTTATCAATAAGTGGAAAGTGGTTACTTTTTATTTTTCTGATCAATTTTGTTCTTCCGGGTTGAAATGCAAAGTTGAGGTTTTGTCACAAGGTGCGATGTAAAGCCACTTCTTGGCGTGTGTTATAGATAGGCTGTGGAGAGGGGAGAGGGTCGTATCTACATTTTTCTACATTTATTCATGAGATCAAGCTTGTTCAATCACTGCACAGTAGTATGCATAAAATGCATTATGCAAATGTGTATTCTTTTAGTTTTCCCATGTTCTACCAACACACATGAAAAATATGATCATAGCAAACATTTTGAAGGATTCAAATCTGATGAAGGTTCCATGCTGTCAGTTCTTTTAAACATAAAATGTAAGAATATTTAATATGCAATATCACGTAGAGTGTGCTTGAGAGAGTGGTTTCTGCGTGAAACACTGCGACAAGCTTAACAACACTCATATCGTTTCATATCTGGACCGGAGCAAACGTGTTTCATTCATATTTTATATTCTCTCATGCTCTAAACCATCACCTGCCTGTAACTTTCTAGTGATCTTGATTAGGTGTATTTGATTGGTTGGAGCTAAACTCCGAATTGCCCATCCCTAGTGTACACGCACATATCATGTCTTCTTGAACTGAAATATGCGTGAAGAAGAGGTACATCTGATCATGAACGTAGTGATGCGATTAATTATTGATATATACCGCAAACAATGATATACAGAATCTGTTTTATCTGTATAATGAGTGTGTTGCAGGTCTGTTTTTTACTGGTTGCCCTGTTCCCACCCTTTACACCCCCACTACCAGTTTTACACACCTATTTCTAGACTTTTTTTGAGATCTAAGGTGTGAACGACTAGTGCTGAAAAGGGGGTTTCATGACACTTTGAGCACCTTTTCAAAACTGTTCTTAAGCATGATTTTGTTGGTTTGCTGACAGACACCAGCGTTTCCCAGAGACTTGCAAATGCAAATTCATTCTCTGTGCTAATGGGGCGGGGGATAACATTAATAGTAAAAAAAAACATGAACATAGTGTCTGTGACATCACCAGTAAGTTTCTGAAGAGTGTTGTTGAAGCTAAAAATTCACTCAAGTCACCACACACTTAATTATGCTGAACTTTATGGCTTAATACATTAATATTAAAATTTTAATTTATAATTTAAATGTATGAGTTATACAAAAATTTACCACATCACATCACGGGCAAAGTTAGCTACACAGAGCAAAACCACTTTTTTACCAGGATGTAAAAATTATTTTATAGTGTAAAATTTTTAAAATAAGGAGTTTATGGGACTGACCCCCTTTTGGAGCCAGTCTCTAGCGGCCAACCAACTTTAGTCACCTCAATTAAATCATTGCTGTTATGCTGACGAAAGCTATTTTATCAGGCATTACAGTAAAGAAGAAATGAAAATTACATCGAAGCTTTTCTGAAGATGGTCGGTTCTTTTCAAAGATACATTCATATAAAAACACCAATGTTGCATTTGAATTTTGAAACGTGCAGTGTATAGTTTACTCAACGCAGTGTAGGCCTTTTGGAAATATTATCTGTGGCAGTGAGAAACACTGGACACTGAATCAAATGGCCACAATCTAGCCTAAGTATTAACAAAAAAAAGGTGTCGTCGAACTTCATAATCTCACTGGATGCCATGGCAACAAATGCCATGAAGGGAATGTTTAAAAAAATATCACACCTTCGTTTTCATTAACAGATTTCCCTAACATTAGTTATTTGTAGTTATTTATGAATTTAACTAACATACTATGATAATGCATTTAAAAAAAAAAGTTCTGATAAATAAAAAGTGTAAAAATACATACAAAGATATGAAACATAAAGTCCTTTGAACAAAAACAACAAAAACCAAATCAAAGTGACCAGTTTTGACCAAAGACTTGGTAAGCTTCATAAATATAACTTTGAATAGGACTGGAGACAAATTCTGTTAAGTTCTGATAAATAACAACAACAGCAAAATATAAATTACTTACAGTATATGAGGTAGTGTACTGAATCAGTCAATCAAAATTGTTAGCTAGGTTATAACCTACCTTATAACTACAATGTCAGCTTGCTTATCCCTTTACTTGCACATTTTAAATTCTTTCCACCAAGCTACATCAAACCATTTTCAATCATCAATTGCTGCCTGCTATTATACTACTTAGCGATCTACAGTAAATCCATTATGTGACTCATTAATGCTGCAGTTGAACAACTGTATTCTGATGCAGCTAAATTCTCAATAAATGTTTTTGTTGATGTATCTTAGTGTTTTTAAACTGGATGAATACAAAATAGTGACAGAACAGTGATCGAGTCGTCGTCTGATAAAATCAAACAGGCTACACATAAGATAATGACAACTGCGTTGCTTGCATGTGAAAGTAGGCGCAATTAGTAGAACTTGTACTTCGTTTAGTACCAAGATGTACAGCATAGGCAAATATCAAATTTAAAACTAACTTTACCGTGCTCCATTTACACCAGTGCGTTTTCTTTTTGAAACGGCGTTTAGAATAAAAACGATCCTCGTTTACACTGGTAAACCTTCCCTGCAGCTTTTCTAACTACAACAGGGTCTTTTCAAAAGTGTCTGTTTTTGAGGGTGGGAAACGCCGTGATAGGCGTGATAGGCGAAAGATAAGTTATGCTTATCTTTCAAAGCCTACCTGTGACTATGGCGTTTAAATAGCCTAGTTTCAAATCTAGTACACATAAAAATGAGACTAATAATAATAATTAATCCTTTATAAACAATAATACAACACCAATACATATTTGCAGTAGAAAAAGTGTAATTGTTACCGTCATGGAGAAAGATATGTAGGGGAGGGACTTGTTGACAAGAGGACTTCTAGCCCATGGAGTAATTCAATGTAGAACTTCCACTGCAGAGGCACGTTGAATTTTGGTGCTGGTAATCAACAACGTAACTATCCTTCTACCTGATTGTGCATGGATAAGCAGGTTGCAGGAAGTGTGGCCCGTTACACGAGAGTATTGCCAACAGGAATGGTGAATAGTGCCCTCTGGTGGACAAACTATGCCATGCAACACTCATGACATGCTTAAAGGCCGTTTCGTCCGTTTTTATTTTATTTATGAAATATTCATTTATCGGCCATTATAAGCGTCAATACCGATATATCGGAAAATGTCTAATACTGGCCGATAATATCGGCCTGCCGATAAATTGGTCAGGCTCTAATAATTAGTGCTCTTGAAATGCAAAATGGAGGCAGATCCGTATTGAATTCTCTCCAGTTCTGGATCAGAGGACAAAGGTGGATATCTAAAACTATTTCCTCTATTCCAACCAAAAAAAAAAAAAAAAAAAATACAAATATTGATAGTTCAAAATGGACTATTCTCTCTGGCCAATCAGTGATCAGCAGGGTTAGCATGTCACGTTTTTGGTAATGTTATGGCTCGCTTGGAACCTCAGCCAAGATGGCTGAAAACCCCCCCGAAAGTGAGCAGTACCAAACTGTACTGTGCCATACCGTGCAGTGGAAAAGTGCCATTAAAGCATTACCCTTATCCATATCCAAATAGCCACTAATGTGCAAGCAACCAGATAACTGCATGAAAAGCTGAAATTTGTTCAAAATTTAAATCTGTGTATTTGAACAGAAACAATAAATGCTTGGTTCTTCTGTTCAAATAAAGTCATTTGGAAGCTTGCACAATTGTAATATTAGAACAACAAGTCCATAAATACATATACACAAATCCATCTTGCAGTATGCTTATAAATGTAAAATGCTACAAAGAAATATATAAACTGGCTAAAACTGACAGTGAATTTACAGTGAATACTTCTTTCCTTAATGATTCAGTCATATACATGGCTTTCCTTTTGTCTGTTTACATCTTCGCACTGCCCTCTTTTCTCACTCGCTCTCACTCTCCCAAGTGCGGCTGATAGGGGCTGGCCTGTGGGAGTGGGCAGGGAGCCAGCAGTGGCTAGAAATTTCCAGTTCCAACTGGATCTCACGGGGGTGGGGGGAGTTCAAGTGGGCAGTGTGAAAATACACCAGCCGTTGTTTCTTAAAATTCCCCTACAGCATTTTCTCCTCAAGAAGCGTACAATACAACTAACATATACGAAAACAATATGCTTCATTTTTTTCATTTTTTATGAACAATGGCCTTATTTATAAAAGAACCAGCTCTGCTTTCAAAAAACAAGGAATATTGGAATCAAAGAAAATTAAAAAGGCACCCTCGAGATTTCCTTGCATGTCAACAAATATAATATACATAAAACGGCACTGAATTCCTATGGAAGCAAACCCTGTAGTTTGTAGCTAAATGACACAAAAACAGTTGTTTGGTGCATGCTCTAACAAAAATTTAAATATATACGCACACACACATATATATATATATATATATATATATATATATATACACACACACACACACACACACACACATATATGAATCACTATGGTGCACCAAAAATAAAATCATCACACATAGAACATTTTCACCCTCTGGGTAATTATCTCTCAGTTAAATTTAGCCTTAGGTAGCACTAGAAAAACCTTTCATTTTCTGACTTATTAATTTAAAGGTTTAACAACATCATGAATAGGCAACAGACATTTTTAGATTCAATCCCTGGAACGTGTTTTGGCGTTTCCTACTACTTAATAAGCAAAGCAAGCTTTTCATCAGACTGCTGTGAGCTTGGTCTCTGCCAGCCTTACATTGTTTGCTGTGTGGCACATGGAACAGCTGTGTTTAAGATGAAGGCATTTTATAAAGGTTTTTAAAGACATTAAATCACATGATTTAAAGACATGCAATAACATGTAAAGGAGAACAAAAACGACCAAAAAAGGATGTTTAACATGACCTATGTCCAGTCTCCAGAGAATTAATGGCATGCAAATGTACCAAATTTTTCTACAAGTGAAGGTCTGTGTTGATGTCCTAAAGCCACAGGGCCACTTGTCAGTCACTCCCAAAATACATCTTGCACGCAAATGATTCAGAAGTATCAGTCATTTTGGCTCACCCACTGCCTTAAGCCAGTGTCCAGCCTGGTCAGCCAGAATTGAAAGAATGCAACGTCAACCAGCTCAGTCAACATCTCCTGTTTTAAGGCTCGTCACAAAGACACACGGTTTGCATGTAATTTGTCTGTTCAGACAAGCACAAAAGAAGCATGACGTGCTGAATTATGAAAATGCAAGAATTCATCATTTTACAGAACAACCCTACACAATTTGCAATTTTAACAAATCTGCCATTTATTAAACAACATCAAATAGAAGAATAAAGAGGCAAGAGAGCTGCTTTGGCATCCAAATGTTCACGCCGAAATTATTTAAATTGTTTATCACACCAAACATCTGTCTTGGTGTGAAAAAGCCCATGACTCCATAACACTGGGGTTATCAATGAATAATTGAACTGAAAATGCTGAAAAGGGACATCTTTCTCAACATCTGAAACACTTAAGTATGATGTCATTGTTATTAAAACTGGTTTCCAATTACTTCCTCTAACTGGTAATGATTTACTGAGAAAGCACCTCGAACTACTGCGTATTTGTTTTTCACTATTTCAACAAATATACTTCCTAGTTATAAAGAGTTGACAGGACAGAGGTGCAGGCCAAGACGTCTATGAATTTGAGTTTCACCCAACTGTTTAACAACATGCAAGTGATTACCCAGGCGGTATTTATGCTGCCCATAAATACAAGTTTAAAAATAACAAACGTTTAAGTAAAAAAATAAACCAAATATTATTGCATTGATTAATAGATTTATACATGGACAAAAACAATAAGGCTTCTAAGCAAAATGTTTAGCGGGAGAAACCTAACTAAATGCATTCCCTTTGATATGGTCATCTATAACCGTTTAAATATTTTTCTTGAAACATTTCCTACATTTTAAAATTCAAGGATAAAGAGACATTCCTACAAAAATAAGATTATATTCCAAAACCTGCTAGGGGCAATGCTTGACCAGAGCAGTTATGGCTTACAAACATATGCGCTCCAGGGCATCCCAATATGCCGACTCAAAGCGCTCAAAGCCAAATCTGCAACTGGGTCAGGAAAAAAAAAAAAGTTAGTATAAGTATTCGCTTCATTGGACATTTTTTTTGAGGTTTGTTGGTTTACAGCACAAAACGGGCAGAAATGGCTCAGAAAAAGAGATTTTAAAAGTATCAAATATCTTTCATTTATAAAACACAAGTAAGGGGTTAAAATTAAATAAAAAAAAAAGGTTGGTCACCATACACTAACAATCTTAATGTAATCTGCAGAGCTTGATATGTTGTACAGAAAAACAAGTTGAGGAAAGGTCATGGTGGCCACATGTAAGAGAAACCTTTCAATACAGACCAAAGGTGCTACATACTGACTTAAAATGGGTGACTGCTAATAAGACCTGTAATCAATTTACTAGAAAGCTGCTTAACATAACAATATTCTTTATTGTAAGAGAAAAAAAATCTTCTCTGAAAAAACATCTCTGGTTTCTTTTTATAGCAACCAGTGATAATTTAATACAAAAGAACAGGCAACAAACATCTTTAAAACCAGTAAACTTTGACTGGGAGATAAGCAATGATGACGAACAACAACAGTATCTTTAACGTTACTGACTAACTACTTTATTTGCAATCAGTATCCATTGTTATCAACCACTTAAAAACCTAGGGGATCACCAAGACCACCAAAAACAAAGCTATCACATGCTATTACATAAGCATGTGGATTGAGTCCAAAGATCAGCAACTGAGAAGTATCCAACTACTACTGCCTTTGTCATGCTATGATGAATTTAAAGGGTTAATCAATGTCTGTTCAAGTTCTAAAAGACCTTTTTGAAGCATCAGCATACTAAGAGCTGTTTAAATGTCGTTTATGTGCCAAACAGATAGTCCTGACTCAAACTCAAGCTACTGGTTGGGCCAAATTTGTTGTGTCAGGTTGGTCAAGATGCTCAAACAAATAAAGCAATGACGGATAGTGTCACAGAGCCACAGCCTACCGATAATTTACTCACCTATGCAAATTAATTTAAGATAAAGTATGTAAACACTGCAAAACGCACATTTTAGACAGCACGTAAGAATTTCATACATATTCTTCAAATACAGAACTGTAGTTTAAGTACTAAAAGTCATGCGAAAATGTCTCAACAATGATGACCAGTTTGAGGGAGTTTTGGGCCAATAGATTTTTAGCATCCTTTTTAAGCCTTGAAACTTAAATGTTTAATTTTACTTGAAATCTACACTGCTGTTGCAAATTCTGCTGATTTTTCAGAAAGATAATGTTATCTAGCTGGCTAACAGATGAGGTTTTGATGAAACTGCAAAAATAACTTGTGGTATTCATGAAAGCTTTTATATAAAATGCATTATATTCCATCATTTTTTAGCAAAAGTGCATTTATAATTTTATAATTATAGACTACATAATAAGATTACTTTATTTTTGTAAATCAAAAAAATATATATTTGAAGAATGTGAGAACAGTGGTTACAGCTGGAGCATGCAGGTAGGCTGCAAGAGGACTAACAGCTGTTAACTGCAGCTTTAACCAAAAAAGTTGCAAAATGCAGCTAAACAATTAGCTTTGGATAACATTTGTTTTATTAGTACACACATTGGATTAAACATTGGGATTAAAAGTAATACAAGTTTGAAACATCTTGCAATGTACACTAAATAAAGTGAATGCATTTCATCACTAAAAGTTCATTTTAGGTAAGCTCTGCTTTATATCTTAATTTTCCCTGTTTTCTATTATCTCTGCCTTATTTCTTAAGAAGCATAGTTTATTATTATCCATCTATTTGTAAATGCAGGCATTTTTAGTGCTTTATTTAGGAAAAAAAATACTCTAAATATTTAGATGACTATTTTTAATGTAACTAAAATGTGTTTATATTAAAGTATTAACATTATTATAACATACTAATTTAGAGAGCTCTTATGATGTTTATGTCATTATTTTGGAAGACTTCTAGCCTAAATAATTATAAATGTTTTCTTATGCAAGATTTGTTATTTCAAAAGACATACATGAAAGCCGTTCTTCTGTCAGTTTAAGTAAAAACGAACTGCCCCGATTCAGTGTCTGCAGTCAGACGAGATGTTGACAAGTTTCTTGTCAGTGACATTATTCTATTGTTATTTTCATAACTGGTTATTTAAATAAAAAGTCTCTCACCTCAGAAAAGCAAACTATCCTGTCCCGCCAAATGTTATGCTGTGTTCGTTGCTTATATATATATATATATATATATATATGTGTGTGTGTGTGTGTGTGTGTGTGTATTTATCATTTATTAATTCTGCCAAAGGCATTCAGAATATGTGTGATATGTGGTAATGTCTAAAAGTAAAGCCCTATTCAGACGGGACTAGTTTTACAGGGAGTCGTTAGAGAATATTTTGTTTCACAGACGTACT
>JAUYWG010000061.1:10229816-10246517 GCA_034779775.1 Enteromius afrohamiltoni
AATAAAAATCATAACAGTTGAACTAAAGTAACCACACAATAACATGGTTTTGCTGTAACTGTTACTAGCCATTTAGCCTCACCGTGGTATTTGTGATTATACTAATTGTAATCAATCTGAATGACTATAGCAATGCACGCAAAATCACAGACGACAGGTGATATGAAATCGAAGCTAACATGTACAGTAGTTTAGAGAACTAGTCTGAATAGGGCTACAGTGCAATTTGGCTAGGTATACATCCGTACTCAACTGTACTCAACTACATCAAGGTGAAAGTCATCATAGCTTGCGTAGTATAGACCCAACTGAACTTTGTGAATAGATTAATGGCAATATTTGTTTAATCACGCGATAAGAGTCTCGCATAACTAACACAGCACGTTAACGGCGATAACGGCCCACCACTAATATATATATATATATATATATATATATATATAAGGTCCCGGCCTGGTGACCATGGGGCACTGTGGGTCCAAAGGCCAAGTTTCGGTACCCATCCCTAGTTAGGTCTAGGTTCAGCAACGCTGCACCCAAAGAATAAGGTCAGATAACTACCTGAAAATACTGAATGATCATTCCATCAAATCATTTTTTTCTTGCCTGATGCCACGGGCATATTTCAAGATCACAATGCCAGCATTCATCAGGCTCAAATTGTGAAAGAGTGGTTCAGGGAGCACGAGACATCATTTTCACACATGGATTTGCCACCACAGAGTCCAGACCTTAACCCCACTGAGAATCTTTGGGACGTGCTGAAGAAGACTTTGCGCAGCAGTCTGACTCTCCCATCATCAATACAAGTGCTTGGCAAAACATTAATGCAACAATGGATGTGAATAAATAGTGTGTGACATTGCAGACGTTTATCGAAATTAAGCCACCATGAAGCATACCATCTGACTTTTTTTTGGACAGGCAGTGTACAAACATTTAATTCTGAATGTTCACCAAGATGCTTTATTGCACCTACCTGCCACTGCCGCTGCTGCTGGTGCTGCTGACAGAATCAGAGCTGGAGGAACGACTGCGGGATCCTGAGCCACTGAGGGAGCGTGCCGGACGCGCTGCTTGACTCGGCAGCCTCTGTGGTGATGGATTGTGTGATTGCGAAGAGTGTGGTGAACGACTCCGACTGTGTTGGTATGTCCTTTCTCCTCGTCTGCCTCTTTCTTCTCTGTATAAATCCCGATGGACCACACTGGCGAGTGTAAAAGCTTCACGGGCACGGGGCTCATAGCGAGTCTCTGTAGTCTCAAAACGAGTAGGGCTCCGGCTTCGTGAACCATAATAGACAATGCCTCCAGGTGTCGAACCGCCACTTCCTACGCCAGGAGCACTGCTACTGCTTCCACCAGCACCGCTGCTTCCTGCAGCACTCCCTGCAACACCTACACTGGCCCCTGATGTGCTGCCTCCAATGCTGCCACTTGCAGAACTGGCACTCCCGCTAGCTCCACTGAGGGCCCGGTCCCTAGAATCTCTGTAATAATCAGTCTCGTAGTGACGCTGGCGATCGAAACTACTGGTGTTGCTGCTGCTACGCTCATGGTGTCCATAGGCACTGTGATCGTAAGACCGCTCCCGACCATCTGCAGCCCTACATGACAAGGAAAGGGATGGAGGATGGCAAAGAAAAATGGAAAGAATGAAATGAATGTTATTTTCATCCCTGACAGGCATACGAGTCAAGTGACATGCGCTGAAGAGTGATTTAATCAAAACATAAACTGCAAGTGAATGTTGGAAAGATGCTGTCTTGGACTGTCTTTTATTGTAGCATTCAATACAAATACGGATACCATGTCAGGACAACTTGGACTTTTTTTCTTTGTTTATTTATTTGGGATTTTGCTTATGCAATTAACTCTTTTTGCATTTCTGAAGTCAAACTGAATCCATACTGAAAACAAAGGGGAAGAAAGTAATGCATGACAGAAGTCATGCATGCCATGGTCAGTCACATTCAAAGTTACACAGTGTATAAGGAGAAAAGAAATTAGGACATTAATTTACTTTACAATGGCAATTTACAATTTTCTAGATAACTAAAATGAACCTACTTTTTAAATGCATAAAATTACAATTCTTTTGTTGTTGTCGTTTTAGTGAGATATTGCATTTACATTACACAAAAAATGACCAATTAGACACAGTTATTTTCTACGGTATTACCCTGAATATAATAAAGCAAATATCTTTTAATTAGAAATTCCAGACAACCTACTTCCCTTCTAGGATAGAATGACATAACCGCGTATTACAGCCTCATTTTGTGATTTAATTAACTAAAAGGAAGGAGGTTTCATGAATACAATGAAGTCATTCTTAAAGAATAAAAAGCCACAGGTTATAAAAACTCATTATTTTGGAATAAAGGTTTTTTTACAATAATACGCTTCAACATCATTTGTCCTGGTCAGGCTGTTAAGTGCAAAAGAAAATATTACTAACCAATACCCTAATCTCTGAGGTTAGGGTAGGGTTTATCCAGAATAAATATATGTCCTGACAATGAGTGATAGTAAGCAAGTTTCAACAAATCTGACCTAGTTGATTTAAATAAGTTTGGTTCCTATTAGAAAAAGATGCTTATGTTTAGTGAAGCCAGCTGTGTAACTTGACTGTGATCAACCTTTACAATACATATAGTCCACTCCTGTAATTTCCACAAGAACTGACAAACAGTGGTGACACATTGCATCACAACACTCCACAGCTCATTTGCCATCTCCTCCATTTTCATAGAGCTGTAATGTGTTTGGCTAGCTTTGCTGTATTCTTTAAAATCATTTAAACCTTTATTTTTCTTGATAAGCCTCAAACAATATAAAAAAATTTCACGTAGGTAAAGCAGAGAGGCAAAAAGCCAGGGAGTGTGAAAAAGAGTGAGAATCAGGAAAGGGACAGCAAAGTGAGGTAAAAATCTGCAAATGCCAACAAGCTACTAAAAACAGCCTGTTTAACAGCTACATCTGTTAGTGGGAGATGGAAAAAAAGACAGGGGATCAAACTAGGGGTTAGAGAACAGCTAAAATACACAGGGCAGAACATACCAACCTTTTCAGACAGCGGTAACCCGACCTACAATTCCAAATACAATTTAGGGAGACAGAACTTTGTGAGCAAAAAAGGGGGTTAAAAATGTAGAATGTAAAAATGGTAAGAAAAAAACAACGAAGTAATCCTTATCTTTCAGGATCCAACTTAATAGTTCGAAATAGCCAAAAAGAATCCATGCATCTTAAAAAATAAGTCAATATCAATATGGCAAAAGCGTATGGAGGTAAAAGTCAGGAGGTAGAATGTCCAACTCAGTTCAGTGCAAAAAAAATCCCCATTAGATCAAAAACAGGCTGGAGAAAGAAGTTCAAAAATATAAATCCATAATGTTGTTCTTCATACTGCTTTACTTGTGTTCTATAGTTTCATTTGTCCTTTGAAGCGAAATGTCTCTGTAGAATTTTAAAAACTTGAAAATGTCCAAATTTTCTGCATGGTGCCTGTCTTTTTAAATCCCTTTTCAGTGCATTAAAAAAAAGTATTCAGTTAATTGGAATCTTATCCCACCACCTCCTTACAGCTGAGAAGAGTTTATTTCTTTGATATCCCAACAGAACAAGGTACCAATGTTCTTATCGCGTAATCCAAGTCAACTCTGAAAACATGTAAAACATTCGATCAATGTTTTACAAATCCCAGTGGAATCTTCATTGATGTTTGGAAAAAAAAGAGATCAATAATCCATTGGCATTTGAATAGTCCATTGGCAGAAAGAGACTTTCTTTTTAACTGTAGGGTATCCAAAGTCTACTGTAGTCCCAGATCCGTTATGGGGCTTTGTAATCCAGTGGTATATTTCACATCCAAACTGAGATGTCTTTAGCCCCACAATAGCAATACCTCCATGCTTTACTGTGTGGATCCAAAAATCAGTTCTTTCTTCAGTATATTCTAACAAATGCTACTTTAGATCCTTTTTTTCTTTGGCGTTTAGGAAAAAAAAAAAAAAGCAAAAATGAACTTAAATGGTCTAGAAATAAGTAATGGATAAATAAAGAGATTTGCTCACTGCGTTTCTGTCACATTCTACCATGTTGATCAATGGCAGAAGTCTCCCATGTAATTAAAAGGCAAACCCTAACACCACAAATAATCCCGAAAAAAAAGAGAAAAGAAACCGTAGTGATAGAACATCCTTTGTCATTGGGTAGTATTAATCCAGTGTGATTAAGAATCCAGAGAATAACATCCAGAGCGCTCCAGATGATGGAATGGAAAGAACTGATTTCTAAACCACCCATTTCAATATTCCAATTATTAATCAATGGGTCTTAATTGATCAACATCGTAATTGTGTTACAATAACAGAGCAAAAACACATGATGTAACCCATTAATCCACCTTGGGCGGTACAGTACTCCAGAATAGGGCAATTCCAGGTAAGGCCGCGGTCAAGGATTCGCTCTCACTTCCATAAATCCCAGAATATTTTGATATCCGAATCATGCCCTGGATTCTCTTCGCAGCGATATCCAACTCAGAGAGAATCCCCATGCAGAGGCACGCTAATCTCTACATAATGATAATGAATTTTGGCGCATGTTCCCATGCTTTGACTAACTTCAAAACTGGTTCGCTTTACACGGTGAGCGATGACAGACCTCAAGCATCAAAGCGTGATGCCCAAATTAATACCCCTCCAGTGTGTTCTCTTAATTTCCCTCATGTCACCCGCCCCCAAAACAATAAATTAGCCCAATTAATGACGGAAATAACTGGGAGGGAGAGATGAGTTACAAGAAACTAATGGTCCCCCTGCCTTCAGAAAAACTATGTCCACTTACCCGTCTAGTCTGCGTTCAAAGCGTCCCTCTCTGCTGTGGAGTGACACAGGGGGCACATACACAGGGCCCCCCGACCCCCTTGTGAACCCTGAAACATCCCGCCCACGAGTGGCTATGGACAGGCTATCATCCAGGCCTCGAGCTGCACTGGGAATAGTTCCTGGCTCATTGTAATCGGTGCGTAGGTCCCTGTCTCCCATCTTGTTGATAGAATTATGAGCTTTCTGAGCACTCTTAATGTCCACAAAATCCACAAAAGCTGCCACTCCACCCTCCGATCCGCGTTTCGGGAGCACCTTGACACTCTCCACACGTCCATACCTAAAAAAGCAAAAAATAAATAAAAAATAGCAGAAAAGGCATTTAATTGTCGCCAACACAAATGCATTGCATGGTACTTTAATCAATTATAGTGATATGAATAAGCATCATATGCATTGCCAATCTGCAAAGGGCAGATTAGAGGTTAAAAAAGCATGAGTAAAAACAAACCTGCATGCCAGTCATTTGTGCAATATGTAAATAAGGCTATTCAAATAAAAACAGCCTGCCTTCTGCCTCATCACACAAAAATGTACTACTGTACAAGTAGCGTCAACCATATGCCAGTAATATCTCCTCTCATTTGAATACAGAAAAACAAATATCAGATTTTGATGGCCAGTTTCTGGTGCACCACAGAATTGCAAAACAGCATCTTGCAGCACAATGTGTATATTCGAATGCCAGAATTTAGTCAAATGTCATAATTCTGTCAAATGATTCAGGTTTGAAACATCATTAAGAGGTTTCGAGCTGCTCCGTTTACCTCTTCGGGACATATTTAAGAAAAACACATGACTTATCACTACACAAACCTTAAACTATGTTTCTTGTATAAACCTTATGTAAATATAATATACATTAATGTGCTGTCAATCATCAAACAAATACACAAAAAGCGGCAGGTGTACAAGGGGGTTAAAACAACACTTGGCAAGCAAAATATGAAAACGTGTAACAAACAATAACCATTCAAATGGGTGCTCTAGGTGAGCAGCTGTCTGACACACCAGTTCTCACACTCACACACACTATACAATCCCCGTCGCCATTTTACAAACCTATTCACACTGCTTATTCATTCTCGCGTCCCCCATCTTCAATAAGTACCTCTGCCGCACTGACCTGAGCTTTGACAGACACCGTGCACAAATCACTTCGGAGTACATAAACCCGTTCCATTTATTTATACAAACGCATATATATATATGCGTTTACTACCTGTAAACAACAACAACAGAAAACATTTCTCCTTAAATATTCCGTCACAATTGGACAAGAGCTTGTTTTAATTTAGTTCCCATTCAAGGGGCGACCGTTATTACCACAATTCAAATCTAAATGGACAGGGCACGTGAACAAAAGCCTGCCGTTCAGACAACAAAGCGGTTGGTCTAAAATGAATAAATTACACGCAAATCTTATGTGTGGTTACTAGTGCCTGCGCAAAGTAATATATTGCTATGCATTATGGTGTTCAGCCTAAACATCTCTAGCACAATAAAGACTATACAACCCAAATAAAAAAAACAATATTATGATCAAACCTGCATTTTTCAAACACTAACCCTTGTGTGTTTTGATTGTATTCGTACAAATAACGTTATGTGACTGACAGGCTGATTACGTGTAACCAGAAAAGTCATTATACAGCTTTTGCTCAAGTCAATCGTATATGTAGTTCTCTTTACACTAACTTACCCCGTTTCAAAGGGGTTTATAGAAACGCATGACGTTATGTTTATAACACCTTCGTCGCATAGAGCTCGGAGATAATATTGTTAGCATTTTGCGTCGATATAAACAATGTAGTTTAGACTTGCGTTTGTTTCGCTTTACGTGACTACGCTGCATGTAACGAAGGTAAAAGCTGGGTATATTTAGGCATCTAACCTTTTATAGAAGATGTATGCGATAAGTTATGTTTTGGGAAGATATAAACAATCAAGCAACCGACTTTAAAGTCAGATGCATTGGTGTAATATTGCGATGTCACTAACGTTACAGCGGAAGAAATCCCGCCACGCTGTTTCAGATAAAGATAGATTCGCACCATTTAGTTCCAACAAACCATGTTATTCTGATTTAGTTACGCCTTCCACTCAAAGCCAGGCTGTAACTTGTAAAAACGATAGAGTACCTCGCATTACCTGAATCCATTCAGGTGAGAAATGGACATCAAACCCCTCGGGTAACTGTTATGTGGGTGAATTTGAACGCTAAATGCTTTTAACACCAAATATCACGCCTTGCTCCCCATCCCAAACAAAACAGCCCATATATTCATCTCAGCACAATACACAAACTTCTGGCCGACAACTTAAGTAAACGTCCTATTGGTGCAGAAATAGGAACTGTCGCCACATGTTCACAGGCTGACATAAATGATCATTTTCAGGTTGGTCCTGAACAAACAGAAACTCGTCTTGAATAGCTTGTCTGCTATTGTTTGACTTCTCCTAGATGCAGCCGCTGACGGTCACCGCTCGCCTGACATTCATGACATCTGAGCCGAGCTCAAAACAACACCCGCTGTAATGCTTTTAGTAGTACAGACATCATTTAGCCCATTGAGCTCGCTCGCGGTATTTTTTCAACCACCAAACATTACTACCTTTCGATAGTGCTACTGACATCTGGGTCGCAAAATAACGCAAGTTGAAACCAACTGTAATGCAGTTACTAGTAAGGCGCTTGTATGTGACCCTTCGTGCTAATTAGCAACCTAGCGACGACTGCGACTCTCGAAAGCTAACTCACTAGCCAGCGTACGTTAAGTGAGCCAAAACAAGCCAACTCAATAGCAGCGTTGCTGCGAAAGTTGTGGCACACGTTTGAGGCGTTTAACTCCGCACCGGTGCGCTGCTATTGTTTTCCCCCAAACACATTAAGGAAGCACATTGCTGGATGTTGTCTCGCTCTCAGCAAATCGTCACTTACCGTTTGAAGTGCTCGATAATTTTTTCCTCTCGTACATTTTCTGGTAAATTCCCCACCCATAAATGTCTGGTTTCCCGGACCATACTGCGTTTTGGTGTCCCCCGGTCATACAGAAGATTTTACTGAGTTAAATCCGGCTGAATGTGTGTTACGGTGGGCGAGTAGTTCATCTGACTCGACACTACGATTGGACCCGCTTGCACTTGAAAGCTGTGTTGACTACGAGAGCCTCAACCTTGCTGTCGAGGAGCGCGCTCCGGTTCATGACGAGATCGCGCATATGCAATGAGCACTCGGAATACCACATGGATCAAATCATCGGACGTGCCGTGTTTTTATTGTAAATCACTTTTAAATGTTAAAATGTGCAAATGCGTTGGATTAATGCCTCGGTTTAAATTGCAAGGTATTTTTGGACTTGGTTGCCTTTGCTTCAGTATGACGTTTGGCAGCCTAGAACACGACTTTAAAAAATGCAAGTTAATCATAATATGTGAGTGTAAAATGTACGAGACTTGTGGTTATTCATGAGTCAGTGGTAGGACGGTGTTGACAGTATTACTAGCTTCAGCACTGCTGCTTTGTATACGTTTGCACATCTATTTGTTTTCCCAAAATCCAGGTGGGAATAGTCTTTTATATACGACTCACAAATCAAAAAAAAAAAAAAGATATTAAAAGATTCTATGTACCCAGGGAACTATAGTTCATTTAGTGCAGACGTAAATTAGTAAACTCTCTTATAATAACAATTCCGTCTGTATTTGTGGGAGATTAGTAGTCGGGCGTCTTTACAACGACAGGAGCATGTCTTTAACGTGATTAGTTAATTGTAAAGACAAGCGTCGCGTCGAATATAAGCTTAATAATTAATGACAGTATAGCCTGTTTACAATTAGGATTAACCGTCCAAAATGTAACAAAGGCGATGATTAATCGCTGGCGTATCGTGGCAATCAAATTGCTGTCTTCAAGAAATACCCAAGATAATGGCCAATCATGTAACATTTCCTTATTAAAACAAACATTTGTCTGTTTTCCAACTGTGCACGAGGCGTATGATCTGGTTCACGCATGCGCCAGAATGCGGCAAAACAGGGACCGCAATGGATGAATCGCGCGTGCGCTTTTCACGCCCACATAGACTTGACAAAGAGCGATCACAAACCCTCCGAGTGGCAGAAAATTCTGGAACTTGTGCTGAGGTGGAGCAGTTTCTCAAGCTGGATCTTGAGCAAGCCACATAATCTTCAGATTCAGACTTGAGCCTTTACTGGAATCGCACGGACTTCCTGGATCTGCCTAAATCCCTATTTATGGAACAGAACTAATAAAATGTAATTCTTTGACAGTTCTTTTGGGATTGGATTTGGGATTGGTTGCACGTTGGATGTACAAAAACGCACTTTAGGCCTAAACAATGTTGTATGTTGTACAATAAATGAATCCCCTGGATACTTGGACAACAAATGTTCTTTTTTTTCTTGCTACTAAACCCAAGACGGTGTGGTTAACTTCTAAGGACGTGAAGACATGTATTGCTTTACTAAATTGATAAGAATAATTAATGTATTTATTCGACAGAGGAAACTACGGGATTGTAAAGAAAAAGGCAAAAGAATGTGGAATGCGTTTGAGAGAAATGTTTGAGCGATTTAAAACGTCCTGGAACAGCCCCACCGTGGAGAACTAAACACGTACAGACGCATACCAGAGCGATTTACGCGTCATAAACAGAACACACTCGATGTTCTTGAATGTTCAGTTGTTAATTTTTGGCGCCAGTTATAGAAAGAATGTTCTTTGAAATATGACGCCATTTTGAGCATAACCCAGTGTAGACAAAAACCAGCACAACAAAAGAAATGACAGCGCCGCGGCCATTTTGTTTCCAGTGGAGCTATTTTGGGTTCAAGTTCAGTTTAACTTCTTTAGCGCTTGGCTGCTTCCCAGGAATTGACGGAACTAAAATGTTACGGTGTTCAAAAAGGTTGAAAAATAAGACGAAATTATTTAGTTAGTCTAACTGCCACTTTTAACTCTTTGTTGTGTTGTCTTTATTGTGATGCCTGGACAAGCCTAGCCAAAATTGTTACTGTTACAAATAAAATTAGTATTGCTATACATGTATGTGTGTATGCATATATAGGCCTATGGGTGTAGAGGGAATGTAATTCACCATATGCATACAAATATTGAATAGCTATATTTATTACTATGAAAGGCATATGTTTTTTTCATACAGTACTAAAATGGTAAGGGATTAAATCAGCTGTAAGTGTTTATGAATTGAAAGGCACATATCTCTTAAATACGTAAATGTACTTTTTTAAACCGCAGACCCTCATGAGATTGTGTTTACAATCTAGATTGTATTTGGCAGAGAATTGTATGTGTGTTTGTATGCTTATATGTATATAGGTCAAGTTTGTTTTCATCCAAGCCTAGTCCAGTTTCCTTTGGAAATTCCTTAATTCTTCCCGATTTCCAGGTCTTTTTAATGGGCCTTTAGGCACGTAGGTGACATGCTGTGAAAATACAGTATGTTATTACATTTTATCCACCAATTCTTATCTATTGACTACTTCGGAGATCAGAGATAAGCAAATGCAATCAATTATTAGTTCTAACCTGATATATGGCTTCCAAAAGGTCTCGAGATGTAAAAAGGCACGCAGCCTCACCGGTGAAGCAGATTAGAACGTGGAGCACATCTGACCAGCTGCCAACTGTAATCAGTAACACAAAAAGCCCACCCAGTCGCACAACAACTGTATTAAGAATCTGCTGGCCAGGCGGACGATGTTGATCCTCTGAAAGATTAATTATATACTCATGATTAGACTCAAAGGATGGCCAGATTGCCATGAAATGTACATTGATGTTCAAATGTTGTGGTCAGCAAATTTTTGTTGTTGTTTTTTAATAAATTAATCATTTTATTTAGCAAGAATGGTTTAAATCAGTTTAGGTTGTAGCCTTCAAAAATCAACATATCAATGAAATAATTTAAAGTTTGCTAAATGCTGCGCTTTTAAATTCCAGTGAATAGAACCATATTAAAACCATTTAATTTTGCCCTTTTTTTTCCTTACCATTCATGTACACGACCAGCAGAGAGTAGCAGATTGTGAGTGGGGTCCAAAATCTTAGAGCCTCAGTGGTTGATAGAAAGTGCTTGTTTATGTTTGATAAAGCAGCAATTCCAGATACACTAAAAGTTATTATTAGAGCACTGCAGAGCCAGGTTAATATAGAACTGCCAGTGGTTAATAGTCCAATGCAAAGTCCACAATAGCGCTGTGTACTATGTATTGGATACATTGTATTTACATGCCGCCATACTCTGCTGCCCAGGCTAGCCAGAAACCAGCTCAGTCCAAGCACAAGGAGGAGGTTTAGCCAGGCTTGCGGTGCCCCCTCCTGGAGGAAATTAAGGGTGCATGTTAATGCGCAGCCCAAGGAGAACTGGCACTGGAGAAGCAGAAGTAACAATGGGTCAATTATTGAGTCCTAAAAAAAAGAAACAGAACATTTTATTAAGAACGATATCGAGCTGTTATGCCCAAATGTATTAATTTAATGTCACAAATAAATAATGGTCATACTGATCCTCCCATGATCCTTGCTGAAATGGCTCTAAGAGAGAACTCTAAAACTACCAGTGATGCAACACGAGACCCCACAACTGAAAGAACCACTGTTAGGATCCAAAACTGAATTTTCTCTGTTAGTCCACGATTTAGTCTGTTCAGTTGTTTAATGTCTGTTTTAGGGTCTTGGATACTTAAAAAAACAGAAATGTGAAATGTACAAAAACATGAACATAAAAACTGTGTATCTTATTATTGAAATATTATATAGATTATATCAGATATTTAGCTATAATCTTCAACCACACCGCATGGGTTAAACAATATAGCACACATAAATTTTACCTCTGTGCCTCAACAAACAGGTACGTTTTTAAAAGGTTTCGAAGAACACATACTCCACAAGCACCTACAAGCCCTGTAATTAGCATAAAACACAATATTACACACACACATATATAAAAACAAAAAAAAACACTCAAATCACACACACACAGATATATATATATATATATATATATATATATATATATATATACAGTTGTGCTCAAAATTATTCATACCCTTGGTAAATATGATCAGAGAAGGCTGTAAAAAGAAGTCTGCATTGTTTATCCATTTGATCATTAATTTAAAAAATGTCAAACAAGTATAACCTTTAATTGAAGGGGAAAAAATGAAAGTGGGGGAAAACCATAGTAGGAAATAAATATTTTTTTCTATAGTATGGCCACAATTAGTGGTGCCTCTAGAAATCCCTTTTATTAAAAAATCACTGAAGTATATTCCAAATTATATTAGAAAGTTTTTAATCACACCAAGGTGACAAGGATCATAAAATGGCAGGAATAACAAAACCCAAATTCCCTTAATCATTGATCACAAGGAACAAAACCAAAGAATGTACTTCTGATGTGCAGCAAAAGTTTGTTGAACTTCACACGTTTAGAAAGAGGCTGTATTAAAATAGCTAAAGCATTTAAAATCCCCATTTCCACCATCAGGGTAATAATTAAGATCTTCCAATTAACAAAAGATATTACAAATCTGTCTGGAAGATGACGTGTGTTTCATTGTCGCTCTAATGCACCGTGAGGAGAGAATCGCAGCAAGGAAAATTGCAGAGATTGGTTGAGTCTCAGGTTCAGAAAGCTTAAAAAAATTAAATAAATCAAACAGCCCCTACATCACCATATATTGTTCAGGAGGATTTCAAGAAAAATTCTCTTAGCTCATCTACAAAACAAATGGCAGCATATTTAGATGCGGCGGGAACTTCAAGTAGCACTGGCTTCTATGGTCAGATGAAACTTTTAGCAGCAAACACTCAAGATGGATTGAATTAAAAATGAAAAACTGACTGTCCATACAAGAATCTTATAATGGGCCATGGTTGGACCTTCCAACAGGACAATAAACTTATTCTCCAATGAAAGGTTAGATTTTTGTAATTTTTTAATATAAAATATATTTTATTTATATTTATTTTCACAACCACCTTGAATAGTTTTGAGCACAACTATCTATTCATAATGCAGGGCAAGATTATACCAACATATCAATAATCTATAATAAATCAACTAAATTAACTTTATTATTGAACATTTGTGACAGAATGTTAATTTGACGACTCACCTTGTAAAACACTATGTACAGGAATAGCACTTGGTGTTAGCCAAGTAGGAACACTTGGCAGAAACCGGGAAATGAAGGACAACATGCCTATGTAAGGGAGAAACTGTTTAAAGCACCAATGATTTGTTTACATAGACACTAGTCAAATTGGCCCCGCACACAAAACTAAATCCTAACAAATCAACACAATCAATATTACTGACCTTATTTTCTTATTTTCAGTTGCGCTGTTTGCGAACCACGTAAAACCTTTATCAAGTGCAGATATGAGAGTTGGAAGTTTGGTAGCACAGTCTCAAAGGTCACTCAAAGTTTTTACAACTGTATGATTTGTCTCTTTACAGCCATAGAGTTTTCATCTATTAATGGAGGCCTGTTCCTGATTCAAAATTGTAACAATTTTGAAATAAAAAAAACAACATTACATTTCTGCCCTCTGCTGGGGATTATTTTCATTTCCGTTTATGTGTACTTTTCAGAGATTTTATGAGGGGACTTGAACTTTACACTGCATTCAAAAGCTTTGAACAGTCAACAGTTACCACCCATCCAGAGTAGTATATTACATTTTGTTGCCCAGCAATATGCAATGTATTTTATGAGACAAAGTAAAAACATATATGGGAATACATAATTAATAATAGTAATAATTTATTTAGGGAACTGTAATTATGTTTTGTGGACTAGAAAACATACACACTCCATTTCAGTCTTTCATATTGTGAATCGTATTGGAACAGGACAATCAGACATTATTTTGCGATAGTGTTCCTCAAACACAGCATCCTCTTCTGTGCTGAAGTGATTCTTCCAGTCACCAACCTCACCTATAAAATAAAATAGAGATTATAAAAAAGTTTAAATGATTAATTACAGTAATAGTTTCTAAAATAAAAAATTACATAAAAATCACCTTTTCTCATGAACTCTGAGGCTGTGCGATCAAAGATTGTATCTGGGATACTTGAGTAGTTTGCCATGGGGTTGTCTCGCATAGCTGAAAACGTTGTCATCTCTACAATATGCTCTATTGTACTTTTTGGTAACTGCCAACCGAGGAATTGAGCAATACGGGTTACTTCATGAACCGGGTCCTGAAATAAATTATACAAATCACTCAAATACTCAGACTTTTCATATAGAAAATTAAAGGTATAGTTCAACCAAAAATAAAAAATATTTGAAAAATATTCAAAAATATTTGCTGCAAAAATTGGACTTTATTCAAAATGTAGATAAAATCAAATTTTGTGTTATATCACCAGTGAATCATAATGAGAATCTAAACAGCTCATAAAAGCAACACAATAATCCACAAGCAACTCACATGACAAATCCATCAAGTCATTTTAAGTTTAAACAGTTGCTTCTGGTCAAAATATAAATCCATAATAATAACTCCTGGGAAAACGTTCACCCCCTGTTCTGTCACATCAAAATCCACCAACATATTTGTACATTTTAGCTTTGGATGTAATGCTATTTTTCTTCATATCTGCTCACAGTCTACACCTTGAATTGAGTATATTATCAGCAAATTATTTTGGCTTAACTACTTTTTTAATAACACAAAAATATATAACTATGTTTTGCAGAAAGCAGATTGACCTCTTTCATGTCTTCATAGAATATGTAAAGGATTTTCTTGTTATGCCTTTCTCTCCAATATCCTTTAACATGGTCATACCAGGATCCCCAACCCACTGAAAAAAAAAATTCAGTAATTAGGAGTTCATTTAAGATATCGTAAATAAGCTTATTCACATTTTACACAAAACAAGGACATTTTGGTCTAGAATACATGACTCACATTGCCCTTTCATGAACTTCTCCAGGTATTGTGGCCAAGGGCCAGGGTCTGGTTGGTTAAGATGCATGCGGTCAAAATGATAATATAAAACCACAGTGTCTTTCGGATTACGAGCCATATATATAACCTTTGGGAAAATGAAGGTGGGTTTGGCATTCACATAATATTGTGTTTATTAATACAGCCCATGAAAACTAAACTTCCAACCTTGCAACCAGCATCCCAGAAAGAACAAGGCACAAGTTGGATGGGAAGATGAGTTTTGATAACACGAGGGGGATCCATAACCTCCAGTTTAGTTATACCTATAACAATACGTAACATTATTTTTTAGGCATATGATATGCAAAAACTTATACATTTGCTAATCAAAGTTTGGTTTTATAAAACATACCAGAACTTGAACCATCAGGAGCAGTCATCTCCAAAAATGGCATGCGCACCTGAGTGGGTGCCCTCTTGCACTTTTCAACATCTCCTTCATTCAAGATGCTGTCCACTACTTCCTGTGTCCACGTAGTTCCTTTTACAGACAAGATGATTTAATTATTCAAATTGCATTGTGTTGTTTTCCTCATGTTGTTCTTCTGTACCTGCTTTAGGATACGTGGCAATGAGCAAATCTTCACTTGACGCCTTGAACTCCTCCACTCTTGCCCAATACTTCACCACGCGCTCTAGTAATGGAATACCTTGAATTTGAGACAGCCTTTCGCGTGCTGTCCCATCCATATCTACCTTAAAATGAGCTGTGATTAAGCATATAAGAATTTTATATAATAACTACATCAAAACGACCTTTTCTGCGTCTGGTCTAATCGTTTCATCTGTCGCTAGGACGTTTATACTTAATGTAAGATTGAGTTGATGTTGCTAAATGTATTAAACAATTTAATAGTAGACTACAAAACTAAACTATTAAGCGAACAATTAAGTTTTTAGGAGAAAATAAGCCGTATTATTTGTATACCTTGAGAACCTTGGACTGAAGCAGACGGTGAACGTGTGTTTTGTAGTTACATAACCGGTTTGTACACATTCTGATTTATAACGAGACTGCGTATGTGAAACTCTTTCCTATCATAATCATTATGTAAAGCCCGATTCGGACAGTAATTGTTTCTCTGGACGTCAGTAAAAAAAAAAATACATTTACATATGACCTCAGTGACAAAACTTGAATTCAGAAAGCTAGGGAAACGAGCTGTCTTCAAACCCGGGCTAACGTGATTAAAACATTTAAAAAAAAAAAAATTAAGATAATAAAAGTAAATTTGTAAATAAAATTCATTTATTTTATTTACAAATGTACTTTTATTATCTTTAAACACATTTTTTTGTTGTTGTTTTATTATGTAAAATGAACTCTGATTTTTCCGAGCATATATAATATTAGGCTATTTGATTCATTACATTAAAAAGGAAAATAGATTGTTGTATAACATCTGTTTATAATAGCCTACAATTATTAAAATTGCGTTGCATACCTGCTGTTGCCGTAATAAAGACCCATTTCGAATGTTCACGTGCTTTTCTTCCCTTTCCGCACCCAGTCTCTGTTTTGGAGCAGTTATGAATTACTCTTTGTTCTTTTTCTATTGTTCACAAACAAGTGGACTCCGGGCAAGCAGCAAAACACGGATTTGCAGTTCTTATTATATGTCAATATGTTAATTATTGAGGTAAAATCATACCATATATATTGCATTATAATATCGTATTATAATACGATATTTTGCATGAATGGATGTTTTTGAATAAAAACGGTAACAATTTATTTTAGGGTCACTTATTAGTTTGCATATTACTAGACTAGGCTATATATATA
>JAUYWG010000061.1:10246617-10277635 GCA_034779775.1 Enteromius afrohamiltoni
ATTAAAATGGCAACTAAAGCTGTTTTTGCAAATGCAGTAAGCCTAATTGTTCTTGCTATAGAATCAAAATCAAATCAATGTTTTTTCATTTTGGTTTATGATACCGTATAATAACACTTTCTGTTTACTGACAGTTTCATGACAAGGATTTGTAAAGGCATGCTGTATTTCTAAATGCGCCGTCTAGTGTCATAACTAAGAATTTCCAAGAATACATACATTACAGGTAAAAGTGCTTATTTGCAAATTTATTTTCTAAATATTTCCTGGGGTTAGTAACTACTGATATCGTCATATTATGACAATCTCTTGATATCATGATCTCTCTTGTCCCCATCTTCTTTTCACTGGCTCTTTTAATGAAAGTCTCAAAATAATAATGTTGCATGTTGTCTTCATCTCGATCTCTGTGTGTTACGTCGCTTTAACAGAGGTCATCAATAAAGCGTCAGTCTGAGAAGGTGAATCGTGTGCTCCTGAAAGAAAACATGTCTGAGTTACATTTGTGTTAAATCAGTATTCTGTCCTTGTCATGATCAGACAAGGACACAAGCAGTTATACATCCAGTCACAGTCCAATATCAGCATAAAAAGCAATAACACCAGCAAAAGCGCCCACCAACACTGCTACTAGTATCTGAAGACAGGCCTGGAGCTGTAAAACCAAAAAGACTGTATTAGTAGAGATTTCAATATGAAACATTAGCATACTGCTCACACACTTGTTGGACTGAATGAAAATGCGAATTCATTCTATGCCGCTATCCAGCTTTTTCCTGAACGCAGGAGTAAGCCTATAGGCTTCCGGTTTGAGGAAAATAACAATGCGCAGTAAACAGTAAAACTGTTTGTACTAGACACCAGTGTGTTCATAATTAAGATAATACGCTAAAATAACATGATAGGACTTTTCGATATCAAGCAGCAAAACAAACAGTTTTTTACAGCTAAAAATAGCATGACCTGAAGCTATAGGCATAAAATTTACATATGGCAGCGCCCATTTTTACAACAGAAAAAGGTGGATAGGTGCCGCTTTTGGAGCGTTAAATCATGGTTTGGAAAAATAAATCGTTGAAAGAATCGTTTGGGAGGGAACAAATACCTTTGAAGCATCCTAGATGTATGTGACTTTCTTTTTAAAGACGAATCCAATTGGAGTTATAAAAAATAATTGTCCAGACCCCTCCAAGCCTATGAATAGGTTTAAATGGATGATAGACCTTACACTTCCTTAGACGTGAAATAACGTTTTTTCGTAAATAAAGTCCTCCTGTAGCGAATCCATGCGTTTTTGTATGATAAATATCCATATTTCCAGCTTAATAAGCACTTTTCTCTCACGTCTGCTGTCGGTTGAAAACCGGAAACAGTCCCAGATGTATACATCGCGCGTTCGCCTCTGGGAAATGTAGTTTCAAGGGAAACAACACTGGGTTGGGTCTGGTCTCTTTATTATAACTCCGATTTGGATTCCTCTGAAAGAAGAAAGTCACATACACCTACAATGCTTCAAATGTGTGTAAAAGACATTTCTGGGTGAACTTACCATTTAAAGTAAAAAAGTTATGCATATAATAAGAAAATGCAAGTGTTTTTTGACCTTGCATGCACATCATATCTTATTGTAGGGGCACTATAACTTGGTGCACTGTGTAAATTTGAATGGTTGAGATTGCGAACTGTAACCAACGGCTTGTTCCCTGCTCACCTTCCTTTGGTGGCGGATACAGGATTAAGATGTCATAGTATGAGACAGTGGAAATAGCCAGGTTTTACAAAGGTATATTAATAAATTACATTTACTTAATTATAAAATAAATTGATAAGTTATTGCTAATGTTATTGTTCATAATCGTTTCTGTGTTGTATTTGCTATGTTGTCTTTCTAGGATAGTTGTTAATAACTCCCTTGTCCTGCAGGGACTGGTGCTCTCCCTGGAAGGGGCAGCTCACAGTGCCACTTCCAGTGGCATACCCAGATGCCACAGTTTTCCACTGGCAGTGGCAGTTCGCGATGCTACTTCTGGTGGTGGCTGCCACTAGTCGCTACTGACACTGGCAGCTCGTCGTGCCACTTCCGGGGCAGGTGTTATGGTTTTTCTCGCTGTATTTGCTGTTTATACAGTAAAAATTAAACGTCAGTGGCGTGCCACGTGTGGTGGTGTTTTTTTTTTTTAATGATGATGCAAAGTTCCCACCGTTCCCCATTACTATACCTTGTAATCAGATTGTTACTTTACCTTTACCTTGTGACAACAGTTAGGATATATAAATATAACCCCCAATGAACATGACATTGCTATTTAGCAGTGGTGCACGGGGCTCTGAATTCCCAGCGACACCCCTATTCTGGTCGCATCAACTTACTGTAACAAATGCATCACTAAAACTTTTATTTTTGTTTAAAATAAACGGCGACAAACGGTCGTTACACTACTACTTAAAATACTTAATGTATAAAAATAATAATACAACTCTGGGAAGTTCATCATCATTAAAAAAACACCACTGCTCGCCACTGACAACAGTTTTGTTTTTACCGAGCAAACAGCGAGAAAAACCATGGCAGGTGCCACAAACTCTGGCAGCTGCCTGTAGTGACTAGTGGCAGATGCCAGTGGAAATCCCTGGCAGCTGGGGATGCCACCGGAAGTGGCACTGCGAGCTGCCACTGCCAGCATTTGTCTTAAACAGTTAAACTGCCCACTGTTTTTTGATTTCGCGCTCTTACTGTATACTTACTGTATACTGTATATAAAATCAACCCTCCATTACCCATCACTGCTAAAAAAAACAACAACCCTCATTTGGCGGGTTGGTTGGGGTTAATGCCAAGCCCTATAAAGATATAGAGGCTATATGATTTTTGCCATTTTTATAATATTGAATTTCTGAAGTCTACGCGGTACAGCATGGTGGCTCTATCCTCCCTGCAGGAGATGGCGCAGTTGAGGCTCACTAAACGACCCGCTGACGCTGTAGAAGGAAAATGTGCGTTAGCGTGTGGACTGAGGGAAGCCCCTAGTTAGCCAAGAGTGGAAAACATGGATGATGAGGAGGTTGCTGAGAGCTGGGAAGAGGCCGCCGATAGTGGGGTAAATATGCGATAGCTGCGCTTTCCTTCTTGCTTCCACAAACTGTCTTTTCAATGTAGACAGCCTCGCGTGGAGCATTAGGCTGATTCATACCACCGGCCTCATGCTAGCGCTAGTCACACGCCTGTATATTTAGAGTTGGGCGGTAGGCCGCAGTTAAAGAGAAACTGGTCCCAAATCAGATGTTGTGGGATATCTGTTATTTTAAACCGGTGGGTAAAATAGAGGCGATTTTAAAAATGGCAGTTGGTGAAGCGACACATTCATGTGTCACGTAAAACTATCTGTGTTATAAGCAAATGACGTAACGAAATGAAATGAAACTGCCTGCTAACAAAGTTAGCCGGGGCAACTTCTGATGAATAAAAATGGGAAAATCTTTCTTTGCCACCGCGTAAGAAACCAAAGATGGCTGCCGAATTGGCCGAGACCTGTTGGATGTCGTAGAGAAGGGACTGTGTCTTTTGATGTGTATACTTTTGGGAGTTTATTTTAAGCGGAAATACGATTTCAAAGCAGCTGAATATCGAGGTGGGATAGTCTCCATTCAGACAGTCAACAGGCGGTTTTCGCAAGTTTTTAGTTTGTCTTGGGTCCTGTTGTAAGTGATACTGTGGGGACAATGTATTTGCAAATTTACATATCTTTGTTTAGTAAAGTATCAGTAGAGATTTAAATAAAATACAAACGCTTTATCACAAAAAGCCCGTTCCGTGTGACTTTCGGATAGTTACGTTATGCGTGGAGCTTGTTTGCGATGCTATTGTTTTGTTAGATTAATTTAAAATAATTGTTCACTCAACAAATAACACAAGGGGGAAAAAGTTTTTTCGTCTGTAGAGCAGAATAGTTTGTTATATTACATTTTTTTTTTTTTACTTTTTTGGTTTGTTTTTTCTTCAGTAGAACGAGAGTGAATTGTTACGGTTCTTGTCATTCTGCCCAACATCTCCGGTTGTTTTCTCATGGCTTCACAACAAAATAAGAATTTGTTTTATAAATGCCCTTGACAGAAAAAAAAGTTAATTAGTTCAAGTTCATTATTCATTTCGTTTCTTAACTCTCATTCAGTACCATTTAGATATACATATATAGAGAGAAACGTTATCATGTACCACGACTGCTCTTTTAAAGCCTGAGATTTCTTGAAAGATTTAGGCTATGTCAGTATTTGGCTGGCAGCAACGACAGCACCCCAGCCATTAGGTTCTGTAAACACATCTTTCCCTCCATTTATGTTTTCCTCAAGTCTCTGTTTAGAAAAACCTCATATTGTCTACCTACCCAAGCAGCACTCTGTAATTCGGCCCTGTCATTAATTTAGCCCCTGCACTAAGGATATATAAATAACTTTGTGAAATTGAAAACTTGCTGCTGCTTCAGAAGCCTCTGCTTGAAATGGTCCGTGTACTGTTTTATAATGTTACCTTTTGCTATATTCCTCCAGTAGAAGAATGAATTATTTTTTGTTTGACCTAGGAAATGGAAAGGAGACTAGAGGAAAAGCTTCGAATCAGTCAGAAAGAAAGGTATGTCTGGTCCTCCTTGAGCCTGTATTTTGCTCGGTGTAGACTGCTTTACTCCCAATCACGTTTTGATGCTTTTACAGGCTTTCAAGTGGCAGTTCGAGCCGTTCTCCAATGAGAACAGCAATCGTAATCCAGGATGACTCCCTCCCCGCTGCACCCCCTCCTCAGATTCGTATTTTAAAGCGACCCTCCAGTAATGGATCTTTAGGATCATCTGTGACACAGACTCGACCCTCCCCACAAGTAAAATCCTTAGCTCAGCGAGAGGCAGAATACGCAGAGGCCAGGAAGAGAATTCTTGGCAGTGCTACTCCTGATGACACACCACAGGAGAGACCCAATTCAGACCGGTAAAATACTGACACACTCGATCGAGTGAAACTCTCATGGTTCTGGAGGCTAAAACTGATTTTTAGTGATGAGTGCATAAACTTTTCCGCCATAAGCTCTGAGTCCGAGCTATATAAGCTTCTGTAGAAAGTCATACGTGAGCATCATAATAGCTGAATCAACAACTTTAGATTTATATTGTGGATCATGGGAAGATCCTTGATATAATGTGTTTATTACTACTATAGCATACTGCTATTTAAAAGCACAACACAAATGTATTAAAATATTAATATTTCACAAATGCTGTTCTTTTGAACTTTATATTCAGTAAAGATGAAAAAAAGTACAATTTTAAGCAGCTCAACTGTTTTCATCAATAAGAATAAGCACCTAATTAGCATATTACAATGATTTCTGCAGGATAGTTTGAGACTGGAGCAATGCCTGCTAAGAAATGTAGCCATTACCATTTTAAAATATAGCCTAATAAAATACAAATATTTAAATATTACTATATTAAAACAATACTGTATTTTGGATCAAATAAATGCAGTCTTAGTGGGCACAAGATTTCGATTAAGAACTTTTTTAAATCATACTGAGCCGAATGTTTGAATGGTAAAACCTGACTGAGGAATATGCTAATACTGGACAGTCTGCCAGCAGTCATCAGTGAGGCCTGAAAATCAAAACTGATAAATAAGACAATTTTAGTTTTTTTGTTTATGGATTTTTATGAGTGTAGGGTGGTTGTGTCCACACACCGACACACATTAACATGCAAACATCATGTAAAAGTAAATTTTGCATCCGATGCGGAGACTTCCAGAACCAAGGCTAAAGCCATTTTGTTATTTACAAATGGCTGCTTTAAGATATTGTCAGAATGCATACTATATTATCGATTGCACATTTTACATATTGTCTGTCCTCAATCAGATCCCCACGTGGAAGCAGCCATACACTTTCAGAGGAAAACAGATCAGGAAACCATGTGGTTCGACAGCCAGCAGGTCCAGATGGTACACAAGGGTTTCACAACCAGCGCAGATAGGAATAGCAGCCTTTCCTGGGAGAACGGGAGAGGTGATAGTGGGTCTCCCAGAACACTGTTGAAATTCAAATCATTTTTATCAATATTTAGGATGTGGGATGTTTTTCAAATAAGTATAAAACCCTCTCGGATCCAGCACGGCATGTGTGGAATGTAACGGGGGAAAGAAAAATGATCTCGAGGAGCGGATTGGGGAACATTCCCCGATTTTACACTGTGATGAGGACCTCGCTTCCGGACACTGCTCACTGTGATGTCCAGCCCCCAGCCCTCAAAATCAAAACGAAAATAGAGAGAAACGAAACCGAAGTGCAGAACTATTGTCCCTTCCTCGCCTAACTCGGCCATCACTGGTAGCCAGCCTGTCATGTCAAGCCCTCTGAAGAGACATTTGAAACGAGATAACAAGTGCTGGATGTGCTAGAACCGATAAAAGGATAGTATGAGGCACCAGCTTCCTTCAGCAATAATTCTAGAAATATCACTAATTATTCAGACCTCCCTTTCACACTTTTCTCTCAAGCTTTTGTATTGCTTGTGTTTGTCTTTTGTTTTTATTTTGGTTATTACTTGCTCGGTCTGCTAATTGCCATATGTTTTTAAATAGGTAAGAACAGGGAGGGTATGTTGTGGAAACTCAAGCTGACTAAGTTCTTTATTGTTTACGGTTATCTCTTCTTCTTTTTTGTTTCTTATGATGTTTTACTCATGGGTCTTCCTCTGACTGTCCTGATTTCTACATAAAGTAAAAAGAATAAAAACAAGAGCTAGTAGAAAATTAAACGAGTACAGCAAATCACATTTTTAAACCGTTTCTATGCCTTTTATATGATTTAAAAAGGTTATTTTCAGACCTGTGCATTTTAAGTGAAATCCAACAGAAAGACGACTTGTGTGCATATTTGATGTGCTGGGAAGAAGCGAAGGTAGTGGAGCAAGGGGATTTAGCCGACTCCCCTCGCCTCATTTCTTTATCGAATCTGCTGTTGGCAATTTTCTTTTTTTACTTATGTAGGAACTCAGGTTGTTGTGAGGAAATCTGAGGGAATGAATGAAGTTGTGTATCAGTGGATAGGTTTTTAACCGAAGGATGGTGCAATGTAAAGCTTACATGAAGTATTGCTTCAAGATCATTTGAATTACACCTCTATGACTGGATTGCAGAATAGTAAGAGATTATTTAAAGTTTATGAAAACCTAAGAGAAGTGTGTGTTGCACCGGTGGCTAAACGACACAACTTTAATGGAGTGTTAAGTTGACCTAGTTGCTTTGGCTCTTGCAATACAGTGTCTATACATGAAGAGCCATGCTTTCTAGACTGTAAGTCCCTGCTTTTTTTTTTATCTCCTTCCTAAACCTTCCTCTCTTGATAGTGATATCTCTGCCTCCTGCAGTTTATGGAAATACCCTTTAATCTGATATGTCATTGTTCACCCATTGTGCTGTAACAAATCAGACCTGACAGGTTTGTCATGGCCTGCCTGAGAACACAGAAATCTGCCTGTAAATACTTTTCAAAATGCCCATTTAATAAAGACTTTTTAAATAATGTTTCTGGAGTTTCTTTTTTTTTTTTTTTTACTTTTGCTTCTCATGGCATCCAGTGGCTTGCAGATGCATCACGCAAACTAGTCCTCTTCTAGTAGCCACTATATGTGAAAATAGGGCTGGGTGATATGGCAAAAAAAATTACCTAAAATACAAAATTAAGACTTCCATTACAGTCAATACTGATGTAGCCATAAATTAAAAAAAAAATTATGTGGTGAAATGTAATTATTGAGACACTTGTACAATTAACCTTTGGTCTGCCAGATTAGCTCATATATTATATAATAACCCCAAATATATAGTGCCTTAATACCATGGTAAAATGTATCTATATGTATTCTATTTGTATGAAAAACAGTAGTCCGCTACAGTTTAATAACAAAATATACTGAAATTCTGTTCCCAATTTCTATTATGAATGTCTACGTTAAAGGGGCCACTTCCCAAGGCAACAGGCCCTTATTTATTTATTGTAAATATAATATTTATTGGTAAATACATTACATAATCTGGGGAAATATGTTTCCACCCCTTTTCTAAATCAGTCGGAACATCCTTTCAAAATACTACAAGGTTTTTATTCCTCATTTACGTTTTATATTAGAAACACCATCAGGAACAGTCCATTCTTGTTGCTGCATGATAAGTTTTGTGCCATATATAATAGGCAGACAAGAACAACACCTGCTACTCGTACCTCACTAGAGGTGGTATCAGATCTTTGGCAACCCTGGATATTTAAATTGGGAGGGTTACAATTGTAAAGCAGGAGGTAGGTGTTAGCTAACACCGATGACGGAGCAATCTGTTGGGAACAAGGGTTGGTTCAGAGGCGGCCACGAGGGCGTTTCAGCAAGCTGGAAGTCTAGGAGTTTGTATTGCTTTTTGGACTTGTGTTTTCCTCTGAGGTTGCGAAGGCAGTTCAGTGCACCTCGGTCAATCAGAATCTGTGAAGAGAAATAACTTTGCAGTTACTGATATTTGCAGTATGTGTGCAGGTGATGTATTTGCCTTTACCTCGAGAATGTAGCATACGAAGAAGTTGAGTGCAGCTACAGCCACCAGCAACAGTTTATAGTTCATATCGTTGATGTCATAGAGCCGCAGCAGTTGATGGATGATGGTGTGACGGAAAAGGACCAGCCAGCTCATAAGTGCAAGGAAGACCAGCAGTGCACCTACAAACAAATCTAAAAGAAACAAGTTAAACATGAATATTAGGCCACCCCCACAGTGAGCATTTTCTTTAAAAATCACTAAAATGGTGATCAGGATTACGAGATGTAAATGTGTTGTTTTCCCATGTTGCTTCATTAAAGCCTATCCCCCGGTGCCACAGACAAGGCTTGAGCCTAGTCCTAGACTAACAGTAAATCTGAGCTGTTTCAACTGAAAGAAACTTGCAGTGAATGATCTTAAAACAGGTCAGTGCCTTTGTTTCGTCTTAAGATGCATAGCAGTGACTCTTTTTTTCTAAGGCATGTTTATGAAAATTACTTAAATATCCTAATTGAATGATTGCCTAATTCTGACTCGGGCTAAGCTCTGTCTATGAAACCCAGCCTATGTTTATTAAATAAAAGATTTATATCAATAAATAGGCTTATTGTGAATCTTCAATGCATTTTGCATTCTGTAAAACAAGCTCAGGTGTTAAACAGCAAGGTCAAAGTTTCAATTCTTACAATTGCAATACAGTGGTTTTTTGTACGGATATCCTTTAGTTATCACAATAGACATGATGATATACTGGAATCCCGATAAGGCAAATATGCTTGTGTCCTCCATGTTGGGCAGGTTTGCAGCCCCCGTCACGGTGGAATTCAGAGGCACATACCTGAAACCAGTCACAGAGATGTAAAACAACAGTTGTATGAAGCTGCAAAGATTTTTGTGTTACCCAGACTCTAGGTGTTAGTTTCTTACCAGTCTTGTGACACAGTGATAAGCAGGGCAGACACCTGGGCTAGGATTAACAGCACGGTGTGCAGCAGTAAACTAGACAGGACTGGTAGAGACAGAAGACTGGCAGCGGGTCGCTGGGGATGGAGCTCATTGCTGGGACCTCCCCGTCCCATCACTATAGCCAAAACGGTCACCAAAACTAAATCAAAGAAGAGGAACTGCAAGTCTCCCAAGTTGGTTTTCTCCTACAATTAACAAAATAAGCCACATAATTAACATCATTGTTAAAATGCTCTAATTACATCCTCGTATATTTGGATACGGATTTTAGAAAGAAGAAATGTAAAATTGACAGACAAACACTTACAGTGTAGAGAATAAGTACAGAGGCAAACTGGATCAGACTGTACAAAGCCATGTACTTGAAAAGACTGAATGATGTCACCAGTGAACACCTTCCTTCCCTGTTTACATTTTCATTAAACAAATTAGACATTAGATTTTGTTGTATAATAATAACAGTAAATAAAAATCACCATCAAAGTTAATTCTTATTATTATTATTATAAACAAGAGTCAAGAAACATTGAGTCAAGAATGCAATATCCAATTAAAAACTACTATTAATTGCTTATTAAAATGTGTAATCATTCATGTTAATAACAAGAATAATACAACAATAATAATAATAATTATTATTATTATTATTGTCATCATCAGTGCATATAAATGGCCATTACATATGAACATATATATATATATATATATATATATATATATATATATATAATAATAATAAAAACGCAAGACAATAACAGAATATCCTATTATTAATATTATTGGTATTGTTAATTAAATGATGATGATGATCATTATTATTATTAATAAATATAATAACAATAATAATGATTGTTGTAATTCTATTATTTAAAATTGTATATAATAATTTATAAATATATAAGATTACAAAACAGCAATATAAATGGCTCCACTATATACTGGTATTAACAATAAATTATAATAAATAAAATACATATATGTTAATTAAATTATAATACTTTAAGGCAGAAACAGTATGTGTCACACAAGTGTTCATTTTTTCTTTTAAATCTGAAAGCTGATGAATAAGCTTTCCATGTACAGTATGTACTGTATAGTTTGTTAGGTTAGGACAAAATACAAGATACAACTATTTGAAAATCTGTAATCTGAGGGTGCAAAAAAAAACAATCGAAATACTGAGAAAATCAGCTTTAAAATGGTTTAAATGAAGTTCTTAGCAAATGCACATTACAAATCAAAAATGACATTTTTATGCATTTATGGTACGAAATTTACAAAACATCTTAATGATCTTTACTTAATATCATAATGATTTTTGACATAAAAGGAAAATCTATAATTTTTACCCATACAATGCATTTTTGGCTATTGCTAAATATGTGACTTAAGACTGGTTTTGTGGTCACATTTCATTATTCAATTTATGCATGAAATCCGTGCATAAGAATAGTAAAAGGGTGTTATTCACTTGATGAGTAGAGGCACGCAGCTAATGTTGTTAGACTTGGATGTGAAAGGAGACGCCACAGAGGCCTCAGCCTCAGACAACGACACTCCCACATCAGCAGCCCTCAATGCTCCGCAGTCATTGGCTCCATCGCCGCACATGCCCACCCTGTAACTGCATACGAGTCAGGAGATATGGACGTTATACTCAGTATTACAATGCCCCTGCTAACCAATTCACTGGTTATATATTAATGATAATAATTTAGCAATCTACATTTCTGGCTGTCATTCTAACATGAACCACCTGAAGCAATGTACAATACCACAAACACTGGACGCACTTGAGTTTCTGCAGTGCTTTTACCAGCTGGGTTTTCTGTTCTGGGGTCATGCGGGCATACACTGTTCCTCTCATTAGAATCTGCAACACAAAAACAACGAGCGCTGTCAATCTCCAGAAAATGCATGTGCGCCCAACAGTCTAAAATTGGACTGGATCGATACCCCTAAAACTTAATCTAAGTCACCTTGGGCAGATATTCAGGGAAATGATCACAAAGTGCTGCAAAGGACATTCCATTTATAGCCAAATGATAGCCGGCACCGTTCTGGTAGAGGCCCTTGTGGTACAGGAAGAGGACATATTAATCTCTTTGCGGTTCTGAATGAATAAAAACTCTGCGTAAAATATTACTACATGATATGTCAGCGCTAACATCTGTAAAGCACTTAAAAGGTCAAATAAGCACACCTGTGCTGGAATATCAATACTCTCTTGAGTATTAATGGTGGCTGCTGCACCATCTCCTTGATGAAACTGCAGTGAGGCCACTGAACTGGCGGTAGGGGGCGATGCATGAACAAAAATAACCTTCTCATGTGACAGCACCATTCCACACGCACGTGCCACATTCACAGCCGTGAGAACATTGTCACCTAACAGAGCAAAAAAACAGCATGACCAATCGGTTTCACTTCAACAGATACAGAGAAGCCAACAAGAACAATTATTTGAATGTTTAGTGACAAAGTAACTAGGCCAGAAGCAAATCATGGTTATAAATGCCCTTTATAAGGTTTATGCTTGTTTTTTTTGGACGTACCTGTAACCATAACAGGCCGTAATAATGCCAGTTTAAGTGTGCGAATGACTTCTGCGCTCTCTGGCTTCACCTGGTTCTTCATTACTAGCAGACCCAGGAAGTTCATGTCTTTCTCCACCTCCACCCTACAAGCAAACATTTACTGTAAACATGAGGCGGCAGGCATGCATTGGTCTTTTTAAAAAAACTATTCTATAAAAATATATCATATAAATAAGTTAAATACACTGATGATCGAAAGTTTGTGGTCAGTAAGATTAAACAAATACATTTATTCAACAAGGATGCATTAAATTAAAATAATAATAATAATAATAATACTATTATGTATAATTAACTAATAACTAAAAAACTGTTTTAAAAACTTTTTAAAAAATTATACTTTTATTTAGTAAGACTATATTAAATAATGAAATTAAATAAATTAAATAAATTGCATTCATACTGAAAAAAATAAAGATTTCCACAAAAAATATTAGGCAGCACAACTGTTTTTGATGTTAACTGATAATAAGAAATGTTTTTTGAGAACCAAATCAGCATTTCTGAAGAATCAGGTGACACTTAAGACTGAAGTAAAGGCTGCTTAAAATACAGTTTTGCCATTAAAGAAATAAATTACATTTTAAAATAAGTTAGAAAATTGTATAGTATTTTAAATTTGCTATTTAAATACTATTTAAAATGGTAATAATAATAATAATAATATTTCACAATGTTTTTACTGACTTGGTGAGCATAACAGACATTTTTCAAAAACATGAACAAATCTTCCTCTAACTCTAAATCTTTGAATGCTCTATTGTTTCTAAATCAAAACCACTGACCTTTCAACGGTGCTTAGGTCGGTCTCCTTGGTGAGGTGCTTATAGGCAAATCCAAGTACCCTGAAGCCCTGGCTGGCATACTCCCGGAGAATGGGTGAAAAATGAGAAGGCACTATCACAAGGAGAGCACAAAGACAGAGCAAAACTGAGTGCAAAAATAAATAGGCAGTGTTCTATATGCTCTTGCTCATTCTTCTCAAGGTGATATAAGAAATAGGACAAGTTTTAAGAGTCAGATCCTCACTACTTTCTCGAAGGCAGAAGCTTGCAACCATTTCAGGTGCTCCTTTAAGGAAAGCGACAGGAGAAGCTCCACTTGGACCAACGGTCACAACACTCATCCTTTGCAAAGAAGAGGAAAATGGGAATCGCCGTATGATTGCCACTGGCTGACTGACAGACTGAAAAATACACAAGAGGACAGGAAAAATCAGAATTACAACATTATCCCTATCTAGTATCTGGGATAAACATAGCTGAACCAAAAATGAACATCATCTACGTGCCGTTCCAAACCTCTAGACTTTAGTTCTTCTGTAAAACACGAAAGAAAATTAGAAGTATGTTGAGGTTCAAACAGCACTGACTTTGTCACCAATGACTCAAAAAAAAGTTGAGTTTTGTGTTCCACAGAAAAGATGAAGGCTTTCGGGTTTGGGTGAACTAAAAGAATGGCATTTTTTGGTTGAACTTTAATTCATAGTCAAGCCCCAAAATTTTCTTCCGTTGTCACACCCGGTGACCATTTTCTTGTTCTTTATATGAATCAACTTACATTTCCTTGTGACAGGACCTCAGACGCGGGAGGTCTCATCACTGCTAGCACTCGATGTTTGCCAAATTCAGAATCAAGTGCCGTCTCATTCTCTGGTTCTGTAAGCTCCTGCAAAATGACATCGAAGTTGCCATAAAACCAATTAAACATAAATCACATATCTAAAAGACTTAAAGGAATGAGATTTTAATTTTATTTGTTCAGCGGAACCCAAAAGGAGAAGTTACTCTTATGCTGTTTTTGTCACTTTTGAAATTTGACAGCGCTTAATCACAGTTCACTTTCAATATATTGAAAAGAGCTACTGCTAACGGTGTCATTCTGAACAGTTAGTTTCCACTCATGTGGTAGGACATGACAGGGAATACATGAGGAAAGAATTTACATTTTAGGAACATGACACACTGTGAGAAACCAGCCATTACCCATCCAGTGGATTCTATCATTTTGAGCTCCAGTGGGTCTCCGAGTGCTTGACCCCCCAGCAAAGCCAAACAATGGCAGGAGGCAAGTGCAGAAAGCATCAGTCCAGGAGGGAGAAAGAGAGGGTCAGGGACCAGCTCACTGAATACTGCTCCATTCACTTCCATCACGCCCCATACATCCAGACCCTCCTCTGTAAGAGTGCCAGTCTGAAACAATCACAGAATTCAGTCCGTTTTTAATAGTTGTGCTCTTTTACCTTTAAATGCCATGAATTATAAACAAATGCCTTGAGCAGTTGCCGTTGACAACATATACAAAATATTTTATATTATATATATATATATATATATATATATATATACATATATATTTACATACACACAGTATATATTGTGATGAGGATGTTTGAGAGCAGCACATATAGAGAGTTCTCATTCACTTGACAAGATCTTGATGTTCAGCAGGACAGCAGTAGAGATGATGAAATTAAACCAGAGATCTAATCAGTCAAGGCTAAACCTCTTCTGCACAGTGCAACAAACTTATTTTTGTCACTTTAACACCACATGTTGCGTGCAAGAATGGAATAAAAGGGCTGATAATGTAGGGATTAATTTAAAATAGGCTAAATCAGTAAAAAGGTTTTGCTCTCACTATATCTTAAGTGTCATAAATAAATAAAAAAATCATAAACATTTTTGCTTTGGAGAAAAAATATTAACATTTTACCTGCCATAAAATTGAGTATGGCTCACTAAAACAATTGAGTTTATATATATATATATATAAATTAACATAAAAATGTATACACATATATATACACATACATATATATATACCTGTGTGTGTGTGTGTGTGTATATATATATATACACTAGATTATGTGTAAAAGGAAGTCACATAGGAGTTGTCACAAACTGACAATAAAGGAAATAAATTGTCTATTGGTCTAGCTCAGGGCACTGATGATATAATCATTTCACAAACAGAAGTCTGCGCTGAGCAAACAAAGTTTATTTAATATAATACATATAACAGCCTGAAGCTAAGGCTTTGAATAGACAAACATAGGCACATTAAGCAAAGGCTTAATCTTAATGAACCTGAGTTTAACCATCCCTCCTCAAGATATGAATCATCAGTGCAGCATTTATAGTAAAGCGATTTCCTAAGTTCTCTCACCTTATCAAAACAGAAAAGGGATGTCTTGCCACAGATATTAATGCGCGGTGGGCTGATGCAGAACACCCCATGACGCTTCAGCCGATTCTGAGCGTAGATAGTGGCTGTAGTTAAAGCAGCAGGAAGAGCAGGTGGGACTATTATTGTCACAATATCAAGAGACCGGATGACTAGCTCTTGCCAGGTTGTCTGATGACACAAGAAGTGGATACACAGCTAAATTAAAATAATCTTGAGGTGCATTTGTTGATAAATCAACAGTTCTCAATTTGGATAAAAGCATCTGAACCCAAATCTCTGTAGTGAAAGTAACCTTGACTAACATTAGACAGAAAAAAAAGAAGTAAGATATAAACCTTAAACTACTTACGTTGGTCTTTGAAAGTATCACAATGCTATAAATAGTGCCGACCACAGCTGAAATACAGACAGTCACATCAATAAAGGCCCTGGATTATGAGACTAACAGAAACAAATGTTATTATTTCACATATATACATGAAGCTTGGAAATAACCTAACTTACCCACAAGTCCTAGAAACAGTAGGAACTTCATAGCATCTTTGTAGAAGCGAAAGTCTAATGGCTGAGGGTAAAGGATGGAGCTAATGAGGTCTCCTTTGGCAGTAAAAAACCCTGATGAACATAAACGAAAGTTGCTTTTGTGAGAATAAAACAAAAGAAGGCAAAAATGAAAGTCATTTTATGCCTTCTCTGTGACCTACAGTACTCTACCGTCTGAAAGTTTGAGGTTAGTTTTTCAAGTAAGAAAGGAAGGAAGTCTCTAAAGCTCACCAAGGGCTGCCTTTTTTTGATAAATTACAGTAAAAATAGTAATACTTTTAAATCATATTACAATTTAAATGGACAGTTTCTTGGAATTTTGATATATTTTAAACTGTAACTTGATCCTGCAATGCAAAGCTGAATTTTCAGGATCATAAGTCACATGATCCTGCAGAGTTCATTATTCTGATTTGGTCAAAAAACATTTGAAGAGTTCAGATGCAAAAGCCTCCAAGTGCCATCTGAAATTTTCTGCTAAATCGAGCCTTTGCAAATCACCGCTCCTAAATTTAGAATAAGTAATTTCACTTTAACTGCATAGAAAAATACCTATTCATTTCCATTAGAGTTATTGAAAATTATTGAGATAGGATATAGGAACCTGATAAAAAGCTAATTTTTGGCACTTAGAGGCTTTTGCATCTGAACTCCTTATACATTGAAGTTATATACATTTTATCAATACTGAAATCAGTAGAGCTGCTTAATATGTTTGTGGGAACAGTAATAATTCTTCTTTAATTATTAAAAAGGTCAAAAGAACACAATGTACTTGAAATAGTAATATTTTAGAACAGTAAATCACTTTTGAGCACTTAAATGCATCCTTGCACAAGATCATCATTATTATTATTTAAAAGACTTTTGAAAAGTAGTGTATAAACCATACAACAAAAACTTATACATTTTATAATTTATGCATTTATACATCACCTGTGCATGTTACAACAGCAATGGCCCCTCCTTTGGCTTGGATGAGCTGTGTGCCACAAAACAAAGTGTGTCTGCGTTGAGACTCTGGACTATATACGGCTTCAGACACAGACAATGGCGTCTTCATCACTGGTATGCTCTCACCTTTCAATGAGCACAGATAAAACAGTAAGAACAGAAAAACTTTAGGTAGATTTCCTGCAATGCACACTTTCAGAGACAGTCTCTCACCAGTCAGCATGCTTTCATTCACCATGCACTCCCCTGCCAGCAGGGCAGCATCACAGGGCAGAAGCAAGCCCTCGGCGGGAATCACAATACAGTCCCCTGGAACCAGCTCCTCAGAGCTCACACACTCCTCCTCTGGTAATCAAACAAACATAGTAGCACAAAAACACATAGCAACATTGGAAACATTGTGTCTGTTTCTGGCATTTGATAAGCAGCTTCACCTCCTGTGTCTCTGCGTACGGTCACGTTCACGATCAACCGGGCCATGCGGCGAAGAGTGGTGCTTTGCTGCAAAGACAAAACACAACCCCATACTATTTCAATTCACAAAACAACAAAACAGCTCTGAAGACTTGACCTTACGAATATCTGCATACCTTACGGGTCTCATAAAGGGACACGCCGATTGAAATTAAGGATATGATTAGGATACAAGCAGCATAATAATAGTATCTGTCTGACATCCACAGGATGATGCTGAACACCTGAAATATGTAGAATGGATTGAGAACCTAAAAAAAAAACAAAAACAAATCAAAGCAGATCAATATGTGAACCTTTCAAACGGCATTTAATTCACAAATCCAGTAAATGATTCCCTTTAATGAACACGCAATATATTAATTTGACAAGTTTACCTCCTCAAAGAGAAGCTGTAAATAAGACTTCACGGGTACATCAATAATATTGGCCCCAAAAATTTGCTTTCTGTAGGACAAAGAATGTGTAAGGTAAAAAGCAGTTATGTTCATTGCTCATTTAGACATTAGAAGAGTACAGACTTTGTGCTTTGGTCTGCTTTACTCAGTCCTTGCTGTCGGCCATGAAGGTCAGCACAGGTCCAGCCTTCATTGAGAATCCTGGAGACAGAGGATTATTTACTACCCCTCTATAATAATAAAGAGAGGAAACCAACACAAACATTAAGAAATATGAAACCGTACTTTGCTTTGCAAAAGGCTCCTTTTCTGGCAATCCATATGTAGCGCATGCCCTCAAACACGTAGTATCTGAGCACTGTTTTCTAGATGACATGAAAACAAGATACGATCAAGCAGATAGACTCAAACGTAGATAACGCCGTCTCTTATGACTGCCGTATGTTACCTTTTCACTGTGTAGCTGTACAGTGTCTCTCCATTCATTCTCATCTGCTTCTCCCACTGCAAACTCCAAACTGGAAAAATGTTTAATTAACAGCTCTATAAATTATATAGAATATTGTAGAAACAAATAATTAATGTACAAACAAATAAATACAGTGATTAATTTTTCATAAAATTTCATAAAAAAATAAAATAAAAATGTAATCAGAAAAAATTTATTCGAGTTTAACAAATACTACCATGACAGAAATAGCTTTTTAAAATTATAATTTGAATACAAATACTTTTTCTTGCACTACAGCAATGACAATTTCAGTGTAAAAATTCATCATAAAAATGATGTACAATGAAAACATTTTGTAAAGGGATTAAAATGAGTTCAAATGTGACAGAAAAACGATCAACTCACATTGTTAACTTAAATTACTCACACTAACATTTCAATTTTGGGGGTGAAATCATATATAATTTATATAATTATAGGTTTACAACTTTTAGTAAAACAGTTAGTAGTTAAATTTTAAATTATTTTAAAATGCAAAGAATGGTTTAACACAAGTAGCTGGTTCCTTTCCCGAAAGAAACTATTAAAGCACACAAATAGAAAGGAGAAGCATGAGTAACACATGTACTGTGGGTCTCACCTGCCTTCCTCAACCTCCTCTGTAAGCACATCTACAACAAACTCCTGTCCATATCGGTCCTATCATAAACAAATAAAAAATACCCTTCCTTATTATGAAAAAGCTGTGATTTACTGCATATTCATCTCCCACTTTAAACTTGAATACCTTTAGTAGTAAAACATCTGCCATTGAAATGGGACAGGAATTGCAGCGGGCCAAGATGCCGAGGCGAGGGCGCCAGTTGAAGAGCACTAATAGCAGGCCTAAAGAACATACCGCCCCAATACGGCACAACCACACCTTCCAGCACACCAATTTGTACCCCTGAACATCCTGAGAAACAAATCACATGATAAAATCATCAGTACCAGAATAACAAGAAACATATTTGTATTTTTTAAACATAGTACCATGTGTGAGATTTCACTGAGCTCCTTGGGTCTTGGGTCCTTTATAAGGGGTTCTGTGTCTGGGGAGGTCACCCCATCCAGCCCTGGAGCACAGCTCCCTAAAAGACAAGATCCGCAAATTAATCCTGTTAAGCGGTAGTTACTCAAGACATTAATGCAAACACACTTTACAACCCGAGTGTACTCCCTTTTTGTAAATACAAGAATAGACTCTACCATCAATATGTGGCGTCGGTTACACTGCTTGTAATGTTGAGAACAAACACATCCACGTTGTACTTAACGAACTGGTAAATCGTCACTCTCTAGCTGGGAAAAATTACGTTTTGAAGAAAAGACTGTAAAGAGGTTTTCAAAAGGTTAAGAGTTTTTCCTCTTTTTTCAAGTCATGTGCTTGCTTTGTGATGTTTCTACACAACCAAAAATGCTGACTTTCACTTCACAAACGCAGCCTTTGTACAAAAGTGAGAAACCACATAACTACAAACAAACAACTTGATTTTTTTTTTTTAGCGTTCAAAGATTTCATGGCATTTTGAGACACAATACTACTATTTACATGTAAAATATGTATACAGGTGGGCTGAAGTATACTGGTAAGGAATTCACTTTTTAGCAGCAGACACTGGGAAATACAATGGGAACAAAATAAAATACAACGGCTTTTAAAAAATGTTTTATCACAGGCTTATGACACAGCGCTTGAAATACAGGTTCAGCCAGCTCTGTAAAGCAGAGAAGACAACAGAAGAGGGCAAATTACCAGCAGTAAATGCACTAGAAACATAATACCCTTAACATTATTCGTGAAGTCAACTGACTTTGACTCAACATACTGTTAAATATGGCATGTTATAGTTTGAGATTAACAGTCCCTTAACGATTACCGTTTAAAATTACACGTGCTAAACAAATACAGGTGTTCAAGAAAGCGAAAGGTCTTACCACCGTTTGTTTGTTTTTTCCTGATGCAAGTTCCTAGCAAAACTTCTACAAAATACTAACCACAAGACTTTATAGCCTGCGACATTATAGTTTATATTGGCTGAAATAATATGGTACTCCAAAATGTGAGATAAGAAAGGTAAAAGTTCAGGTAAACCAAAGCAGTAACGTAAAAATAAGTGCGTCTACATTGCTCTACAAGCCGATGGTGTGCCTCTACGACAAGAATACTCGAAAATAACGATGGACTCATTTCCGCGAATCGATTCTTTTGAAGAGTTCTAAATAAAGAATCGGTTCAAATTGATTCTTTTTTTTTTTAAACGTCACAGTTGTATAGTATACATTTGTAGTATACATTTAGTATACATTTGAGTATACATTTTCAGTTTAGCGATATGTATACTCAAATTGATTATTATAAGGTTTAAGAGGTTTAATAGAGTTTATGCTAGTGTTTTTATTTTTGCTTTGTTTTTTGCAGCAATTACTTCATTAAAACAAAGATGACTTGAACCTAAAAATGCATTTATATTCATACTGATATACCGACATCAGTCAGAAAAAAATAGTTTGGACGCTTTAATAAAATGTTTGAAGCCCACTGTGTTATGAAAATCAAGCCTCCTGATATGGATCTGGATTTATTAAACGTATGTTTTGTACCATTACACCCAACTCTCATGAACAATACATTCACGAACAGAACTAACGTTACGTCCATGCGCATCACGTGACCTCAGATTTTGTTTCATCTTATTAAAAATCATAATTAATCAAACTTCCTTACTTCATACTTCAGCTTACTGACTAAAACAAAAGTAAATAAATTAATAAATATATTAATATTTTTTTATTAAACAGATCATCTGTACCAATGTATGATATCCAGTTTTATTCATATTTTATGCGCAGGTAATATACAGCTTTTCGATACATACAATGATTACTTAAACTGCAGTGAAGCAGACCTAAAGGGATGCGGCTGTTTCATGTGCACAGCTCTACTGACATTTCACTTGGTTTAGACATGCACAGACGAGCTGCACTTACCCATACCCGCTGAATTCATCTATGAACTATTACGGTGAATCCTAAAGTCCATACTTTTACACTAGGGACATAATTTGTATCACACATTCCCGCAGAAACTAAGAGTTTGTGATTCAAGCGTCAGTTTTCTGAGTGTGACGCCATAGTCTTTCTTCCTTTACGATCTTTTGTCATCTCACCCATTCAACACCGCCACCTAGAGGACAACACGAGACTTACCTTCTTTAAATCTAATTTATTCTGCAGAAGAATGCACTTTATTACTACAAAACATCTCTTTATAACCAATGCAGCGCACACATTTTTGTGAACAAATGACTGTGTTCTTAAACATGCTGATATTTATCTAGGTTTTTTCAGCAAGAAAATACATTACATATAGTAATACATTATTTGTACATACAGACAAAAAACAGATGTTACACTATTATATGTTATTATGCTATTTTTACAGATTCCTGCATCTAAATATTCATGCACAGTAGAACTACAATCAAGTTCAAATGGAAGTGAAATGCAGTCCCATTTGTAGATTTACTGTTCATTAGTAGTAAATATAGGTCTCCGCTATGAAATAACTAAATATCCCATAGTAGCGACAACTCCATGCTGAATTCACACATTTACTCTATAATTTAAACACTTAAATAAATGATATTTCCTGCATTTACACGTCAGATGGCATACGTTCTTTTTTCTTTGTAAGTGGCCATCATTTTCTTAATTTCTGCTATGGCTTTCCCAGGATTGAGTCCCTAAACATAAGAGGGAACAGAATGAATGAAACACAGGTACAAATAGGAGAACCTAACATAAGCTATTGCAAACAAACATTTATTAAAGGGGACAGTGCACCCAAAAAATAAAAAACGAAACCCTTTTAGCTCCCATTGTAATTTTTTTCCATACAATGGGAGTCATCAGGAACTGAAGCGTTTTGGTTACACACGTCATTTAAAGTATCTTCTTTAATGTTCCACGGAAGAAAGCAAATCACACAATTTTGAAATAATGAGGGTCAGTAAATAATAATTTTTGAGAGTGGTCTTCCCCTTTAATTTTTAGTAACAGAGTCATCTAAGTAAAGTGTGGCTATGCAGTTTGATGGGAAAATTGCATACCTTGGGACATGCCTTTGTACAATTCATTATTGTGTGACAGCGGTAGAGAGAAAAAGGGTCCTGTAATTTGGACAAACGCTCTTCTGTAAAATCATCACGAGAGTCAATCATCCACCTATACGCCTGAGAATTGGATACAAAACAGCAAAGATGTAAAACTCAATGTTGAAACAGACTAACCAAGCCTTAACTGGTAGATCTACTTTTGTAACATGAATAAACAATGATAAATGGCTGTTTATTGACCATATAACCAGTGTTACAGAGAAATATACATACCTGCATGAGCACAGCTGGACCAAGGTACTTGTCTCCATTCCACCAGTAACTAGGACAACTAGTGCTGCAGCATGCACAGAGAATGCATTCATACAGGCCATCCTATGAGCATGTATAAAACAATCATTAGCAAAGATCACAATCAACCGTCCCACTGACAGCATCAGCTAGAATATTCAGCAGAGCTTCTCGAACCAGCTTTTGACGGTCCTCGACTGACTGGAGGTACTGCTCTTTACCCTGATTTGACTCGTCCTTCTTTTTCAAATAGGGCTCAATGGACTTGTACTGTGCATAAAAGTTGCTCATATCCTAAAAAAAACAGGAAATATGAGTGTAGAAGTTGGGACACAAATACTTACCAATAAATTCCATATGTTGTTGCTGGGATTTTCAGTTTACTCACAGGGACAAGATCTTTCACAACATACATATGAGGCAGGGGGTAAATCTTCGTCACTTTACTGATATTTGTATCTATTTTGTTTAAGCAGGCTAAAGTGTTGCCTCCGTTGATGTTCATAGAACATGAGCCACAGATACCTGTAAAATTATATTATTATGTTACATATTTAAGGAATAGTTCACCCAAAAATGTAAATTTTGTATGAGTTTTATTGATGTTTATTCATCAGAGCCAAATTTTCATTTTTGGATTGATTATTCTTTAACAGGACACAGCATTTATTGTCATTTGTGCAGCTCAAAGAAGTTTTTTTTTTACCCTCTCTACATGAGCGTCTGAAGGTGAGTGTCGGGTCCATTTCATTTTTAATTTTGATGAGAGCATCAAGAACCATCGGACCACATCTAGGATGAGAAAGTTTCATTACAATTTTGTTAATAAATAGTGGCGTCTGAAAACAGAAGACATGACGACAAATAAATCATGACAATGTTAATTATTTACTTACTCGTTCTAAAGCAACTTTCATGACTACGAGTTCAGTGAAATATCGGTGCTTACGTGTTCAAATCAATCTCGTAGGTTTGCATGCGGGGCTTGTCACCAGGTGTGTCAGGGTCCCATCTGTAAATCTGAAATTTCTTTATTTTTGGCTCAGGGGCACGAGCAGCTGCTGTCTGGGCATATCGTACCAACTGGGGTAGAGAGAGAAAAGTCCAGCATAACACACGTGATGCTACATTCTGAGTTTGCACACATCGCATAAATAAAGCAAATAGCATTCCCCCAACTTTAAAATATATTTAAAAAAAATAAAACACATTTATATTGTTTTCATGGCTTTGTCAAGTAAAAAAAAAAAGTCATATCATATTTTATATATATATATTCAAGAGGTCTTTGTCCTGCATAAAATGAATCCACTGGAAATAGCGGCTGATTTTCACAGCGCCACCTCTCGGTGTAAGAGAGAAGGGCCATCAGTTACATCACCTTCTTACTCAACTCACATTGTTCAGCTATGTAATGTACAATTGAGTTCGAATATCACTCTTCCATACCAGAATATAAATTGAATTAAAAAGGAAGTTACATTTATGTAATCTGATGAAGCCGACGTTTTATAAACTGTGCACCAGCAACAATAACATGACTAAACAGGTTAACCTGGATCCGTCAGCTAAACAGCTCAGCTTAATGGACAATGGTCACACTTGGTAAATTCCCACACAAAAACTTTCGTATAAATACCGAGGGTCTCACATGTGTTTACATAATCACCTTACACACGTTTTAAGATGCTGGCAGGTAAGAATTCGTATAAATAACTTACCAACAACGTCTTACTGTTGCGCAAAGCAACAGCGCTGCGAGTAAAAGAGATGCACGCAGACATCTTCCGCTTCTGTGTTGTTATGTAGGATTTTTTCTTTCTCCTTGAGCGGTTTCAACAGTTTCAACTATGTAAGCTGCAATCTGCTCCTCCTCCTAATGCAAGCGGGGCGTGAGTTTATCCTCCGTCAATAAAGAGCGACACGAAGCTCACTCACTGCAAAAACCACATCCAAGGTACTTTGGTAACTTAAAGCCTAAGCGTCTTTCAGGGATCCCACGGCTGTGGAAACATATAGGCCTAGAAAACGCATGGAAAGTAATAAAATTGTAAAATAATAATAATAATAATAATAATAATAATAATAATAATAATAATAATAATAATAATAATAATAATAAATGAATAAAACAGAAATAAAAATAAAACAAAAATAATAATAATAAAATAAATACATAATCAGCTCCCTTTTGCTTATATAAATAATAATGTAAAAAATGATTAAGAAAAATAATGAATGTTAATTAAATGTTAGATTAAAATTAAAATGTAGATTAAATAAAAATTACATTTAAATTATTATTTGTTAATGTTATACATTTTATGTGATAATAAAAAAAAAACTTCTTGAAACATCAGCTGATAATTAAAATCCATATGGAAAACCCTATGCAGATAAGGCTAAGATGTCTTATCATATGAGGATTAAACACCTCCAAAGGTTTCATAGTTCATACATTAAAAACTTGCCTTCTCAGCCCTAAAAAGTGGCTAAACAGAGAAAGTTATTTATAGCACAAATTTGCCATAACTTTGTAGTGCTTTATATTTTAAAGACTTCATAATAGTTGTATGAAATGTCTGACATTCTTCATTATTCAGAAATAGGTTACATTTAGAGAAATGTGCTATGCATTTCAAAACCTCCAATGATTTTTGGGTTCACTATTCCTTTAAGAATTTCATATGTGTCTCTGGACCACAGAACCATAGCATGGGTATATTTGTAGCAATAGCCAATTCATTGTATGGGTCAAAAATAATCCATTTTTCTTTTATGGCAAAAATTATTTGTATATTAAATTAAGATCATGCTCCATGACAATATTTTGTCAAATTTTCTACCGTAATATTCATCGCTAAGAATGTCATTTGGACAACTTTTAAAGTGATTTTCTTTTAACTTTTAAGGAAATTTTTATATAGTTGTACTATGGCCAAAATGCCATAACAAACCATACATCAATGGAAAGCCTTCAGATAATTTATAAATCTAAATGTCCAAAAATGTACCCTTATGACTGTTTTTTGCTGTTCAGGGTCACATATATACTCATACAAATGCTTAACACTCTTATGTGGTTCATTGTTTTCTTAATTAACCCCTGTGAAAATATTACTGCAAACAATTATGCAGTTTTTTTGGTATACCCAATTTTGCTGATCCACAGCACACCAATAAATGCCACGCACAAAGGTATTTATTCTGCAAAACTCATCACTTTAAAAAGAAAAAAGGCAGCATTTTAAAAACACCTATGATAGCATTTTAAGATAAACCCATAGGAACAAAGCACAATGACATTGTTTCAGAAGTACAGCCGCTTCGCCGTGTCTATAACAGCGGAAAACGGGTCATCATGCATTTAATCTTATGGAGTTCCAGAGACGCGACTTGATCTTGTGTGCGGTTTTCCCCTCTTATTTGAGAGACATCAAGAATTACGGTTGAAGAAGCATTAGAACGTCCCTTCAAGGTAAAACAGGAATGGTGCTCATCGGTCTTGTCTCATTTCCACCCAGAGATCTGCAGTGACTCCTGGATCAAAAGCAATCTCATTCAGGCCTCAAGTGGAGTAGTCCACGTTTATCTGTCAAGTGAGTCCCACTTCTGCCAGAAGAGCTTCTAACAAATCCCTAGTCAGTGTAGGCTATGCTGAGGCAAACTGGAAAAAAATATTTAATTTAAATCTGTCATTTAAATATGTCATTGTCCTTAAACAATTTAGAGATTTCTTTTCCCACCTTAAGCAGAGTACATTTACAGCCTTAAGTGGTTTAATGTGAGTCACTGTATATCATGCAAGAATTGTTTTATATGCCCACCAAGGCTGCATTCATTTAGAAAACAGTATACAAAAACAGTAATGCTATTACAAGAACAGTTTTCTATTTTAAAGTATTTTAAAATGTACCTTCTCCAGTCGTTACTCCAGTATTTGGTGTCACATGATGCTTCAGAATTCATTCTAATATGCTGATTTGCTCAGTTACGTTATTAATATTATTGGTGGTTAAACACTAAAGCTGTTATTATTTTTTAATATTATTGTTCAAGAGCCAAATCTGAAAGAGCTTGCAACATTTACGAACGCAAATGAAGGAATACGAAAACAGTTGGTGTCTTGGTGAGCATAATGGTGATATTTCTTTTCAAAACAGTTTAAAAACTTTGTCAAAAAAGTCATTTTAACTCAATATCGTATCATATCAACTGTTCTTAACTGAAAGTATTGTCTATCACTTCCGAATACGTTGTTTTAAACTCAGTAGCTACCACTGATTCTGGCTGCTATACAAGTCCTTATTAATCATACAATTAATTCCCCTCAGAATTAATGTTATGTGATTGTCCCATGCACACCAGCCTTCAGTCGTTGAGAAATGACACATCCCAAAACTAGGGGTCACTGTTGTGCTTCAATGGCACTTTTAATAAAACAGACATTTTATCTTCACAACAGCAATGTCTGGACATAAAGAGGAAGAGAAAATTGGGTCAGGGCTCTGTGTGCTGGCAGGCTGGTTGTTCTTGTTTGAGTTTGGAGTAGTTTAAAAGCAGACCAGGAAGGGCTATTGGACACAGTGTGGGGAAGCAAAACAGCAAAAAGAGCCCTGGCCGCTCATTTTAACCTTCCTGCACTCTCCTTTATTTACAGATAAAATTAATACATTCATTTATTTCACATAGTAACAAAGCTAATCGATCGATTTTTGATCTCTTTTTCATCCATCCAAAAAGTTCACATATCAGCATTCAACAATTCTTTCCTCTTTATGTTTTTCTCTCTTTTCATACATTTCATGACTCGTCTCTAAGAGCCTCCTACTCCCGTGTTCGCTTAAATCCCATAAAACAATATGTATAACTATTTACAGGAGCATTAATTTCTAACTATACCATCACAAAACCATAACCCCCACCCTCCCGCCCCACCTGGTAATCACCCCCCTCCCAAAAAGTTGTATTCTGATGAAAAAGCTAAAAAAGGTGGGGGGAAAGCAAGGAAAAAACATGAACTGACTCCCAAAACCATTTCTTGCATCCTCCCCCATTCTAAAAGTGCATGCCTAGAATCAGCAATTGAAAATAAAATGCCTGTACAGAAAAAAAACCTTTCTAAATCATTCGCCAAATACGGCGAGTGTGTACACAGATCAGCATATTGGCAACGATAATCTTCTTTCTTCTTTTGGCAAATACTCAAGTGGTTTTTGAACGTCTAAAAGATGTAGTGGAACAATTAAAGTGGGTCTCTGAGGCAGCAGCTGGTAATGGAGCAGTTTTGGGGAAACTGCCGTTAAAGTCAGAGGTGGCGGGGGCTGGGATGACCGTTGTGATAGAGCTTCTGCTTGATGTGCACCATGTTTCCGCTGGAGTCCTCCAGCTGCCGGAGCTGTGCGCGTCTACGGAGGTCCCGGAGGTTGCAAAACTGAGGCAACCACGACCAGGAAGGGGTATCTGTGAGCGTAACAGAGAAAAACGCATTAGCATCGGTGAAACGGTGGAGTTCCATACATTCCTAATGACTAAGCTAATGAGACAAGTTAAGAAAAAAAAAAAAAAAGCATGTCTACGCCTTGTGTTAATGGAAACAGCATGAGGGTCCAGGCGTGTGGACATGATGGAGGTGTAGCGAAACCACAGAGAGTTCCTCAGACAGCCCCGCCCCTCACAACTAGCCCTGTTGGAAGTGTGTCAGTGTGTGCGAGGGAGGCGATGGGGGAGCGGGGGGTTATTTATAGCATTCCATGGGTATGCCATCCACTAGGACTGTCGTGAAGGGTATACAGAGGAAGACGGTGAATAAGGGTTTTTTAAGCCTAGCTGGATCTAAAGAAGTGGAGGAAAGGTCCAGTAAAGAGCTGAATATTAAAGGGATTCAGAAATAGAGTGTGTCTTTGTTTAAATAAAAGAAAGGTAGGGGATGTCTGCCATACACAATTATTATTAGCACTATTAGTGCTTTTATAGCAATATTAAAAAATGTAAATGTATAGAATATTTCATTAAAATATGAATATAAATTTCCTGTAGTAGCTGTAGTTTTAAATAGCCAAAAAATATATTGCATGGGTCAAAAAAATATATTTTTTTAAAGGCAAAATCATTAGGATATTAAGTAAAGATCATGTTCCATGAAGACATTTTTGTAAATTTCCTACCGTAAAAATATAAAAACTTTTCTCAATATTTAATTTTTTTTGCACCTTCAGATTAAAGATATTCAAATTTGTCCTATCCTATAAAAACATACATCAATTGAAAGCTTATTTATTCTGATTTCAGATTAATTAATCTAAAAAAAAAAACTGACCCTTATGACTTGTTTTGAGGTCCAGGGTCCCATGGAAATATAATTTTATAAAAATTATGAAATATAGAAATATTTAATTGTATGTGCTTATTTTTATTTATGATTGTAACTGTTTAATTTATTTGAAGACAGTTTTGGGTTGCTTGAGGTGTAACTGAAACTGTAAAAAGATTTAAAACAATTAAATGTATTCTTAAAAATATGGACATATTCATAATTAAAATATTAAAGTATTTATATATAAATTATGTTATTACCTCAAGGTAAATCAGTTTATGAATATACTATTCCTGAACTGGGCAGAAAATACTAATTAAAATGTACAAAAATAAAATAAATAAATAAAATATAAAATAAAATAAATATAATGTATAAAATATTGTATTATTCAAATTATATTGTAAAATTATTAAAATATATGAAACAACAATATATGAAACATATAGGTAAATGTATAAAATATATTCTTTTTTTAAGTTGTTATATGATATATTACTCCTGAGCTAAACAAAAGAATAACAGCAATGAAATGTAATTCTTAAATAGGAAATCAGAGCTAAAATTTCAGGTATGTGACTCAGTGCAGTGTATATGTATTGTGTATGTGCTTATATGTGTGTGTGGGTATGACTGCACGCTTACACGTCTCGCCAACTTGCCTTCTCTATCCAGCTGCTCTTTGTCTATTTTTAGCGCTCGCACAGTGCAAGGGTGCAAGTCTCTGTGTGTGTGTGCGCTGGTGGGGGTGGGGGCATGACAGCATCTCCCTCCCGCCTTTCTTTCCGTCAACCTCACCTTCACTCCCTATCCTGGTGAGGCTAAATGAGGCTGACCTGCCATCAACGTCACAATTTCACAGCTGTGGTGTGCTTTACTAGAGGGGCATCCCCAGTATTTTTTCACTTTTGTGTTGGATATAAAAACGCATAAGGCTGTAGTTTCCCTCTGAGTCTAGATGTGAACTGAACTGAATATATATTTAATTCGGGGGTTGATTTAAAGAGACAGTTCAGCAAAAAATCTGTCATCATTTCAGATTTTCTAAGATATTTAAATATCGTATAATGTGGGTTTTTTTTTAAGTTAACCAAAGTCATATACATTTGGAAGGAAATGGTGGTGAGTTGAGTAGACAATGACAGAATTTTCTATTTTTAGTATAAAGGCCTGTTCACACAAAGGACAATAACTATAAAGATATAGTTCATTCTCAATATTAAAAAAATAGAGTCCACACCACAACTACAATGATAAAGGCTCAGAGAAAGTATATCTTCTAAAACACTCAAAACTATTTCTTTCAGATGATAAATTATACAAACAATCCATCCTGTAACGAGCTCAAGAATTTAAAGAGGTAGATGAGTGTGTGTGTATAATATACTGATGGAATAGTTAAGAATAAACAGACAATATTGTTTGCTGGTGTAGACGCTAATATTATTATCTTTATAGTTATCATTCTTGGACAAACGGGGCTTAAAGGGTTAGTTCACCCAAAAATGAAAGTCTTTCATTAATTACTCACCCTCGTGTCGTTCCAAACCTATAAGACCTTTGTTCATCTTGAGAACACAAATTAAGATAATTTGGATGACAGCAATACAACTAAAATAATCCCAGCAAAAACAGTCCATGTGACATCAGTGGATCAACTTCGGTTTTGCGATGCTCTGAGAATATTTTTTTGTTTGTGCAAAGAAAACAAAATAGCATCATATACTCAACCATTCTCCTCTGACTTATGTCTTCTGCCATTTTAGAGAATATTACTGCATAAGCGTTCGCTTTCTTCTAGACATAAACAGCCGCAGATTACGCACATGCTTTCACCCGGATGTAAACAAGACTGATTACGTCAAATACGTTAAAGCTTGCGTGTACGGCGCATTGAGATACTCTCTAAAATGGCGGAAGATGTATGTCACAGGAGAAGAGTAAATTATGTCACATGGACTGTTTTTGCTACGTTTCTGGACCTGGGATCATTTCAGTTGTGTTGCTGTCTATGGAGGGTCAGATGACTCTCTGATTTCATCAAAAAATATCTTAATTTGTGATACAAAGATGAACGAAGGTCTTATGGGAACGATATGAGGTAATTAATGACAGAA
>JAUYWG010000061.1:10278560-10296403 GCA_034779775.1 Enteromius afrohamiltoni
TATATATAAATATTCTTATTGCTTTTGTACATTATAACAAATTGCATGCCCACATATTTATTTACTTTGTTAGTATTGTAGGTTAATGCTCATTATAGCCACTTATTGTCTCTAAATAACCTCTGACTGGCTAGCCATCCCCTGACTCGAAGTGCTTACTTACTAAATAGTTAGTGGCCACATAACAACCTACTTTTTCAATTTATTCTATTCTTCCAAGCAGTCATTTTATCTGTCTCTCTCCTTGACCTATAATAACCCTCAAAAGTTCATGCGATGAACACAATAATCATATTCAAACTAAAAGCGTTCCCTTTTAAGGCACTATTTACATATTTCGCCACAGCTTATGTACCTCTTTGCCCTCAAAGGACCATGGACAACTGTTATAAACAACTGCTGTGATTCAGTTACACTGAGTGAAAGCCTGCTGTTAATTTCTGCAGCCACAGTCTTCATCTTAATGCATTCATTACTGGGGGTGATAATAACAGGGCAGAAGGGGAACGCTGACAGCTGATGAAAATGAAAAAATATAGGTGTGTAAATGTTTGGGGAAAGAAAATTGAATTTTGGGAGTGTTTGGAAAAAAATATGTTTATTAACATAAAACCAATACAATGGGACACATTTCAAAGATGGTTTTATAAATTTATGAGGAAATAATCCTATACAAATCCGGGTATATATATATATATATATATATACACATCAATCTAATACACCAAATGCTAATCATTTTGTGAGATCAGCTGATCTGTTACTGTATATTATAAACATCAGTGATATAATGAGTAAATGTACAGTTTGAATTCTTATTCATTTAATTTCATTGTTTTAGGATACCGCTAACATCACTTTTACTTTACAGTTTTTTTAATTCAACGTTTCTTTGTAGTTAATTGAGAAATTTACTGGCAATTTCTACGTTAAAATTGTTTTGACACCCATTTTTTTCAGTGTACTTTAAATGAACTACACAAGTTTTCATACTGTCACTCAAATTTAAGGCACTTATTCTTCACAGTAAAGTGTTTGACTTAAATTCTTAAGTTTTTGTTTTTACACACATTAACCAGTGTTAATACCTGAATACATCAATTGAAATCCTGCACACAAAACATGGCATTTACCGAGCAAGGAAACAGCACTCAAGGACGTTTAACCTCAAAAAGATCACGCAAAACAATATATAATGCAAAAAAACCCCAAAACATACAAATAGTATTACCTCTGTTCATAACATTAAATAAATGCTTACGTAAGGGAAGAAAACTTGATTCTGATGCATAAAAATAAATGCATGAACACTCAATTAGTCTATATAAGCTATAATTGAATTTTCTGTAACCAAATTATGGTCTGCATATTGTTCCTACAAGCATATCCTTTGTCTTTTACATCTATCAACATAGATGTTTTCCATATATTCTTGGTTACAATGTTCTTCCCACTCACCATAATAGCGACTGGCTCTCCAGGCCCTCACAGCACAGTGCAAAGCTCCATCCAGCCACAACAACAGCCAGCTGATACAGAAGCCCAGCAACAGCCCCAGCATGAGGTCCATCTCCTGTTTGGTCACACTGTCACTCACAAAGTAATTCTCAGACGAGTCCACGAGCGAATGGTCTCCGTCATATGGAATTACGTAGTGAACATGATGCCTAGGGCAGAGAGGGGAGAACTACGTTAAGAGGTTTACGTTCAGCAACAAAAAGTGATAGACGGAAACATTATATATACCATAAATGGTAAAGAAATTAATAAATAAAGGGACAGAACACGAGGACATGCGATATTATGTCAATTACACAAACGCTTGCTTTAATAGTGCTCTCAGCAGGGTGGGAAAGCCAGCATTTCTATACTGATACTATTTGGATCCAACTGAGCTCAGTCAAGCTGGGTTTGTTGTCTTGGAACATATAAATGCATTGAACATATGGTTTTGCACACAGCTGTTATGAATAGTGTGCCACAGCCTATTCATTATTTGCACTGTGATGCTTATTGAGGAGGTCTAAAATGCTCTTCTTATATTATATAAATATGCAAAAGTGTCTTTGATAAGGGTTAAAAGATGTCATGCATTTGCCACTCTTCATCTGGTTCTGCTATATAATTTAGTTTTTACAATGTAATTGCTTGTGCATAACATGCAACATCGATCCTCATCAACAAAACGCCTCAAAAGTGAAATTAAGTTTTACGGGGTTTTTTTTCTGTTATATTTTAGTTGAATAAAGTAGCAAAAACCATTTAGAACTTTTTTATTAAGAGGGAAAACTGTAACCATGGCATATTTGCAGAAAAATGTAAAAAAAAAAAAAAAAAAGTAATTAATTTGCATGTAATAAAAGGAATTAAGAGAATGTAAGTTTTGCCCATTAGATATCGGTAGTCAGAAAACATATGCAGATGTTAAAGGACTGTATGAACTGATTGGACCAATGTAGAATGATAAATACTATCTCTTGATGACAATGATCTGCACGAACCATGACAATATGCTTTCTTTGTTTATCTATAAATTTGCTTTATGTTTCATTATATGAACAAATAATTCACATGAGAATGTTCTGCAAATATCAGGACACTGAGCAAGTTTTCACTGACCATGACCCATTTATAATGCTCTTGGTCCTGAAACGTGACACCAAATACACTCTATGTTATTAACAGACCTTCACCAATAATACCATGTGCTAAAACACGCATTTCTAATTGAGAACAATTATGATACAACCTAATTTATTATACCCTCTGGTTTTCCTACATCAAAAAACTTGCAATCAACAGATGTATAGCTTGAACAGAAGCTGCTGTGAAAATGATCATCTTCAGTAGGCTACATAAAAGATAGCCAGTCCTGTATGTGTATATAAAATACAAATAAGAGTATTTGTAATTTTTTTTCCCCAAATCAGTTTGTAGGCTACTAACAATATTGCAAAACTGCATTCACTACCATATGCCATAACTGCAGTCCTTAATAAAAAAAAAACAACGTTTTATATCAGTAATATCAGCGTGATTTTGTGGCCAACTTGCGCACCCAAAAGAAAAACATCGCTGGCTGTGCTTGGAGAAAAAAAAATCACACCTTGATACGCAGAAAAAAAAAAACACAAGCAGAGAAATCAAGGAGAATTCTCTAACTGAAACAGCGACGCAAAGCAACAGTAGCTGCTCGGTATTGATGAACCATTCGAATTGCGCCCAAATTAAGATATAAACCCCGAGAATACACATATGAGGCCTTTAATGTGACAATCTCCGACTGGATAAATGAGATGAAATGAAAAAGGCAGTGTTTCGGTGGCTGGTGAATAGCTCAGGCCTAAGAGCTGTTAGTAATAGATGGGGAACCTGTCAATTTCTGGGTCTCGTGCTAGAATTCAATTCATTATTAACGCTCGGGTTTTTTACCTTCCACAGTTGCAATGACAGACGCGGTCTTCCCCTCGTAAATGCGGTAAGATGTAGTTGTGAAAGCGGTCCAGGAGTGCGTTCATGTCCATTAAACACGCTATCGCCTGCAAAGAACCATTCGAGTCAACCGGGACATGACAAGCAGTATTGGCACACAGCAACCGCTACATGACCTGGTACTGTGACCACTGCAGGGGAAAATACACATTACATTTCCACATCAGCCAGTAATAGACACAAGTACGGTTGTGCTGTGTTAATGAGGTTTCTAAATGGACTTTCAGCGGTCCACGCTCTCGTTAACCCCCGATTTCACTTTGAAAATGAGAGAAATGCACAATAATGAAGAGAGCTTAGGCAGGCGAAGGGTCTTACCATGACAACTGAAGCACCGAGGATCATAAAAATCATGGTGGTTGTGATCATATGCATCAAAACTTCCGAACTCGCCTTTCCTCTTCCCCAGTCTGTTCAACAAATCCTGGTTAAACTAAAAACATGCCGTCCCGGGAGAAGACGCTCATGGATGCGCCCTCGCCGCTACACCTGCCTCAGTCCTGAGCGCGCCAGATTGGGAAGCGTTCTTAAGGCGCATAGGGTTAGGATGAGCTGATCTCGCTATCCCAGCGTATGAGCCTACACGCGCATTCACACGGTCTTCACCCACATCCAGCGATACGTTCCCCAGTGCTGCAGTTGAATCCGCCTCAGCCGTGCGGTTGGGAGGGAGCTAGTCTGATTACTGATGCTGCTGCCTCTCTCCTCCTTCGCGTTCCGACGCCGCTGGAAACGTCTTGCGGAAACGAGCGACGAGAGCTAACGTTAGTTCTCTGATATATCTGTCTAGGGGTTGACATCTAGTAGACCAGATTAGTCGTCGAGGCTTTATTTGTAGAAATGTGTAGTCGGCTTTATATATCTGCTGTGATCGCTACACTGTATGTGGCAAGCCGGTTTAACATTCATATGGAACTAGTGCATATATATATAACTACTATATGAGCTATCATTTACATACCCCATAGCACACACAATGATTTTGAAATAGCTTTCCTATTTATTGTTCATTTATTTGTTTTGACTTATTTATTTGATCAACACACACAATTAAAACAGTACTAATATTTCAATATGTTAAGCTTTAAATTACAGCTTCTGTTTTGGTATATTTTTTTTAATGCAAAATCCTAAATGTTCTTCTAACATTAAAATTTTTCTTATGTTTTTTATATTTGGATCCAGCTGTTTAAGTTGTGAAACTACACATAAGAGTCTGACAAAAATGCTAATTTTAGAAGAACATTTGAAACAGCTTTTAGAGGTTTTTGCATCTGAACTTTTTATAGACTATTTATTTATTGCAATATATTTATGGCTATTATGTAAAAAATATGTCTTTATCTGTTGCATGCAGATATAAATAATAATAGAAGCAAAATACTTTTAAATTGAAGTACCAGCAACAACTGCTGATTGGATGAGAAACATATGCCTTCTTCCATATATGTGAAAACAATTTGAGAAAAGAGTAGTAGTTTGAATTCATAGTATCTGAAAAACAGTATGTGAAAAGAAGATGACTTTCTGAAGAGATCCCATAAAGCGACGGATTTGTGATGGCAAGGAAGAAATGCAACTGATGCTAGTATCTCATGTGACAGCAGGCACGTGCACACACCTGCCCTGAGCACCTGCCCTTATTCTTCCTCAAGAGAAAGTGCCCTTTTAAAGTTTTTAAAAATAAATAAAAAAATATTTCATTTAAAAAATAAAATAAATTAATATATGTATATGTGTTTCTTCTTTACGCACAGCTTTTGCCAAACAAATGTTCCAGATGTCAAATTCTGATGCCATTCTACCCTCTGTGTCTCTGCGTCGCCGCCCGGCACAGCAACACACACTGATCAGCACATGTAAAGTGAAGCACTGCCTCAAGTTGTGCTTGTCTTGGTATATGGAAGTAAGTGGTGGTGAACAAAATAATTTACAGCTAATTATCCAAAAGACCAAAGGGAAATATACTTAATTTGTCATGCAAACATCCATGACTCATGAAAGATCTATCATGCAAGTTAGCTAAGGCAATAGGAAGTCTACTAGACCAATGTACGCTCTTTCACCAAATTACTTATTCTTCTAATTGACTTATTTAATTTTTAATATTATAATAATTATTTAATATTATAATAATTAACATTTTGACTGAAAAGATAGTGCACACTTTTAGAAAAAAGGGTTTTATAAAGATAAAATGCCCATTAAAGGTAAAAAAATTCAACTTAAACTTATTGGAAAAGATTCATTTCTATCACTGCTGTGAACTAATCATCACACATAATATGCTGAATATCAAAAACATACAAGTCAGCTGTCTGTGATAGTCCTTAAGGTATCAGTACAGTAACACACTCAGCAAAATATCTTCTAATAACTCTTAACAATAAAATCCCTTGAGTAACACTTTAAAATTGAATATCCCAATGTGTTTTTATGTGTTGTTAAGAATTAAAGGTGCTCTATGCGATGATGTTTGACGTCACTTCCGCTGACGTTTTACATAAACACAAATCAAAACAGAGCAAGCAGTGTTTCTGTAACTGCCGTGAACCCGCAAAGCGCATTGATATGAATGGTGGTGCTAACCCAAGAGAGACAGCGACAAAGCTAACATCAAGCTAACATGTCTAAATAAAAATTAAAAACTTGCCACCTGTGCATCGGTGTGTTCATGGAGTTCACGGCGGAGTTCTCTCCACCTTTCAAACAAATCCCCAATGTAAATCCGGGTCTTGCTTTGTTTCTTCTCGATTTCTCTTCTTCTCGCCTTATATTCCTCCGAGCGTCTTTTCTTCGGTCGTGCCTCAGCCATTTTCCAAAAATAATACAAAGTATTCCGCTAACCCACTCTCAGATTCACGCTGTACAATCAACTCTGTCTATGTGTGCATGCGCATTAACCCCCACCTCTTTTTGCTGATTGGTTGCCCGTAGTTTTTTATTGTTTTGGTGCACATCCTGTGCCCAAAGTGTTTGTTTTGGTATTGCAGCCTCTGTGTTGTCTTTCGAGACTGGGTTTTTTCCCCAATGTATTCAGAGGGCAGACAGCAAGACGATCAAGGGGTGATGCATACGGTTTGAGATAAAAAATTAAATCGAGCTAAAATCATGCAACATTGCATAGAGCACCTTTAAGTTAAAATAAGTGCCCTTTTTCCACTTTAGCCTCTATCCCTCAAAATATCTGTGCACGTCCCTTGTCCTAGATACTGACAATACTCAATTTTGGGTGCAAATTAGAGAACAGATAGCCTACTAATTTTAAAGAATAATGTTAAAATGGCTTGCCACACATTGTAGCTTTTTTATTTAAATAAAGTAGGCTTCTTTAAACCAGCATACGATCAAAGCAGACCTTCTTAATATCCATTTGGGTTTATAAGCAGAATCTGCAATCACAGTGTTATACCCTGCTATTTTATCCATGGCAGCCCGGAGTGTTTCATGCCCATCTCCTGGCTGTGCGTGAGCGTATATGCGCGCGTGAGAGGGGTGGGGGAGAGACAGAAGGGGGGTTTGGGTGGGGAGTGGTAGAAGAGACTTGGCTAATTCACTTTTCCCGTAAAAAAAACACGGCTGATCTTTTTCATTTAATGAAATGCACTACATTATATAGGACAGCCATCCCCCAAAGGAGCATGTAGTTTTTCCCAACCCATCCTCACGCCCCCTCACGCGCTCTGCAGTTCATATTGCGCCATTTCGTTTAGCCCATACGATTGTTCAGCTTTTGTATCCCACCTCATGTTCCCGATGATTGGCACGTTAACCAACACATGTGAAGGGACCTTGACCGAAAATAGGAAGCACTGACTGACTTGGCAGGAATTCAAGCTTTAAGTCTTAACTCAATGTCCTACTTGATGCACTTCAGTTTCTTTCCAGAGCGCGCAGTAATGCAGAATGATAACCAAAATACAAGCAACTCCGTTATGTTTCACTACAACACGCTATGACAAGTGACAATTCATTATTAGTGACTTTTCAACAAGCTTTTCATAGATTACTTTACGTTATTTACGCTTTAACTATTATACACTAATTCATTAAAGCTAATATACTGATGACACATCTTTATCTGTGAAGGTCACCAATAACATGCCAAGACGTCCCCCACATTCAGCAGCACCGTATTTCAGCACCCTGGAGAGCAGCACAGTAAAGATTTACTGCTGACCACCATCAAACTCACTCTCTCTAAATTATCTAACTCATTCAAGCTGACACAATGAAGACTGAAATAGAGAAAGAAATTAGTTCTTTTACATCTTACAACAATGTTTAGTTTACTTTAAATTGTTTTTTTTGTAACTGCTTTTCTTTGCAACTTCATAAAATATACAAATATATAAATGTGTATTTCTTCTGAGCAAAAATAAGAAATGAAATATTTTTAAATGTGCAAATGTATGTTTTGATTATTGAATAATAATAATAATTATTAGAATTATTAGAAATGACCAATGTATACATTTTATCAACAATTTCATTATTCAAATGTATATTGTATCATATTATTAACTATTATAAATGTTTCCAATTCATTTGATTTGAATTATATTATTTTAAAGATAATTGGCATAATACATAAAATTTATATATAATTTATTCTGTCATTTGCTCATTGACCATGAGTTAAAAAGCATGATATCATAATATAAATATAAATAATTATATATAAATATAAAACCAACAAAAGCTACATAATATTAAGATATGTGCACACATAGAGCATTTTTATTTTACTGTATGTATGTATATATATATATATATATTATATATATATTTTTTTTAAGGTTCTGCAAAAACAAATAAAGAAATACTTTGGTAAAATAATATTATATTAAAATACCAAATGTGAAATATTTATTTGGGTTATGGAGACTTTTATTCGTGATGTTTTATTTTGCACTGGTCTGTTGCTTGTTGTTCTACGGTCGCTTGCTTCACGCGGCGGCTTATCCTTCGACGTCACTTCCGCTGCAGTTTACGGCGTTGTTGTTAGTGAAAAGTAGGTTGTACCTTTAACAAAAACAATGGTTGTACCACTAAACTGAATTACCGATTGAAATGTCACTCAAACGTTATTTATATCACAGGTGATAGAAACGCCCTACTACAGTGAGCGGTTTTTAAAAGGACCGAAATGCATTTTAACGACAATAACAACTAGCAAACTTACCGGTGTTGTTACATGGCAACTGTCAAAGCTGACAGAAGGCGGTTTTCTGCACATTTAGAAACAGATTCAAACTCACAACCCAGCAAAGAGGTATAGACGCATATTAACTTAATTTTTCATTCAAATGAAATGATAATTGTAATTCTCTTAAGTGTTTGGTTAATGTTTCAGTTGACTTTCACCTTTTTTGTGTTAAAGTGGTTTAATATTTATGTCTTCCAGAATGATCAAGGGTTTGCCCAAAGATGTTCAAGCACAACTGCGCTCTGGCGTTACTATTTTCTCATTGCAGCAATGTGTGGAGGAGCTCATATTAAACAGCATCGATGCTGGAGCAACATGTGTGGCTGTCAAAATAGACATAGAGGCCTGCAAGCTCCAGGTGATCGACAATGGCTCAGGAATGTGCCAGGAAGACATGAAAAGAGTTGGTCTGCGATACAACACAAGCAAATGCAGCTCACTGGAGGACCTGGAAAATCTCAGATTTTATGGGTTCAGAGGGGAAGCGATTTCCAGTATAGTCTCTCTTGCAGAAATGGTCGAAATATCATCTAGGACTAAGCTGTCGGTGAAAACGCACATTAAAACATTTAATGAAACAAATGCACTGGATGTTCTTGAAGCTCAAACCGTTCGCCCCTCTGCAGGGACGACTGTATCGGTCTACAATCTTTTCCACAACATGCCAGTTCGGAGAAAGAGAATGGATGCTGTTTTAGAAACCGAACGCATCCGTCAGAGAGTGGAGGCTATATCTCTGATGCACCCTTCTGTGTCATTTACAGTGAAAAAAGAAAACTCAGCCCACATGATGGTGCAGCTCTCTAAAACAAGTAGCACCTATTACAGGTTTGTGCAGATTCACGGCTTGAGTCGAGCTCAAAAGCTCGGAGAGGTCAGTTATGTCTATGAGCAGTTCGAAATGACTGGTCACATTGGCCGTGAGGGACACTACAATAACAGCTTGCAATTCTTTTTTGTGAATGGGAGGCTTCTTCTGAAGACACGCATTCATAAAACACTCAACTGCCTTTTGAAGAGAGTAAGCAGTGCTGCCAGACAAAACAACAGCCCGGTTGCATATCCGTTAACATCGAGCCCCAAACAAAGGAGTGGATGTGATCTCCATGGCGTCTATGTGTTGAATATCAAATGTCATTACTCAGAGTATGACGTATGCCTCGAACCAGCCAAGTCTTTGATAGAGTTCAAAGACTGGGATAATGTGCTCATCTGCATCGAAGAGGGTGTCAAAGCATTCCTTACTAAAGAAAACCTGGTGACAGAGTTTTCCATGTATAGCAGTGATGGTCCATCAAGTAGTCCAGTGAGGAATGCAAAGACTTCTGTGGCAGTACAAAACGTCAGTACTGAGGTAACACGTGAAGAGTGTGATGTATTGTCTGAGAAGAGGAATAATGCAAGTGCTGTGGATATCTCTGGCAGTGTTCAAATGTTGGAGAAGGTGTCAACAAACACTGAAACCTTCTCCAGTGAAGAATCGGAAGCAGAAAAAATGCTCCAGGCTGATCTGTCTTTGCAAACGTTTGCAGATGCTACAGAAATGAATAACATTTGCAAAGAAGATGAAAGTGCAGTTTGTCCAATTATAAGCCATAATATTGATTTGTCAGATAACAATGTGACGGAAAGCAAAAAGCAAAAGATTTCCATTGTGGATAGAAAAGAGGCAGAAGACCGCTTGAAAAAATTCTGCTTCCCAAATAAAATGTCTCCAAATAAGAGGAAGTTGTCATTAAATGACACCGAAGAAGACAAACATGGTTTTTATGGTACCAGCTCAAAGACTTCCAGAGCTGCGCCATGTCGTAAATTAGCTCTATCTTTTGAAATGGGATCTCTTGACAAGTTCAAAAGGTTGTTTGGGAAGGGCACTGAGAAAAAACAACCTGGTACGGAAAAAACAAGCCTTTTAAATCCAGTGTCGTCACAAGAATCCAATGACTGCTTTGTAGGGACTACTTGGTGTTTAGAAGATTTAGACAAGCCCTTATTGAGGAACATTTCAGGTGCTTGTTCTCCATATAGTTCGGAATGTTGTGCTGAATCTTCATCATGGAGCAAGGCAGACAAACTCTCATTGGCTGCCAAATGTTCCTATCTAAAACAAGACAAAAAGCCACTCAGGGAGATCAGCAGAGAAGCAGACTTTCTTACTATGGAAAACTCATCTTTCCCAGTTGTGCAAGACTCACACTTTCACGAAGAGTCCTGTGAACTAGACAAAAGCCTCTTAGAAGATGTTTTATTTGGATCCACTGGAACTGTTGATTCAGTTGTCCACGAAACTCCAATCTTCACTCTAAATGAGCAGGACACATCAATATTGGACACTTCCGCCGTTTTAGAAGTCTCACACCTCTTCAACAAGAATGTGACTTCCTTTGTAGGAAGTGTGAACTGTGTTGCTGAAGCCAGTGTAACCTCTCAGCATGATCCTCAGTGCAGCAACACAGGAAATGAAGGTCAGGCTACACATCAATGTGCTGAAACAATCCCAGTGTCCAGCAGCTGGCTGGCTCATTATGACAGTTGGTTAGGAAAGCTGGTTTACATCAACCAAGTTACAGGGCTGAGCAAATACAACTCTCCTCCTGTGGAGGAGACTCAAGTGCCATGTACCACAGATGTCACTAACATGGCAGTCAGTGTTATTTCAAGAACAGGTGGGAGAAATTCAGTGAGCCATTTTTGTATCACTAATGAAGAGATATTTATATTATAATCAGCTTCTCTTTGCTCGTAGGATTTGAGTACAGGTGTTATCCATTTCACACAGACATTGTACTTCCCTTCCTGCCCAAGCCCAGAGCAAAAAGAGCCCTTAACTCAGGGATAGACAGCAGGGGTACAGCTCTAGACTGACATCAGGACTGAAATCAGCTTTTTAGTACACATTAAGTAATTGTTTTTCTTCTTACTCTTTTAAGAGGATGCTCAAGGTCCCGATTCGCTATCGACTTTATTCTCAGAATGGAGTAACCCAGTGTTCATACGGCCTCCAGAGGTAAAAAAAACAAAATACTCATTTAATAAATTAAATCATTTAATTATTTTCAATTAATTTTAACCTTATTTAATGCTGTTTTTGCTTTTTAAAAAATCGAATTCATTTGACTAGCATATTCTATTAATTATTTTGGAAAGGTTGCTGTGGATGTAACCAGCGGTCAAGCTGAGGGTCTTGCTGTAAAAATCCACAATGTTCTTTACCCCTACCGTTTTACCAAGAATATGATCCACACGATGAAAGTAAGTACTTTTACCTCGTGCATTGAGGAACTGGCAAGGCTAGACACTTAATAAAGCAATGTCAGGAAGCATAACCTTTTTCTTATGTGGTGAAAATTAACCTAAGATTGTGTTGTTGTATTTTTACCTTAGGTCATCAATCAAGTGGACAAGAAGTTCCTTGCTTGTTTGATAAACACAACAGAGCAGGAAGCCCATGAAAGCAGTACAAATGAAGGTGCCGCAGGCCGAAAGTCATTACGTTGAATGGTGTGTCGATGTCCTAAACATTTGTCATTGCTTCCACCTGCAGGAAATCTTCTAGTGTTGGTTGATCAACATGCTGCCCATGAAAGAGTTCGACTGGAGGAGTTGGTAACAGGTAAATGCTACATTTATACAATTTCTATTTCAAATAAATGCAGTCTTTTATAACGATTTAGCTAAGTTTTCACAAAAATATTAATCGGCACAAATGGTTTTAACACTAATAATGAGGGAAAAAAAAATTTTGAGCATGAAATCAGCATATCAGCCGGATTTCACATTATTATTATTATTATTATTAAAGTTGAGAGCCTCCTTTGAAAAATGTTGAAATATCTTACTTTTAGAACTTAGAAATAGAAGAATAAAATAAATTCCATGTAAAAGCCTTAAAAAGGCTAATACACTTCAGGTGATGTAACTAAGGATCCAGTGTATTTTTCCCACACCCTGATTGTTGTTTGATGTAGACTCCTATGAGGATGACCCAGACACACCTGGAAAAAAGAGACTGTGTTCTTCAAGTGTATCCCCACCCTTAGAGATTAATGTAACTGAGGAGGAATTGAGACTTCTGAGGTCAGTGCAGCTGTTTGAGTCAACATTCCTGTTTCCATCATCATCTTCTCTCTGAAACATACACGTGTGTTCAATTAGTTCTGCACCTTTGCTGAACAGCACCGTAAATCTTTCTTTTGTTCTTGAAGGTCTTGTCAGGCCTTCCTGAGGGGTCTTGCTTTAGATGTAAGGTTCCCAAAGAGTGAGTCACTGAGTGTGTTTTTGGAGAGACTTCCCACATGTTTTATAGAGAAAGAAAGCACAGAGCTCCGTCGCGGAAGACGGTCGGTGATTAAAACCATTGCAGAGGTCAGACTTAGTTCTAATGTTATTTTTTAAACTAATTTCAGCTGAGTTTAGACTCTCTAATTTTATGTGTTATTTTGTAGGACTTTCTGCGAGAACACATTGAGGTGAACCAGCATATCCACATATGACTTATATCTAATCTGTGAACAGAACACTACAAATGGTCCGATTTTGGAGCTCAAACGATACATTTATGATCAGTTTTGTTCTTTTGACTTATGTTTGCAGCTTCTACGCTCAACAGGAAGAGTGAGAGGAACGCTGCCTCTGACTGTTCATAATGTACTCGCATCGCAAGCTTGTCATGGTTGGTATTATGAATTATAAGTTCAGCTGAAACATTTTCTATTTAAAAGCTATTATAGGGACACAGGAAGTGTCTAATTTTTCAGCATATGTAGGGATATTCCTTTGCTATAATTGACATTTTCAAAACATTCTTATTTTATTTATTAAATATTAACATTTTGTTATATCTAATATAACTTTTTTTAACAGGAGCAATTAAGTTCAATCATATTTTGAGTAAAGAGGAGTGCTGTAGCCTGGTGTGCTCGCTCTCCTCTTGTCAGCTTCCCTTCCAGTGTGCTCACGGAAGACCTTCAATCGTCCCTTTGGCTGATCTTTATCACCTGGAAGAGCCAGAGGTATGTTTCAACTAATCTGCCACAAATCTGATTTTGTAAGTGTGCTTTTTTTGTCAATTATGAAGAGGTTTGAATGTCGTAGGTACTAGTAAAGCATATAATGATCAGCCATAGTTTATTATATATGTATATTGTTTTTTTCTAACGTTTTTTTGTCTCCACAGGATCTTCCCAAACCAAATCTGAGGAAATTGAGGAGAATGTACAAGTCATGGCTTCTCTATGGAAAAGATTAATTTGTTGCACAAAACAAAACATGAATTTACAAACACTTTATGCTTTTGTATCAAATTATTTAATTAATAAAAAAAAAAAAAAAAGCTCTGCTTTTGTTTTTGTTTTTTTGCTGTGCGGCTTTTATTATGTTTCACTCTTTGGCGCTTACAATTGCTGGCAGCAACACTGCTCTGAGATAGAGTAACCAATAATAAAGGACTATACTCGAGCTAGGAGTACTTTTCTCCAATCGAATTGATTCTTGCAAGGTTGTGGTCCAATCAACGTAAACGTAGGAGGGCGCTAAAATGGATGACGTTCCTGCGCAGCTCATTGTGCATTGTGATGATCGTCGGAAGGGGCGGCAGGGAGGTCTCGCTTGAACGTTATCCAAGTATTATTTTATAGGTGAGTTTTTTACGTAGAAATGACGAGTTATAAATATAATGTACCAGTCTCAGACCAAACGTGTGTTATATATTGATTAATTGTATCGGTTTAAACCGAGCTGTCCTATCCTCCTAATTCAAAGATGGCCGAACAGCAGTAACTGACGTATGAATGTGGCACTTTCTGCATGAGATCAAAACGCCAGTCTTTTAATGTCGAATAATGTTTCGGGACATGCAGCTTCTATTATGTTATCGTTACCGTTTTTTTGCCAATACACAGTTAAATAATTAAGTATTTGAGTGCTTAAAGCGATCACGGTGTATGGCACACGTGCTTTAACCGAATCTGAACGCATCACGTGCTGTTTTAGGTTAAGATGTTGGGTTATATTAAATAAGTAAGTGGTTATCTTTAATAGATTTGTATAATTGTATTATAAGCTGCATTTTGGACCTTTTCGGTCACTTTGTATGTAAATATAGTCATGGCAATTACTGCATCATCATGACGTGATCTGTGCAGGAAAGTGTAAGCATTAGGTTATTAAAAATCCGAAAATATGTAAATAATGATGTAGATTTAATAAAATGGTAAAAGTTATTTGAATAAAATCTATTATGTCATGGTTCTCTGTGCGTTTTCATATAAGCTTATAAATATACATATATATTTCTGCTGTAATATTATGTTGTGTGTATTTGATTAGTTATATTGACTTTCAGTGATGAACAGGATTCGAATCCACGTGTTGCCGTCCAGCAGAGGTCGAGTGACTCAAGCTGTTCGCGCTCAAGAACCTCAGACCTGCTCTTACACCCAGAGACCCTGTTCACAGCCTCGCCTGGAGGGCCTAGAGTTCTGCATCAAACACATACTTGAAGATAAAAATGCTCCCTACAGACAATGCAGTTATGTGTCTAATAAGAATGGCAAGCGCTGCCCCAATGCAGCCCCAAAACCAGAGAAAAAAGAAGGGTGAGGGGTTTGTTTATTCTCTGAGCATGTGTACTACTACTACTATAAATAATTAACCAATAATGTTGTTGTTTTTCGTAGGGTGTCGTTCTGTGCTGAACATGCACGCAGAAATGCTTTGGTTCATCAAGCTCAAATGCGGAAGGCGTCTGCCTCTGGACCTTCCCCTGAAGTCTTGCTCTCTCAGCTCAGCGGCTACAGTCGGCCGGAAACTGGGGCTCACAGTCAAGAGGGCCGTAGTGAAGCTAGCCGCATACTAGGTGAGAGAGAGCTTGATTCTAATAATGTGCTAGTTAATAATTATTAGCTAGCATGGTTTTGGCCTTGTGAACATTGAGGAATTGCTTAATTAATGATGCAGACAACCCTGTGCGTGTGTGAACTGACAACAACTATGACATAAGTAAAAAAATGATTGGTCAAGTAAATTATGAATATTAATAGGCTAAAAGTATTTCTACCACTAAATTTCAATAACTAAATTTTAGTTTCCTGTCGTCTGATAACTATTAGTTTATGTAATAATTTGATGCAATTTGTCTCAATTTGTTATTTTCTTTAAATGGATCTTTATATTGTTATATATATTTATATACATACATGCATACACGGTGGTTCCCATACGTTGGTTTATTTGTGGTGGGCTGCCACATATCGACTGCCGCACATACCCAACACCCGCTGGCATCAGCTCTTGTTATTCATACACACAAATGAAACTTGAGCACAGCTCAAGTTTAGCTCGGTCTGCTATCTGAATACATTGGGAAAAAACCCGCTCTCGAAAGACAACACAGAGGCTGCAATACCTAAACAAACACTATGGGCACAGGATGTTCACCACCACAAAAACAAACGTTCTAAACCCCACCTCTTCTTGGCGATTGGTTGGCCGAAGTTTGTTTTTGCTTTGGTGTACATCCTGTACCCCTAGTGTTTTGCAAGATCGCATAGAGCACCTTTAATGCCTGTCGGGCTCGGGTCGAGTTCGGTTACTGCTCTGTCGGACGTGGGCCGGGCTTGGACAGAAAAATGTGGCCCGATCCGCACTCTACCTGCTGCCACAAGTCTTAAAAATTCAGTTGGAAGAGAGAGAGGTACTAAAATAAGTAATGTTAGTTTTATTTAGATATTTGATAGAAAATGTAATAGATCTGAAATAACAATTAAATGTAAAAAAAAAACGACACAATGTTGCGTTGTTGAAGTGTATATATTTTTTATTTCCTTGTATAGATGAGGAGAGTTGGAGTGAAGAGGAGCAGGATCCTGTTGTTTTGGATCAGACATGGAGAGGAGACCCCGATAGTGAAGATGAAAGTCTTGACAGTGACCACGAAGACCCTTTAAAGTGAGACATTCCTCAGTTTTATTTTACTTATCTGCTTTGTCAAATTTAGCTTTTTTAATGTCACCTGAGAAGTCAGTTAATGAAGCGTGACATTCTACAGACATGCGGGGGTGTACACAGCAGAGGAAGTGGCGCTCATTACACGTGAAAAGCTAATCAGACTTCAGTCGCTCTACATTGACCAATTTAAACGTCTGCAACATTTACTAAAAGAAAAGAAACGACGCTACCTGCACAGCCGCAAAATTGAACACGAGTCGATTGGTAAGAGAGCTGGCTGTCATTTTCTGATTTCATATCACATATGTCCAGTCAACCCACGTACTCACTTGTGTGCTGTGATACAAGGCAGCAGCTTGTTAACGGGTCCAGAGGGGCTGTCCACGAAGGAACGAGAGAACCTGAAAAAATTAAAGGCTTTACGACGTTATCGCCGTCGCTACGGTGTGGAGGCTTTGCTGCATCGCCAGCTCAGACAAAGAAGACAAGCGATTACTGAGGGAGGGACGCCACAGGTATGAATGGGCTTTATAAAACTAAAAAACAATAGATTTAAACACTGCCATATGAGACAGACCTGAATTAAACTTTATTGGCTTTCACATACTGTCGGTGTACTGCTATGCAGTTACTTTAATGTTATTTGGGCATGTTTTAGTTCTCTTGTGTGTTTTATTTCTCTGCAGGCGATGCGTTTAGGCCAGAGATGCATTTCCTTCGTGGAAGGGACTCGCTGTTCAAATCCATGTCTGCCAATGACGCGACACTGTGTCTCTCGTATCCTTTTGTGTCCGGTATATATTTTTAACTGTTTAAGTGTATACTGTTGTATTTATTAGGTTAAAACTTACAGTAAAACCATGACACACAAACTAAAAAAAATGCTCTTTAACATATTTTATTTATAAAACAATTTTAAAATGGCATTGGTGGTAAAGCTTAATTTAACAGCTATTAGATATCAGATATCACCTTCAGATATCAATCTTATAGGCAGATTTGCTGCTCGAGAAACAAATTGTCTTATCAATGTTGAAAAGAGTTGTGCTGTCTTCTTTCTTTTGAGGGTGTCAATGATGGCCTTCTGGACAGCAGTCAGGTCGGCAGTCTTACCCATAATTGCGGTTTTGAGTAATGAACCAGGCTGGGAGTTTTTAAAAGCCTCAGGAATCTTTTGCAGGTGTTTAGAGTTAAT
>JAUYWG010000061.1:10310656-10341992 GCA_034779775.1 Enteromius afrohamiltoni
GAATGGTGGTGAATATTGACCATAAGAGAAGAAATTTCATAAAGTTGCTATTTTTGTTTGCTTCTCACACAAAAAAGGTATTCCCGTAACTTTGTAAAATTAAGGTGGAACTACTGATGGAATATTTAGCAACACCCCTTATACGTTTCTGGGCCTTGAATGTCTCAGTTATGTTGCTGTCTATGCAGGTTCAGAAAGCTCTCTCTTGAGAGAGCGCTGCATTAAACAGCACAAGATGTGATGCATTAGCCAAAGGCATCTGTCCGAATATGTATTGCTAATGTAGTATTTGTTTTTCTTCGCTTATTTATATCTAAGCGTTTCTAATTATAGATATTATTTTAATAGATGGTATATTAAAAATGTGTTTATTTCTTCTTATTTCACTGCATTGTTACTTTGGCAGCAGTGTTATTTATCCAGGTCGGTTTTTGGTCATGCAGCTCCACACTGACTTCCACAGTATCTGCAGTTGCAATCCAATCAGTGCAAGTCTGATAAAGCAGTCTCAATCCTCTTAGAAAAGAAGCTCCTGCTCCTTGACAAGGGGCTGAGTTGCCTGGGTAACTCCCCTGCACTCGTTCGGATATCCGTCCTTGTCCTCATCTTTGTTCGTGGTGCCTTTTTGAAATATAACCCCCTCTCTTTTTATGGCCTCTCCAGCAGTTGCAGGGTTAATGTTTAGCTGCAGTCGTTGGAGGAGGGAGAGACACTCAGAGGAGAGGTGGGGGGCTGGCCCACAGCTGTTGTAGTAGGCTGGGTCTATTGGGGTAGGATGCCTGCCTCACACTCCCTTGAACAATGGGAGGACATGGAGGCCACTGCAGACGGCAGAGACGGTTCCCTCACACTTGCCTAAGGACAGCCACTGTACTTTCAGAATAACCTGAGGAGGATTTCCAAAAGGAAACATTAGAAAATTGGCGTATGCGGAGCCTCCTCCTGTGTCTCACATTTGCCTTGTACGGGCTGCACTAAAACGCCTGGGATGCTCTGACTGGAAATAAAGGTAATTTTATGCATAGCTGTTCGGCAGCGACTGAATCCCCTCTGTATGTTTCGTGCTGTATTTCAGTGACTTGTGCTTGTAGGCACTTTGTCAGGAGTGCGTTTTGTGATCAGATTTGGCTTAGTATGGAATAACTATGCGTTTATCCCTTGGCAAACAGTTTCACGGCAGTCTGTGTGCAATATTTTAGTACGTTACCTTGCAGCTTTAATGTTTTTGAAAGCTGTAGGATGTTGGAGGTAGGTCATTGATGATTCCGTATGCTAATCGATCAAAGCGGTTTGCTTAAGCCGGAGAAGCGTGATGAAACGACCCATGCAAGTTTTCCTTGTCCTGGAAAACAGCTGATGCCATTTTTAAATGGACTATTAAAAAGTCTATTGCGTCGCCATCTAGGTTAGAGAAGCAGTCGCGTGCTAAAATGTTAATAAACACAAATCTGTTTGCATTGGATCAGGGACAATATGGCTTGCATCCTTCATTGTTTGGGTGTGAGTGATCACCTTATTTAACTCAAAGCCGTCTGTAAGTAATTGAGAATTAGATTGGAGTTCATTCACAGTTAGTCGGTGAATCCAAATAGTCCTTGAAGGAGCTGGAGCTTTTGCTTAGTCCTCTTATAAGTGTGTTTAGGTAGCTCATGCTGCAGTCAAGGCCGTGCAAAAGTAGACAACGTACTTCAACCAGATAGGTGCACTGCCGCAAAGGACAACAATAGTGCATGAGTCTGCAGATGCGTGCGTGGTAACTTTGCTGAAACGTGCCTTAGATTTGACGTTTTGTGCAAAATGGAGGACTAGAGAGTCCGTAAACATTTTGGGGGGGCCTTTGCTGTCACTGATGCGACAGCCAGAGCAAGTGGACGAATAATCTTTAAAGCACATGGAAAATGCAATGGAAATCTTTACCCCAGCTGCATAAACCTGCATTATTAAAGATTTTATATATTTAATGCCACATTCAGAAATAGAAGCTGCCTCGCCATACTTCAGAGACTCTTTATCCCCGGAATAATTTACATCAAAGAGAAAAAAATAATGCCCTTAGGGACTTGATGGAGGGTCTGTATGTTTGTTTGCTTTGCCACAGAGTGCTTTTATTCATTATGGCTCTATTCAATGCATTTGCAAACTGTGTTTCCTCTATCTCTGTGATTGATCATTTTATCAGCTCGTAAATCATGCGAAAGGATCAATAATTGGGTTATGAAGGTGTCTGAGGGCTCTGTGCCCATTGTGCAGGGTGTGAATAATCAGAGAGCTTCTTTGCAGATGCCGATTGGCTGCTTCTTAATAACTCCTTGAGTGTGGGGGATGGAGGCGGAGCTCCCAGCACATTTTGGGATCCCATAGAGCCCTACTTCTGTTTGATTGCCTTCACACTGGCTTTATTCCACCCTTCCGAGCCACCCAGGGCCTCCCCCAACATCCACTTTCCCTTTTTTATCGACTCTCTTAAATCCTAATTTGCATTATTCGAGATATCATTCGCAACTGTACGAAGTCACCCCTCCTAAAAATGCAAAATGACAAGCAGATCCATGGCAGTCGGTTATTCATTCATGGTTTATTGGTGAGGCCCGATGAAAGAAACATGGATTTTTTTTGCACAACGACACAAAGAGCTAAATTCAACTGACTTCAGCTAAATTTCTTTCAAGAATAAGAACTGATTGTAGCATTAATTAGCAGTTTCAAATGGTTGTAGCCATCCATTTCGTTTTTGTATATAAATGAAATTTATTAGAAGGCATCTGGTTGGGATTTTCTGCTAGTCTTGACGCCCTTCTTTTGTACAGATAGGCTTGTAAACGAATGCCTGGGGTTCACTAGATGATAAAAATAAATTTGACATTGTGTGCAATATAAATTTCCTTCTTCCTGATTAAGTAGACATTCTCCTTCACATCATTTGATCAACCTCTCAAGAAGCTGTGTCCTCTGTCAGATAAGAGCGGCTCTCTTGTGTTTGATATATCCTGCAAAAGAGACAGTGGCCTCTGCTGTCTGACTCCGCCATGTTTTGTCGGAGTCTCGTCTCAGAGCGTAGCTTTGATTTCTAGTCTTAGTCGCATTCTGTAGACTTCTCTCCTCTGGGCATCATACCAAGCCAGTGACTCAAAAGTATGTGAGAATATAAGTCCTACCAACATTAACAGTAGTCTCTTAGAAGCTTAGCCTCAATAAATGTACTGCTTTACAGACAAATGAGTTTGGGGCCCTGTTTTGGGTACGCCACAGTGCTTTATTGCTATGTTTACTATACAGCATATCAGTGGATTAAGGGGCTTGCATTGTGATCGAGCGCTGCCAAGAATCCTGTTGGCATGGGTGCATGTTTGCCTCTGTTTTTGCTTGTCGCTAAAACCGACTCCACTATGGTGGATACCTCCAACCCCAGTGTTCAGAATAGTGGTTGATCAGTGGTGATTTTTCTATGCATCATTTTTAAAGGGACAATTCCCCTCAAAATGTAATTTATTCTTGTTGAAGTTTTGTAGAACACAAAATGTGAATGCGTGAAGCATATCTTGCACAATTTTTTAACGTATAGCACTCCTGATATTTTGCTGTCATGCGTCACGTTATTTCTTTATCGCATTATATATTTCAGATCATTTCAAAGTGGCTTCATATTAACAAACAGCAAAAGAACAGAGCTAATGTTATAAAATGAATCAGTTCAGAAATATTGAATTTTAGCTTTGTTTCTCTTTAGTTTAGTAACTTTCAATGTTGCAAAAAGCACTATAGAGGTAGTCCATGATTTGTGCATAATAACCATTTTGTAAATGAATCATTTATTTGTGTTGCATCTTTTGAATTAATCAGAATATCAAATTCACAATCATTTTGATAATTTCTTCACGATTCAGACTTATCCTGAAATATAAGGAGATAATTGTCAGTGAATAAGGTTTTAAAAATGGTTTTAAAAATGGTGCTTGACAGACCTAGCCCTCATTGACTTTCATTACACTAAAGTGTGGTTGCTGTAATCCAGCCTTTTTACTCTTCAACAAAGAAAATCCACGATGAGGATAAGTATTGACATTTTTTTTTTGTTTCATGTATTACATAAACAAAAGATCCTTTTAAAGATCTGGAAAGGTTGTCACATGTGTCCAGCAAAGAGCAATATAACAGTCTGTATGCTGCAACCTTAAGTTTAGGGCTAAATGCAAACTGATGCTAATCTGCTTAGATCCTTACAAGAGAACAGAGGATTAGCCCTGTTCTACTGAACACAGTACTTCAGTTGTGTTTAAGAAATTATTTTACTTTTAGCCCTCGGGACGTCTGTTTTCGACATCGTGGCTGTAGCTCAGTGATACAAAAAAGGATCAAATCTCGATAATTGAGTGCCGACTCAGTGGTGTGGTTAGACTATATGTGGTAGTTCTTGACCGAAACTGAAAATAGTCTGTTTCGGTATTATCCAGATAGAAGGAAGCAGTCTGAATGGATTTAGACTTGAAACTGAATGCAGATTTTTGTATTTACGTAGTTTAAACTGCTGATTTAGTCAACCATCTTGATTCCGTGTTAGTCCAAACATCTCTTAAGGAATGTTGAACATTGTCTCTCTGGAGACTTTTGAGGAAGGCCGAAAGGTACAGTAGTGATAGAGGGGAATTTCTTGACTGACAGTCATCTCTCTACTGACTGTGTTATCATAATGACTCCAAAAAAGGCTTTTGAGGCTCTGTTTCACCAGAATCAGCTTACTCACCCATACATTTTTTATTGCCTGCAAGTGATTCATAGATGAAAAGGAAAGATGATCACGGCTGGTGGTGATCCTCTTGAGATTTTGCCCAACCCTGGCCTCCAGCATTCAGTAGATGGTCAAGCATTAACAACATGACATAAAAACATAGAGACATGACACAGATCTAGCTAATCCTGTATTTCAAATGTTGTGAAACCAATATGTCATCACTTACGCATAATATGCCGATTTGACTTCCTTGTAGCTCGTGATAAACGTTATCACACAACTCTTTAGTCAGACACACATGAGGACTCGAGCGTGACACAGTGAAATCCAGAGGGATGTTTTGTTTAGGGTTTTTTTTCCAGACAAGAAACAAAAGTGCTACCCTGGAATACCGGTTTTTACTCCTCTAGCTATATTCACCCTACAGAGGAATATGATATAAACTTGCTTTTTAAGGTATAAAATTTCAAGCTTTTTGCCCAAAGCATTGGATTTTTACTATATTCATTTCTTGGTGAGTTTTCGGATATTTTATTTTTATTTTGTTTTATTATTATTATTTTTTTTTACCAATTTGCTATTTTATTTTAATATTTATGAACTTATTTAATTATTTTAAATAAATAATGTATATATTTATTTATTAAACATCTGTTAAACATCTGGTACAATATAAATGAAATATTCTTATAGGATTTTTGGATTTGTAGATGGATTAAATTCTGGTTTTGAATTTTGATCAGTCACGTATGTTTTATTTTTATATTTGACATATATTTTTCCCATTTTACTATTTTATTTATATATTTGATCAATTTATTTAATTATTTTAAATAATTTATGTATTTATTTATTAAACATCTGGTACAGTAGAAGTGAACTTTGTTGTAAGTCATTGTGGATAAAAGCGTCTTCTATATGAAAAATGTAAATGCTTCCATTCTGCATGGCTTAATGTGACAACTACGCTACAAATACATTTTCCTCTATCGGAAGGCTATGCCTTGTGTCTTTGTGAAAAGAGTCTGTCATGTGAAAGGAGCCTCCTGGCACCGCAGGAACTACCAACTCTATAGTGTGGCCTGGAGCTTGTCGAATAGTGCCATCTTTACTGTTTAAACAGAGCAGTATTCTCTGACCCGCTGCACCCTGCCAAATCCTCTGACCCCAATAGCTTTTGTATTCATTTACTTCCAGATATGGCATTTTCATTTAAGCTATTCACTCGCAAAGAGTTAGACATCTATAGATAAGCTTGCTACATAAATGAGCACACAGAATACTTAAAGGATCAATAATGAAAATAAGTCCCATGGACATATTGATTTTCACATTCAGTTTTGCAGTGATAGTCTATCGGCTGATTACATCCGGTGTTCGTTTTAAAGGTCAAATTTATGGTATAGTGCAGTTGTGGGAATAGGTGGATGAAGGTGACTGAAGGTTACTAATGTGGTGTAGTTCAATAATGAGGATGATTCCTCAACAAACCAGCCTTTAAAATCAGGAGACACAGGAGAAGCATGTTTAAATTATATTTTGGTTTCACAGAGAGCAAAATGTTGTTCAATATATTTTTGGTCATGTTGGTTTTGGCTGATAAATGTTACTTTTTTAATGGAATTCATATAATTAATAATGATATGATCATGATAAGTATATTGGTTAATGGCTTTAAAATGGAAGTACTAAGTATTAATACATTACTTTGCTAAATGTAGGGATGCACTGTATGGCCCAAACCATTAGTATGGGCCATACATTTGCACCCCTACATTTAATAAAGTAATGTCTTAATGTGCAAATGGTACAATTCTTGCTTTGCCAGGCAGCTTTGACCGCCATAATCTTTAAGAACACACTAGAACACATGTTTTTTGTCTAAGTATAAATGCAGGTCAAGAGGATCTGATTCAGTAAGTCAGTAGGTCATGAATCTGCATGATGGCTGGAATCCTTCAGTGTTTTCAGATCTCTTCTGTCTAATCCCTTCTGATGACACCCTTAAAGTGAAGAAGTGTTCTGCCAGGGACTAAAGTCCTGCTTATTCACTCCCAGCTGTCTCAAAGACTCGATAATCACGCTAATTCTTTTACATTGAGATTAAAAGGCACACCAGTGATGTGTTCTGAAATAACTCCAAGTGCACAAGAATGTTTGGAAAGATGATTTACAGGTTGTTTAAACAGTTGTTTGCAATTTGCAAACACAGAGGTTTAAGCAAACAAGAATTTGGAAAGGTGAAGGGTGTGATTTCTGCTTCATTAGCACATCAAAGAGTATTGCATTAATAATGTGTCTTCAAACAGGTTTCACCCAAACATTCCTCTCATCTTCAATCTCTTTTTTTTTTTTTTGTTAGGTAGAGACGATGTCGGAAGAGGCCCAAAATAGAGTAGATGAGGACTTTGAGTCTGAGGAGGGTGATCTGGAGTCCTATCTAGAGGAAGAGAGTAGCAGTGAGCTTCTGGAGCGAGTGAGAGAACTTCAAGTAAGTGGCATATACTTTCTCTAAGAATATGGTTTTGTTTACTTTTCGTCCTTGACTTACTGTTTAAACTGTTCTATTTTTGTATAGGCCGAGAACTCTGCCCTTTCATTAGCAAACGAAAGTCAAAGAGAAGCATATGAACGATGCCTGGACGAGGTGAGTTCCTTACCAGCCCTTCCTATGGAGATTTGCAATGTTTTTGCCATAGTCTGATGGAAAAAAAATTCTAAAAGTATCATTTATGTGTTTATTTTTAGGTCGCCAACCATGTTGTCCAGGCTTTACTCAATCAAAAGGTACAAACTTTGGGGTTTTGCATCAGGAACATTGTTATAAATTCAGCGTTTGAGCTAAAGATTTTATATTTTATAATTTATATTTATTTGTGAAGAATTATTTATTATAACTTATTGAATTATTAAATTCTGGAATCATTTTAATATATAATTTTAACATGTTTAATATATAATGTATAAAGTGGTGTACATATTCTAGTTATACATTTTTAAATTGTTTTTAAAAGCTGTGGATTTTTCTTTTAGGATCTCAGAGAGGAATGCATTAAGCTGAAAATGCGTGTGTTTGATCTGGAGAGGCAGAACAGAACACTGTGTGAACTCCTGCAGGAGAAACTGCACAGTCAATCATGTGTACATCAGCAGGTAATCGATTAGATTCTTCAACATGCCATGACAAAATGTACAATGCAGGTCCGATTTAGTTTTTTACAAAACATTCTTTAAAGTCCACAGGGATGTCCTATTAGGATTGTTTGCAAAATGAAGAAAATGGCTCAATTAAAGTCTTCCTGTTTAATTTGCCTGGGCAAGCATATTTTCATTTAACTACAAGGAATTTGTGTGTAAACAGGCAAAAAAATACCTTGTTGCGCATGCATAGTTGTGATACATGAGGGGTTTTGCATAATCCAAAAATTGATTCATATAATAAGAAGCTTAAAGCTTACCTGATGTGTCTTATCAAAGCAGCCAGGACCCTGTCTGGAGCACATCGGCGAGCTGCAGCACAGTGAACCTAACAAACTGATTGAGGCTCAGAGGAATGCACAGGCCAAGGTTAGAACCATACATAAAGTCTTTGTTGAATCAGTCTTGTATGACAACTTTTCCTCATCCCTATGATTTGAACCCACAGGGAAACAGCGAATGTGCACAAAATTGCATACCAGAGACCCAAGGCTCATCCACATCCATGGAGGCCATGTCGCCATTCTTAAAGAAGAAAGCACACATTTTAGAGGTCCTCCGCAAGCTTGAAGAAACAGATCCGCTTCGGTACCATCGTTCCTCTGGCATTCCCTCGATCTGTGACTATAGCCAGGCTCTTGCCTCTAAGGAGGCTGTGTTGGCCTGTAGAGACAATTCATCCAGGTGCAATGCACCCAAAGCACATTGTTCCCATTCCTGTCCAGATGTTTGTACACATCAGCATTTGAATGGAGGAGAGCACAGCAATGTAAAATGTGGTAGTTGTAGCACATGCCTGATGCTGTCCAATAAAGATGCAGTCAGCATAGCCAAGAGTAGCCACAACTGTTGCACTTCAGCTCCCATTACCATTGATAACCTCAATCTGGCTCGGCCCGATTTCCAAGAGAACATGGAAATGCAGAGCCTCGTAAAGCCTGCCACAGGTACCAGTGAACTGTTTATAAACAGGACATCCGGAGATATGTCCATTCTTACAGCAGAGCAAGGTCTTAACCCACCAATTGATCCCCACTCATTAGAAGTCCCTGAATTATACTCAAGACTGACTATTTCAGAAAGAGATCAGCCCAGAGGGTCTGAACACGTGTTGGTAGAAACGAGAGACAAGAATAGGTTATCTGACCTTCTGCTTGAATCTCAGTCCAACAGGTCAAGCGGCAGCACCTGCAATGAGACGATTTGTGACGATAGCACAATTGATATGGCGCTACTGGACTCAGACTTGAAGCACTTAACCTCTGTAGCTCCACAAAGACTCGAGAAGGAAGACTTTGCAGCAAAAGAAGACTGTGTCTGTCGAGCCAACATAGCCACCTCAAAGCTGCCTACTCTCGGACTCAAAGACAATTTACAAAATGCACACTGTGAGATGGACAGCAGTGAACCAGTCCACAAAGGTCTGTTATTTTCTCCTAATGAGAATCATACTGCATCAAAAGTACTGGATGATATCTCCGTCCCTGTGAAAGACACCCCTTCCGATCCTCAGTCCATTCGATCGAAAGTTGCGGTCAGCCCGAATCAAGTTTCCTGCCTTAGAGAGGTCAAGGCCTCACCTTCCAAATTGCTCAAGTTCCTTAAGATACCCACTCTTGGAGAACGCTCTGCCATACCTGCTCCACCTCGTCTCAGTCCTCAGTTGACTCGTAGCTCGAAAATTCCTTGCCGGAGCAACAACTATGAGGTGCACAATTCCCCTGTAGCCACACGAAAAGCCACCACGACAGAGAGGCAAAGACAGCTGCCCCCTTCTAAATCAGAGTCACACTCTGCTCCAACTTCTCCACCCCAGCCAGATGATGTCCCTGCACCATTGCCAAAGGACCTTGGCTGTGGTATCCCTAAAACATCTTGTGTAGCCAAGCCTGCACAAAGTTCTCACGTCCAAAAGACCCCTCAGAAAATTCCACACTACGAAAATGTCTCGGACATCTGCAAAACTGATGTATCCCAGCTGCTTGGAGAAGTGAACTCACCTCTTCAAAATTCCAGCCCAGTTAATGAAGGTGCAAAGGGAAAGCAGACAAAGTTTGGCATAGAGCGACCAATGAGCCTCAAGCAGAAGGAAGTCACACCAGAGTCTGATTCTTCAGACCAAGAGGACAGCTCCGATAGCCTGGTGTGGCATAAGCAAGTCAATCATCGCAGTCTGCCCAGTCAGTCATCATCCCAGAAGGCTCCGAGTGGGATAAGCACGAGGTCCAGGAGCCAAGAGAAAAATGAAATGGTAGATAATGATTCACAAGGCTCCGAATCTCCTTTTAAAAAGAACGATCCACCGCCTGTTCCTAAGAAATCAGGGATTGGTAGACATTCAGGTGAATCAAGTCATTCTTTTAAAGAACGGTTAGCTGCACTTGGCAAGCTGAGGAACCCAGACGAGACCACAGCTTGTCCTCCACTTGCAGAGAAGAAAGAAATTCAGTCCCCTGCAAGCATACCAACACGAACCACCGATAAAAGCAAAATTGCTGACAGAAACTCTGATAGTAAGTCAGGAGAATATAGACTTCCTAAAAATACAGATTCCATTGAGGATAAATCATACCATCCGGGTCATCTTGATGGCGCTGTTTCAAAACAACAAGCAGCCTTTCAGCAGGTTGAACAATCTGTCAGGTCTCTTCCTTCTAGCACGTTAGTCTCCAAACTTGAACATGAATCTTCCAGAACATTCTTAGCCAAGCAGGAGAGCCCAAAATCTAAGATGCATCCACCATCTACTAACTTAGAGGCTGCACAGGCTTTGAGGAGCTATGCTAAGAGTACGGCACCCCATAGTCTTTCATATAATGGAAAAAATATCACTGCTCCCCATAGTGGCAGCCCTAATAAAATCCCCCTCAAATCCCCAACTAAAACTGTGCCACCCTCTATGAGCCGAGATGGGAAACCTGCTCAAGAGTTTCAGAGGTACATGTCCAAATCTGAGGACAGAAGCCATCTCAGGGCAAATAAAAAGAAGAATTCTTCCTACGGAGAGAGTCTTCCTCCACCACCACCAAGGCCAGTAGAGAATGTTGAAGAAAAAAGGCACTCTGCCCCCAGTCCACAGTCTTCTATAGAACAGAAGGTCATGAAGGGCATTGAGGAAAATATGCTGAAACTGCAAGAGCAAGATAAAGGGCAAATGGCTGAGGTCAAGCAAAAGGCTTCCAATGGAATTGCCAACTGGTTTGGTCTGAGAAAAAGCAAGCTTCCCGCTCTTAGCCGTAAACCAGAAACGCCAAAAGCGAAAGATGACAAGAGAGAATGGAAACTTAATATATCATCAGTGGGCAAGGATTCCAAGGGAGCTACGAAGAAAACTGAGAGCGAGAGCCTAAACATTTCCATGCTGATTGAGAAGGCAGAGGGCTTGCATAAAGCTCTTGAAGAAGAGCGGGCTTATGTGAATGGAGTGGCCTTGGACCGACAAGGAAAGGGACATTCCTGTGAAGTGGTGATGGACCAAGCCCAAGGCCAGCTGTCTGTGATGTACAGAGGAGTGCCATCTGACAACTTCATGCAGCAACTGCTAAACCGGTGAGTACAAAGAATGTTTTACAATGTTTTATTTTGACATTTGTTTTACATAAAAATGGCACAAGGACATATATTTCAAACATGGAAAAAAATAATTTGTGACATTTGCTGACAAACGATTAATCAGCCAAAATAAAAAAAGAAATTGTTTACATAATTATGTTTTAACTGTCTGTATTCATTATGTATACATGTATACACACACATGCATATATATTTCAGAAAAAAAAATTATATATTGTTAATATATTAAACGTATTTATACAATATACAATTCATATGTAATTCACAATATAAACATACATTTTCAAATATATACTGTATGTAATACACATTTATTATTATTATGTAAAAAACATTTTGGATGCAATTGCAATTAATCATTTGACCGCACTAATTAAAAAAAATAAAAAATTCTGTCATATTCTTAGCTATTTAGTTCCAAAACCCATTATTTTAGTCTGGAAATCATCCCACAATAAAGCTATAATTCAAAGGCCAAATTAAATACTTAAATGCTTCATTCCTTAATCTTCAAGTGCTTAGTTTTCGTGCAGGTTTGCAGGTGTTGAAAGTTAATTGAAATAACTGATGAATGAGTAAGGTGAGAAAATGTGCTTTGAGACTTACTTGGAATTTGACTTGTGAATCAGCTGGGAATTCCCATGCTCATAGTGGCTGGGATACTGCACATGGTTTTATAAATTGTATTATTTTTTTTTAACTTGCGTTCAACCAAAAGTTTTTTTTTTTTAGGTAGATCTCAAAAACCATTTAATAAAAAGCTCCAGAAGGAATGATATAGTTATAAAAGTAGATGAAATATACTAATATACTGTAGAAAAACAATGAATAATGTTTTTTTAGTAATGGTATTAATAGTATTGAAATTCTTCCATAAGGGTTGATGGGAAGGACACTGGCAGCATCAGCATGGCACATCGACGCCTATCGTTTGACTGTAAATCCAGGCCTGTATTCAGTCACCAGAGCGCTGGCATTGGTGGTCAGACAAGAAGCAGTGATGACATGGAAAAGGTAAAAAAGTGAAATTCATGGATATGATGATGCACATTGTTGTGTTGAATGTTCTTAATAGAACTTTTAATGTTCTTTCTCTCACAGGTTTCTGCGTTACTGAGTAAAGACATCACGTCAGATGATAATTTGGCTGAGACAATTCATCATGAACACTTTGCAGGTAAGGCATGATCACAATGTATGAGAATGGTTTTCAAAATTTTTTCTAAAGGCAGGAATTCAATTGGTTAGCATGTAGCAACAAAAACTGGTTTTAACCTGTCAATGATGATGAATAATATAGGTGCGTCTGCGGCTTCCATATGTGAGTCATGCAAGCGGCAGCTGCATTGCAAACTTTACCTTTGGTGTTTAGGGTGTGATTCTGGGTTATGCAGTGCTACTTTAAATAATTATAGTATTTAATATTTAAAATATTATAGTATATATATTAATATATTAATATTATTTAAATAAAAATAATACAATATTAATAATATATACTATTCAAATTCCTCTCTTTTAGGATCTGGAATCTCCACACACACCCTTGACAGTGGCATTGGCACCTTTCCTCTTCCTGACTATAGTGCAAATGCTGGTTGCAAAAGCATTCCCAAAGGAAAGGCCCATGGGGAGAGTGACCCTTCTCATCTCCAGGGAAAACATGGCTCAGGGATGAAAATGTCCCAGAAGGCCTGGACTTTGGAGAGAGAGCTGTCTTCCTTAGAAGAGGATTTTATGGGAGGTCAGGATATAGATCATCACACTGGCACTTTGGAAAACAAGATCCCATCCAGCCAGATCGCAAACATCGTTCATGATGGTATGTTATACTTTTTAGCTGTCACTTAATTAATCAGTTATGTCAGTCAATGTATAAAAATTGTCCATTAATTAAGAATCCCAGATGGTGTTTTTCTTAATTTCTCAGCTTTGATTGATTGATTTATTTATTTCAGGCACTGATATCTGTGGAGCACCTATGAAATTAGGCCCCACAAAGAACTGGACTTTCCCAAACCTCAAAGCATCTGCAGAGCCGTCTGAGGTTTATCTTGGCGTTGGAGACGGAGTGGAGCCAGTGAGTCATAAGACTTCATTTAAGAGGGTGAGCATCACTTTAGATCCTAGTGTCACCCAACAACACAATTACAATCTCTTTTTTATTAAAACTAGTGCTATAAAACAATTAATCGTGATTAATCGCATCCATAATAAAACTTTATTGTTTACATTATACATGTATGTGTACTGTGTGTGTGTGTAACTACAAACACATGCATGTGAATATTTTTTAAGAAAATTATATTATGTTTATATATAAAATATGTATATAATATAAATGGATATATTTTCAAAATTAATGCTGTGTGTGTGAATTTATATATACATAATAAATATACACAGTACATACATATATAATGTAAACAGAAACTTTTTTTTTTATATATTTTAAAATTTTATATTTTGACAGCACTAATTAAAACTATTTATATACATTACCATTCAAAAGCTTTTTGGGGGGGCATTTTTTGTCTTTATTTTATTTTATTTGATCAAAAAATACACTAAAACAGTGATGCAGTGAAATATTGTGTATAATTTAAAAACAATATTTAAAATGTAATTTATTCATGTGATGGCAAATAATTCTTTAGCACCCATTACCCAGTCACATGATCCTGCAGAAATCATTGTATTCAGATTTTATGCACAAGAAACATTTATACAATAAATGTATTGTTTTATTTAAAAAAAAAAATTAAATGGCCCAAAACATTTGTACAAGTGTTTTGAACAAATGTTATTTCTGTGTGCACACATGGTAAAGTTCAGTGGCATGTTTACTTTCTTGCATTTAGATTACCTTTGCCATCATTTAAAGTTCACTGCAAGTTAATCTTTAAAATGAGTAACAAATTCCAATTTATGTAATTGAGCAAATTCCAAAATAACATACATAATTAATACTGTATATTTAAAATATTGTTGTGCCTAAATTCACTTCTAGCTTTTAGATGTTTTCAAATTGTAATTTATGTATAGAAATGACAAATAACAGTTTAACAGTGGCTGTCAGCCATAACATTTCTAATTGAATTAAATGGACTTTTTTTAGCCACATGCAGACTGTAATACAGTATTATTATGATGAATAAAATGATTAGAGTATTATTATTGTGTTATGATGTACTGTCTTACTCACTGCATTCTTTGGGCCTGATTTACTCTCAGCGCAACAAGACTAGTGATTCTGTAGCCAGCCGCGAGGGAGACCCGAGGAGTCTTCCTCAACCCGGGCAGGCACGTAGAGGCAAAAGCCGCATTCCCGCTAACCCCGACATGGTGAGGGACACAGGTTTGGAGCTGGTGAGAGAGAGACCTGACGACGGCCTGTCTCCAAGCCATCCCCAGGTCCTGGAGACCCCCGAGTCTCTGAGCGATTCCCTCTATGACAGTCTGTCCTCGTGTGGTAGTCAAGGCTGAGGTGTTTTCAAAAGAAACTGAGTGAAAACCAGGTACAACCTTTTTGTAACCCCCGATTCTCGTGACACTTCAGATATTTTTCAAAGGTGGATACTTACGGGATAACCCATTTTTTTTTGACCGATAAAATCCCACGCCACACGCCCCACGAAATACCCACATTTCTATCCTGATGTTTGGAAGAAGGACTTTTACAGTGTGTTTGGTGGTGTAATTTTAGCCCATTATATCAACTCTATCATCTCATTCGTGTTCTCTGTTTCAAGTGGTAGCAAAGGTAGTGACGTTCCACTCATGTTATTTTCAAATTACGTTTCAAGGACAAATCCGAGGTCATCGCTACAGTCTTCCAGTTTTTAATCTCACAGAATGTTCTGGTTCTCATGCAACATCAGCGCACACACTCTTTGGTAACATTTGTGTAAAGTTATTGGAAAGTGAATGTTAATATATGTGATTTTCAATTAATTTAATATGCATATTTCATGAAAATAAAAAAGAAAACGCATCTGTGTAAAACTGCATCAGCCGTAGATTTTTAATTCATTGTGTTTAAAAAAAAAAAAAGTTAAATAAAAAAACTAGTAGCAGCAGCTGTAAGTGCGATCCATATAAGACAGTTACAGTGTTCCACGGTGAATTATTATTTACCTTTATTTATTTATTTTCTTTGAATAACGTGGTAAGACAAGACCACCTTTTATTGGTTACTCCTTTTAAGTTTTGCTCAAACATGTTCTGTGCCTGACTTTGTGTGTACATGTCTCGCTGTGCGTCTCTAGGTTAGTTTGTTCTCCGGATCTGGCCATTGCTACTTTTTTTTTGTATGTGTTACTTTTGTTTTGCAACAATTTAAAGTAACTTGTGACTCGTGAGTTTGACCTAATTTTGAACTGTTGATTCACCATGCTTACAATCAGCGAACAAAGCTTAAACTTAAACCCAGGAATTTGTTTTTGTTTGTTTTTGTAGAAAAATCATCAAATCGTTCAATGCGAATTTTGAAAAGGTGGCTGACGATTTCTTAATGTTGACGTAATAATGCTGACTCTGCCTTACGCATCTTTCCACAGCTGTTAGAAATTAGCCTCATGAGGGCCAGGTTTCATGTTGATTACTCAGCAAAAGGGTTTTTTTGGGGGGAAATATTCCTGATTCTTCCCCCCTCCACGCCACAATCCTGTATTTCTTCAGCCTAAAGCATTTTGGTGCAATTCAAGTCGAGATACGTTGCATGCGTTTGACGATGCTAATCCTGCAAAATAGATTACAGGCAAAGCAACAACTTTTAATTTTCAAGCGGTTGCTCAAAAAGCCATAGGTTAGTAGATTAATAGTTCAACCCGAATCTTTTCTAATCTGTGCTGACCTCAAATAGCCGTTTTCTTTTTTACGAAACAACCACAACAAAAGACTAATTAGAAACATTCCCAAAGCTAAGCTTTGTCATCAAGTCTTTCCAGGCCTGTGTAAAATTTTTGTAGAGAACTTTGTAGTCATCCTCGACCTTATACGCATGTCATTCTTGATTTGTCACGAAATCTTTTTTATTTTTTATAAGTAGTTTGTGTTACTATCGTAGTTCCCTAATTTGCCTGCCGTTATAACCTTTGTTATTTACTTTGTTGTAATTGTCAGGAATATTTTATATTAGTTTGGTATGTTTACAAAAGAATTTATGATGAAGTTGTTAATATATCTGTAAAATGTTTATATAAGGTGCTATCTAATTTTTGTTTTCACTCTGTCCTGCAAAAGCCATAAATGTGTTTTCATAATCTCCTTTCTAAGCAATCGCCATCACTCATGCAACTCAATAAAACCTTTTTAAGTATGTTTGTGTGGTGTATGTCACATTTTCTGTAATAAATACATTACTTCATCTGATTAAAGTTGGAGTCTGCTGCCCCTAGTGGTCAGAACAAGGATGTACACGTTACTGGTCAAATAAAATATATGATGCACACTATTTGATATCAAACAGCTTCAACATTAATATGTTATTGTAAAGGTCAAGGATATCAAATGCTCATTTTGTGGTGTTTTGAATTTGAATGCTTATTTACATGCTGTTTGAATCGTCTGCAGCTATGTATAAGGTTATTACTATACTTAATAAAAGCTTACAGTGGCTCAATAAGACAGTATACAGACAACATTTATATAATGTATCAACAGAAAAAATTTATTGTTGCAAATACAAAAGTCAAAAACGTGGCAACACACACCTTATCAGGGCATTTTTAACCAAAACACAATATGCCCTTTTTTTATAAAACATGGCCATTTTGAATAGTTGTGCTACAGTAAAAACAACTTATAATATAAAAACATAATTGTGTTTAAATAATATAAGATGAAGTACAGAGGTGGAGCGTGTGGTCCGCGTCGACAGACAGTATCATACAAAGACAGAAAATTCAAGTTCAATTCAAGTTCAACCAAATATACACATAGATGACAGTACTAGTAACTGTCTGCATAAATACAGCAGAGAGAAAGACAATTACTGAACAAGATAAATCTCTTTGGTTCATTCTGTGGTGTCAATTCTGCTCCGCGTGTATCATGTACACTTGAAGCAACCATAAGGACACTTTAAGATTGAATACAGGAAGTGTCAAGTTAAGCATGTAGTTGTAATTCACATAAAACAGTGTTAAAAACAGGTACTTTTTTTAAGTAATGCCATAATAATGCACCTCAGCGACAGTAAAAGAACTGCAGTTTAAACAAGGCCTTTTGTAAAGTAATAAGACTGATCAGAAACCAGGACGAATGGGTGCTTGGTGTCACATTTGCATTTATGGAAAATGCATGTGACAATGTTCGCCTGAATCTGGAATACATTAGAAATACTCGATTTTCTTTAAAGGATGAATGTGAATGTTGAAGATTAAAAAAGTGTGAGGCTGAGTTCAGGTAGGACTTTGCATAGAAAGACTGGCCTGAAAGCTTATTGTGCTTTATGTTACTTGCTGAGCTGTATAACATAACTGCAGATTATGGATAACCTGCCCTCTGAACTGTTTTAATCTCCCAAAAAATGTCATTTCAAATGTAAAAACAAAATGCTTATAACAAAACAAAAGAAAAAAGTAGAAAAGAATATAAAATCTGTAAATTGTTATTGCAAAATTCGAGCTCAATGATTGAGACAAAGCTGGCTTCTGTTCCGTTTAAGGTCCTTAAACGTTTGAGCAGAACCCCATATACTTTGTGCTGAGCAGAATTATGAGCTTTCGTGTTTGTTTTCAGGTCAGAAGGCGGAGTCTCCTGTCATATGAGCCGCTCGCGTGTGATTGGCAGTCAGTGCTACACAACATGGAGGTTAGCCCTGGTCTGGTGGTGTAGGGATTACGGACCCCTGAGTTGTTCGAGTCTGCTGTAGACATCATCAGCCTGACTTAACTCTTCAAATACTGGGATGAGGTGAAGCAGCTCAGTGTCCTCTGAATCATCAAACCAGGACAGTACAGGAACCTGTTAAAGGCACACAAGTTATTATACGCCAAATTTACTGGTTTAAAAGTCATTTTGGAATCATTCATATCTACAGGGTTTGTGTATTTTAAAACCATGAAGATCATTTTAAATGGTGTTACATATACTGTAGGGTCCAATATTCTGCAACTAATTCATTATATAATTGTAATTAAAGACATTGTAATTTGTCAACTTTAAAACATTTACTAACATACACATGCTATTTCTTAAACTATATGTATTATATTTGTTTCTATAAAACATAATACATACATTAGTGTTCCAAAGATAAATAAACTGTCCTGTTTTATTAGTTCAATGCATCCTTGCTGACTAAAAAAAAAGTTACCAAACTATTGAATGACATTTATATATACACAGCTCAAAAAAATAAAGGGAACACTTAAACAACACGATGTAACACCAAGTCAATCACACTTCTGTGAAATGAAACTGCACGCTTAGGAAGCAGCACTGATTGACAATCAATTTCACATGCTGTTGTGCACATGGAAGAGACAACAGGTGGAAATTATAGGCAATTAGCAATGAGTGGTTCTGCAGGTGGTGACCACAGACCACTTCTCAGTTCCTATGCTTTCTGGCTGATGTTTTGGTCACTTTTGAATGCTGGCGGTGCTTTCACTCTAGTGGTAGCATGAGTCTGACTGGGCAGTTTGACTTGGAGTTACATCGTGTTGTTTAAGTGTTCCCTTTATTTTTTTGAGCAGTGTAAATTATTTATATAATACACACACACATATTGTATAAGAGACTTTTGGACCCCACTGTATATGTATGAAATACAGCAAAAACAGATGTTAAAGGTTTAGTTTACCCAAAAATAAAAATCATTAAACGACATACACAACAAAGCAAATGACACGTTCAAGGCCCAGAAAGGAAGCAAGGAAAGTGTGACATCAGTGGTTCAGCCTTAAAGGGTTACTCCACCCCAAAATCAACATTTTGTCATAAATCTTACCCTCACGTCGTTGCATATCTGTGAAAGCTTTGTCTTCAGAACACAAGACTTTTAGATGAAAGCCGGAGGCTTGTGACTGTCCCACTGACTGCCAAGTAAACCATGCTGTCAAGGTCTAGAAAAGTCTGAAAGATATCATCTGAATGCTCCATCTGCCATTATTGGTTCAACCGTAACATTATGAAGCGACAAGAATACTATTTGTACAGAAAGAGAACAAAAAAATAATAACTTTATTCAGCAAATTCTGCTTCATATCTTCACCGCAGTCATTTTGGAGAATATCCACTGGACGCAAGTAGCGTATGCTCTTCTGTGTCAGCTACAGCACAAGGAAGCACTGTTTTTGTCCAAATCAAAGCATAAATATATGTAGAAGATGTATCAAAAAGTATTCTCATCGCATCATAACATTATGGTTGAACCATAAGGCAGATGGAGTATTCTGACAATGTCTTTTATACTCTTCTGGAACCTTGACATCGAAAATTTACTTGGCAGTCAATGGGACAGTCACAAGCCTTCGGGTTCGGTTTTCATCCAAAATATCTCAAATTATGTTCAGAAGAAAAACAAAGCGTTTACAGGTTTGGAACAACAAGGGTGCAATGACAAGATTTTAATTCGTAGGGTGGAGTAATTTAATTTAAACCTTTAATTCAAGATAGCAAAGAAAACGAAAACAACAAATTCATTCGACAATTACTTTGACGCACATTGCGGTACTGTCATGAACAAGCAGCGGAAGAGAAGAAATGTCGTTTTTTCATCTCATAGCTTCATAAAATTAAGGCTGAACCACTATCGTCACACTATTGACTATTTCTACAATGTCCTTTCTACTTTTCTGGGCCTTGAATGTGCTGATGCAAGGTCAGAAAGCAAAGATTTCATAAAAAAATATCTTAAATTGTGTTCCGAAGATGAAATAATGTCTTATGGGTATGGACCAACATGGCACTAGCTAATAACATTTTTTTTTTTTTGGGTGAACTAACCTTCTAAAAAGCAAGAAGGAAAATCTAAAAAGCAGGCTTTAACAAAAAAGCTAAAGGACAGTGAAACCCACAGCATTCTCGGGGTGGAAGATGTAGGAGGCAGGGGAGTTGTCCAGGATCAGGGTTTTGTGGAGCTCACGGCCGAGGCGACTCAGGTCTTTAACATAGCAGCCTTGATAGAAGACGCAAGATTCACGGAAGAGGCGTGTGCGAAACACACCACACTGATCCAGCAGGTCAGTCACAGGGTCTGCATACTAACACGGCCGTGAAGGAGGGATAGGTTAAGGAAACCTTGTTACTGGAGAGAACAATAAATCTAACACTGCAGAAGCATGGCTCTATAACACTAACTGACCAGCACTAGTGAGGAGTTTCTATTTCCATAAGCTCCTAATGAAACGTGATGAATGTCTGAATACCTTAGCGAGGCTGGCAGTGAACAGCACACATTCAAACAGTTCTCCCATCCTCTGGAGAAACTCATCCACGTATGGTCTCTTTAACACATACACCTAAAACACAGATGGGTTCGTTGTTGTTTATGTAAATAATGATTCAGTTGTGTTTATGTAAGTAATGATGAGTCTTTACAGTTGCAACATTAGTTAAAGCTAATGACAAAATGTTCTGTAGATCCATCTAGCACGGTCGCTCGTAGCCTCCTCCTGAAACAAGTAATCAAGAATAGGCCGTACTAGTGGGAACTAACCTATCCTGGATTACTTGAACCAGGCAGAGGCCAAATGCAGATTTTCTGTGAAAAAGGTTTCAATGCAAATTCAAAGGCTCGCTTTAAAAACGATATATACATCAATTCTGGCTGTACTGTTTGTTGTGGTGTTGATCTCAATTTATACAAATTGTAAAATAAATGAATGGAGAAATGGTGGCTAGGGATTGGACGCTGTGACGTCACAATCTGAAGTGTTGTTCTCGCATCGGTCCAGCAGATGGCGCTCATCGTTCACTTTTAAACATACAGCGTCCCTCTCTCTCCTCGGGCCCAATTCAAGTCAGTGCGCACTGGCAGGGGATTACTGCTGTTTCCCACACACACAAACATTTATCAGATCTCACCTGGTGTGTGGTCCCCTCAATCTCCACAGGCACAATGAAATCTGCATTGCTTATTGGCTACAAAAACACAATGTGGATATGGTTAAAAACACCAGTCGAGTGATAAGCTGCTGTTGAATGCAGAAAATAATTGTTTACATGCAATAATTACAGCTTATATCTCATTTACGCTCCAATCTATAGTATAAAGCTCCTTAAAATAACAAATTTACAATATCAGTGTCAATAACCTGGGTGTACCTTAAAGGAGCTGTGCACCAGTGTTTCATCCAGATCTATGACCACACAGATCTTCCCCTGGTCCTGAGAGGTCACTGCTGGCAGTAGACACTCTCCTGGTATCTAAAGATAAAACACAACAGAGCAATATTTTTTTATTTTCGAATTACGTGGGCTTTTAACTCTGCCAAACGACCCAGAAAAACAAACAAACATTGCATGTCTTCTTCATTGTCTGAACCGTACGTGTAATTTTACACATCCAGGTTTCGCAAAATGACTATTTAACAATGTTCTTCAATTGTTTCATGTTTCAATGATACAAAATAAAACTAATATAAAAAGTGGCAGTGTTGATTAATGATTAATATAATACTTTGGCAATGGTCCCATTGTCCTCAGGCGCTAGCAAGGCATCATGGGTAGGTGATGTTGGCAGTTGGACATCTTGAGCTCGAAGGCAACAGATGAGTTTTTTGAAGATATTCCTGCTCCCAGGTTTCTGAGGCGAGTTTTTATTCACCTGATCTGTTTGAACACAATAAAACACATGCGTAATTTGCATATATTAGTCCCGCTGATAATTATATTGCATAAACAGGCTCATGTTGTGCGGTTTATAAACAATCCCACTTGAATCCCGCTAAGTGCTACTGTCAAACCCCACCCAGTGCGCATTAGTTAATGTACATAAACATTTTTAATGAAGCACTTTAGTCTCCAATAGACGACAAACAGAAACCTTAAATTCACGTTTTTCAGTGAGCTACATACATTTGCATCAAATGCGCCAAAGAGCCCTTAAATAATTCAGAGCACTGGAATGAAATGTATGTTTTCGTCAGTAAATACGGCGCCTATCAACATCAAAATGACCAAACGCTCAGCCGCCCCTCTCTAGAGATGGCACACGTTGCAAAGAAACAGAAAATCTGTTTTAAATGAGACTGCTGGCCACGGCTGGTATAAGTTATATAATCTCAGAGGGCGGGAAAGCCCACACATTTCAGCTGTACCTTCGGAGCAAAACATACACACAATCTAACGCACTCACACACAGCTCCTTCTATTTCATCACAGGAGAGTCTAGCAGAAACAAGACCTAGAAGTCTCGTAGCCAAAGAAATGAGAGCTATGTTTTGTAACACGACATCTGTAGCGGGCTTTGTTGTGCATTACCGAGGGGCTCCTTGCATATTTAAGGGGCTTCTACATACTTTGGCTTGCAAATATCTGCAAGCAAGTGAAACATGATTTTGTTCAGACTTGCCTGTTGAGATTCCCAAGAGGAAAAAAAATGGACACAAAAGCATGAAAGTGCGCCATGCAATGATTAAAATCAGGTTTTTCATTACTGCTACGGTGATGTAACTTTAGCACTACTAATTCGTTTTTTTTTTCTCAGCTAAAGGAATTGACCGTGATGATGAGCAGAGGCTGATCCCAGCCACCTTTCCCCCCCTCTCGTTCCTTATGGGAGCTTATGTAGCCATAGGAATCATCTTATGTAACATACGAGCAGCATGTACAGCAGAGGGAGGATGAGAGAAAATGGCCTCCTTCGTCATCATTTACTCTGTGCTGTATTTGCCCATCTGTACACTCGCTGATAACGCCCTGTTTAACAAAAAGACTCAGGAAACGGAGCACAAGGAAAATGTGTCCATGATTTAAATGCACTTTTCTGAAAACATTTTGCACGAGGATGGAGCGATGCTGCTGAGCATTTAGAGCGGACTGGAAAGAGTGTTTTGTTTAGGACCGTCAAAGGTTCTGCTGGAAGCCTTTAAGTGGTCAGGGTTTACACTTCTGCTCAGACCTAATCAAAACAGATTGTGTGTGTGTGCTTTTTAATCAATTTAACTGCAGAATGACAGACACTTCTAATTTCATCCTCAGTGAATTGTCATCTATTTTCCTAGAAAATAAAAGGTGGGAAGTAAAAGGGATCATGTGTAACTGGAGCCTAAGGAATCTATTAAGAAAACTTGATATGACTTGATATTTGTAATTAGACAAGTGGACAAAGTTACTGAGAATTTTTTTCTGAGTTGTATTGCACGTATCTACTAGGGTAAGATCAGAAAACACTGGTGTAACAGCAGCAATGAAATGTCTTAGATTTGATCAAACCATCGTATTTTCAATACATACGGAAGCTATTTTTCAGGCATCCAGTTTGCTGTCTGAGCACACATTTCTAAACAATTCTTATGCACTCGAGTATGTAAAAAAACAAAATTCACTGAACTCATGAAGCATATAGTGACTTAATTAACACGCCTGCCGTTTTTTCTATATGATGATTTTCAGATTATCTGATACCTGTGTACACATTTTGTTTTCCAATTATCATTAATTTGCATTATGCACTGTACATACTGGCTTCATATTGACAGCTTTTCACACTTATCTCTACATAATCAGCCTCAGTATGAGTTTATTTCAAACAAAGCACTGCTTTAATTGCCTTTCTTTATAAATTGCATTTGTTGTTGTGATGTACATTAAACTAGACCACATCTGGATAGCGATAGATATTCAGTTAATGACAAAATCAGACATAACATTTCTAACATAGCTTGATTTGAATAACAATACATTCAACAAACATTTAATCAAATTCCATAAAGTTCTAGAGCAACGACATACAAAACTTTAAATAAACATTGCAAACATTCTTAGCATTCTGTATCCGTTTTAGGGGTGAATGATGTGGCTTACACAGATCCATTAAATTACTTAGAAACACTTTATTTTGCAGTTTAATGACTTAAATATGGCTTCTATAATACTTTCAGGTGCAGAACAATATTTTGATATTTTTTGTGTAAAAAACAATTTGTGTAGCTGTCTGGATAATTTCATTAAAATGATTAAATTCTTTAAAAACAAATGAGTGGTAAAAGTAATTATAAATAAATATTTGTTATTGTTTCTTAAAATACTACTAATCTTCAAAAAACTGCTCACAGACAAATCAAAGTAATTGTGGCATAACAACAACAAGCAGGAAGCCATTTTGTTGTCATGTCACAAAACAGAGGAACCTTTTACACCCTGACAAGTGTAAATTCTAGCCATTTCATGTATTTAAAAAAAAAACCTTATACATGTATTTTTTATATTTTTGACCCTTTTTTTAATTTATGAATCAAAAATGAATGATATTTGTACCTTGGAAAATGTACACTCGCATTCTAAGTTAAGCATTCTAAGAAACTATTACAGTGCTTTTTACTGAATTACACAACTTCTCGTATTTGCACAAAATAATATGAAATTATTTTGAAACCATCACAAGCATAACCTTAACGCATGTCTTAGAAGCTAATCGACACATGAGTTTTAAACTATACTGGTAACTTGGTTTAACCTTTCAACATCATAGTCTTACATGCATATATTCACATCCCGAACACCATCGTTTCTGAGAGTCTTTGCTGTTTCAGCCACAAACGAAAAAGTGACACTGCACACTTTATGCCAGCGAGTACAAACCGAGTTCAAGGGGTCTTCAAAGAAATTGTGCAGACTTGGCTTGGCTATTTTCCCAACGTTACGGCTGCTCGTAATTCACTAATCCAGAGATCGTAAACAACTGAAATAACACCATAATTGACATGAGTGAAGTACGTACATAGTAGAACGGCCTGTGTTTATATCGTTTTTGCGTCACATCTATAATAAGCGCACAGCTTTGCGCATATTTACAAGACTCGCGATAAACACTGGTAACGTTACGAGCTGCGCGTCAACAGTGAGCAAACAGACTCGCCCAGCAGATAGTAAGTAAGGGGATACAAAATGGTTACTATGTAATTTTCCGCACAACACCGTGCCCTTTCCTCGTTAAACGTCTAGATAAGGCCTTCATTAAGCGTTAAGGTTTACGCGTGTAATCGCAGCGTCGCGCGGCAGATGGAGGGCGTGTGCTGAGGGGTGTGTTGTGCATTCCAGCGCGGCACCTTGCGCTCTCCATTAGGCCGATGTTTTTCTACAATTCATCTCGATGTTTTGTGTAGTTTTACTTCGGTAGGTGTGCGACATGTGCTAGCGTAGGTAGTTCGATTGCATTAAAAATGTTTTTGCAACAGAATCTGCGTAAGGTTAAAACAACATGCCATTCAAATCACCCGTTAACCAAACGATGAACGACGTCGACAAAAGAGGAAACAACAAGCCACACGAATTAACTTGGTCGGATCGGTTAAACAAATATCCAAACATCAGAGTCGCATCTATTATGCGAAGGATAAATAAATAAAAAAACAATACATCAATAAAACACATACATTATTAATATACACGAAGGAGCCCAAATAAAAAGGGGGGAAAAAAGCATAGACAGAGAGAAAAACATGTCAACGTTTTCTACACGTCGTCTGAAATTCTTAAAAAAACATATTACGTAAACATTCAGCAATGCCTAACTGCAACGGCGAAGCATGTCGCGTTACGTGGTAAAATGAGTTACACGTAACGTTATCTCCTTTTATATTTAAACTTCGCCGTGCGGAGCGGAATTCGTTAAGTTCCAAAGGTTCGAACTTAACGAATTCTGCTCGCGACTGTGACATGTCAATCAGCTCGATATGACAAATAACTGTCACAGCGCGAGCGTCGAACACGTTCGAATAGCGCATCGAGCCGCGCGACGCGGTAACGCCAGAGAAAATGTGAGCAGAAAGAGTTGACAGCGCTAAAACATCACCGTTTAGCATGTGACAGTGCGTTGCCTACCTGTTTTCGAAGACAAGCGAGAATCCTCTCTCTGCACTTGAGTGATGATAGAACTTTCCATCTAACAAATTCACAGCCCTCAACGTCCAACCAACCTTTTCCAGCGGCAAACAGTCGGTCCGCATTTAGTGGCATTAAAAGCTAGCGATGCCTGAAATGAAAAATTTCCGTTCGCGTAAAAATATCTCAAACCTACGGCGACAAAATATTTTGATATTTATTTATTCCCGCCTTCTATTCTCTTCCACATGGGAGGGGCATGACACTTTGTTTTGTTTTCTCTTATCTGCTATTTTCTAGGCTTCGCGTCTCGGTTTACTTTATCGCTTGTATATTTATCCATAGCCCCCTCTAGTCTAGGTAAAGCCCTCACTTTTTCTCCAACAACATGGAGAATCCAGGCGAAAGAAGAAAAACAACCGAGGACATGGGGCAAGGACGGTTTCAAGTTCCCCTTACTACAGATAAACAACCCCGTAGCTGGGCTATATCCAAAATAGTATTTTAAAAAAAGACACGACCAATTCGCTCATACGTAAAATTTAAGTAGATAAGACGCAAAACTAGGCGATAATTGACGATTTTGTGTTTTTCCGCGTATTGTTTTGCTTTGGACGGACTCACAGGGGCGCCTTGAAACAGCTGGTCGTTTCGGATTGGATCTCCAGGAAGTGGGAGTAGCTGAAGCATTCTTCTGTTCTGCACACTCCACACCGAAAACATTCCAGTGCTGGTTTTGTCGAAAATCAGTAGTCAGAAGCGGTCACATTAAATCTAAATTGCAGTGGCGGAATGCTAATTTAATAAGGAGGAAATTGCAAAGGAAATGAGTAATGCGATTGAACGGGTAATATCTGAAAAAAAATCTCAGGTTTTGAAAATGCATCGCACCTAATCCACCTAATTATTTTTCTGCTGATCCTCCTCAACGTTATTGTAGTTGTGCTGTGATAAAGTGGATTAATTAAGGCTATAGTATTGATAAATTTAAATGATCTGTTTGTGTTAGCATTGCAGAATTTGAGTAACCTGCAGATTCTGTGCCAATAGAAGGTCATTTAAAATCAAGCATAAAAATTAGTCCAAAATGATAAGACAATGATTCATAAAGTGGCGTTTTAGTGTGTTTATTTACAAATAAATAAACTAGAGCACAATTACATTACTTTTTAAAGTTGTTTATGTCTATTTATTGAGTGCTAAATGTTGTATTTTATGTATGATATCATTCAAATTGATTAATTAATTAGGTAAATAAACTTTAACATAATTAAAAATAATCTAACTTAACAGACTAATAACTTGTTTGCTTTGATCATATTTCATGTCATTATATGAATCTGTGTGGGAAAAAAATGCATAATTTCTGAATGATGAAAAATTAATTGCCCTGAAAAATGCAGGTGTTAATTTAATATTGAATGATTTAATAAATTATTGTATAGCATCCAACAATGAGAAATGAAAGCTGTGCTTCTTCATTATATCTGTTATTTTTCTTTTAATCATGGGACCAACGGTAGAGGATGGTAAATGTAAGTGATAAAAGGATAACAGGCATTGTTTTTATGAGTCTGAGGACTGAGTAGGCAACTGCCCAAAACTCCTATGTTGGAGATCTATTCCTGACTATTCCCAAATGGGACCAATTCTATACCACAAAACCAAGACATAAACAAGAAAGGTACCACTGTTTACATTCCTAGTTTTAGAAATGTGGAAGTTGTGCAGATGTCAGATGTAACAAAAATAAGTGAGAGCTCCAAAACATGTTCTGCTTTTTCTTTTCTTTTTTTTGCAACTCTGCAGGCATGGAATCACAAAAAAGCCATTTTGTTTACAGTATTTTAAACATTAAAAAAGATAATAAGACAATGAAATAAGCTTTTATGGTAAAATAAAGTCTGTTTCATAAATAGCTTTTTTAATAACTACAATTTTCAGCCAGTGAAATTAAATCTTTGGTCAAACTTTGGTGTGGGGACTCGTATAGTCATATAGTCATGTTATTTTCATGTTATTTTCAAGGTACTGCTGAGTTAAGTTTAGGTACGGGATGGTATTTGGGGATCTAAAATAGTCAATTAGTCACGATTAATTGTTAGACAGCAGTCAAAAAATATAAATATAAAGTTTGTTACAAATGTACTCACCCTCAGGTCATCCAAGATCTAGATGATTTTGTTTCTTCTTTTGAAGAGATTTAGAAAAATGTTAAATTACATAATTTCTTTACCAATGGGTGCCGTCACAATAAGAGACCAAACAGCTTATAATCAAGAGAGAAGTATGCACAGGTCATTGTTTACAAGTGAAAATATGCAAATGTTGCATAAATGCATATTTTGATATGGGAGGACAAAAGGGCATTATAATGATTTATTGACACATATTCAATTAAAAGTTAAATATTAATATTATTGTGATGTTTTTAATTATCTGTTTGAACTCTCATTCTGACGGCACCCATTCACTGCGGAATATCTATTAGTGAGCAAGTGATCTAATGCTAAATTATTTCCAAATTGGTTCCACATAAGAAACAAACTGGATGACCTGATGGTGAGTACATCTTCAGCAAATTTATTGATGTTTTGGTGTGGTCAATTACTTTCACAACTTTCCTCTCAAAAATCTGCTTGAGCTACATCCCTTTTGTAAATCTGTATGTACCATCATCTTCAAAAAGTCCATTTAACCCAAAAAGTAATCCTAGAACCTCACCTAACCCAAAAGGGCAACCTTATTGCTGTGTTTTTATAAGGTTACAATTCTGGATTGGTGCCTTGAACAAGAAGTGAGTGAAATTAGAACCTGTTCCTTAACACTCAAGTATCTGTGGTGTACATTTCAAGACAAACAAACAAGAAAACTCTCAAGCTCTTCAACATCCTGATCAGATGCTTTCAGTTTATTATAAATATGCACCTTTCAAAAGCTGGCTGTTATTTTATTTTATTATGCAGACTGCATTTATTTGATCTTGATTTGATCTTCAGAAATGATTCTAATATGCTGCTGACTGGATGCTCAAGACAAAAATCCTCTTGTTATAAATGCTGGGAAAAAAAACTTGATACACAGATAGGTAAGTAACATAATAAAGAAATAAAATAAATAAAACATCCTTTTTACTTTCTATTTTAAAGGGAATCCTAAAAATATGTCAGGGTTTACGCTTAAAATATCAAATAAAAAAACTTTATCATTGAAACAAACATGTAATAATTGATCACCAATGATAATTGATATTAAATACTAAAATTGAAAGAAAGTCATTTTAATAAATTTACATTTAATCAGCATATTAGATTGATTTCTAAAGGAACATGTGACACTGAATACTGAAGTATTGGAGAAATTCAGCTTTTCCAGGAATGAATTAGCATTTTAATATATTAATATATTTAATATATTCACAGTATTTTTACTGTATTTTTGACCAAATAAATGCAGCCTTGGTGAGCATATGAGACCTTTTTCAAAAACATTAAAAACTGTATTAAATTATACTTGTTAATAATTACTAATTATCACTTGTCATTATTTCAGTTATTTTAAACCAACTACTAATATTGATAATTATAATAATTATCATAACATACAGTATACAATTGTATATTACATTTGTTTTAGTATTATAATAATATAAAGAACCAATAATACAGGTAAATATAATAACACTTAAAAAAATATATAATAATTGTAAATCAAATATTTTTATATGATGCACGTAAATCAGTCTATCGAACGGCTTTTTCGAATGGCTTTTTCAAACTGAAATCTCAAGATGTCTTAAGGATTCATTCGTCTTCATGCTCTTTGTACATATCAATAATCAGTGAACAGGATATAAGCTACTTAATCCTGCCTAGAGTCCCCCACCCTCAGTGACTTACAGTCCATGGACTCAGTGACCTGAACACATATGCTCACCAAGAGCTGTGCCCAGATTGACCAAATCTGAGGTTTCTGTAAGGCTCAGACTCATGTCTGAGGCCATGTGATTTGCAGGAAGGGGAAGGAGACCCCCTCCCACAATCACTCTCTCCCCCCACCCCCCCAAACCTGCCCCTGAGTGGCCCCTGCCAGGCTCTGTTTCCAGGAAAGGGGCCTAGTGGACAGGCGCAGGGGCCTGCGTCAGGGTGAGCCTGGCTCATTGAGAAAAACAAAAACAGAGAGGGGAGGTGGGAAGACTCTCTCTCCTTACATAACAGTCTCTAGCAGAGAAAAAAAGCCTCTCTCTTCTCTCTCTACTACCACCATACTTGAAACCCGTCTGTCTGCTCTTTACACAATGCCACACCCTATAGTAGGGCTCTGCTAGAACTTCAGCAAACCGTGCCAGGTTTTATGTATTGGACAGAAGAGAGACTCTTACTTCTTTTAATAATTTAAAGAATGCCAGCTGGATGCTCATTAGATGCATTGAGCATGGAAGTGACGTGTCATAAGTGTCAACTCAAGCTTGCAAAAATGATTGCTGTTGTGCATGAATTTTAGGGTGAACACAAATAATAGCTGGAGGTAAACTGGATTTAGCAAGGCATATGTGTAAAGAACATGTAGTAATATTTATTAGGGTCTTAGAGTTCAGAGGCACATATCATGCTCATACCAACAGTCTATGATTTTTGACCCTTTACTGCCTCCTTGTGGTTACACTAGGCGAAGTATGAGAAAGCGAGAAATAGCTTGTGAAATGATTTACAGAGTAGTTCTATGAACAGTTTACACACTTCACTGTGTGTACATAATTTTTCTCATTAATGTACACACAGCACCCCATATTGACAGAAAAACACAGAATTGTTAACATTTTTGCAGATTTATTAAAAA
>JAUYWG010000061.1:10345183-10363018 GCA_034779775.1 Enteromius afrohamiltoni
AACTCCGTGACTGTTCTTGAATGGCCCAGCCAGAGCCATGACTTAAACCCAATTGAGCATCTCTGGAGAGACCTAAAGATGGCTGTCCACGTGCTTCTACTAAATACTGAGCAAAGGGTCTGAATACTTGTGATATTTTCTTTTTTCTTTTTTAATAAAGCTGCAAAAACGTCAACAATTCTGTGTTTTTCTGTCAATATGGGGTGCTGTGTGTATATTAATGAGGGAAAAAAATGTACTTAAAAGAGTGAAAAATTGAAAGGGGGTTTGAATACTTTCCGTACCCACTGTATACTGTACATCACACCCCCTCATCCAAAATGCAAACAGGGATAAAAAGCTTTTATTTTTGTAAACATTTATAATAATTTTTAAAAATCAGCCCAATTGTTACTTCTACATTGCATCTCAAATTTCAGGAAAAGCATTTTACTTGTCAACAAAACGCAAGTAATTGGAATATTTTTTTAGTTTAATGTAGATTTAATTTACTGATTTTGAATAGCACAAATGCAGAATAACGGTATCATATATATATATATATATATATAATTTTAATATAATGTAACAGCATTTAACTGCACTCAGCATTTCTTTTTTTTTATTATTTCCACAGGATGAATGTAATATATAATCAGGCAATGAACAAGGATAATTCGGAACACATTAGCATATATTTTAACATCCAATAAACACACAATAGAAACAAAGAACAAATTTATCAAAAAAAAAAAAAAGTTATTAATATTTATTAATAAAACAACAAAATAAAATTTCTTACCAAAGCATGCTCAAAAATGATCACCAAGAGCTCAATTATATACACAGTCAATAGGCCATTATAGCCTAATTTCATGAGGCAAATGTGTGTTTTAATAAAACTTTATTCTGAAATACAGAAAATATATTTATCGGTCCTTACATTTTTCATAGCAATTTCAGAAGGGTAAATTATAGCTCCTAATAATATAACTAATATAACTTTTTTATCCTGAAAGTAATAAAATATTATATAATATTCAAGCTATATACAATTATGACATAATGGGTTCTTAAAAATGCTTCAATGTGCAAATAGGTCATATCTGGACGGATTAATGATCCTATAAACTCACTTACTGATTCCTTAACTATAATTTATCATATTTGCATTTAACGATGAGATCTTAAATAGAAGTGCTATGTAAAGTTCTGTATGTTACAGTTTTCACAGAATTACTTCTCTAAATGATTTTGCTGGGTCATCATCTTTGGAAATAACACATCTCAGGAAGCTCAAACCCTGTCAAAAGCAACCCACCCAAAATGTGAATACATTTATATATTATGGCACTCCAAACTAAATTATGTACATCACTCTTTTTTTTTTTTTTATAAACCCAAATTCCACCTTCATGTGGAAAAGAATATTTCCCCTCACCAATTCCTCATATACAGACATTCCTCTTAATTATCAAACTCAAAAACCTGATGAAAGTGACAAAGTGTCTAAAATTATTTATATGGAACTTTCTGGGGCTAGAATGGAAATCTATGACATTATGAAGGCAAACTCTTAATAATATATCATATCTGTGCATTTCAAAATTACAGAAGGTTTTTTAGCTGAGGTTTTGTACACTTCCGAAAAAAACAACAACATGCCGAATGCACTTGTTGATCCCAGTCTGGGAAGCAAGCAAAGATCATCCTTGCCACGCTTTAGTGTATATACATGCGTATAAAGGAGGAGGCGTCTTAGAACTCCTCGTGTACGTTACGGGCATAGTCCATGAGTTTGCTGCCAGTGAAGTACTCGCTGTATTTAAGGATCTCCTCTAGTTCCAGGTTGTGATTTTGGTTCTCATCTGCCACAGCAATCATCTGCTTGGCTTCATTCAGAGCATTATACTCATTCATAGGGTCCATATACTCCTGCGGGACAGAAAGGATATCAGCAAGGGACGGATGAGAGGCCATTCAAATGAGAGGCCACAGAGGTTTTATCCTTTAACAGAACAGATAAAAGAGGACCAACCTCCAACTCTTCCATGGTTACAATCATATCATGGTTAGCGTCAATTACTTCTTCAAACTCCTTCTTTCTTTCACGAACCCAGTCGTCATCGATGTCTTGGGCCTGCTGATTCTCCACAGTTCCCATGGGGAGGGAGATAAATTCAGCAAGAGTCAACTTTCCATCTCCATCTTGATCTGTTTAGGAAACATATAGGGTTCGCTTGTAATTAAGAATCACAATGAATGCGTGTCGCCATTTCTTATGCATAAATTTAAGATTACCAAGATCTCTGACAATCTCCTTGACCATGTATCTCAGCATGCCTCTGCTGTGCTCCGGGTGCAGGAACGAGAGGAACTCCTCTTCGTTTAGCAGCTGGTCAGCTGGAGGGTTATCTGCTTGGAACCAGCGATCCTTTAAGCTCTCCAGAACCTCCTGAGCTGTAGTGAAGCCAGATTTTATTCATCTCATTAGAAATGGCTTTGTTATGAGTACTAGACCATATTTGACAAATTACATCTTCTACATCACAACTTACTTTCTTCATCCACTTTCAGTTCTTCGTTATTTTTTATCTTCTCAGCCACTTCTTTTTCATTTAAACCTTTACTGGCCAAAAACTTCACGCGGTATTCATCCCAAGTCACATGTCCTGAGAGAGCGCAATTTGAGAAATCGGAAGTCAAACCACTGTTAAGGGTTATGAAATCATCACGGCAGAGGTCAAAAACAATATATAGATTTTGTTCTAGTAAAACACAGGATACATTTATAACTACAAATCATGGTTGAACTTCTTATATCTCTACTTGATATATAATTTCATTGTGACACGGGTGTTGAATAACAACCTCAACTCACCATCCCCATCAGGGTCCACGGCACGAAAGCTGAGCTTATTTTCTCTAACAGCCTCCTGAAAATGTTCTTCTGTTTTCTCCATGATCCAGCGCTGCATTTCTTTAGCACTGACACTCCTGTCTTTATTAACATCCACCCTAGAAACAGAAAGTAAAAGTTTACAGTTACAAACATTCTAAGATATATTTGGCATAGACAGTTTACAGTAATCAAACATTTGCTTAATGCATATGCTTGATTTTTTTTAAAGTTAACCTGAAATGGGAATTTTAATTCTTTTTAGCTTGCAGTTTCATAAGTCAAAATATCATAATCATCTTCCGACAGACAGATGTGTGTCACAATACTGAAAAAAAACAACAAACTGTCACTACTTCCGCTTCTTTACAGCTTGCTGCAATTGTGCAATGTTCACTGGGTTACACTAAAAATGCCTTTAGAATGACACGCAATCACATCATGGGAAAAATCGCACTGTTTCTACAGCTGTACACATACTTGGTGAAGATTTCAGTAAGTTTCTTCCTGTTCCTTCTGGGCTCCGAGTCCTCCTCAAACTCCTCCATCTCCTTTCCCAGAAATACCTCCTGATGAAAGTCTTTATTGAGGTGACCGTCCATTTCCATCTTCACCCCATTCAGATGGTCAGGTGGAAGGATCTCATTGTCCTCTTTGCTGTTGGGGTGTTTGTCCTTTAATGCAGATATGTTTGCTGGCCTGGCCTGAACATTCAAAGCCAGCATTACGAATACTGCCAAAGTTGAGGCGCACAAGTGGCTAGGGTGAGCTCTTCTCCGGTTAGACATGGTTTTACTGCTTTAAATGTCACAAACAGATGTACAAACTCTGCAAACAGAATAAAATCACATTAATACACAAATAATAAGCAGACTTTAACACATGCAAATAAGACTGTGCAGTTTGCTACTGAAAAATTATTTATTTATAGTAAACCTTAAAATCAAATACAAAGATTATTTAGGTCTTTATGGACTGACGGAATTAACAATAAAGTTTAAGTTTCAGCTCAATACTAACTTGCTCAGTACTTAATGTGAATCAGCACCCCAATCTTTGACAGCACCAAATTAAGTTGCATCTTGTCAGCGGAAATAAATAACAAGCTACATACCTGTACGACACAACGGTCTTTTCCAAAAAATTAAATATCAGATGAATAAAGAAGCCAGTGGCCTGCCGAACAGAAAGCGCCTCGCGCGACTGTTTACGTACAGCTCATCGCGCAGTTCCTGTACACGTCGACCAAACGCTGGTCACTGGAGCGGTTTATGGCCCTGAACGGGACGTCCTCCCTTCCTTGACTCAGATAACACACAAACACATACAGGGCAGACCGATGACCGCAAGATTTCACACAGACTGATACCAGAAATGCGTTCAGGAGAGGAACATTGCTACGTTGTCAAGCTCGCGCGACTTCTTCGTGTGTTCTATCCCGCGAGGTGAGGGATAACGCACGTGTCGCCATCTACTGTACCAGCAGACTAATGCCAGTAAACACTACTGAGCTACCCATTTCTCTTCTTCTTGTAGATTTTAATGGTGGTTAGTGTGCTACCTTTTCCCTAAGCAGATCTTCAAGGTGTGTATGGCTAGTAGACAATGGTAGGTATATTTCTGTCAGTTAAACCCCCCTGCATATCAGCGTATGCAGTTTTGGATGCTGTAAAATGTTTATATTCTGCATACTGGACAAGAACCAATAGTTAAAACGTGTTAATGGGCTAGATAAAGTAGATAGAACGCTTGCTCAACAAGCCTGCTGTCATTTGATTAAATAGTAACAATAATAATGATGTGAAATATTAGTACAATATGTTTACATTTTTAACATCTGGTACAATTACCAGCTGTGCTTCAGTGATGTGATGTAAATGTGATGTTTGAAGCAGCTGACTGCTCTGAGTCAGATTCTTAAGAGGAGATCTGAGCATTTGCATGAATTGATATGGAGCCATGTTATAACATGAAATACTTCCATCTGCATGTACACATACTGAGAGTGTTAGAAACATATTCCATAGAGCTAACAATATTGTTACGTACCGTACTTACTCCAAACTTGTAAAGTTTTATTAGTGTATCATGATTTGCATAAATATGCTATATATATTTTTCCTGGGCAGCAAATCATCATATTAGAATGATTTCTGAAGAATCGTGTGACACTGAAGACTGGATTAATGATGGTAAAAATTCAGTGTTGCGTTAATCACATCTAAAAATATGTCAAAATAGAAATCAGTTGTTCTGAATTGTATTAATAGTTAACCATATTTTTGTTTTAATGTATTATATATAATATATATAATATATATAACAGAAATATATATATATATCAGAATCAGGTTTATTTTCTGCCACCAGAGGGGGGAAGAGCGTCAAGGCATGTCTGATATCTCCGATTATTGTTGGGAGACATTGCTGTACACTTAATAAAGCTAGGCATTTCTACATAATGCAATTTGTCACTTAGTTTAATAGGATCATGAATTTTATATTATAAAAATACATTAATGACAAGGACAGATTAGTGGTTAAATTATTTTACAATTAAATTGTATTGTAATTATATTATTATAATTCTAAAAAATATATTGTTTGTACTATTGAGTGTGTTTGTGACAAAGTCATCTTGTGCACATGTAAATTATGCACATCAATTCATATAAACATTCAGCATTTTCCTAAAATACACAGATATCTTGTCAGCTGGCCAAACATGACTTTCTAGTGCCTTAAAACAGTTCTTTTGAAGTTCTCTGAGACTAAATGTCACATGTACAGGGCTACGGCAAAGTAGGACACTACACACACACACACACACACACACAGATTTACACCTACACACATGAACACACATTCCCTAGAGTCTGCCTGCCAAAGAGCTCTCCCTCAAGACTTAAGTATTTCATTAGTGAGATAAAACAGGGCTGAGCCCACTGAGGTTGCCAGTTTCACTGATGAGGAAAGGAGAAGCAGGGGAATCAGAAAGAGAGAGAGAGAGAAAGAGCGAGAGACAGAGTGGGGGCAGTGATAAACTCTGCTGCGAGCCCTCCTGTAAGCAGAGTGAGAGAGTGCAGGAGCAACAGCATAAGATCTGGAGTGGGTAAAAACACAACTGTGAGCAAGACCTACCACAAAGTCCACACAGATCGCGCACTTTGAGGTGAGCGTGCATGTGTTTTTGTCACCCTGCAGAACTGGGCTGATGCATTTGGGTGCGATCGTCCTGTCAAGTGCTTCTCTGCTTTGAAGTTAGCCGCTGGGGAATGAATTTTCCCTGCAAGGGAAAAAAAACCAGGAAAAGGCCAAAGGCTACGAAAACTGGATTGTTTCCAACTTCCTATTCCCTCAGGACATTTTTTCCCACCTCGCCTTCAAGAAGGAGCCACATGTGAAGACTGATGGGGCACAAGCTCAGCATTGCTTACAAGAGAATCGGTTCAGATGCATCAGCGCAAAGACTCCCCATCCAAGTAGGAGCGAGACGGAAGTAAAGAACCAGAGAGAAATTGAGAGGGAATCTGAGTAATTTCCATCCACTCCCCCCTTCCCACATTGGGACCTTCTTCAGTTGCCCTCTGCTACCCCCCGTGGGGCAGGAAGCGTGAAAAATCTCACTAATGGGTTTATTTGCTGTCAGCTCAACGACGACCTGTCATTTCCCAGGACCACTCCACACTTGACACATTTCATAGTCGAGTAAGCTTTGCTTTGTTTTTGCCTAAAGAGCCCTTGCTTCACACTGTCGGCTGTTGAGAAGATCAAGACCAGGCTGAGGTATCAGGTGGAGCGGACAAGCCCCTTAATCACTTTGCCTGCCTATTACAGTATTTTTCTTCCAGGGAGGTCAAGCGTGTGGGACGTCTCGCTGTTCTTTTGTATTTCTCGAGAACCTGTAAGTCGAGAACATCTTCTGCTTTCTGAACCTACTACAGTCTCCTGACTGGAGGGCTGAAGATGCGTTTCTGGCTGCTAACTGTGGTGATGGCAGTGCTCTGGAGCCAGTGCATTCTCCTAGGGTGGGCTGAGGCCAGGAAGATGCGTAAGAGGCCGAAGGAGCTTGCTCCACAGCAGACCGAAGCATTCAACACCACTCTTTCCAACAGCGAGGAGCTGGATGGCATCACGAAGGTATACATCATATATGTCACATGAGAGTTTCTTATTGCTTTTCTTGTTTGTTTAAGCTATGTTCATTTTCCAGCACTGCACATGAATGTATTTATGATTTCACATCAGAAGTCAAATTATTGTTTTATATGAGATCACCGATAGAAAAAATTTGGAAATTGTCTAAAACAGCTACAACAGCTTGATACTGCCTCTTCAAAAGTGCACATTCGTACCCATAAAATCTGTTTATTATTGCCTTAAGGTTACAAACCTCTCAAGGGGATATGCCAACAGTGTGTTTTTCAAAGTACGACCAATGGGACAAGCTAAAAGTAAATCTTTTGCACATTTTCAGAATAAGTCATATGTCTGTGTTTTTGATAACGGTTGTTTTTTTTTTTTTAATTCTCGTAATTCTTCTATAATGTGTCTTCCTCAGTTTACTAAGAAACATCTGATATTGAGCTAATCAGTCAGTCTCAAGGCTGTGAAAACACACAGACAGCTGACGCCACTGTTACTATGTTTTACATGTCTTGGGGCTCTGTTTTATTGAGAACCTCACCCTAACTGGGTGCTAAAAAATTGTATGAAAAATGATAGAGGACATGATACGACACATTGGTTATATGCACTACCAAAAGTTTGCTGTCAGTACGTTTTTTTTATTTTAAACTAATCAAACGTGACAGTAAAGACATTTCGAATGTTACAGAAGATTTCAAATCAATGCTGATTTTTAAACTTATTAATTTAAGAGCCCTGAAAAACAAAATTCACTGTTTCTATTTTTAACATAATAAGAAGAAATGTTTGTTGAGCACCAAATCAGCATATTAATCATTTCTGAAGTATCATGTGACACTGAAGACTAAAGTAATGACTGCTGAAAATTCAGTTTTGCTTTTGCAGGGATGAATTAACTAGTTATGTAAATGATGTTATGTTAGTTAATATTTCACAATTTAGCCATTTAATTGTATTTTTAATCAAATAAATGCAATCTTGTTGAGCATAAGAAAATTCTATTCAAAAATGTTTTGACCCCAACTTTTGAATGGTAATGTCACGTGTGTATGTATAAATAAATTATTTATTTATAGTTGGTTTTATATATATATATATGTTTTTCTGTAGCTCAACAGGATTCACAGGCAATGCACAGAATAATAAATTACATCCCTAAATGCACTTTGTGATATTTAGATAGAAACATCTGCCAAATGTGTAAATGTAATGCATTTTAGCAACCAATCATTCCTCGCAGTGTGTCAAAATCACCCTGTAACAGCCAGGCAGAGAAAATACCTCAGAATGATGTGTTTTAAATGCTCTGTTAAATATGTCAGCACACTCATCAGAAAGCAAAGCCGACTGCATTCAGCACCCACAGTTGTCTCTCATCATACTTTGTTAATGCGCCTGAGCAGAAGTCGCAGGCTGCTTTACAAACTTTGGCTATTTAAACAAGCTTAGATTGAGCTCATCCAAAGCCCATGATGGAGATGCAACAACCATTTCTGATTAGCTTTGCCCAGACGCAAACATGTATGATTCTTGGGAATTAGACAGGCCTAATTCTCCAAAACAGAATAAGATTCAGAATGATAAATAGAGCGGTTTGCAGGCTCCAGTGTGTGAAATGGATGATTGAAGCGTGAGATATGTGAAGAATGCACATTCAGAAGGTCTGATCAGAGCATCGATTAGTCCTCTCAGTAGGTGTTCTCTACCAGAACATGAAAGAGGGCTTGTTTGTTATTTGAGAGCTGTGGCATCAGCAGGTTACGGATGATGAGAATGGTAAACAGGGACTCTAGCATTTGCATTTGCGTGTATAAAATAAATAAATACAGAATTACCATTCATTTCTATGCACATAAACCTTGGAAAATATTGTGTTTTGTTGTCTGTAGCTGAATTATTGTGCATAAGTGCGTTGACATTTTCTGGCTCCAACAAAGCCAAAATATTACTACTCCAACTCTGTATTTGTTTATTGCTCCTGTATTGTTTAGATATCAGGGTTTCCATTGGAAAATTAGCTCCTGTCTCAGCCCACCCATAGAGTTGGCATTCTCAAGTAACTCTCGGCTACCCCCGTGCCAACCACTCTCACTATAACTGCTTCAGTGATCTTGCTGACAAGGGTTGTTGTCTTATTGAGTTTTTACACATCACTGATATTGTGACAGTATGGTTGTGTCATATCTCCATACTGTTTATACTTTGACATTAATATGAAGGAATTTTCAAAAAGGGACTGTCAGAATACATGTATAATGTTTGTGTGTGTGAGTGTGTAAGTATATATATATATATATACACACACTCACACACACACACACACACACACATATACTTACAAGGGTCATAACATCTAATTTTTTGTTTATCTCATTGTTGCTTGCAAATTTGCTATCAGTTTCTGAGTGAAAATTGTTTAGAAGGAAACCCTGCACCATTTGAGGTCAGTTTTCCATTAAATTGATCAAATGTGACAGAAAAGGCAGTAAACATGCCTTTAGACCTTGAGTCAAACTCTTGACGCTGTACCTTCATTGCATCCCAGGTGCGTTCTTCGCAACCTCCTCTTCGTCCTCCTCTTCTTCTTCTTCCTCCTTTCGTGGCCCAGCACAGGCAGGCTGCCATGATGTAATTCCTGGGAAGGTTAGGTGGGGAGTTATTTAAAGACCCTTGGCAGAGCTCTTTCCCAGCCCATTGATTCTGTCATTCACAGGCCAGGCTGACTCCGCTGTGTCTGGGACATCCGATAGGGGCGGTGCGGCCCCCTGAAAAACTGGGGCAGCAGGCCGCATAAGCCCCTCACAAAGCCTTGCAGAAGGGTCCTGAAAGAGGACACCTCGAGAAGGATTAGTCACTCTCTCTCCCTTTGCTTACATTCTTTTCATCTTGTCCCATACAATCAGAGAGTAATGACATAATCACTCTAAAACGCAGTGTTTTGCCAGATTGTCACTGCCAGAAAGTGTCACTCTGGTTGGGGGACCCTGTGTGACATTCATAGGGATAGACATCATCTTTACAAGTATAGGTGGGGTTTGTAGGATCCATATGCTACTTGATGTCCAGCTTTTGATTCTTAAAATCCCAATATCAGGCTTTTACTCTGTGCTTATTGCATTCTGAATTTTTTATTTACATTTATTTATTTAACAGGGTTTGATGAAGGCTTCATTCAAATTCAACGCGATCGTTATAGTCTGCTTCATGAACAAACAGTGCCTCTTTTTAGTAAATCCAAAATCAAGCAATTCAACCAGTGTAATTTGATTAAAAACAAATGGATCTTATAAGCACGTTTATATACTGAAGCAAAAATATAGCACAACCAGTATAAATTGATTCACAAACAAAAGACTTTAATGAGTCGGTTCTATTTAGCGAATCAAAGCATAACACAACGAACTCATGAACAAACAACTCTTATAAACTGGTTCATTTTAGTGACTTAAAACATAAAGTGCAACCAGTGTAGTTTGATCCATAAAACAAATGACTCTTATAAGCCAGTTCTTTTTAGTGAATCAAAATATTCTGCGTGACCAATGTAGTTCAGTCTCTTGAGCCAACTTATTTAGTTATTCAAAAAGATGTGTTACCTGTTTACATCCGACTAAAGCGTGTCCTTGACTAATTTACTAAATTAACAGAGATGAGGTTTTTCACATGATAGGAATTTAGGCTGATGAATTTGAATTAAATTATATAAAATCTACAGTAGAATCTAATCACAAACTTGTGAGTCAGAAGCAAATTCATTCAGGTATCAATACACAGCCCTACAAATAAATGACCATTGAGTGGTGAGTTGTCTCTTATTTGGCTTTTATTGCTCTAGCTGAAGAAGCCATGAAAACACTGTATTCTCATAAACAGAGCCTTTATAAATCTGAAGTTTAACATTAAAAATGACTTATTTCCAAATGTGATTAATTTCAAGTATTAGAAATATTTTAATCCAGCCATGCTATTTACTTGAACAGTGGCCACTAGGACATTCACATTAGTACACAGAGTACAGGGAACAGAACAGCATGTACAGACATTAAATAGGGTACAAATAACTCAAATCAAAAAACCTTCCCCTGAACCGAAAGACACACAACTTTTCCAATAACACTTTATATGACCATCTCACACACAAATTACATCGCGTTTATCTGAAATATTTCTCAGCTGTACATTTGACCTACCACAGATAATAAGGGAAATGAGCACCAGCGCAAACTAGCTCAACGTTATAATTTGCGCACAAAGCAGGTGTGATGCTGCAATCAGACTCTCTTCAGCTCTCTGACTTTTTTATGGCGAGAGGAGGGCAGGATAATTCCTCAGTAGATCTCATAATAAGTCTTGTAGCTCTCTCTCCCCTCGCATGTCTTCACTAGCCAGGAATGCACACTTGATATACATATAAATATCTAAACAATGTTTACCCTGCTACGATGGCATGGAACAGCGAGAGTTATTAAACAACAAAGAGCCTCATTACCTCGCCTCCATGTTAGTTTTGTAAAGTTACGAGTGTATTCTGACACATACATGTTGTTGTGCTTGGTACGAGTGAAGATAGAGACTAAATTGGATTCAGACGTCTTTGATGTCACTGTTTAATGACCTGTGGGCCTATAATGGGCGCATTTCCAGCTTTCCCCCCCTGAGTAATAACAAAGCGGTTAACTGCCTGTTTCACTGCTCACGTAAGAATGTGATGAAAGGAGCTTTATGGTAACTGCCAAACAAATATTCGACGTACATGAGAAAAGAAAAACTCTATCTGTCGACCATTTGGAGTGTATTAGTTATCAGACCTTGTCCACAGGGAAGGAATTACAGAATAATGAGGCCTCGGTAATGAAATATACAGTGGTGCTGGGTCTGTTACCTGTTAAATGATGGCCTTTGAAGCTTTCTGCTGCTTGATATCCAGCCAAATAATCATTTCTCTTTTCGTATCTCTATGTTCTGACTTCCAGAGCAGTAATGACTTGGTACCAAAAGAGACCATAATTGCAGGTAAGAATCTGAGGTGGGGTGTGAATGCGTCCATATAATCAAACCCATAAATCTGTGCTTGGGAGCATACCATCGTTGCTCTTTTGCACACGTACCGTACATGAGACTAAGGAAAGTGAATATTTTTTGGTGTCTTTTATGAGTCAGGGTATATGCAGGAAATGATGAGTGAATTGAGAAATAATTGGTGTGTGACATAGAGGATGCACGCAAACCTTGTACAAGGGGGATCCTTCCCCAAAGGCATGGGATGGGTAAAATCATCAAGCCATGCATGGATGAATGCACAGATGGTCATGATACACCCTTCTAGAAACAACAATAACTTTGGGAAAGCCCTCAGTCACCGTTTCTCACTGTAAACCACCTGTATAGTGTTTTTGCCAACTATTTCTGATGTGTTTGTATTGCGTGCTTTATTTATTTTTCAATGCCAAGGAGTGTCCATTTTAAGGGAACAGCATTTGCATCTTTGTAGGGTTGACAACAGTCCTGAGGAATGTGTTTTAAACATTTTTGTAAGTATTTTTAATTGTCAAATAGTATTTCCAATGCTGACATTAAATTTGGGGCTGAATACTCTTACAAAGTTTTACATTTAGACAGAAATAGACCTAATGGCCGGGTATTTTTAGCTGTGTACCTGTCAATGTGTTACTGTAATGTCTGGTAAATTTTGGACCTGAGGTACAAAGATCAACAAACAGAAGCAATTTCTTCATAAAATGTCACTAAACCTCATGGCTGCGTTAGAACAGACCCAGTGTGTAAAGTCTGGACTATATACTTGTCACTGAGCTAATGTCATGTAAAAACATTTTGTGTCATTTCGTACCTTCAGACTGTGTAATGAAATGGATACACAGCCTAGATGAGGTTACAAGGTTTTTCACAATCAAACACTGCTGCATAATTGTTGATTGTGGCCTCAAGGCAGATTTTTATGGCCGTGTTTATGTTTGCTGTGGCGTGCTGCCACAAAAATAGTCGGTGACATTTTTCTCTGAAAATAAGCTGATTTTTTTTTTCTTTTCTCAGAATACACAGAGCACTCAGAAATGTTGGTTTGTTAATCAAGCTAATTACTTGAACACAGTTCAAAACTAAAAATAAATGTTGGAATTTTGATATTCCATTATAATGTTTTTGAAACTGATTACTGCAATGCTTTTTCAGCAATCATCATTAAAAAAAACTATTAAGCAATAAACTAATAGGAGCACTACATTGCACTACAATTGCTTAGGCACTTTGTTTTGGTAAACCCCAAAAAATAAAATTGCATTTGGCAAACATCAATTTACAATTAAACAGAAGTTTGACATGCTACATAAGTTAATTACTTTGTAATTACACATTCATGCTCGCACTTGTAGAAGTCTTAGCAGATACTTTTTAGATAATTAGAAGTTAGGGGCTGTTCATGATGTCAACACAACATTCTTCAAAATGTCCCTTTTTGTTTTCCTCAGCTGAAAGGAAGGTACAGTATGAAACAATTTTCATTTTTGGGCGAATCTTTTGACCAATTAACCAAAGAATTTAGCTCCAGTTTCTATATTGTGTTTATCAGTTTATGTGAAAATAGCTTTGTGTTTGCTATTATAAAGTCTTTTTATAACGTTTTTTTCTCAGCTCTCTTTCAGCCTCTCCTCGAAACTCTTTGCTCAATTTTTTTTTTTTTTTACTCATTCTCTAATGGAGCATTTGGCAGCTTTGCTCCACAAAGCTCTGCTGTTTTAACAGCCCCAAAACAAACTCATCAGAAAAATCCACCCCAGTGGTATGCTGAGATAATAACAGCTTGCCATGATCTGTCATGATCTGAAATACTTCAGCATATAGGGCTTTTCATACAAACCATGCTACCGCTGTCAACCGAATCGACTGTGTACACAGCGCCCTGAAATATTGGAAAGTTTATCGCACTGAGCAAACCGCTGCACATTCCGTATCAGTCTCTGTGAAAATGTTCCTTTGTATCCAAAAAACATTTCAGAGAACTTTTTACAGTATGCCCATACTTCCTTGCTTTCTGACAGTCAGAGAATGGTTTATGCTTTATTGAGTAAAAAGCATGAGGAAACATGATGAAATGAGATTGTGTGGATATAGCTGTGTCTTCACAAACTTCGACGACATTTCCGAGCAGCAACTTCAGGCAAGTTAATCCTTGTCTTGACAGAGTTATGGATCCTCCCCGTACACCAACTGATCCGACTCTGATCATTTGAAGTGTTAATGGAAGTTCTAGTATATTTTGAAGTGAAGGTAAAGTTGTTGACTTGTCCATCTTGTGGAAACTGGTTGTAACTCTCTTGCCGGGTCCAAAAGAGACTACATTCCCCTTAAGCTTTAAGTTAGCTTCTGTGCTAGCATCTGTGGCTTATACTTCTATTTGGCACAGGAAATTAAACATCTCAATGGAGCTGCCAAATTCGATATTGATCCTTAATAGAACCGTGTTGAATCAACAGTATTCGAAGGACTTCATGACCTGAGCGTTTGTTCTTTTTGGTAATATTAGAATCCCGTGGATCATTTTTTGGCACGACTAGCCTGCCCTGCGCCGCTTTGACATACTGATGATCCAGTCTGTATTTATAAAGCATTCCATAAAAGACAATGGAAAAGAAACAAATCACGTCTTCTCCCAGTGTTTGGGGAAGATCTGAGGGATTGCCTTCTGCTGTAACAGTATCTGTACAAATCTGTCTGTCTTTTGGCTGTCTCCGGACTCCTAATTCACAACAATAACACTCAGACATCCAACATGTAAGAGGCTTGTGTGCTAGTTAAGTTGTTTATTTTGTCTTCTGTCACAAGAATAGAGGGAGAGGAAAAAAATTACACCCAAGCTAAAATATGAGCTTGTCCCATTCCAGTATGTATAAGAAAAACAAGGGGGTTACTTTGTTGCAGCTTAACGTGAGGCAGGTCTTTCTGTGAAGAGATGCAGCATGTTAGTTTAACAGATAAGTGATCCAGGTCTCGGTGCCAAACCTAAACAAATTCCATTTCAGACAGCTCACCTCTACAACTTGTCTCTATCTTTGTTTCTATCTCGACCGCAGTCACTTGAAGTTTAGGGAAGGGCTCAACGAGATTCAATTCATATTTGTGGTTACTGGGATTTATAAAGCCTTTCGTTTCATTGTAGCGAAAACATCGTCAGCTTTTCATCATTGTTGGTGGTTAGTTGACCAAGTAAGAATTATGTTGAAATAAATATATTTATAAACTTATTCCATATCAGGGCTGTACGTGAACTTGTTTTGCACATAGCACCGGTGCTACAGAATTTCAAAGTTTTGTAGCACAGGCCAATCAGTTGTAGCACAAGTTAAGGGTGCGATATGGTAAAAATATCATAGCTCCATTAAGGAATATCATGATTTCATCATGATTCTTTGTCATGGAAAAAACCTTTCAAGGTATAAAATAAAAAAAGACCAGCAGACAGAAGAACAGAAGTCTTAGGCCATAGTGGGCGAAGATAAAAATCTTTGTCGTTATTTTATCTTTGTTATTAGAAATACATTAGATTACAACCACACAGCTGCTGGTCCAAATTTCATAGTATTTTCTTCCCGACTGTCAAAGTCAATGTTAACCAGGTTACACACATTCTTCAAAATATCTTCTTTTGTGTTCAGCACAAGAACCCAATTAAAACAGGGTTGGGAAAACATATGATTGAGTAAATAATAACATAAATGTTTTTTAGTTTTTTTTTTTTGTTATTAAAGGGAACTATCCCTTTAATAACAGCGTGCTTAGTACTGTCCCTTTAAGACATGCACGCATCCTTTCTCTCGAAACGGTTTACTATTACTTTAGATATAACTAGCCGTGATTATATGTAAACCTTGTGTGTTTTTGACAGTATTAGACGCCACGAGACGCGAAAGACAATTTATAAGATCAGTAACGAAATCAGGCGCTGTCTCAAAATGTGCGCCCGCGTCATGTGTACGTGCCCAGAAGCTAGTCAGAACAGCGCGTGAATTAAATGTTTAACCAGCATAGCTTTAAAGCACATGCAATTAATGCACTTATATGATTGAGATAACATTTGAGGTTAATTAATGTCGCATTGTACAAAACATTGATATGGTTGATATGGATTAGGATTTAAGTCTTAATGATGGATAAACTATGGACTTATTTGCATTACTGTATGATTTTTACCTGGACCTGTGTACAGCAGATTACTTCATTAGTACTTTGTAGGGGTGTGATGTACAGGAGTCATTCTGAATGCTGCTTTTGAGAAAGTAGTTCAAATTATAGAATCTTCCAAAAAAAAAAAGGGAGATGTCGTTGGTTTGGCTGATGATTGCTGAAGTCATTCCAGCGTGGGATTTAGAGGGTTCAAACTGTTGCCAAATAGAATGAGTTATATCACAGATTGCATATTTGATAAACTCTCTCTGAGTTAGAAATCTACCTCTTAGAAATGAACATCAGGCTCTGAGAGCTTATTGAATAGAAGAAGCCAGTAATGTTTCCAATGAAAGCCACTGTATGTGTTTAAAGAGTTGCAAAAAGGAACCCACAGTATAATGCAATGTCTCGGGCCTCTCGTTTTTAGGTGAACTGTAACGCTGTGCTCATGGAAACTTGTTGAGAGAGATCAATTTAGAAAGGCTGTTTATTTTTCACAGACCCTACTGGGCAAAATTGACGTAGCACCTGAGAGAACTACTGAGAAGGAGTAATTAAGCAAAGAGTAAAGTCTTCAAGAGGAAATGTGACTGACTGTGTTTGGCATGAGGTAGTGCTGCATGCCACACAAAAGACCCATTCCTTTACTGCTGTGGTGCAACCTGCCTTGATGTCTGGCACCATTTAATAGCATCTTTAGACATAATTTTCCTGTGAGGGTTTGTAAGCAGAAATTATGACTCACTGGATTTTGTTACGTAGCTACAATGCGCTGAACTTAATGCCAACGGGAGAATGATCTGTGGATTAAATATTTGATAAATCACCCAGTTAAAACTTCTCCCAGTGACTCCTCCCATTTTTATATTTGATGAGTCACTGGGAGAAGTTTTAACTGTGTGAAATATAAAAATGGGAGTAGCCATACCTTTTTTATACATCCGCTTTGACGTGTACACTAACCAAACCTAATATTATGATGTGTGCATCATATCCGTAAAAAACAAAAATATGAAAAAACAACAAACATGCATGTCATAATTTCTGTGTTTTTATTCAGCAGGTCAGTGAGAACCAGAGAGTGGACCCTCTTGGATCATGGATGGATTTTGTGAAGAGACCTGTGGGCAACTTTCCCGGAAAATGCAGAAAGCGAAAACGACCACTGGTGCGGAAAATCTTTACAATCACATATTATCATATTTCCAACACATAATCAGCAGTAGCACGAGACAGAGCTGAAATTGTGAGGAGAGGAATTTTCATACACCCGGAATGTCACCTGGAACAATTCTAATTAAGAAAAAATGTAGAATTTAAAATTTTGTTTTAACAAGTTAAAGGAAAATTGTTCACCCAAAAATTTTAATCTACACAGAATTTACTCATATTAAGATGTAGACGAGGTTGTTTCTTTATCAACATTTGGAGTTCCCTTTCGACATTTCACTCATACTGCGTCTGCTAAGACGCATGGGGAAAACTCCCAAACTTTTTTCCCCCTAACTGAAGCCTATTCTAAAACGCCGTTTTATTATCTACTAAAACTGCCCCAGATAGCACACGTACATCTAGGAGACATCTATTTGACGTCTGCATTTACATCTGCAAGACGTATTATTTAGGTT
>JAUYWG010000061.1:10363118-10455061 GCA_034779775.1 Enteromius afrohamiltoni
TTCCCCATGCATCTTAGCAGACGCAGTACTCGTTCCATGTCTCAGGGAACAGTGGTTACGCAAGTAACCTATACGATATTTATCATTGCAGTATATCACTTGCTCACCAATGAATCCTTCTCTGTGAATGGGTGCCATCCAAACAGCTGATAAAAACATCACAACAACCCACAAGTAATCCACATGACTTGTGAATAACGAATACATCAAAGCGATTTATTCTTTACATAAAAAGCATCACTTCTGACCATAATGGAGTTTACAGTGCAAAATAATGCTTCCTCCAGTGATGAAGTCCTTTTCTTGATGTCTTTTAATATTATATAGACATATTTGTTTATAACTGTTTTTAAAACTGTGCTTGATCTATGCATATTTCTCTCCTGATTCAGACAATTTCGAAAGCAATTCAGTGTGTTGGTGCATCACTGAGCAAGTGATATAAGGCTTAATTTCTCCAGATCTGTTTTTAATGAAGAAACAATTCACTTTCACCTTGAATGGCCTGAGAGTAAATCCGTTTTCAGCAAATGATCATTTTTGTTAACTATTTCATCCAGTCAAGGTGTGTCAATTTTTCCCTAAACATATTTTGGCCTAGCATCTACAGTGATTTTTTTTTTTTTCAGCAATATTCATGTTTTTTTTTTACTTGCTAATTCATAAAATAGGTCGCTTGTGATACAAACATCTTTGTGTGCCAATATGAACCAACATGCACCATTGAAAAAGTTTTGCACTTCAAAAAAGCTGTGTCTAAGAATGAACTTTTAATGTATAATTGATCTGTACCAGAGAATATATTACATAACACATTCCTTAACACATTTCAAGTCGTAACTCGTCATTACATAAAGTGAGATGCTCTTTTGAGCATTCAAATAAATTTTAGTCTTGAATAAATTGATTTGAAATTCTCTAACAGTTATATTCCTTTGACTATCAGCCTGGTCCCCCGGGTCCTCCTGGACCTCCAGGGCCTCAGGGACCCCCAGGATCCCCTGGGGCAGAGGTCACTCAAGAGGTCCTGCTGCGAGAGTTCAAAGAAATGATCAAAGGTGAGGACTCACAACACATGTAAAGCCCATTGATGGAGATTTTCTATCACCATCAAGGTGCTACCACAAAGATGGGCTGGACGTTTTTGAGAGATACAGTGCATACAGTCATGTGTCTACTTATGGTCTGCTTGAACAGAGGCCACAGAGAGGCGAGCAGCAGTGGACAGGCCCAACGAACCCAGTCAGCTGCCCACGGCTCTGATTACTCTAGAGAGTATGACCTCCTACAGGAGAATCGAAGAAGCCTTCCACTGTAAACTTAAAGGCCCTGTCATTGTGGACAAAAAGACTCTGGCCGAATTGCAGAACTTTCAAACAGTAAGTGCAGACAGTAAATATATCTTATATCAGTCCATCATAATGGATCTTATTGATCCTAACTTTATAAAATAAACAAATCTAAACAAACCAAAACAAAAACATATTTTCTACACCGATTTAAGAGCCATAGTGAATTGTTTAATTCAAAAACTGAGCTAATTCAATTTACTGAATATTGAATAGAATATGATAGGTAAAACAAATTAACAGTAATGGAATGATTTTGGCTTTTTATCAATGGATATTTTGTCCCAAATCACAGCTAGATTTTTTGCCTTTTTGCTTTGAAAACCAATGCTGGCAAAAATACAGCTTTTACATTTTAAATAGCTTTATAATATGGGGCTGTTGAATGCTCGAATCTGATTGGCTGACAATATTCTAAGGTGTGCAGTTATTTTCTGGGAAAGGCACAGCGAACGTAGTTTCAGGCAGCTTTTGACCACATTTCATGTCCATATCACTTTGCCAAGGGATTTCAGTTACTTCAAAGCTCCTTCAGCATACAACTTAAAATAGCCAGAACCCACAACTACACTGGAAAAACATATAGTAAACAATAGAAAAAGATTATGCATGGAAAGCACGTTCTCTATTTCTCTCGCTCTCTCTCTCCTCACAAATGCATAAACATATAGTTTGGACACAAAAACATACACGTTAAATGTTGTTAGCCCTACTCTGACGACTTTATCAGTAAAATAGTTTAGCAACTCAAAAGCTACATGCCATTTCTCACAAATGAGGAAATAAACAGCAGTGATCCGTGTTGTGGCTGCATCACCACCTCAGCATTATTTTCTAAAAGTTCAACAACCCATCATCAATTATTCCTTACTTGACCAGTATCCGTCTTAATTTTCAGCACTTTTTAATCATCCATTTTACATTGATGTCTTCTGGTTATGGTTATATCTTATTTCAAATAATGAAATCAGTCACAGTTAGGCCTATATCTAGACTTTTACCATCAAATGAACAAAATAATTGCATTTTTAATGTGTTTTATACTTGTGCTGCATGTTGAGCACATCATTGTTAACAGCCCAACAAAAACGAAGGAAACACTGCAAATAAAACTGGGTAACACTCTAAGCTCACACTAATGCTAATTCAAATGAGCATTCCAGCTATTTAGAAACAGTCATTTACAGTAAGTGATACAGCTTCCAAAGTGAACATGTGATCCCCTCGTTGCGGCAGAGGGATTGTTTTTTGCCAGAATGTAAAAAATTCCAGTCTGTTGCAAATAATCCAGATTGGCTTATTTTGTCTTGCTTCCATTTGGCTTCTTCATGGTGACAGTTTTACACAATATTATACACCATTTCAGAATGCTTCCAACCTGTGTGTGTGTGTTTAAAGTGAAGTGTGTGATTTCTCCATCACCACACTGAATTTCAAAATCAATCGGCCAGTCGGACAGATACCGTAACTCCATCCCAATCAGCTTTAAAGACACAGCTGTGTTAAGGCCACCTGTGATTGTAAGCTCCTGATTGACTCTTGACGTGATCGTTAGTGACAAGACATTGGATTGGGCAAATGTTTACTCAGCCAATCAAGAAGGGCATAATCCACCCACCTCCTAAAAAATATATCCTTTTTCAAATGTGCTACATTGCTGTCTTGGTGGTGTACAAAAGGTACTCTGTCTGAGGTTTTGGACGAGTGAGTGGTGTGTTTAAAAATAGACACCATTTAAAACACTGCGCTGTTTGAAGGAAGAGCTTTACCCTGTGGCATTCTGATCAGCCAAGGACACACACAGAAAAACCATGTTTTAGACGCGTATTTTAGTCACGGAAAGAACTGCAATGGATTAATGTGGACAAGATTTAATCTAAGCTCCTATGAGCAATTTAATTCTGCTGATCACCGAGGATTTATGATTCTTACTTTCCGTATTAAAGAAATTATGATCATATAGTCTTTCAGGTCTGTCAAATGGATGAAATAACAGTTGTAAATGTTAATGCAAAGCTTTATTCATCCAAATGTAGAAATAGATGTCAAATGAAATTAAGCTCTTCTCGTGTATCTGTTGGGATCTGACATGTATATGAAAGGCATTCATTGTAAGTGTTCAAAGCTGACAGCACAAAAATGGCAGAACCGAACAGTGTTTAGCGCACTAATCGGAGGACTCATTATAAAAGCGTCTGAGTCTGGAACTCTTGGTGGGTTCTGGAGGCGTAATGCAGAATAATGTGGTCTGGCATGGCTGCAGTGTGCAGTTATGATCAAAAACAGAATCGGAGGATTCTTGGCAGATGTCTACATATTTCTAACCATTTAATGGTTGTGTGCTCCCAAACTGAGCCCTAAAACTGGTATATTTTCAAACACTGTATGCAGAATGCTTGATTTGCATGAATGTTTATTAGAGTGCGGAGAGCAAGAATTCTGCTGAAAAACCTATTCTTAAGATGCTTGGAATGCTCAGCAATTTACAAAGTATGATTTTCAGATAGATGTAGAGTGAAGGATATTGATGGTTATGAGGAGTGTTCATTGTAGGCACTCTGTAATTCTCACCTGTTTCATACCTTCAGCCTCCTGCCAAAGGTGCCTTCCTCAGAGGGACGGGGATGGATCAGTCCACTGGACGATTTACAGCTCCTGTAACTGGAATTTATCAGTTCTCTGCCAACGTTCATATTGGTAAGGAGAGGCTGAAGGGTTCAACTCATCATAATAAACTTTGCAATCTTTTGTTTTCTTACACTTTTTTAGTCTTAGACATGAGATTTGGAGGTATGATTATGATTAGAGGAAACAAACCCATGTTCAAACAATAGAATGCATGAATGAACTGCAAAAATGTACACAATTCACTGTGATTTTTGAAGTCACGTTATACATGGATGGTACACAATATACAGCCAAAAAAATAATACTATATATTAATAATAATGTACATTATATATGTCAGTATATTTTGATAAATTACATTTATTCCTGTCACGGCAAAGACGAATTTTAATATTTTCAATTAATATTTATTATCTATAAATAATACTAATACAGTATGCTGATTTGGTCTTTAAAAATGTATTATTATTTTCAGTCCTGAAAACTGTTGTCCTTCTTAAAAGTTTTGTGGAATCCATGCTACGTTTTATTTCAGGATTCTTTAATAATTCGAAAGTTCAACAGAACATTTACAAAATATTGATAAAACTAAATGCCTTTATTGTCACTTCAGATCCATTTAATGTATTCTTACTGAAAACAATATTAATAAAAAATGCTTACTGACCCCAAACTTTTGAATGTGATGAATATTTAGATTTTAGTTTATAAAAAAATGTTTGGATAAAATTGTCTGACAAATACAGTAGAGGGATTAATTGAAAATTCACTTTATCTGCTATATATATATATATGAATGCATGGAGTGCAAATTAATATTTCAGTGCCAATTCTATCAGGAGATGCCATCATGTAATGGATGTGTTTCAGACTTGGCACTTTCTCAACAGATGGATTGCATTCCCCTGTAACTTACATTCCAACCGTGCTGCATTTGTTTGCTGAGATTGAGGGTGTCTTGCACAATCTTGCATGTTTAAAAAGCTAAAAAAATGTGTGCCGTGCTTGAAAGCGCACAACCGTACTTTGTTTTTGTTGGTTGATGCTCTAAAGAGGGGGTCCAGTGATCCCTCATCCGTCCTTTCAGAGGCAATGCTTATGTGGAGTTACACTGAAATAAGCCCCAGGGACTCTGAATGCAAAACTCTTCTAATCTGTGGCGCCGCCATGCAGCTCCGGGAAAAGGATTTTGGCTCTTTGCAGTAGATTGTGGCAGAAAATCAACATCCCCAAACAAATTCACAAATCCACTGCAGACTTATAGAACAGACCAATATTTAGATGCGGCTGGAGGTCAAACATGACTGGCTGTGGCATCGTGTGCTCCACATACAAAGCTCTGTCAAACAACATTTCAACAGCTTTTACTCTTCATACAACAGTTTGTAGTGCATGCCTGAAAAGTATTCTCAGGAAATATCATTTTTTGTACTTTGTGTACTTTCTTGCAGACCACACTGAGGTGAAGAAAAGTAAGAACCAGCTGAGAGCCAGAGATAATGTCCGAGTTTTGATCTGCATTGAATCACTCTGCCACAGATATACGTAAGTTTTGCTTTATCTCACATTAAAGGGATAGTTCACGCAAAAATTAAAATTCTATCATGATTTACTGAGCCTCCAAAACTGTATGAAGTTATTTCTTCTGTGAAACATTTTAATATTCTAGCTTTTATGCCATTCAAACAAGCTTAGTATCACCCAGATGGTTCACCCAAAATGTACCTGAATCATAATTTACTCACCCTTATATCTTTAAATAGACACAAAATTTACATAAAAGTATCATAAATGGGGTTTATACAACTACAGTATTCTATATAAGTCTATGAAGCCCACAAAGGAAACTAACATGAGATGGAGTGGAGATAAATGTAATGCTTTTATGTTCCCCAGAAACTGTTTACTCGCAAAAATTTTATGAAGCAGGAGGAGAAGCTATATTTTAGTGCTTTTGTGAGCAGATGCAGGTAATGCAGTACTTTTGCAAGAGAACGCAAAAGTTTTGTGAATGAACACAACGTTTCTCAGGGATCGCAAACATTTGGCGAGCAAACACAAAAGCTTTCAAATATTTTCCTCCAACAATGTCCCTGCAGACAAGTCCTATAAAGTCATACAATAGGTTTGTGTGAAAGCCGACTAAAATGATTATTTACTGAAAAGCTATTGAGAGAAGCAGTGATGTTTGATTCATGAATGAACCAACTATATAATTAAAGTGCTGGAATATTAGTGCGTTTCCAACTGGCCACACAGAGTTTCTTGCGATTTGTGTTGATTTCAGGTCTTTCTGTCAGACTTAGTGTCAGTTCTGTTAGCCGAACCATCCAGGAGAAAATCTGACACCAGCAATTTTGTTAGAAAAGTTATTATGATTGCATTATGTATAATTTACCCTCAAGTAGTCTATTTATTAACATTCGATTTCAGACCCGTTGTCCACAGACCACATCCACATCAATATAAATTCATGATTCATATATCGCTTATGATGAAAATGAGTATTTTTCTTGAGCTCCTTTCTACATTCAGAGCATGTGGTTTTTATTTCAGTGGCTTAAGCGTGTGAGTGCATGTCATAAAAATCCGCTTTCACAAATCAAGCAAAAATAAATTTACTTAAACGAAAAGAGAAAAAACGAACTATACATGAGGTGGGAATAGGGGTGGCAGATCAGCCTAGAAGTCTCTTCCAGTATTTGCTGGTTGTTAGCGCTCTTTTGCTCTTAGTGAGTAACGCTTGGGCTGTAAAGCATGTTGTCTGTTCTAGCTTGTGTGGAACCAGCAAGGCATTTCCTGTGTTAAAGTGGAGCAGGCCTTTAAAAAATGTCCTCTCACCTTCAGTCTGGTGTTTGTCACCTTAGTAACCTTTACTGCCACCTTTGATCCCTGGGGTCCCTGTTGGTCTTCTTAGCAACAGTACTGAAGGGTAATTCCTAAAATGTATTGCTGCTAAGTGTTAATAGAGACCTTTAAAGGAAAATTGTACATTTTTTAGGAATGTACTTCTATGTATAACGAAACAAACATTGTTTGAATAACCTTAACACTGTGCAATGACTTCACTAAGCAAATTAATGAATTAACTAAATTAATTAATTATATTGGAATTATTTTAGAATTACAATCATTTATATTTGGCTAAAAAAATAAATAAAATAAAATAAATTAAATTAAATTGAGTGGAAGGCTCAAACCAATGCTTTATGTCTTTATATCTTGGATAGGGGAATTTGTGAACTGCCATATAAATTTTACGCAAGTTGTCCACGTAAACCATTTTTATTTTTTTACCGTAATAGATCCTTGGAAATGATTGTCGGCCTTGAGAGTAACAGCAAGATATTTACAGTATCTGTCCATGGACTGCTGGAACTTCAGGTAAGAATTAATTAAACACACTCCACTCAGTTTAAAAGAATAGTTCAACCAAAAATGAAAATTACACCATAGCAATCGTAAGTGTATATGACCTTCTTCTTTCAGACGTTTTTAAAAAAGTGTATCCTGGCTCTTCCAAGCTTGATAATGCTGTTGGCAGATTGATGGGTTCTTGTTAACAAGACTTAAAATTATAACTTGAATTGGCTTCTGTATATATTAGAGTTATGGACCTATGACTCGACATATGACACAACTTCATGAGCCTTTTAAATATATAAATTGAAGTAAAGCGTGATGCAGATTGACACTGACTTATGATGTGATGTTTTCTTTGTCACAGGCTGGGCAGTACACCTCTATATTTGTGGACAATGCAGCTGGAGCATCGATCACAATACAGAATGGTTCAGATTTCATGGGCATGCTGTTGGGGGTATAGCCTTGTTTTACAGCCAGACTATATCTGGCAGGCCACGTAAGACTGCATAGCTCCTCTTTGGACTATCATCCAGCACCATATATCCTCATGAGACAATATGTGACTGCTACAAAGCTCTCAGCTTGCTCATGGATGAGACACGGACATAGTAAAACCCTCAAAGCAGGGACAGTTGGATGCAAAACTGAAAGACTTTACAGAGGACAGTCGTTCCACATCTGCCTCTCTCATGTGCCGTCTACAATGAGGTTTTTACCTCTTCAGAAAGATCCGTTCTCACTCACCATGTCCTATTTTGTGATTTATAGATGTATACAAAAAGATTTTTGTATTTTGACATTGTGTTGTTATGTCCTTCCTCCTAATTAATAGTGTTTATACAGAATGTTTATATACACAGTTTGTTTTTTTATGGTGAGAGGTTTTCTACAATACAAGAGCTGAACTATTTTGGATTTATCTTGAAGGAATATTTTACTCTAAAATGAAAAATTGTTACAATTTCTCACCCTCAGGCCATCCAAGAGGGGTTTGTTTCTCATTGAAACGGATTCTGAGAATTGTAGCATTATGATGGATCCTCTGCAGTGAATGGGTGCCGTCAGAATGACAGTTCAAAAAGCTGATGAAAACGAATCCTTCAAGTTTGCTGATGTTAGGTTTCTCAAAATTTAATTCAGTGAAGAAACAACTCATCTTTGATGGCTTGAGTGAGGCAATCATCTCATTTTTGTGTTAACTATTCCTTCAAGGATTTTGTGGTCTTTAGAGGTGTTACGCAAAGCACCTCCTCTTTTGCATATATGCCTATATTTTTTAATATAACAAGCTAGACAACGTTTTATTTACTATGCAGCTCAGAAAAGCATGTTGTAGTGACTTGATTATTGATAAAAGAACAGATTTTCCATTATACTTGGCCAAAAGAAGGAAACAGCCAAATACAAGAAAAGAAACTAAATTAATGACTCAGTCTATTTTTATGTCCAACAGCTAACAGTCCAAAACAATAGCGTTTATCAAGGAGTGTGTGTGGATGTGTGTTTGGAAAGCTACTGCCATGATCGATTAGATGTTAGAGTCCTGCTGAGATCTCATTTTGTTTACTGCAATGCCAAATACGTCATCTGAATGCTCTGTTTTTCACATCTCCATGGAAGTTTATTTGTGCTTTCTTTCAGATGTGTTGCTTTACTTGCTTTCCTTCATTGCCCCCCAAACGTAATTTTTATTAACTTCAGTAAATAGAGAAATTCCAATGCACATATATTTTAGCATATGTACCATTTTCCATACAAATTATTTATGTTTAAATGTATCTGCCAGTTAAAACAGATTTTTTTTTTTTTATTGGCTTCTAGCCTTCCAGTAGATCTCAATACAAGTGAAAACAATGTAAGCAAACCTGTTTAAATATACAGTATTTGCTTGTATTGTGGTGTAATGGAAATTAAACTATATTCAATAAATGTAAAATATATCTTTTCACCTGGGCACGCTTGCGGTTGACTTAAAATCACTTTTATGAGCTTTGAAATCTTGCTAACGTTCCTAATTCTCTGCTCGATAAAGCAGGCAGGACGTAGTCCCGGTGCCGCACGATGAAGCTCATGGAAAATATTCTTTGGAGCGGTAGTGTGGAAAATGCTTTTTTTGCATCATTTGCATTGTAAATAATCCAGGATACCTCAAATACCTTGGCAAACAAGAGCACGTCTGACAGACTGATGGTGGTACAGTATGCCACCTGGGCACACCAGAAACCCAAGCATTCGAGTGTCATTCAGATTGTCACATGAAAAAACAGCACTCACACTGCGCAGATAAATAATGTTTTTTTTCTCTAGCCCTGCGGTTTCACAGAAGCTGCTGCACCTTCAAGCCTCATCTTTAGTCAATAGGCCTTTTGCTTTTTTCTTTTCTACTTTCACTCTGAAAAGATGGTAAAACAAGTAGTTTTCTGACGTGTACACATTAGTCCCTAAAAGGTATTATTCGAAGAGGTAGCTTTGTATGTTTTTTCTTAGTTTTTGAGAACCAAAACTGTTCAAAACAAAACAGATGCTGTTAATTCATTTCATTAAGGAATTAATTTTCATTATAAGCCAATTCCACAGCTTTGTAATACAATGCATTGTGGTTACATTATCAGTCTTCTGTAAAACTGTCTGCTGAAGTGTTATTTTAGTATTATTTATACAATCATAATTTTTGTAATAATATTTTGAATGGACCATTGTTATATTTTTAGCTCTAAGTTACTATTGCATGCTTTTGTCCTTTTTCCTTTATTTTATTTCAGTTGTAGTTTCTGTTTAATTTTTGTTAGTAATTTTAGTACTTAATCTTTTAATTAGTTGCAATAGCAAAAAAACCTTTCAATTAGGTTTCATTTGTTTAACTTTAGTTAATAATAATGAACAATACTTTTGTGCATAATGCATTTGTTCATCTTAGCTAATTTCAACATCAAATTTAAGATCAAAAGTTCCATTGGCATTTTAAAGGAGATGCCCCTTTTTTATTTATATGTCATATAAGGTATGTCACGTGTCCCCAGTATGTAAAGTTTAAAAATACACACAGATCATTTACACCGTTTATGTGCGTGTCTCTTTAAATGCAAATTAGGTGCTTCTCACTGCCCCCTTTACCAGATTAGGGCTGTGCCTTTAATTTCTGCAAAAACAAACATTTAGTTTTGTCTATCATGCTGAAATTGGGCATTTTATAGCTATGTCAGTTTAAATTTCTGAGATAAAAGTAAAACATTTAATTTTCGTGTAGATAAATGCATTACCAAACCGCTACATTTCCTTTTGTGCATACATGACTGGATTTTATATGGGTTTATATGCACCTTCAAAAAGCATGTATGCTGGTAATTGATTTAATAAGAGTTGTTTCATGATGTTTAGCCAACAGAAAAAAAAAATCCAGCTAATAAGTGATGAAGATTCAGTCTATTTTTGTGTCCAGGTCTGTAACGGTTTAGCAACAGCTTGACTAAATAAAGCCCTTATTATGTGAAAAATGTACACATAAAAGACTCCCAACACTTGTGACAATTTTGCACCACTTTTCTTTGCACTTAGGGATAATAACTGAAACCTGAATACTAGTTACACAGTGTCTGCAGGTAATCTCTTTCAGCTGTTATCATTATCAGCACTGACCAGTAGCCGCAGCACATATTAACCATCCCACATTCACTTCAATCCACTTACCACACTGAAACAGATTGTATTTTGCAAGCTTACGTTCATTAATCTGCATTTGGAGGATATATTTCAAGGACTTCCTTTGCTGTTTTGATATATACTGGAGATCGCTTCGCAAAAGAATGAGTTTTCAAAGTAAATAAAATAAATCGAGTCTAACTTTACTGATTAAATGAGGGTTTCCTATTATGTAGAACACATCAATAAATGTAAGGCCTTCACATTTTATGCTGCAGCTTTTTTGTATAAGGCTGTTTAATATATGTGAGTTATGCTCTAGACACGATTACTAGACATGGCTTTTTCAGTCCGATGTTTGAAAACATAGACAGCTAAACTCCTTCACAATTTAGTTGTAGATTTATACTGCGGTTATTGGAACATGTGGTTTTAAAAACTAACTATGCTTTGCCTGGCATACAAACTTTTGGCTGAAGGACTGCATGGCCATTTTCTTAAAATAACATTAATTGGAGCACAGGAACATGTGGTTAAGAACACTAATGTTGCCGTGCACTTTTAAAGAGAACTAATCAAGTTTCTTCACTCTTTTATAAGCTCTTAGAATCGACTGAGAAGAAAGAGTGCAAATGCGAGCGTACCACAAAACCGAATACTAACAATAGAGAATTATTATTTATTAATCGATCAGAACTAATATCAGCTTCTGTCCTTATATTAAATAAGGCTTACAAAAGTTGTGAAAACCTTTTATATGCATGATTTTAATACATATTTTGTGTAATCAACTAAAAAATAAACATAAACCATTTAAATTATTATACATTTTCTACCCACATTGAATCATCGTGTATTTTTTTCCCACCACAATAAATGGTCCATCACAATTTATCAACTGAGATTTGCTAGAAAATTTCAGGTGAAATTATTTTTAGTACAGAACCCAAAAATTTTTTTTTTAAATACATTTTTGGGTTTTTTTATAGTCATGAAATAGCTGCAACAATGGCCAACATCATTCATTCAACAGTTCTGTTTAAATCTTTGTCTTTGTATTCAGTGGTTTTATATTAATGTGTAATTTGGCGGTGGCCCTTAGCTTCTTTTTTTATTCAGAGGACTTAGTTCATGCATATTGCCATTAATAATTCTCAAATAATAGGTGTACCATAAATGCAAAGTCTTTGTCTTTTTGTTGTTATGTTGTGTTTTAAATATGTTTAATGACAGCTATGTGAGCATGCTTCAACTCATTCACCATCCCAATGTGCAGCGCTCAGAGCCTGCCAAGGCAGTTGCGAAACCACCTTGCACCACAAACTCTCTGACAGGAATTTCCCATTGCCCCATTATCAGCATCAGACAAGCTGAGTGATCCCAATTACCTCTTGCCCAAATGCTAAGAGCAACTTTTTTTTTTTTTTTTTCAGAGAGGAGAGTGAACGTTTATGAATGGTTCCATTGTGAATGTGAGGTTTCCTTGTTCACTGAACACTGTATAAACAATCACAGCGTATGGCTGTAGCCTATAGGTTTTAATTAATAGATTCCTCATCCTCAACAAGAGGACAGGTAGGAAGATAACAGCACAGACACGCAGGGATTGACTCCAGAGATAAAATGAGGCACCGTTAGATGCTTAACAGTCTTCCTATTCACAAATCTATGCCTTCATTGTTGAACTGTAAAAAATGTTCAAAAATGTTCCTTCATAAAATAATAACAGCAGCTTTTAAAAGTATCAAGAAAAAAAAAACTAAATATACAGATTTAATTTATAAATATTATACAAGTATTCATTTTTGTAAAAATCCAAAACTTTTGAACTGTAGTGTTAAATATAATTGAATTTTCTGAGGTTTCTAAAATGATGAAACCTCAAAATATGAAATATTATTTAAAGTAATACAGCTACTTTTTGCAACATTACTATATTTAATATGTAGGCTATTTAAGGAATACACACTTAAAAAAATATTTGTAAATATCACAAAAATAAAAACTTATATTAACTTAATAAAATCATCATTGGACATAACAAAATTAATAAGTAACAATCCAACAGTTTATTTTATTTCAAATGTTCTTGTTCAGTTTAAGTATGTTTTATTATTAAAATTAAGCATTTAATAATAAATTTCACATGTTTTCATATTTTTGGTACATTTAAATGAAAATATTTGAGAATGCAGTAATAAAACCTGTCAGTTTTAAGAACAGAATGATTGCTTATTTTCTGTTAATTTTATTCGTATTTTGCATCAACTTTTATAATTTCTGTGGCTATTGTGATCACGTGTACAACAGCAACCGTGCTCAACAATGGGAAATCTGCTTGCTGGTCACAAGAAAGAAGACTTAAAACACTTCAAGACTCCTTTAAAATGCAGGTAAGTCGCCAGTTTTCTTAAGTTAACGATATATCGGAAGGTCGCAATCATTTCTACAATCATTGTGACTTTGTAGGGCCTTTCAAACGACCAAATATTTACATACAAAACGGTTAATACAACTCAGCGACTTTAAATGTATGTAAAATTAGTCATTTTTTCATGTTTAAATGCAACATAGTGTGCCCGTGTATGGGACTTGATTAAATAAATTAATCTAATTAATTTGAGGCTTTGTAATTAAATCGCATTTTAATCGCATATAAATATTTGACCTGAGAACAGTGAGAAGTAAGTTTTTTCATATGGATTTAGTATACCATTGAATAATGACTGAATACATAAGCTTAAGCAACAAAATATTGTTTATTTTTGTTCAACCAAGTCCAACAGACCAGTGCAATATTGCCATTAAGTGTAGCAATAGGATATTTAGAAATATAGTAGCCTACATTTCAGAAATTCAGGAACCCTATAGGTGGGTAGATCTTCTGTAAACTGTTTTTTTTTTAACTAGTACAAATTTGGCAATATTTCCCAGCAGCAGCTCACACTATCTTCAATCACAGGCAACTGATCTTGTTCAAGGATCAAAAAATTAAGTATTGCACATAAATAAATAATGAATGGATTACCTACCGCATTCATCATTATTGCTCTTTCAAATTCCACTCTGTGTGTGCGTGCGCGCACCCATGTTGCCTAGTAATTCTCATTTCTGATTGGCTGGTAGTTATGAACTCGGCAGAGAACTTAACATCGTATGCTTGTGCCTCGTCTATTAATTGTATATACAAGTTATAATTATCTTTTACTTTTCAGCGTGAGAAATACAAGGTGTGGCGTGAGAGCGTGTGAACTGGCTGAAATGCGTGTGTCTCACGGTGAATAAGTGAGACTTGAGGGCCCTGCTTCAAGTACATTCAGAAAATTGGTGCATTATGGGATATTGAGTCCAGTAAGCAACAGAGAGTCCGAAATGCAGCGTACATCATGAATCCTGCTTTTAAGACCGCCGGTCTGTCTTATCCCAAGTCTCTACGCTACACTTATAATAAGTGCTTATATTTGAAACGCTGCGGAGTAACACATACCTGCATGGATCGCCACAGACATAAACACGGAGAAGTAGCTCCGGTTAGAAGGTTCTTCGTCAGCTTTTCCTGGTTTAGATATCCCTGCCATTATTGGTCCTTTTATGATTGGATATCTTTATTGGCTACTGAAATGCATCGAAGGTTTAAATATCAATTAAAACGTTTTCCCCCGTAGCATTTTCACTGTTTTTTACAGTAAAATCAGCCATTTTTTACAATGTATGACAAGCCATTTTAAGGAAGTGATAGCATTATGTTAGCATTATATCAGCATTATACCTGACAGCATAAAAAATTCATGGTTGTATACTATTATAGAATTGACAGCTTCTGAAACTTGCTCTATGAACATAGTTTTTGGTAAAAATCTTCTTTCACAATATAGCTAAACCACCAAGTCCCAGTGTGGTTTTATTGTTCACTTCTTTGTGTTTTTATTTCATTTTATTTTTTTGACGGATTGAATTTGCAAAAAATATTTAAGATAGTTGTGAAACCAACTACCCAGAGAAAACAAGCATTTGTACTTGGACTGACTCCAAACCTTATAGTTAAGATATATTGTAGCCCAAGTGAGAACTAGCCCCAGCATTTCTTACACTACTATGTACCACATGACCAAACCCTAAAGTGAGACACAAAAAGTGTTTCTGGACATTATACAAGACTATGGACGTTTGGAATGAGCCATAGTTCTCTACTATTGCTCCAAATTTCCTATTTGTCAGCATTTCCAAACAAGGCCACCTGTAGAGAGCAGAGCAGACAGAGAGACTCTCTCCCTGGGCGACGCTGAGTCCCTGTATATTATGTTTTGTGCATGCTTCAGATTTTTTCATGGCAACCCGAGTTACTCTAAACAGCTCTGCGCAGCCCCAACCCCACTGATACCAGTCGCCACCAAACACAGCGGTTTCCATGCCAACGGCTCGATCATGTCTCGTTTTGGTCCATTGGGTGAAAGATTGGATGAAGTAAAAAAAAAAAGCCTAAAACTGACTACGACAGGGATATTTCAAGTTGCACATTGCTCAATTTGTCTGAAAAGCACTCTTTTTGTTTATTATAACTATTAGCATTATTATTTGTCTGCCTGTCTCTAAGTCCCCACCTGGCAACATAGCTTCTTTCTTTTCTTTTATCCCACTCTCTTTTTAACCCCACTTGTATTTGTGGTGTTCTGGATTATAAATGAGCCTGACAAGTCTCTCCAAGCTTACGTTTCAATGTGCAGCACTGTAAAGCTTTGGAATGAGCAAAGTACACAGACAGTGAGCAACGATTAATTTTCCTATAAATTGTGAGCGGGAGCTATTGCTCAGACAAGGAGGCTCCGGTAAGACACTGAAGGCCTTGCCAGGAATGAGAACGATGCTCCTGTCTCTGTCTATTCCTCTGTCTTATTCTGCATGCAGAGAGAGTGAAAGAGACAGCGGGGGATAGAAAGGCGTGTCTACTATCATGTGCTGTGAAAACTGCTTACCTGATTTCCAGCATCATTAAAACCAGATGGGAAGTATTTATTAACATTTTGACATTACTAATCAAAAAAGACATTGATTTGACTTGTTCTGAATTTTTAGGATTCCCATGGATATCTTCTAAAAGACGCACTACTAAGACTAACATTTAAACAATTTTATAATTCAATCTTTTAAAAAAGTATCTATATCTGTCCCACAAACACTAACAATGTAAAGGCACCATGTTCACACAACAGGCAACCTTAGTTAATAATAATAATAATAATAATAATAAAACATATGATTATATTATGTCAAAGAATTCAATATAGAATGTTATATATTAATATAAATATTTTGTAGCTATATATACATTGCCCTCCGAAAAGAAAACACCCCTGGCAAAGTGTGGTTTTGGATGATATCAGCATAAATCCTTATCATTTTTTGGTGCAAATGCTAAAGTAACGATATTATCTTTGAAGACCAGCAATAATAATTTTCATTTTGATTACATAATAATGGCAATATATACATGTCAAAGTTGAGCTACTATGGCAAGAACTGTACAGTGATGTCTGTAAGAAGTGTCCAGTAACCAGTGTGAATCATCTTTGGGCAATCTTTCAAAAGGCTTGGAGTAATATATCAAGTCAATGTTTGAATAAACTGACAGCTCGGATGCCCAGATTATGCAGAACTGTAATAGCGGTTTATGGTGGATATTTTGATGAATCGAAAATATAAGTATTTTGTGTATGTATATAAATAATTATGGTATATTGGGGTATATATTATGGTAAATCTGCACACATATACACATATCATGTATTTTTATTTATTTATTTTTTACATTTAAATACTTATTCCTTAAAAATGTGACCCAGTTTTGATAGTTTGCCCAATGCTGCTTTATTACCAAATATATTTTTTGATGAACTTTGATGAATATAATTAATGTTTAATGTTTAAAAAAATGTAATTCATCATATAATTATGCTGTCAAATTTTTGAATTGTGAAAACATGTTACATTCTTTGTTTTATAGAGCGTAGTGTGATTTTACAAAAGCAAATACAAATCATCTTACAGTTATAATAGTTACACAACCACAACTCCAGCTGGCATTCATCTCCATTTTCATAATCTCTCCGACTCCAAAACTGCAAAGTAACACCCTGAGGAAAGAATGGTGAAGATACATTATGAATCACATAGCGGCATCATTAGGTTAATTACCCCACAAACGCACAGCGACTGGGCATGTTCACTTCAGAACGGCGACTGCGAGACGTGATGACACTGGCTGTCTTTGAGAGCGTCCTCATAATTGCTCTGTCTCTGACATGCATCTGTCAATGACACACTGCTCACGTTAATGCCCTTCTGTCCACAAAAAACAAAGGGGAAGGGGGGGTTTTGGTACTTCGGGGATTGGACAGGTTGCCCCTCGGAGACCGTGGGAGGCCCGAACTGGAGCCATTGGTTTAGATTGGTATCGTGTTAATGGTTCCCCAGACTCCTAGACCCACACTGGAAAACCGTAAGAGCCTGAAGAATGCAGATCTCCCTGAATCAATGTCACAATTAGAGACAATTTCACATACAGATTTGAGTTAGGCATCCAGACTCAATATGCCTGTTGGAACGTGGCCCTTCTCATACTGCAGTCATCGACAGTGTTTCATCTATGCTGTTTAACAACTCCATTTTGGCCACAGTATAAACTGTGAGAGACGTTCCATTTAAATAACATCCAGTGATACATTCATTATGTGGAATGGTCAGGCTGTAACTTCCCACAGACCTCCAGTGTCCAGGAGCAGCCATCAGTCATGCTCTCCGCTCAGCGCCACTGTGCTGGGCCGTTATGAGAAACATGTCAAGCATCTGTGATGAGGAGACAGGGATAGAACTAATAGCACTAATCAGAGTAAATCTGCCCCTATTATCTCAGCTCTGAGTGATAAGACAAGTGGAGGGGCTATGGTTCCCCGCCACAGACTGATGGGAAAATGCAATGCTGAACTTGCCTGGATGATGGAGTAAACAAATTTCTGCTCAAAAATGTTCACATTGTCAGCATAATACCTGCACTTCAATGACTCACGAAGGTAAAATGAGGTTGGTTACCCTTAATTGTTCATTTTAAGGGTTAGTTCATCTAAAAATGCAAACTAGCATATGATTTACTCACCCTCAAGGCATCCTGGGTGTGTATGATGTTCTTATTTCAAACAAATCCAATCCGAGTTATATTAAAAATGTTCTGGCTCTTAAAAGCTTTATAATTGTTGTTCAACAGTGCAAAAGAAGTCAGAAAAAATGCATCTATCCATAATAAACAGTGAAGAAATGTTCCTCATTCAATGCTCCTGTAGCAAAGCAATGCATTTTTGTAAGAAAAATATCCATATTTAAAATGTTGGAAAGTTTTCTCTTACGTCCGATGACTCTCGTACATGCAAGCAGATCTGGGCGGATGATGTAGGATGAATGCGTAGTGCAAGAGGAGCAATTGTGGTTAAAAACTGTATACAATTTTAATATATATATATATTTTTTTAGAAAATGGCAGGTTGTTTGGCTAGATAGGACCCTTATTCTTAAACTGGGATTGTGTAGAGCCCTTTGAAACTGCAGTTTGGAACTTCAACCTGTTGGCGCCGATTGAGGTACAGAGAATAATCAGGGAATGTTGTCATTAAAAACCTTAATTTCATTTTAATTGAACAAAAGAAAGACATGAACATCTTGGATAACATGGGGGTAATATTCAGAAAGTGAATGAATTTAATTAAATAATCCATTAATTTATCTTTTACAAAAGGTGTTTTAGTAAATTTCTTTGTCATTAGAAAAGGCATTAGAAATGTTATTTGTTATATGTGTGTGTGCAAAATAAAAGCTTCATAAGTCATATTACAATATCATTATTTTATATCATATTTCCCTGCTTTTTATCATCATGATAACATCAATAATTTAAAATAAATAAGGTACTTTTTACTTTCAAACGACATTGACGTTTACAACCAGCGATCACCTACAGACATTAACTCAGCTTTTCCTTTGAAACAGTTGATTATGAGTTCCAGGTTACTCCAGAGAAAAGAAGGAGTAACACAGGAGTGAGATGGAGACAGCCAGAAGGAGAAAAATCTGAAATATTGCCTTGTCTGGTTCATAAAGTTCAACGTCAACAATCCAAATGGATTTCTCATTCTCCCGTTGGTGATGGTATGTGGTGTGGTTTGACACGGCTTTGTGCAGCCCCCGTACACACAAACTCCCCCTTCAGCCTCTCAGCCAACCACCGCACCATCACTCAATCCGCTCCTTGTTAAAGAGCTCATAAATGTCAAAAATATCAGAGCCATTACAGCAATACCTCCATTTATGCTCATTTTAGAAAGTGATATTCTGATGGGCGATGATGGGGTGTCTGCTGGGTCATTTGGATGAAGAGTCACTCAGCTTCCCTCTGTCGATGCCTCTCAGCTCCTGCCGCGATGAGGCTTGTGTCTTTCATTAAAGATAAAGGGATAAAAATGAAATATATTTGACCACATAACTGTCAAACTTGAATTTTTCACAACGTTTTGCACAACGTTTAACTTTGGCTTACCACTGCCGGCTGGCTACATTTCCTCAACATACCGGAGTAGATTTTTTAGTCGCCGAGTTGAAAGTGAGATCACAGCCAGGTGAGAATATATTGAGGCTGTGGCTTATTTCTCCATTTGTACCAGCTTTGCAGCTTATAATACGTCCATCCTCTCCACAGGGTTGCAACAATCAGAGGGATTTCCTTAAAATCCATTGCAAGGGAGTTAAATGAAGTGCATGTGATAATTCTATTAACATAGCTTCATTTCATGTATTAATATTAGGGACATGTGGAAAATATGACGTGTATTTTTACATATGTATGTTCATTTTTCTGTTGCAAGGTGTTACATGAAGTGCCTGTCATAATTCTGTTAACATAGCTTGATTTTTGATATATTAATTTTAGGGACACTGGGCAATTATTTAACATGAAAAGTATAAAAAAACTCTTCAAAAATTGCTAGTAAAGTTTTCAAAAAGTTACAGTGAGTAACACTGAATTACTGAGTAATTTCTTTTCTACAAGAAATGTAGAATTTCATGTTCAACATGTACAGTTTACAATGTACATCTTCTTTTTTACTTTAGTTTATTTAAAAAAAAAAATTAAAAATTATTTATTTTTACATGTACGCTTATTTTTCCGACTGCACTTAAAAAAAAAAAAAAACTAAAAAAAAAAACTCTAGCTTCTAAATAAAACCACTTGAAGGGAAAAAAAGAACATTTATGGACATTATTTTCCCAATGTGGGACAGGTTTACAATCTCACGCTGGCAGAATATATTCCTGAAATAAACTTTCCAGGCTCTGGGAGTGAAAACAACTCCTTTTCTTTAGTGAGTGCTACTGGCCTCAGCCTGATATTCATCAGCTGGGATAACCTCTGACCTCTGGAATCATGTGATGCTGAGTGCTGGGGATCCTGCTGTAGCCAGACAGTCTGACTGTGTAGCAGCATCTCTTTCTTGCTTACATGCCCTCATCTTTCTCTTTTCCCCTCTATCTCCCCTCAACGCCCGCTTCCTCCCCCATCCTGTGGTTAGGCTCAACAATATCACTATGTGTTTGCTTTGTAAATATTCTTTCACACCACCATCTCTTAAAAGACTTCAGCTCAAAAAAGAAAACTGTCATACTGAGTTGGGTGGACTATCATGTAGTACTATTTTTCACTGCAAAAAGGATCTATTCTAGCCCGGTTCCTTTATCCTTATGGGCCAGTCTTACTAATTTAAAGGGATAGTTCAACCAAAAATGAAAATTATCCAATGATTTAATCACCCTCAAGCCATTCTTAAGTGTATATGACTTTCTTCTTTTAGACGAACGCAAGTAATATTATAAAATTTCCTGGCTCTTCCATGCTTTATAATGGCAGTGAATGTGATTACAGATATGATGTCCAATAAAAGTGCATAAATCCATCATAAAAACTACTGAAAAATGGTAAAACTCAACTTTCTAACTCTGGGGGAGAATGAGCCTTCGACCTATTTCATCATATCCCAAATTAGGAAATAATTACAATGCCGTCAAGGATACGAGAAACAAAAATAATTAGTTTACCTCCATTCTTTTGTTCGTTTGTCAAGAGAAAGCTTCGTCTTTACTGCGCTGTAACAAAAGTTCATCATACCTCCTTTTGCAAATATTAGTAATCTCTAAATCCTGACGAGACTTTTTTTGTGCCACATTTGTTGTGCCCGATCCATCATTCCCTTAATTCTGAATAACAACTGCGGTTGCGATACTGTTAATTGTATTATGTAGCACACACTGAACAAACTCTGAAGCATTCCACATATATTAGTCATATTACAGTACTAGCGCTGAAAGCAGGGCTGTTTGGAGTAGAGCGTGAGACAACATGTTTGGCTGTTGAGCCCTGTTGTGGATAGCAGTGCTGGTGTAATTAGTGCTCGGTGATATAATAGTACACAGTCACACCCCCCAGCTCCTCACAAAGCCTTTCAGATCGAGAACAAGCGGAGCATTGGCAATATGACATTGAGGTCTCAGCCTGGCCAAAAAGCCTGGACGCCCCATGACGGCTGGCCATTGACCAGCGGCCCATATGAACCCACAAGTGGCTCCCAGCTGTAGCGGTGCCTAAAAAGAAGTGCTGTGCTTAACTTGCTTCAGCCCACTTGCTTGTCGGAGAACATGTGTGAGGTACGAGGGAACAGGTTTGTCTTTGATGAGAGAGTTTGTTTTTGGTTCTCAGTGAGGAGAGAGAGGTGGCGTAGTCTGGCCGCTGACGTAGCCTGCGGGACAGCCGAGACCGTGTGGGGGGTACAGCTCGCCAGGCAGCTGGGAGCTCGTGTGCTGGGACGACTGCCTGTGGATTTAGCTCTCTGTGGACATGTCTAGATACTGTGTCTTTATTTCCAATAGCCAACCCGCTGGACAAGAGGCCTGTACTGTGTGTGCTCTCTAAAATGAATGCTGCTCTGTTAGAAGGTTTTCAAAGCTGTCTGTCTGATGTCTATAAAGCTGACCTAACACACATAGTTAATGTACCAATTAGGTGCGTGATGACATTTCGAAAATGGATTTGGTAAAAGAGATGCAATATTTTTTACACAGTGTTGCAAAACATCACATAATACAGTTTGGTTTATATAAATGTTCCTTCATTATTGCTTATATGAAGGCGGCATTATTCGCAAACATGCTTCTTCAAGTAACTAGAACTTTTAATAAATGTGCATTTTATTTAAGACTATGTTTCTTTGACAAACAATATTTTTTTTCCACCTACAGAAAGCCTTACCTATGAGTAATGCCTAAAATCAGAGGAAATTATAGATGACTGACACTGATGTACAAGCACCAAACACTGATTGTAAGCCTGAACTTCACAAAAATTGTAAACTGGCTCTTAAAATCTGATTGGTTAATCACATTTGTTAACATAGATGTTGACCCATTGACATGTTCGCATTAGCCCTGTATGTTTTTGATTCACCAAAAAGAACCAGCTCATAAGAATCTTTAGTTTGGGAAATCAATCTACATAGCCGCTGTATGTTTATTAAGGAAAAAGAATCGATTCATAAGAGTCATTTAGACAATAAGATGGATGGATAGATGGATAGATAAATGGTTGCAATTTATGCTTTGTCAGTAAAAATAACGGCTCATAAAAGTAATTTGTTTCACAAAAATCAGCTACACTTTCATTCACCAAGAAAACAAACAAACTAGTGTTTTTTCTTTTGGGAATCAGGCTGCATTGTCTGGTGGCCTTCTGTTTACTTTGGTTAGCAGTACGCAATTACTTCCCAGCCATTATTTCATGCTACATGATCTTTTATTACAGCACGGTGAAATCACTTTCTGGATAGGACAGTGGAGATATGAGAGGAAATGTCAATATGCTGGCCTAGGCTGTCTGCATCGACTAACTTTGTCTTTATTATGCTACAAATTATTCATTAGTACTTCTTAAAATATTCTTAGAAGTTAAAGATTATCTTTTTAAGAGAATCTTAAATATTAAGAATAAGGGATGGGATGAATTAGACCAATACAACCATTTCTAATAAAACATTACTCATCTTAGTACCTTTAAAGATCCATCCCCAATGACCACTCAATGAATCACATAAGAGTGGAGAGGAAAGTCCAGGCTTTCGAGGCCCAAAACCTGATTAAGTTCACAAAGTGTGCCCGAGGTTGGAGTCAGACAAAATAAGTATCAATTATGCTGCTAATTATGTCTTGACTATTACCTGGACTGACAGCAAGAGAATGGGAGGAGAGGGGGTGGGTCCGGAACATTCAGTCAAGCAGAAAGTTCCCAAACGCTGAGGCTAACACAGGTCAAGTGATTTGGCGCCTCGGGTGTATTAAAGCTATTTACAAGAGGCAGAGGGATTTACGGTGCTTTTGCACAGTCTGTTCTTTTATATGACCTGGCACTAGGTGGTCATGCTTTCTGACCTACTCAATCATTATTTCGACCCAATAAATATTGTTAATTTTCTATGTATTTAGGCTGTGTTTTAGGAGCTAGAAGTGTTCTACAAGAGAGTTCCTACTCTGCAGGCACCATAATCTCAGTCAGACTGTCTTTTTTGGTAATGACCTTATAAATAACACAAGAGCACAAACATGTGTATATATTTACTGTTGTTATTTAGCAGAGTCAACATGTTATTGACAATCAAACACAGAAGTGTTATGATAAAGAAATTTTGTTCTGCACTAATCAATTAAGAAAATAAACTTCTCATGTAACTCTACTGATGCTCAAAATGTTCAAATCTTGCTGGAGAACAAACTTAAATCAAAAACATAAATCTAGTGGAACAATAAATACAGCTTTCAAATCCTCATGCCGTCCCTCATAACTTTATTTCTTCAGATAAATACAAACCAACTGTTTTAGAAAAAAGAATCCATGTATCTGCATATAATGCAAGTGTACGGCGTGTCCAAAGATAAAACTTAAAAAAAAGTGGCAGCCCTGTTGACAATAGGTGTATATAAGTAAAAAACAAATGCTAATCAATAATGATAGTAATAATTAGAAGAATAAGAATATGTTTATTATATTTATTATGTTTATTTATATAGCACCTTAATAAACAACAAACAAACAACCAAAAAAACACTCAAGATCGCTTTACAGTAATGTACTGTACACTAAGAAAATTCAATAAATGTAAAAAAAAATATTCAAAGTAAGTGTTTGCAATCAATTTTTTTTTTTAGTAACTGTTTTTTTTGCTGATGTTTGAAATCACCAAAACAAACAGCTCTGCCTCTGCCTCACACATACCTAACCTACGCAACCCAGGCATCGATTAGTTCTGTAAAACAAAGCAGAACCAATGTTACACTATTTCTACACAGGAAGTGGGCTATAGAAGTCATTATAATCAGTGATGCTGTCTACACTGGACGCAAACAGAAAGGCAAATCTCAGACAGAAAACTGCTGTCTCCTTCTATTTATGACGTTGTAACACAAATTTCAAATGATTTTCAATGGTTGCTTTATCGCGTCCAGTGCAGGCAGACTTTAGCTGTTGCGGTGAGGCGTCTGGTGTAGATACGGTGTTATTCACCTATTGAGAAGCACCAAAGCAATCTTGGCGTCCGACCACAGGGCTTCTGCTCTTTGAATGCTCTCCAGCGCTGGAAAGCTGATACGGTATTTACACGGATATTACTTGTTGTCTCATCGTTCCGCGGATAATTTTTTTATTCATTTATTTTTCTGTTGCTCGGCTCGGCTGTTCACTGAGCGCTCTCTCCTCCACATCATTAGTAGACACGCCCCTTACTGCTGATTGGCTAAAAGTTTGTTTGGGTACTAGACTCTGTTTTCTAAAGATGTTTTTTAAAAATCTCTTTCCCTTTATATAAACAAATGTAAACGTAGTAATTAAGTATTATTATTTTTATTATATGTAGCTAAAACAAACTGCAACCACTTACTTAAAAAAAAAAAAGTCTTATTCTTTTCAATGTAGCACATAAATGTCAACAAGGGCACAGATGTATGAAAACAAACATGTCATACTTAACGAGAATAAAATCATACAGTCATGATCGAACAGTCCGATATCACAGAAACAAGAAGCAAAAAGATAGGTGTTTTAAGCTGGGTTTTGAAATAGTGTAGTGATGAGAGGTCATGCATATGTTTGGGAATAAAGTCCAAGATACAAAATGCCTTCCACCAAACAATATTAATATGTGCCATAGAATACTTTTAAACTTGACCATTGTATTAACTTTGTGTAGTTTTGTGTAGGTCTGATACATGGGCTAAATATATTGGTAAGAAAAAAAATAATTCATTGACAATCCTGTTTTATTCAGTATATTATTAGAATACTGCCTAGTAAGGACATCATTAAACACGATTTACAGTTGGTTTTTACATTGTTAATTTAAACACTTTTTGGAGAGTTGTTACATCATCAATCAACTTTGTTACTGTACCTCAGTATGCTTTCTCAGATTTGATGGTGAACTTTTGAAGCCAGAAATGTACCTGATAAAAATTATTCAAGACAAAAGGTGTTGTGCTTGATGTGTGAAAACAAACCCCATTGGTTCTTGCACGTCAAAACATGTTTACAATATTTAATGTAATGAGCAACCTACTTTTTAAGATAAAATAAAATTGTAAGGAGTAAAAGACAGTTTTTTTCTTCAAATATGTAATCAAGTCTATTTAAATGTTTACCCCATATATTACTTAATTACAGTAATCAAGTAAAATGACTCAAGTATTTTACACTCCTGTATATTTAAACCTAAAATAAAACAAATGGAATGAATTGGAAGACTGGTAATCTACAGTATGAACTCATTTCAGCAGCTTGCTTATGCTTCCATCTAGTGGACATGAAACAAATTTGCTACTGAGAATGACTTTTGTGAGTAATTTTAGCTAAACGAAGTATATTTTAATCAATCAAACAGACTGATTTGTATTTAGCCTCACAAACACAGCATGACACTACATAACTACAGAAGGTCAGAGGCTTAAAATCAGTCAGACTGCTCAACAGGGTTAATGGCCCCCAAACGGCAAGCTATTGAGAATGTTACCATGACGACACCAGCTGCACAAGCAAGTCAGAACAATAGTAAAAAAATCAGAAAAAGTGCACTGCAGTATGTATAATCATATATTTAACTTATCTTGCTACACTGATCTGGCTATATAAATGCAAAAGCTTAATTTTACACAGTGTTAAAACAGTAGGTTGGGATTTTTTTTTTTTAAATCTGCATACTTTTCTATTTAGGCCAACCCATGGATCTAATTCATTCAGGTTCTTGCTCGTTATGCTCTATTTCTTCAGTAACACATATTATAGATTGTAATGAAAAGTGTTTAATTCGGTATGTCTGGTATTGAGCTCAGGCTGCATGAATGGATCCTTGATAGAGCTCATCTGTCTGTCAAAACAAAAGGTCAGTTTCTTCAGCCACTTAACCTGGAGTGCACATCGATGGGCGCTGAGACAAAAGGTTAAACCTCTGAGAATAAAGAAAGAAAAAAAAGGACCATACAGTACAAAGCATTTAAAAAATTCGAAGTGTTGACCCAGTCAAACCACACATTCTTTCTTAACAATAGTCTTCAGTTCTCAGAGCTTTTCTTTTGAGAATTGAGGAATATCTACTTTGTTGGTCCTGAGGAGAGACTTTCTCTTAATAATCAAAAACTGCAATAAGTGAATGATTTTCTCTCCGCATAATTCAGTTCGGCATTCAAGAGATCTTCAGTTGCGTTTCACTTTAGATGAATCCATTGCCCTTTCAGTGGTATTTGGATGATGTGATTTTTCTCATCTATGTACTGTATGATATATTTCTGATCAAGCAAATACGATGGAGGTTTTACTACTTTACTACTAGAATTTAACCACTGTTATACCAATAGTGTAAAGATTTCTTGTCTAGAATCCTAAAAATAAAAGTTCTTTATTGCCTATTCATGGTTCGTTGAAGCCAGTTTCCTTGTATTCAAATATTTTTCATAGAAAAAAATGGTTCTTTTAAGAACTGTCCACAAAAAGGTTCTTTAAGGAACCCCAAATCTTTCTCATATTGCATTGCTACTGTATAAAACCTTAATTTTAAAGAGTGTACTTTTACCGTAAAAGTGCAAAAAATGTAAACAATACATTATATAATTAGTTTTTTTACTGCATTCTTCATCTTTCAAGCACAAGGCATGGTTCTCTTAGAGAAGGACGGAGAGAGGCCAGAGACACGTGGCTCCTCCCTCAGTGTTAGTCAAAACATTCCAGCCAAGTGAGAGAGCCAGCGAATTTGAAACCCTGGAAGTCCTGATTTCTGGTCCCTTCTCCTTGTGAGCACTTACGCTCTCACTAGAGGACAAGGGCGGCCCAGAAGCAGCTGCGGCACATCAGCCTCACAGAGTTTGGAGCGTTCCTTTGTTTTGTGGAGTACCTGAGAGTGTCTCTTCTCCAAAACCACCATGAAAGCCACCATATTCTTCATTCTCTTGACTGTTTTGGCTTGTTCAAGAGGTCAGTACCACTATCAGGGCCTGATGAACTACTTGGAAAACAGGATGCTCGCTATGGAGGTAAGAGAAAATTGGCTTGTCAGGCTGCATTTTAGTATCCTTTCTGCAGTCCTGCTAGTTTGCAGCCATTTTACAAAGACGGACACTTTTTTAGACGTACATCAGAGATAAACATTGTTAATTGTAGAGATTTCATTATTTTTTATTAGACTTAAAACTGTAATATCTGTAACAGCGATACAGACACCATGAAGTAACTCACATTCCTCAGACATATCATCCCAACACAGCAGTGAACCATCAAAAAGTGTTTATTCAAGCCAGTGCTGCATCACATCTACTTTAGGTTTACCATACACTTTCTTTTCTTGAGTGAAGTTGTATCCCAGAGGCGAGAAACATCCCCCTGACTGACAGAATATTAAAATGTAAAGGTTTAGCTCAGCAGTTTTGTTCTCAGGGAAGCTGAACTGTAAAATACTATACAGATTCAATAACCAAAATAATTACTCATGATTAAGTAGACACTTCATTAGAATAATGAATTTATTCAGTCAATCTACATATATCATATGCAACTAATAAACAGTGTTTTTTTTATAAAATGAGAGAGAGGTTTGGTACAACAAGATGGAAGTTTCTCTAAAGAAGCTGTTTTTTTTCTTGGTCCCAAAGTACAGTATATGATGACTGTAAAAAAAGCTTTTTTAATGAATATTTAATGGAGCAATACATTTATGCAAAACAAAGTTACAAAGCTAGCCTGAAGCAAAAGACCCCTGGGGTGGCCACAGTGATATGCTGTGCATATTTAATGGCAATATTGACAATTTGGCTCCATATTTACATACTTTTGGTACAGTAATATGTTTTTGTGAAATGTTGGAGCATATATTTGTTCTGTAGCCCCTGCAGCAGGTGTGCTTTGCATCTCAGATCACTGAACCTATTTGACAGCTGCTGAAAAAACAGATTTAAGCACTTTAAAGGTTTGGGGTTAGTAATTTCTTTTTTTTTAATTTAAATGCTTTAATTTTATTAAACAAGAATATGTTAAAGACATTTACAATGTTACAAAAAACGTAATTCAGTAAAAATCTTGTAAAAATGATCATGGTTCCCCTTAAAAACCATTAAGCGGAACAATTTTTTCAACATTGATAATAATAAGAAATATTTCTTGAAGCATCAAGTCAATATATTTAATGATTTCTAAAGGATCTTGTTACACCGAAGAGTAATGATGCTAAAAAATTGGTTTTGACATCCCAAGGATTTTAAAATATATTAAAAAAGGAAACATGATTAAATATTTAATAATTAGTATTTTGTAATATATTTGATCATTTCATTGATCCTCATAAAGCTAAGATCTTTCGTCAAAGATCTATTTTATCCTGTACAATTATACAATTAAGTCACTGTTTAGCTGTAAAGATGTTGCTTATTAATTATTTTTCTTATTATATCAGATACAGTATGTGGAACTGAGGGGTCTCAAAAATGTTGACTCCCTCAAAAGTTCTAAATTGTTGAGGCAATGGTTTTCACATATGTTCAAAATAATGTATGTACATTAACAAATTCCCTCAAGTCCTTTCAGACATTACTCATGTTCTCCATCTCCTGACTTCAGATAACGATTGAACCCTTTCAAATAATGAATGAGCTTTTTATTGTATGGTTTCCTTGACTGGGAAAAAGAAAATAACAGTGACACATTGTAACGGCTAGTGTGGATCCATAAGCAAACAATTTATTAGCAGAGTGGTCAAACAGGCGTGGGTCAAATCACAGGCGTACAGGAATACAAGGAGAAGGCAATAATCAAAGTCGGGGACAGGCAATGGTACAGGGCGGGTGGCAAAAAGGCGGAAAACAAAGAAAGGCAAAAATCAAACATGGTAAATCAAACAGAATGCAATAGGTAACGATAGCCGGGGCTAATCGAGACTTCGCGACCATACTGGGCAAAAGTCTGGGCTTAAATAGTCTGGTGAAGGGACAAACGGCGCAAAAAACGCCGAGGTATGTGGTAAAATAGGGTCCGGGTGGGAACATTAGTATTCTGGCGAAGGTTCCCGCTGCTGCTGTCCGGAGAGGGCCACAGAGGAGCGGTTTGTAACAGAGCCCCCCTCCTGCGAGCGGCTCCTGAAGCGAGTAACAGTTCGACGACGGGGCCTCCCACGTGGTCTGGGGGCCAGCTTCTCGGGGTGGTCTTGGTGGAAGCGTTCCGTGAGAGTAGGGTCGAGTATGTCCTGGGCGTCGACCCATGACCTTTCCTCCAGGCCGAAGCCCTCGTATTGTAGGGTGTGTCCCCGTCGTCTAGAGTTCAGGATTTCATTGACCTGGTAGATGCCCTCGTCCTCGGGCAGCAGGGGAGGAGCCTCGGGTTCCGCCTCCTCGTCCTGGTCTCCCTCCCCGTCCGGGGCAGCAGCGGCCTTCAACAAAGAGGAATGGAAAGTGGGTGAGATTCTGTAGTTGTCTCGAGTCAGCTTGATTCCGGTGACAGTAGGAACGGAGGAATCTGATGAGTTCTTGGTTGAGACGCTCGACCTGGCCATTAGCTTCCGGGTGATAACCTGAGGTGAGGCTGACATTGATGTTGAGTTGTTTGCAGAATGCACGCCAGATGCGGGAGGTAAATTGTGAACCCCGATCAGAGACGATGTCCTCTGGCAATCCGTAATACCTGAAGACATGTTCTAGAATGGCTTGCGCTGTCTCCCAAGCGGTGGGCAGTTTGGGCAGAGGAATGAGACGGCAGGCTTTGGAGAATCGATCAATTACGGTGAGTATGGTAGTATGGTTTTCTGATGAAGGTAGATCTGTGACAAAGTCGATTGCAATGTGGGACCAGGGTCTTTGAGGAAGGGGAGAGGTTGCAGCAGACCAGCAGGGCGCTGTCGGGAGGACTTGGTCATTTGGCAGGTGGTGCAGTTTTGGATGAAAAGGCGAACGTCTGGCGTTAGGGTGGACCACCAGAAGCGGCTGGATACAAGGTCAACGGTAGCTAGGGTTCCCGGGTGGCCGGAATTGGGGTTGTCGTGGATCATGTGCATGAGACGTTCTCTGAGGGTGGTAGGCACGTAAGTTTTGTCGGCCGGACAGTTGGGTGGAGTGGCCTCGACCTGCTGGGCGACCCGAATGTCCTCCATGATGTCCCACTGCACCGGGGCTATGATCATAGTGGGTGAAATGATGTGTGTGGGTTCGTCTGGTTGTTCAAGCTGGTCATGCTGTCGAGATAGGGCATTGGCTTTGTTATTCTTGGTCCCCGGGCGATAAGTTATCTTGAACTCGAAACGAGTGAAAAAAAGTGACCAGCGGGCCTGTCGTGCATTCAGTCTCTTGGCCGAGCGCAGATATTCCAGGTTACGATGATCGGTAAGCACCAAGAAGGGTTGGCTCGATCCCTCGAGCCAGTGCCTCCACTCCTCTAAAGCATTTTTCATGGCCAGAAGCTCCCGGTCTCCGACGTTATAGTTTCTCTCAGCCTGTGTGAGTTTGCGTGAGTAATATGCGCAGGGGTACAGCTTCTCAGGTTGACCCTGCCGCTGAGAGAGAATGGCTCCCACTCCAGTACTGGAGGCATCAACTTCTACTACAAAGGCCCGTGAGGGATCAGGGTGTCGAAGGATGGGGGCCGTGGTAAACTTCCTCTTTAGTTCGGTAAAGGCTCTGTCACAGTCCGGGTTCCAGGGTAAATGCTTGTGGGAGCTTTTGGTGAGTGAGGTTAGGGGTGCCACGCACTGACTAAAGTTCCGAATGAAACGGCGGTAGAAGTTGGCAAACCCAAGGAACCGTTGGAGATCCTTTAACGTCTGGGGAGTAGGCCAGTTGATCACTGCTGCCACCTTGGTTTCATCCATAGCTACGCCATCCTGACTTATAATGTATCCGAGGTAGGAGACTCTGGTCTGATGAAATTCACACTTCGTTATTTTGGCGAACAACTGGTATCTGATGAGATGTTGGAGCGCTGTTCGGACGTGACTGACGTGAGTAGGCAAGTCCTTAGAGTAAATCAAGATGTCATCGATGTAAACAATGACAAACTGATAGAGCAGGTCCCTGAACACCTCGTTCACCAGAGCCTGAAAGACAGATGGGCTATTGGACAGTCCAAAGGGCATGACGAGGTACTCATAGTGCCCCGACGTGGTAGAAAACGCCGTCTTCCACTTGTCCCCTTTGCGAATGCATACCAGGTTATATGCGCTTCTGAGGTCCAGCTTGGTGAAGAAGTGGGCGGAGCGAAGTTGTTCCAGGGCGGAGGGTACCAGTGGCAAGGGGTACCGAAACTTGACGGTGATGTCATTTAGGGCTCTGTAATCAATGCATGGTCGTTGGCCGCCATCCTTCTTTTTAACAAAAAAGAACCCGGCCGAGGCTGGTGATGTAGAGGGACGAATGAAGCCCTTGGCCAGCTCTTCCTTGATATACTGGTCCATGCATTCGGTTTCAGGTTGGGATAGTGGAAAGACACGGCCGCGGGGTATGGATGAGCCTGGCAGGAGATCGATAGCACAATCCCAGGGTCGGTGCGGAGGTAGCTGGGTGGCCTTTTACTTGCTGAAGGTCAGCTTGAGGTCGTGGTACTGGGTAGGAAGCGTGGTGAGTTCGAGGTCCACCTCAGGTGTGAGTTGTAGGTGTCGGACGAGTCTGGGAGGCGTGTGCAGACAGTGAGAATGGCAGTAATCAGACCATCGAAGAACCTGGTGTTCCTTCCAGGAAATAGTGGGGTCGTGCAGTTCCAGCCACGGGAGTCCAAGTATTATTGGGTGTTCAGGGGAGTGCAGAGTGAAGAAGTGGATGGTCTCCGTGTGTAGCGAGCTGGTGCGAAGGGTGAGGGGTGCAGTTCGTTCGGTTATCTTCCCGGTTCCGAGGGGCCGGCCATCGAGGGCTGCCACGGCCATGTTGGGGGTACATGGAATCAGAGGAAAATTGTTTTTAGATGCGTAATGAATGTCAATGAAGTTCCCTGCAGCCCCAGAATCCACCAAAGCATGGGTAACAAAATGGCACTATGCACTATTAGTTCCACCTCTATCCTCATAGCAGCATCGAGAGAAACAGCACTCACCCTGTAGTTCTTGGGGCGGTTCGGCCGAACCGGGCAGGTGGCACGAAGATTCCCCACAGTACAGGCATAATCCGTTGTTCATCCGCCGCTCACGCTCCTCCGGTGAGAGGTGTGTGACTCCTATCTGCATGGGCTCAGCGGGGGGAATGGTAACGGCGAGAGCTGAGGCGGCTGGAGTGTGGCGGGCCCGGCGGGAGCGCGTGAGCTGATCTGTCCGGATGGCTAGTTCCATGTACTGTGCGAGTGGTAGATCCTCCCCGCGACAGGCCAGCTCTGCTTGCAGATCCTCACGGAGACCATGCCAGTAGAGCGACAGAAGAAGTGTGAGGCGCACCGGGCTTGCGTGGCTGGCAGCGGCCGGGGGAGGAGTGACAACAGGCGGATCCGCGGGTCTACTTTGGGCCGCGGTGGCGGCGGTGAGGGCCTGAATGGAGGAAACCAGTTCAGCAGTCAGCGAGGTAAGTTTTTCTAGCTGTTGTCGGTGAGTTAGTAGTTCAGTGGCCTGGCAGCTGACTTCGCTGATAACTTGGCTCATTGTTTCTGGATCCTCAGGCGGCGAAGTCTTCTGTAACGGCACGGGAGGCTCGTGTGGATCCATAAGCAAACAATTTATTAGCAGAGTGGTCAAACAGGCGTGGGTCAAATCACAGGCGTACAGGAATACAAGGAGAAGGCAATAATCAAAGTCGGGGACAGGCAATGGTTCAGGGCGGGCGGCAAAAAGGAGGAAAACAAAGACAGGCAAAAATCAAACACGGTAAATCAAACAGAATGCAATAGGAAACGCTCGGTAACGATAGCCGGGGCAAATCGAGACTTCGCAACCATACTGGGCAAAAGTCCGGGCTTAAGTAGTCTGGTGAAGGGACAAACGGCGCAAAAAACGCCGAGGTACGTGGTAAAATAGGGTCCGGGTGGGAACATTAGTATTCTGGCGAAGGTTGCTGTCCGGAGAGGGCCACAGAGGAGCGGTTTGTAACACACATGTTCAGAAAACTTTTGCACCATTATTACCACAAGCTGTTTAATATTGCACAAAAAACCTGCCAAAGTTTATCATTGACTCATTACTGTGCTTGTTATTCTTCCAGGAACGCATTGCCTTGTGGCATGAACAAAACAACCGCTACAGCTCCGACCTGAAGGAATTCAGGCAGCAGGCTGCAGACCTGTTGGAGAAGCTGGGCAAGGAGCACAACAAACTGCGTACAGACATGGAGGGCGCAGGAGCACGGGTAGACCGTGTGGAGCGTGAAATGGACTACATTGAGACCAAAACTCCCCCTAAGCCTTGTGTGAAAGCAGCAGACAAAATGGTGGAACAGGATGTAATTGTCAGAGAGAGGAAGAAAGAAGACTTCTTTGAGTTGTCTGGTGAGTTTGGACAGCTGAAGCTCAACTTTTGACAATGTACTTTTAGTTTTTGCCCTGACGTAGTTGTGGTAGAGGGAGACTAGCTAAATTTAGCATGCTGTTACACAGTAGACCAGTTTGGGGAAAGGTTTGGAGTTTTCTCTGGAAAATTGTAACACTGGAAAATCAAACTGGGAAAATTAATAGCTGCAATTCAAGACCGAGAGTATGAACGATGAACATGTGCTTTGATTTAGGACATTTGTTTGTTTTGAGAACTAGCATCCCAATTAAACTCCCCCATACTGGGATTGGGATGCTGTAGGCCATGGCCATCTTATCCAAACAGTGTTTGCTTTGATGGCAAAAACCCCGGTTTCTGCTAATGCTTGGCTTATATTGGGGATTTATTGATTTAGAGGAAACATGTGGTGTGTTCTGTTGATTAGGAAACAAGGAATAAAGAATCAAGCCAATCAGTTCACTGGATTAGCCAGTTGGCGTTTGGTTTAGATGTTACACAACTGTTGGGTTGGAGCCTACTTTATTATCCAGTATGATAGACTCAAAGCTGTTGAATGTAAATGTGTTTCATTTGGCTGTTCTTCTATCTGCAGTGCGGTGTTCTTAACACTGTGTATAGTTCAGAAAATACCAAGATATTAGCAGAAGACATTCATTTTTTCCCCCAAGACTGTATTCAAAATTTTTATCCATATAATTTATTTATTTATTTGGAAACAAAATATGCATATGTTGTACATTAATGCATTAATAAAAAAATAAAAAATATCTATATTTATATTGCTCACAAAGGCTGCCTTAATTTTATCATAAAATACATTAATATCAAATCCAACTTTTAGAAATAAAAATTTAATGTCTTAAGCACTTTTTCAAACAGGACCAAAGTGCTGTACAAGCTATAAGACATAAAACACAAACTAAAACATATTAGAATAGACACACACTATGTGAAATTCACAGTCACATTGCATACAAATCAGCGTCTCACAGAGTATTGAAGGCCAAAGAAAAAAGGTGAGTTTTTAAAAGAGATTTAAAATCAGATACAGAAAAAGCCTGCCTGATGTACAATGGTAACCCATTTAAACTTTTTCAGGGCTGCTACAGCAAAGGCACGTTCTCCTTTAAGTTTCCGCTTAGTTTTCGGCATGGTCAGGAGCAGTTGATAAGCTGACCTGAGAGCTCGAGTAGGGGTACAATGATGTAGAGGTTCAGTGAGATGGGGGGAGCAAGGCCATTTAAGGCCTTAAATGTAAATAGAAGGATCTTAAAATCAATCCTAAAATGAATGGGCAACCAGTGGAGAGAGACTAATGTTTGGGGGAAATGTGTTCAGATTTTCGCGAGCCGACTAAAAGACGGGCTGCTGCGTTCTGTACCATCTGAAGACGCGAGATAGAAGACACGCTAACCCCTACATATAGTGCGTTACAGTAATCTAACCTAGTAGTCACAAAGGCATGGATTACTGTCTCAAAGTTCTTTCTAGGATAATGGATTTTACTTTAGCCAGCTTTCTCAGTTGGAAGAAACTTGTAACTATGGATCTGATCTGGTTTTCAAATCTAAGATCCCAATTTAAGCCCAAGATTTGTAATAGATGGTTTCACATACTGGGCAAAGGACCCCAGATCTTTCAGGGTCATTCCAGCAGTGTCACCAAACACCATCACCTCAGTCTTCCTATCATTAAAATTCAAAAAATGTAAAGCCATCCAGGACCTCATATCCTCAAGACACCTAATTAACCGAATTATGTGATTTCCACCTTTCCTAAGAGGCACATAAATCTGAGTGTCATCCGCATAACAATGAAAAAAGATGCCATGCTTTCTAATTATAGATCCAAGAGGCAACAAATACAAGGAAAAAAGAAGAGGGCCAAGAACTAAACCCTGGGGGACACCGCATACAAGAGGGGCAACAGAGGACACAGAGTCACCAAGCCTGACACAGAAAGTTTGATCTGTCAAATATGATCTAAATATGATCGAATAAGAACAGCCTTAAATAAAACAGGACAGTGGTCAGAAAGCACAGGATCACAAATCTCAAGCTGAAAAATCAAACCATAAGATAAAACAAGATCAAGTGTATGCCCCTGTTCCTGAGTGGATCCCGAAACAGACTGCACTAAATTAAAAGAATCTATAGGATTTAAAAAGTCCCTTGACATAGGCTTATCAGGACAACACACATGAACATTAAAATCCCCCAGAATATGGTCATATGGACATGGTCATATCTCGGCATAACCTCCGCTAAAAATTCAGAAAACTCATTTAAAAAGTCCTTGTTGTATTTAGGAGGCCGTTAGACCACTGCATATAACACAGTGTTCGAGCAACCCTGCTCTACTCAGTTCAAAACTCTTAGGAGAGGACGAGGGAGATAGCTGCTTACATTTATAATGACTCTTAAAAACAATAGCAATACCTCCTCCCCGGCCCGTTGTCTGAAATAAATTATATATATATATATATATATATATATAGAGAGAGAGAGAGAATTTATTCTCGTCATGTTAAAGCTACATTTTCAGCAGCCATTATTTCTGTCCCATGATTTTTCAGAAATGACACTTTTCCCCCCAGGATTTATTTGACGAAAACCATGAAAGCAGATTTTTTTTGGGAAGTCTTTGCTGTAACTGATCATCCTTGTTGAACAAAAGTAAAGAAAGAAATAAAGAAGTGAATGAATACAAAAACTGTGTTACTGAGGTTTAGAACAAAGAAGCATTGACAAGGGAATACACAAATCAAAAGTGGGAAAAAGAATCAAATAAAAATATATTAGTATATGCTTGATTGCTGTAAGCTTTAAATTAATTATATTATAACTAAAGAATATTATATTTTTTAGAACAATCTGACTCACTTTAATTTATTGAGGTTTAATTGAAGTTTAGCTGCAAAATTTGACAAATTATGACTCTATTAAAGCTCTATTAATAAAAATCTAATAAAGGCAAAAAATGTTTCAATGGCATCTTTGAAATTTTGTTTCTTAGAAATTGTTCCCAATGGCCTGTGTATTATAATGAAGAGTATTAACAATTATCCTGGTTAAGCCCCACACTATAGTCCCTCGCCTGCACATTTATAACAGCAGACATGACATTTAAGGCTGGATCTATCATCGCTGGAGGCTTACAGTGTCAGTTTTCTTGGTTTAAACTTGATTTTCTTGGTCTAAACCTTAAATAAAGTAAAACAAAGGTTTAAACTCACAATCATAACTTTATTTTTCACAAAGCTGTCTTTCAGTGCTTGTGCAAACTAAGCAGTCTGTATAAATTGCTTTTAGAGCTTGCAATATTAATCACAGGATGCTTCCCGTTGACATTAATCATATTTGTTTTCATCGTCAGTGTGCGTGAACATCGTATCCAGTCTAAAAGCAATGAAGATCCTTAAGAGATTGGGAAGCCCAAAAGGTGTCTGGACCAAAGATGCCAGATCAGCAAAAGTCTACATCTTCAACGGCACATCCGACAACACGCTGTACGAGTTCAACTCTGTGCGAGAGCTCTCAGCATCATCAGGCGTATCTAAAAGCAGGCAGATCACGGTTCCCATCGCTTGGAATGGGACTGGTCATGCAGTCTACGATGGCTTTCTCTATTACATCAGTGAAAGTTCAGAGCTCCAGGTTATCAAGTATGACCTCAAGAGTGGTTCGGTGGCAGACAGTGCAGTTTTTCCAATAGACGACCGCAGTCCGGTGTACCTGCTCAATCCGGAGACGCTGGTGGACATGGTGGCAGATGAGGATGGGCTATGGGCTCTGTATCCGGCTGGAGACACTATTAATCTTGCTAAGATGGATATAGATTCTCTGGATATAGAGCAGATGTGGGACACGGCATGTCCAAGGACTAATGCTGAAGCTGCATTTATTGTCTGTGGCACGGTTTATGTGGTTTACAACACCAAGCCACCAAGCCGCTCGCGTGTGCAGTGTGTGTTTGATGTAAACGACATGGTAAGCAGCGGAGAGGCCCCTTTGATTTATTTCCCCAGGCGCTACGGGGCCCATTCCAGCCTCAAATACAATCCTGAGGAGAGGCAGCTCTATGCTTGGGATGATGGGTACCAGATTCTGTATAAACTAGCGCTGAAGAAGAAGTTATGGGCGATTATGCCACCACCTGAGGAATAGTAGCCCATTCTTTTTTTAGCTCTTAAAGGGCTGTAGGTTCCTGAGTACAAAAAGTTAGTAATTTTCTAAAGGGATAGTGACTGAAAACAAAAATCCTGCCATTATTTACTCACCTTCATATTGTCAAGACCATGTGAATTAATTTCTTCTAAAAGAACATTTTGAACTGAATTCTTCCATTAAGTTACAATGGATAAGGATTCATAACTTATAAATTAACTGGTTAATCCAGTTCACAAAACCAGCCGTGGCTGGTCATGACTGAACCTGGTCTCAAGTTTAAATCACTGATACTAAAGGGGAAGATTATCTGATCTTTTTTAAGTGCCCCTATTACGGATTTTTAAAAATGAGCTTTCATTTATTGTGTAACACAGCTCTAAGTGAATGAAAACATCCTGCAAAGTTATAAAGTGCACAGAGTATGAAGTTATTGTTTTCAAAATGAGTCTGAAGCCATTTGTGACCCTGGACAACAAAATCAGTCATAAGGTACAATTTTACAAAACTGAGATGTATACATCATATGAAAGCAGAATAAATAAGCTTTCTATTGATACATGGTTTGATAGGATAGGACAATATTTAGCCGAGATACATCTATTTGAAAATCTGGAATCGGAGGGTGCAAAAAAATCTAAATACTGAGCAAATCACCTTTGTTGTTGTCCAAATGAAGATCTTATTAATGCATTTTACTAATCAAAAATGACATTTTGATATGTTTACAGTAGGAATTTTACAAAAAATCTTCATGGAACATGATCTGAACTGCTTTTATTAAAGATTGCTTTTCCATTGTAATTAAAAGGTCAAAGCACTAAGTGAAATCATTAAATAAAGGGAAAAAAAGTATTTGGTTTTGGAACAACTTGAAGGTGAGTAAATTATGACAAAATTGACATTTTTGGGTGAACTAATCTTTTACCTTTAGGAATACACAAGTATATTGCTTTTGTTGCACATTAATAAAAATATGATACAATATGCAGTCGCAAAAAGCAACCGATCAATGCTAACCTACTATTTATGATTTGATATTCACAAGAAGAAGCAACTCCATCCTTGAAATGACTGAACCAACAATTTATTTTGGCATTTTTGAAATACAAGAACCTTTTCAAACATTACAAGTTATATTGCAAGTACAAATGATCAATACAAAATTAGAAAGTTGTTCAGATTCACAAGGGGCCAAAACAGGCTGTCAAAACACCAGCACACAAGAGTTAGTGATGAGGTAAAGAACCAGATTTAAACCTTATGAACTTTACATTCACCTACAGAAACACACTCTATGTTATCGGAGTATTACAACATTGGAGATATTGTAAAAACAGGACCAAAAAGTTGCACTTTGTCACAACCATTTCTTCAACAAGTTGACTTTTAAAGATTCTGTTAAAATATTAAATCTATTTTACTATCTAGAAATATTTAAAGCTTAACAGATACCCTAGGAGATGACATGTAAAACTAGCCCCATGTGCCATGAATATTTTAAGATATTTCAGCAACACCAACTGAAGTCTTTGCTCTGGTATCTTGAGTTGTGCCCACCATCTGTAACAATGAACTTCCTGCATAGTAGGTTGTTTCTATCAAGGGTCATCTCTTGTGCATTGAATTTTCAGTTTTCTTATTTGAAACATACAGTCAAAATGTAAAGGAACCTTGAATAGAAATTCTGAACTAATGCCATTTCTGTGCATTTATGTAATTTGTTTCCAGCATATGCAGTGTTGTAATTTCTTTTATTTTTTTCTTTTTAAATGAATGAATGACAGGATAATCTTTAACTATAACAATCATAATTTAGCAATTAGCGGTGTTTGCTTGAGCATCTCTGTTAAATTTACATTTCAAGTAAAACTGTGTTATGAACAAACCATGTAAAACAACATGATTGAAACCACCGGGATAAACCAATAAAATATTGCGGGCAATAAAAGTATTGAATTTTGTTAAATCATTTATAAAATTAGAACTCAAAAAAGAATACTAATCATTATTTTGATTGCTCAGTGTAGCTTTGTTAAGCATGATATATTATACAAATAATATTTGGGCAACATGGAATTCATTTTTCTTTAAATTTAAGTTATTTAATAAATTGTTTTTATATTTCATATTTTTCAAATATCCCTTTTGTCTACATGAAAATCAAACAAGCAAATAAAAATATGAATATGAACATTAGTTAATTGCCTATTTTATATTTTTATAGTTAACCTTGCTTTATACAGTACAGAATATGAATATATTTTGTAAATGTCAGCATACATTGTTTACTCAAGACATTTTCCCAGACGATATGTCAAAATATGGAAAACATTTGACAGTCAAATTTAACTCACAATGAAATTACATGTCAAAAGATGAACGAGGTGTCAACATTAGATTGAAACAGCAGGAGGATTCAAAGAGGAACTGAATTGCTATTAAAAGCAGTGCTACTCAGATACAGAACCGCTTCTGTAGCTCTTTAAATGCTATTATAACAAAGTGAATAAAAGCCACATAAATCAAATTAGACCTCTTTGTATATTTCAGCACTTTTACCTTAAATGCCCACTTTTGTACTTCAGGTCTGGATGAATATCAATGTGATCCCATAAATTGATTCAGCTACATGTAAAGAGTTTTTGTGTGAACAGAGATTTTTTTTTTACACGTAAACGTCTTTGTTTTGGCAAGAAATTAATGGATAGGAAAAATTAGTTGTGCTCTGATAAATTTAGTCTCTTTTTACACACAACATCTATACAACATCTATAACAAACTGATAAATATTTAAATATTCTTCATAAAACGCGTACCTTTACACAGTTTGCATACAAGGATTTGACAGAGAAAGTGGTTTGTTTTTAGTATACAGCACGTGACAAATCCATACGCTTCTTTTTTCTCAATCACACGAAACAATGTCCTTTTATGCTCCATCCTTCCTGATCTCATTCTCGGTACTTCCAAAAGTTGATCCTACTTTGAAAGTCTTTAGATCTGAGCATAGCCATCTATAACGAGCCTTGCAGTGTTGTGCGGAAACTTCTGTTTGCATGTAGACTGCTTGCAGAAGACTGCATCGGATTGCTTCAGGAAAGTTCATATTGGAAAGAAACATCTCCGCTGACGATACCAAGCTATTTTAGGAAAACAATGTTGGCTTTGAATAGTATTCTAGGTTTGTACAACACTCCCAAGAACTGACTGAGGATTGTACGGACTGGAACAGCTTGAACACGAGGAACATCAGACAGCACAGACTGACAGCAGGATCTTAGATCAGTGTTTGGGAACCATCTAAATGGAAATAGCAGGGCTCTCGTTTTCATCGGAGTGACAAACGGAAGATGCCGAGCCTGGAGTTTTACATATGGCTCTGATCAAGGGCTGGCGGGAGGTTTGGGGGAGGGACAAGACCCCTGACTGTCAAAACTGGCCGTTCTGGCTTTCCACTGTAAGAGAAGACATATGAAAATCCCATCAGGGAAGACAGAAGAGCTGCACCTTATAGGTAGTAAATATGGCTTGGAGAAGAGTGGAGTTTACATATCTAATGTCATATTATGAGTTGAATGTACATGTTTTTAGCTACACTTTAAAAAATAACTGTAATTTTACATGTGAAAAATGCTACCGGGAAAAAAAATGTTAACAGTAAATCCCTGTTCTATATACAGAGAAAAACTGTAAAACATCTAATCAGACATTTCATGTAATGTTACAGTAAAATGCTGTCAACTGTACAGTTTTAAGTAAATAGAACACATCAATGTATAATTTACATTAAAAAACTGTAAACTGATATTCCCAGAATTCCCCGCATGACACTCCACATTTTAAAAAGTATTTAGCAGAAATAATCATGTTTTTTAAATAGTTTTTGTCCAGTTATGTACATTTGGGCTTTATGTTTTATGTTTTTCACTTATTTGCATTTTACAGTATAATACTAGCCTGGGCCCACCCATACTTTCTGTGATGCTACATTCTATTTCGCGAGCAAAGTTAGGATGGCAAAGCTGCCGTTTTAAAGCATTTCTGTTCCCAAAAAAGTGGGAACCAATGAGAAATGTGCTCGTTCGGCTTAATTATAATGAACACTTTCCCCCAGTTTCACAGACGAGGCTTAAGCTAATCCCAGACTAAATTGCATATTTGAGCTGTCTCAGATGAAAATATATCACATATCTTAAAACATGTCAGTGTCATTGTTCTCTGTTAAGATGCTCATCTGTAATATTTTCTTATTTTAAGGCATTTTTGTAAAAGTTGCTTGAATATCTTAATTTAACTAATGCCTAGTCCTGGCTTAAGATAAGCCCCGTTTGTGAATCCAAGCCTAATTGTAATAAATGTGATAATTTTACTGTAAATGTACTGAAAACTCAAATATAACACATTTAAATACCAATGATGGTCTGTAAAAAAGCCTTTGTTTATTGCTTGAACTTACTTAATTATTAAAACTGCATATTATTATTTTTAACCAAACAAAAAACATAATTTGCATAGGGCCAAATAATTATTTTTTTCACAGGTCAGAAAGAGACAGAATTTCAGTGTGTGAATTAAAATCAGCACTGACATATTCTTCTCATGTATTATTTATAAAGCACAGTACAAGTATGAGAATGTGACTAGACGGATCTGAATGTTAACAAAGAAAGATTGGTGACTGGTCAGACATTCTGGAAATTTGCATATGAAAGACTTCTTAACTCTATATAAAAAGTAAACATTGGCTTGAGGGAGGATTCTTACCTCTTTTTCTGATTTCTTAGGTTCCAGCAGGGGGTGCCAGTGTGCAATTGGCTTACGGGGGTATGCAAGCATCTCATTCCAATGGTCTCTACCTAGACCTTCAGCACCGCTGCTCAAACGGCACACACCAATAATCTCATTGTGCCCCACCCTGAAAAAAAAAAAATGTTACGAAATTATCTATACATCTTTCTATTCCTTTCATGTAACAGAATACTTCACTCATATCTCAAAATAAATCTTTTCTCATCCTTAGATCATCCAAGAAACATTACATCAACTGCTCTCCAGTGGATCTTTTGCCGGGAATGGGTGCTGTCAGAAGGAGATACAGCTCAAACAAACATGACAATAATCCACAAGTAATGCACAAATTGTGTGTTTGCAATGAATACATCACTAAGGCATCTATTCATAATAATGCATTCTCCAGTGCAAATGTTGTCCTGAATCAGAAGAGAAATATGCACAAATCAAAAGCAAAAGCAGTCCAAAACAGTTCTAAACAAATATATTGGTGCATTTTGATGTGAAAAGAGGATTATTATGGATTATAAACACATATTTTAGCTAGAATCAATTGTTTAAGGATGGATTTGTTTCTTTAAAGACTTTCACTTTGCATGATCTTAATTGATGGTCTGGACTGGACCGATTGGACTGATAGATTACTTATGGATTTGTGTGATTTGTTTTTTTTTAGCTATTTGAACCCTTATTCTGATGGCACCCATTCAGTGCAGACGATCCTTTGGTGAACAAGTGAACAAGTTTCCACGAAGAAACACGCTCATCTGAATTTTGAATTGCCCAAGCGCAAATACATTTTCAGCAAATTACCCTTGTTTTCGTGTACTATTACTTTAAGTGATCTAAAATAAACACATGCAAACCGGCAATGAACAATATACCAAAGTTTGCATGACCTAAAAGCCTTTTGTTAAAATATTTGTGTTTGTATGCCTGCGCAACTAACCTTTTTTGCAAAATGGTATCTGTGTAAAAATATGTGCATATTCAGAGAGACTAGATGATGTGCCACAGGATAAAGAAATCAGCATACATTTACCTCAGCGGAGCTGAACTTTCCATGAGTCCTTTTGTGAACCCACGGAAGAGAATTGTGAAATAGCAGTTTCTGACATTTATTAGTGTGTGTGTTTTCTCCGAAACTCTCAGTACCACAAACAGACTGTTTGAGACTTGAGAATGTTGGGTAAAATATATATGCACCTGGTTCTTTGCTCAGTCACCCGCCTTTAGAGAGGTGAGTGCTTAATGCTCTGACACCTGACCTTTTCCTCTTACTAAAGCACATGAACCATGAGATCATTCGGATGTCTGATGTTCCTGCTATTCTAATGTTTCTTGTACAGGATGTTATTTGTAATGTAGTTCAGTTTAATTGGCGTGACAACCAATGAATGGTATTGGTCAAGTGTGTGTGAAGCATTTTAGAAAAGATGAAAACAAAAGAGAAATACATCCATACTGAATAAATCAGTCCCCCTCCAGAAGCCCAAATTGCAAAAAAGTCATCATTTCCTCAAGTTATTTCAAACTGGTCAGCTGTCAAATAACAAATAAAAATAGTCTTCATGCTATTACAAAGAATAAGGATGCAAAATCATAAATGTATCTTAAATGTCAAATAGGTCCACATGCCTTTAGAAGCCACAAAATATGCATATTTGCAAAAATAAAGTAACTGAATTTACATTTTTTTGATTAAACTGTCTCTTTGCATTTCAATAAACAAAAGAGAAATAGCTGTTAGTTTTACGCACAGGTCATAGTCCATGACTGAGATGTGCAAGCTGACTTGGTCCATGCTTTCTGGAGGGATGTCGAAAATAATGGCCTCATTATAAGTGGGATTCAGGGTGTTTTTCTTTGTTGTGGTCTTCTTCTTTTTCAGGCGTCTTCCATCACAAATGAGGGATACTTTCACATAGGGATCTGCTCAGAGAGAACACCGTTACCAGTTCAGCTCATATAACTGTTATTAATTTCACATTTGCAGCTTGAGTTTTCATCTAAATGATCTTTAAACATATTTTAGTATGCACTAGTTCCAATTAATCAAATCCACAAACAATAGCTTGAAGTTGATGAGAGTATTAGATGAGAAGATTAGAAATGAAAACCGGATATCTTCATTGAGCCATCTTAATATTCAGTGTGAATGGAAAGCCATTGAGATTTAGGACTTTAATGGAATGACTTGACTGCTGACATCAGAGCTGCATACTGATTTCCATCTCTCTCCATCATTGCACAATTTGTCTGATCTATTATGCTTGTACATTTGCAAGCCATAAACTACTTCCAGATTGGGCAGAACAAATCAGACGAGAAGTACTCATTCTGACATCAAATTTGCTTGGGGCACTTCTTAATAGATATTATCCAGTTCATGTGAATTCAATTTTACTGCAAATGAAAAACGTTTACTCTTCAGCAGATTAAAGTAAAAATGTCTGGTGTGAGATGCACTGAGACCAAGATAGTGTGAGTAATTCATGTTACTGGAGCTTAGAATCATATTCGGAGCATTTCCTCAGACTTTCGGGTTTGATTCGCTCAGTGATGCTGCTTATTTACCTTTGGGAAATTTTGTTTATAACAGACAGAACAAAAGGCAATTTGGAGCACAAAACAATGATTAGAACATGCGGGAAATGCTCATTAACAACATATGGGAAAACAAAAGAGGTTTCCAGAAACCATAAAACCAAATGGAGCAATTATGGGGAGAGTGGTGCCACTTTTTACTTCTGTTGTCCTCTTGGCAAGGAGAAATGAGACAGAGGCAAAACTAATACACATAATTATATTTCAGGACGCGTCAAGAGGTTTGAATCATTGAGGAAGGCATGAATGATTTATATTTTAAAGGAGACTTTTATGGCCATTTTTTTAATATGTAATATATGTCTCAGGTGTCCACAGAACGTGTCTGTGAAGTTTTGGCTTAAAATACCTTACAGATTTAAAAAAAAAAATGCCTATTCTGAGTGGAAGCGGAAATACACAATTTTGGGGCATGTTTCTTTAAATTCAAATGAGCTTCTGCTCCCTGTCCCCTTTTTTAGAATAGGTTTGTACTTGTGCCTTAAAAGCTTGGGCCTCTGCTCTACTAAAAAAACGTTTGTTTGGTTTTGATTATCTTGTCCATCACACTGCAATAAAGCAGATTAAGGGACTGTAATATTCTAATAATATCCGCTTTCTACAATATGAGGGAAAGTAAATCTGAGCATTTCGATTTGCTGCAAAATTAACAATAAATGAATGAAAACAAAATACATTTATTATAAAAAACGATTTTCTCTTGTGTATATAATGTTCACATGACAAAAATAATGTTTTTTTAATCATGTCTGTCATTTGATTGTCAAAGGCAGTAAAGCTGTTGAAATGCTACCTGAATATCCTGTAATGTCCATTGCCTTTAGGTTTCTACATTTGATGACAGTGAGTGTTAATCTGCCTGCTGTAGGTAGATAGCAGAGCGAGAACATGATCTCCCCGAGGTCCACGCTCTCCTGTCACACAGACACACACAAATCAATGTAGCATGATGTATAAGCACATTTTGTTATAAAGGTCACCTTTTCAATTCATAAAGCACCAGATAATAGGGCTAAAAAACAGTAATTGTGCAATAATTACAGGCACTGTTCCCCCAGCATCACTCGCGGGCAAGATAAGGTAGAAAATGACAATTAAAAGACAAAATTATGATAAGTCAAAATTCAGTCAAAAAGTCCAAATAGACATGTAAATTAAGATTAAAAATTAATTTATGCCATAATCATGATGTTATCTTATAAATTAGACTTTTTATTTAATGATTTCATCTCATAATGTAGACTTTTTACCTTATAATTACCATGTTTTATGTCCTAATTAACTCATTTACCAAACCATGATTTTTTTATGTTGTAGAAACTGGCTTCTATAATAATGTACCAATGCTATGGCTACCCATCATTAAAGGTGTTTCGTTCATGGACAGATCTGTTTGTGAAGAAATCTTTTAAATAAATTTAAATGAACCATTGCGTCAGTACTGACACTGTAACGTTTATTATTCGCTTTTGCATCTGAATAGAGAAAGATACTATAAGAATAGAATGTCAGTCACTTAGCCATAGTTTCTTTTTGCTATTAGCTAGTCCAGCGCTGCTAGAAGTTATTTATCTGAGGTATCTGAGGATGTGGTCTGGCATTTTGACTATGAAGGTTGGGTTTAATAAGCCTGTGACTCAATATTGAGGTCTAAAGGAGTACTGTTTGGTCCAATGCAGACACGGCGACCAATTAGTTGTTGTGATTCTCCAAGTCACACTGCTCTCCTGGACACCACTCAAGCAAACCGTTAATTAAACGTTAATACTCCTAAACACACCAGCCTGTCCACCTGGGCACGAGGTCTATCATTTTCCTCACGGCTGATCCAAGCAGGGTTTTTTTAGATCTGTCTAGATAAAATAAACAAATTCAGCAAAACATTTTAATTGGTGAAACGCAATGCACTGGAAAAGTGTTATTTTTAGACTTCAAGACCACCCACTTTCCTGAAAGTTAAGCATGTGCAAGGCAATAGCGAAGGCTGCTATCTGACTGTGCTGGAGTTAGTGTGTTAGCGTCATCCTCTCAGCGGTATTAAGTCTGCTGTAAATATTAATCACTTTAAATGAGCTCAGTAAGCCACTCTCTGACGGACATATCCCATGACTCCCCTACTTGTGGCTTAATGTCTCTCTAGCCCTCTAAGGTGATTATTTGCAGGTTGCGCTTCAGTATCACATAGGGACTTTTTAAAGTAGATTGATGGATGGGTAAATGGAAGCTTGAGAGATTAAAGAACGCAAAAATGTTTCAGAAAAATATTTTTGAAGCAAGTAAACTTTCAGCAAATAAATAATTGGATATTACTAAACACTGATGCACTGATTTCATTGCAGCACAGGATAAAAAAATTAATAATTATGAAAAATTATGTCTGATTTCCAAAAGAGTAATGATGTAAGACCATAGTGAATATTGCTAATTTTACTATTACTCTGACCAAATTCCTTCATGGTTCACTTTACTTCAGTCCTTGAGCTCATTAAGTGACTTAATGAGTTAGCAAATGTCCTTTTGTCCCAAGTCCACCCGGCAATGTTTTTTGGATATTGTCTGTTGGGATCAACTTAAAGGGATATATTCTTACTTATGTGAAATACAAAGCAGAAGTAGGCCTCTTTTCCTTCTAATGAAAATGTATAGTCATTTAAGTGACTGCATAGTTGAATCTCAATTATACTTTAAATCATTTTTTTGAACTTGAGAGCGCCTAACTTAAATTGTATTTAAATAGCAATACAAATTTGAATACACAAATCCATATTGTTTAACTGAGTAACAACTTAGATTTAGTCCTTTTTTTTTACACAAAGCTATTGTATGGCTTCACAGGGCTTGAATACAGCACATGAGTCATATGGATCACTTTTATGATAATTTTATGGTTCTTTGAGTAATTTTTTAAGCTTGTAATTTATTTTAACTTGTGCTGTGTGAAAAAGAGCAGCGTTAACGTCCTGCTAAACATCTCCTTTGGTGTTCCTAGAAAAACAGAATTGAATGCAGGTATGAAATGAGTAAACGTATTGTCATTTTTGAGTGAACTACCCCTTTTGATAGCTTTGAAAGAAGTGCTTTGAGTTCCAGATTAAAATTTCCAGCCAAGTGCAATAGAATGTGTGCTTTTGTTCAAGGGGCAGCCGGCCTCCTGCCATAAAAGCAATAACCACAGGTTTATTGAATCGCTCCTCTGAGAATAGCCATAAATCCAGAAAACTCAAAGAAATAAGACTCATCCAGGAGCAGTTAAAGTTCATCTAACTTGCCACTATGGAGTGATCAGCTAACCTCAGATGACCTCAGGACCTATTTTAGAGGTGAACTTAATCATTTAATATTGTGCTGTGATTGGCAGCACCTCTTATTAGGGGCCGTTACGAAAATTAGGCAATTATTTTGTCCACACATACACCAACAGCATGTGTCAGTCATCTTCTTTTGTCAATTACTACCTTATCTGTGTGTTAATGAGGGTAGGGTCTTAGCATCGGCGGGGGTACAGCAGACAACATGTTGAGTATTGTGTCTGCATTTTACCAGCCCATGTCAATAATTGAACAAGCTAAGTCACATACCTTAGCTGGCATCTAATAGTCTTGTTATTTAGAGTCAATGGATTTTTTAATCTACACAAACTGTATGAGAAGCACAATATAAACTTGCTGAGGTCTCTCTTGCCAACCAAAAAGGAATTATTGTGCAGAATGCTGCAGATTAACAACATTTACCAGGCTTGACTAACCAGGTGATATACAGTAGTGGGGTCCAAAAGTTTAAACCATATAGAAAATCTTACCATCCAGAGTTTCGGGGGCAGTATGATTTTCAATCTTTTTGAAAGAAGTTTCCTATGCTAACCAAGCAAACAATAATAATAAAAAAAATCTGCTTAATATTTTGTGTAATATTTCTTTTGTTTTGTACATAGATAAACAGAAATCATTTTTGTGTAACAGATTATTATTTAGTAACAATATACTGTCATTGTAAAAAGAATCTCGGTCCAAAAAATAAATAAATAAATTATACAGTCCCGTAATATATTAAATGTAATGTAAGATATGAAATAAAATGAAAATAATAAATATTAAATTTAAGATTTAATAAATCTCATTTGAACCTGGATTTGAAAATGTAACAAATAAATAAATAAAATAAACTAATTTACATTGATAAATAGTTTTTCTTTGTGCACCTGGCTAGATGTTTTCAAACCAAATATGAAAAATATATTATAATAATAATATATAAAATATTTAGAATTTTTATTCTACCTTTTACAATTAAACATTAGATTGTCATGCTCCCAAATTTAATTAAAAATACGTCTTAAAAATCTATTGATCTTATTCTTTTCTACCCCATTTTATATTGATAAGCAAGTAATCAATACATATCTGCTTACTGTGCATCTCTGCCCATAAAAAATTGACTTAAAAACCAGCAGGATTTGTGCTATCATGATTTGGCAAACACATAAAGAGAAAAGAAAGCAGCAGGGTTCTCTTACAGAGGTAGCATACTGAATGTCTTTCCAGATGGAGGTTTCCCTTGAGAGATCAGACACTTCAAACAGATTGTCCAGTATGACCTCCCCGATCATATCGTGCCGTGAGAACCTGTCAAAGTCGAAAACACTGAGATGGAGTTTCCTGACAGGAAGCTCATCGTAGGGTACAGGAAACTGGAAGGACTCGTCAAAGGTGGGGTTGAGTGTTTTACGATGAACTCGTGTCTGAAACTTCTGCTTCCGATCCGGCAGCAGGTAGATCTTGACATACGGGTCGGAGCTGCCGCAAAGGTCCTTGGCTGGGAGATCGAATGCCTTGAGTATCTTGACAAGCAACATCTCATTCTCATAGTCATAGCGGAGGGAAAAGTTAATCTTGCCGCAGTTTTTGCCACCTTTGCTGTTGCCGGATTCGTCGTTCTCTGTGGTCATTTGCTTGTAGAGTTCAGGCTTGATACGGCCAATGCTGGTTGGCTGCTCATCCACATCATAGTCATCTCCCAGGTCCAGACTCCCTACCTGCATTTGACGGGGAAGGTGACGTTTGAAGGAACTATGCCTGGAAAAAGGAGATAAAATAGAGAAAGAGTAGCATAAGGGATTTGATGAGTGTTTAGGAAAAGTTGGATTAAGAACTGAACGATTGACCAAGGAAAGTTTTCTTTTATACAGGAGCCACAAAACGTGTAAAAAAATTTTTTTTTTGAAAATCTGTTTCTCTTTAATATTAAAATTTGTATTATTTATAATAAATGGTAATGTTATGCTTGCATAATAAATATTATATATTACACACATAAACATCCATATACTGAAACAAATTGTGCAGAAAAAATGTACACAGAAATGCTGCCTTTATATTTTAAAAAGCGGGTCCTCCATATTTGATGGTCTTTGCCATCAAAAGGTTTAATCCAATAAAATACATGGTCAGTGTTGTGTGGCTACCAACTCAAATGAACCTGGTCCTATAATTCTAGTGAAGACAAACTTTAACGCTAAAGACAGCATTTCTTTCATTCATTATGTAACAGCTGTTCTCAAAAGGAGTGTTAAGATGAATTACGGTGTATACAGTAGTTAATTCAACTGCATATTATTAAATATGAATAAAACCACAGGTGTGCCAAAGCTCCGTATAACCAAAAGCAGTGTAAAAATCTTTAAGAGCAGCCAAATTCTGAAGCTCAATTAAATATTACTATTTATTCGACAAATAGTACATGACAAATATTTAATTTCAAGTGGACAAGTACAGTGCTGTAATTAAGTGTGTCCTGGAACAACCCCAAATTAATCAAGTATGCATGAGCAGAACTTGTCTCAGTTCCAGGGATTATGGAGCAGCTAAACAATAAAAACTTGCCCTGAAGTGACACTAAAATACATTATTAAAGACATTAAATAACAAAGCAGTCTCAGATGAAAAGCTCCACTCTTCTCTAAATATTTATGCATCATCAGCAATATTCTTTTCATATAGAAATATTTTTACACCTCTCTTGTTGGTGTCAGTGTTCAACTGCTCTGTAATGTCTTTTGGAGGATCTGTTATGGGGTATATGTGATTGATGGTGTCTGTTGAGTCCTGCTGTGAATGGTCTGACAGCGTGATTCATAGTATGCATTTCCTTTCCTCCAGGTTTATACAATACTGCATATTTTAATGAAATGTGTAAATGTGTATGCCGCACTGGGTGTGTAAATGACTGCAGGCACAGGCTGAAAGTATAGAGAAGCAGCAGAAAACGGGAAGGATGGCATGCAGTTGAATTAACATTTTTAGAGATGAAGGGAAATATGGTAAAAGGGGAAAATTAATATGGTAAATACAAGAAAAGTGATTACAGTTATGAAAGGGACCAAATGGGCCCTACATTGGGCAAGAAGCTTCCTTTTTAAATGTAGTAATATTAGTAGTAATAGTAATATTTATATTTAGTAATATTTAATATTTAGTGATAACATTTAGGATTCATTATTGCCTTTATTTGACTGTACTGATGCTATTGGACGAGAACAAAACTGAACATTGGCATGCACTGATTGCATCCAGCTGCAGCTTATCACTGTGTGAGGCAGGCAGCTGATGCCATGCATTTTTAGGTTTTTGCATAGGAGCCGAGCCGGTGACCGGTGACATCTTTGTTCCCTGCTTCAGGGAACATGGCTTACATACATAACCGAGATGTTCCCTTTCAGTCGGTCACTCCAAGTCACGTCGGATATGACCGACGAATTGGGATCCCTACCAAAATGTCATGGACGCTGACCCTTCCAGTGTCCTGCAGGAGTCTCCCAAGCTCCCTTTGTCTGGCATAGGCTGGGACTCACCACAAGAGGCCAGCTACTGTTCTCAAAGCACTACCAATTCAGCTTTCAGACCTTTTTTTTTTTAGTTAAACTACACAGCGCAATCCGCCGAACACACTGTACTTGTGTACACCCTCATAGCCTTGCTTTCATTTCAGACAAAGCTACTCTATGGTCTCTAACAAGCAAACAAGAAATACTGAGACATTTCTCAAAATATTATATGTATCACAGACCACTAAATATTGTTCCTCTCGGTTCATCCAACCCATTCTTTAGTTAAAGGATTAGTAAACCAAAAAATGATTCCCTTTAACAGTCTAAAACATGTTAAATATCCAACACAAGGCTCTGGGGGTGACTAAAGGCCCCCTGTAGAGAGTTTATTCATTTTTGTAAAGTAAATATCCATATTTCAAACATAATAAACACTTTTCTTTCAACTCTCTTCAACTCTTCAACTCCAATATTTAAACATACTGTATATCAAAATGAAAAACAGAGCCTTTGATGGGTAATCAATTATGTCATGAATAACAGAATCAGAATCACACTGAAGACTTATATGTGTACAGTATGTGTGTAATTTTGGCACTATTACCTGGTGGATGACGCTGGCTCGGTGGTCTGTCTTTGCATGCGCTGTGTACGGCGCAGGAAGTGCTCCCTCATGGAGAGCTGCACCTCGGCAGGGATGTCGGGAGAGGTGTGACTTATTTTAACAGCCGCTTCCAGGAAGCCCATCGAGGCCAAAGGATACTTTTCCTTCTCAGTCGCCATAGTGACCTCAGATGGCTGAGGGCTGGGCAGAAGAGATGGTAAATGAAACGAAGGGCAGTCGTCAGGTGCGAGGGCCGCAGAACTTGACGAGAGGGCTTTGTTCCTCCAAGGGACCCAGCACAGCTTCCAGGAGACAAATGCAGCGAGCAACAGTAGCGCCAAGCCACACGCTATTATCACACCGATGGGGAGGCCAACAGCGATGTCTACAGCCGGGCGGAAGCGAAGGGCCGCACAATATGGACAAACAGATGGTCGAAACAGCGAGACAGACAGAAAGAAAAGTGCATTAGAAGGGTCAAACGAGCAATGACTCTCATCTATGGAGTTGTTTACTGTAATGATCTGCAAGTCAAACACTGAATTTGACACCAAGCACACTCTCTCACAATCAGTGCAGAAATTATGAAATGTAATTAAAGTTATCACAGATACAGGACTATAATCTATTTCCAAGGGAACAATGCTAGCGGAAGATGCCGCGGCAATATCAAACACTCTCAGCTGCGGAGCTTTCAACCCATCAATGGCTCTTATGCATGTAGGCGGAAAGCAAGCTCAAACTCAGTTCTTCACAATTACTGAGAAAATGCTTGCAATGGAACAAATGGACTGGAGCAGCTCCAAAACTGCTGACAAGAGGCATGTAAACATTAATTTAAAAGCATAGGAAGATCTGTCATTTTGTGTGGGAGCTCTATAGGAATACAGGTTCTGTGGGCTTTATTTTCGACTGAGGTGTGTTTGCACAGTAAGAAATACTGATTGCATTTTTTTTTGCGCTCTCCACTCACTGCTTCGACCAGTTTTGATTTATTTTAAATAATGCATGCTAGGATCTCCCTGGGCTTCCTGAGGAGTGTACAATGTGTCCTTCCTCAAATGGAATATAAATCTCTACTGACAGTTCAAAGGGCCCGGGGCCACATCTAATTTAGAGTCTTTTAGAACTTTTGTTCTTCATTCGGTTCCTCATTTCTTGCCAAGTCGTTTGTCATTACGTGACTACTGTAAGCACACAACAAAAAGAAGACTCAAGGTCAGAATGCAGAACTGGAGAAATTAATCAAAACTTTGGGAGCCATTCAAAAAAAAAAAAGTATTTTAGAATACACATTTTAGAATAAACACACACACAAAAAATTATATTTGAACTAACGTTGCATTTATTTGATCAAAAATAAATTAAAACAGCAATATAGAGAAATGTTATTACAATTAATATACTAAAAATATTATTTTATTACAATTTAACATAACTAGTTTTTAATACATTTTAGTTTTGATACATTTTTTCATTGTCACATGATCCTTCAGAAATCATTGTAATGTTGATTTGAAAATCAAGAAATCAAGAAACATGCATGTATTATATTCCACACCACAATTTTAACAGTGGCTAACCCCAGTGATCATTTTATTTAAATGTATTTTTACATTTTAACAATTTTCTTCATGCGTCCTGCTTTAAACATGGCAAATATACTATTTGCCAAATATATTTATTTATATTATTTATTTGTTTTGCATTGCATCATACTGTAAGTGCTGATGCGTTCTCTAAAGTTTCTAATAGTTTTGTTACAAGCCGTATTTTGCTGAAGTACCCCGATTCATGTGAATAAGCTGTCTAGGGTTTTCTGTAAATTCCGTAAACTGCTTTCTCTAAAGTGTCCATTTGAAGGGCTCAGGGTTTATCCCGAGTGGATATGAAATTTCTAGGTCCAGGGATTTATGTGTTCAGAGGATTTCCACATTCAAACGCTGCCATATAGCTTCTGTTTCGTCATCTGAAAGATCCAGACTCTGAAATGTGGCTCCCACTGGTTTGTCTCTGTTGTCTTTTGATTTCTAATAAGTTTTGCTAGCCTGCGCAGCTGGACAGCCGTGATAATTTCAAGCTGATGGGGCAGTTTCGTTGTATGGTTAAATAACAATTCAAATCATGTATAAAATTAGTGATAAAATGTATAAGAATGTCAATTTAATCCTTTTTGCATTCAAAATAAATTAAAATAACAAGGCACCCAGTGTGAGCATTTATGGTATGCAATTTATGGTATGCTGTACTTTAAGGATAAATTGGCTGTTAATCAGCATGAAGACAGCAGTACAGAAGCCATGGGGCGGTGAAGCAATGTGAGCACTGGGGTTTTCTTCCATCCATTGAGATATGGATAATGAATCCAAACAGTGTGACACTGTGACTCCCCATGGACCTGGTTGCCAACCAGCATGATATTCCACACAACGCTGGTTATAATACTCAGCTAATGAGCTGTGCATATAATGGTTCATAAATGTAATCAGTCAGTCAAAGTGTATTATTCCCAGGGCTGACCAGGACAGAAGTCACATGTTTGAAGTGGTTAGAGGGATCCTTTGGAAAAAAAGCCTCCCTTGTTCCATGGATTAAAATCAAATGTCAAAACTAAGGTCAATGACATGTAACATTATTTTGTGTGTTCACTATATGAAATATAATAAAATTACATTCTCCAAAAAGCCATTAAACACATTTTTCCTTCTTCCAAATACAGTATCACAAATTAGTAACTGATAAATTTTTAGGTGGTCATACAACTCTGACTTTTCTACCCATTTAAAATGGTATTTATGCAAATTCAAACACACTTACACGATACTATAGCCTACAATAATGTAATGTATTGTTTTTACAATACAATATAAACTTTTGGTATTTTGGCAAGTCATTCAGTAAGGAATTTTATAAATTTTTTACAATGAAAGTTACAAAGTTTACAACCTATTTGAAATTAAAGTAAACAGACACTGTAAAAAAATTAATGTAATTTTAACTGTTAAATGCTGTAAAAATGCTACGGAAAAAAATGTTAATAGGTTTACAGTATATTTACATATTATGTACAGTGAAAAACTGTAAACCATAATCTGGTTTATGAACACCCCATCTCCACTACTCTCATGCTGCGTCCAAAATCGCATACTGCTTAAGTAGGTACTATGTTTAAAATTAAACGTACTTTAATAGTTTGTTATCAGTTATGTACATTTGGGCTTTATGTTATATCTTATATATATAATATATGTTGTTTAATGAATGTTTATTGTATTATTTAAGTGTCGTGAATGACTCTATGCACCTTCTGTATATCAGTATAAACTTTTGCTTGTGGTGAAACTGCTTGTGATGAGATCTAAGTATTTAAGTGGCTGTCTTTCACCACCATTATTCTGGTGGTTGTCAGTATGTTAAAAGCAGAAAACAGATATTAATATCGGTATGCATTGTTGAATTTACTGGATTACATTCAAATTTTCATTCAAAAGTTTGGAAACGGTAAGAATTGTAATATTTATTTAACATGTTTCTTAAGTTCATCAAGGCTGCATTTATTTGATAAAAAATACAGGAAACAAAAAGAAATATTGTGAAACATTTTTACCATTTAAAATAATGGGTTCCTATTTTAATGTACTTTAAACATACTTTAAAACAAACATTTATTTCTGTGGTGCAAAGCTGAACTTCCATCAGTCTAAAGTGTCCTTCAGAAATCATTCTAATATGCTGATTTATTATTAAAATTATCAATGCTGGCAAAGTTGTCATGGCAAATGTTTTTTTTTTCTCATGATTTGATGAATAAAAAGTTATAAAGAACAGCATTTATTAAAAATATAAACCTAACAGTATAAACCTTTGCCGTCATTTCTTTTTGATTTAACACATCCAAGCGGTTTTAATTTCTTTCAAATAAATACAATAATAAAAATGTATCGACCTTAAACTTTTGAATGGTAGTGTATATTGTTAGAAAGTGCAACCTCTATTTAAAATTAAAATAAATAAACAAAATAATACTTAACATTCAGTATTCACTGTGACTTATACAGATGTTGGTTGTTGCTGCAGTTTATTTGCTGTTGTGTCTTCTGTTGTTTTCTCTTTTGTTAGCAGGTTATCTGTTTTTGATCTCTATTTCCATCCTTTTTTTTTTCCTTCTTTCTCCCCTCTCTCTTTCTCTCCCCTTCCTTGTTGTCCCTCTCTCAAACCCCTTTTCTCTCTTTTTTTTCTCCCTCTTTCTCTTCCTTTCTCCTTTTCCCCTATTCTTTTCCCCTATTTGTCACAGTATGATTAAATAAAAAGATTAATTAAAAAATAAATAAATAAATGCTCTTCCTTTTAATGTTTTATTCACTCAAGAATCCTAAAAAAATATCACAGGTTTCAAAAAAATATTATGCAGCACAACAGTTTCCAGCACTGATAATAAATCAGCATATAAGAATGATTTCTGAAGGATCATGTGACACTGAAAAGTGGAGTAATGATGCTGAAATCAGCTGTGCATCACAGGAATTTTATTTGTTTCTTTGATTGGTTGTATTGTGAGTATTTGCAGAGCATGTGTTGTCAAATTGATGAAGTTGCTTTCTTAATTTGCAGGTGTTTTTATCCACAGTGCAATTAGTCGTGAGACTGTGTTGGATAGACTGCATTTGACCAATTGATTTACAAAAAACATTTTAGGTTGTCAGGTTGGGTTTCAACATTGCATCAACTACTGATGAACACATTCATTTTCATTTGAATTATCACTCAGTAGTTTATTTAACCATGTATTATCATGAATTGATATTTAACCATGTATTAATATGTATTAAAAGTAATCTGATTATATTGCTTAAAATGCATAATGAAATGGATTACGTGATTGACTACAGTTTTTGTCATGTAATATAGAATCAGTAACGGATTACATTTGTAAGCAATCTACCTACCTCTTTTTTTTTACACAAGAAAGCACAGATCAGTGAAGTGGATTGCAGCTACACATTCCAATTACATATGCAGCCATACTTTTATTTATTCTCCATTTACTCTCCATATAGCCATCATCCATAAAAAACAACCTCGACCTCTGATACGTAATGAATCCAGCATTTATGTTTGTGGAACCTGTATCCCATCTCGTAAGCCTCTTTCCAGCCCAGTGCTGCGGGAGCAGAGAGGAGAACATGCTGTCCTATGAGATAGCACATGAAAGGAGGGGGCTGTTAATTTACCCCCTCCTCCTCAGGCACAGGGTTCACCAAGGTTGAGCCATGTCTGGAGCACATGAGTAATATCAGGAGGCCTACAAATTCAATTAAGATTTGTTTTGAAACTGAGTCAGAGCACAAACTGGGGCCTGAGGGTTTTCCCTTCAAATGTCTTCCAATGTAACCTGGTTTCCATAGAAACCCAGCTATAAGACGCGATGCGTGCCCTGTCAGATCTCATTATCGAATGCCGAGCAAAAACAAAAAGCTTTGTTATGTGCTGAAAGGACAGTATGAAATGAAGAATTAACGTGTGAGGACATAAAATGCCAGGCGACAAACAACATTAAGGGGTCATCTGAACCTTGAAATATAGCCAATTAAATCATGGTTCTTCTGTTAATTACTAGATAAAATTGCAACAGAATGGACTTCCTAATTTACCCACACACAAAGGGCAATCAGGAAGACGGGGACACTGTGTGTTAACCCAAATCCGTGGCCCTCAATTACACAGACTCTCTTCCTCCCACGCATCTCTGACAGCTGATATTTTCAGGACAAAGGGAGCACACTGATAGGAACTGGCATCACAATCAGTGGCCACCATTAGCAAGAGCTCAGAGGAGTTGCCATATCATGCCATTGAACTAGATCTGCATCCCCATGTGAACACATTTACACTTAATACCAATGCTGGAATTGGTGGAAGAATGCACTGCAAAGTGTAAATCTGTCTCCTATAGGGTCTATTGTCAGAGGATGTATGCAAATATAACCACAGAAAGTCTCTAGCCTCCGAGTCCACCGAAGCCTTGATACGTTTTTCAAGATCAATTACATCGGCTTGAATAAATCAATGTGACTGCTCAGTAAAGAGCGCTCTGTGATTTTTAGTAACAGTACCTTATACACTATTGTTCAAGAAGATTACTTTTTTTTTATTAACACTTTAATCAGCAAGGATGCAAAAATAATGTATGTAATAAGAAGGCATTTATAATGTTACCGTTATGTACATTCAAAATAAATGCTGTTTATTTGAAGTTTCTATTTATATTTTTTATTAAAAAAACAATTAGTCAAAAATAATTTTTCAAAATTGATAACAAAAAAAAAAAAGCATATTTTCCACACGTATATTCCAATATTCCACGCTTTTGAACGGTAGTGTATCTAAAAAAAATGCAATAAAATATTATAATAATCTATAAAACTAATTGAAATCTGATAAAGCATTTAAAATTGGAGAAAATATAGGACAAGAGTTTCCTAGGAGGTCTTTAGTGAATAGGACAAGTGTAAAAATCAAGGTGCAAGCCTTGAGGACATTCTTCAGTTGGTTGCTTCATAGCATAAATCACAGCACATGATGCTGCATGACATCCCAGGCTTTTTAGGGGGAGCTTTTCTCCTCGCTTCTTCACAGAGCAAAATATCGGCTCTGCAAGTAAATCTCCATGCCACATCTGGGCCATTTTTAGATTGCTCTATTTCATTGCTCCTTCTCCACTGCAATCTCAAATCCCCTAATTCCCCGGATCTCTAAATGGCAGAACGCCACAGCAAACAAAGCCGGGGTTCTCAAACTGAAGGACTGCTGGGAGCAATGCAAAATTCATACACTAAGACTTTGGGAGGTAAACAGCCTCTCGAAGAGCTTCAGGCACATATTCATAAATTCATTGTAACACCGTCTGATGCATCTGGACAATGTTCTTAGCAATGACACACGGTCCCAGAGCTTGACAGACTCCAAGAAGGCTTGGAGAAGAGATTTATTCCATGTAAGTGAAAGTGATCTGAGGAATATCCTGCTCATTCAAGACTAAACCCAAGGGTCTAAAAGGGAACCGAGTCTATCATCAAAACATTTGAAAGCTCAGAACTCCACAGACACAGTTTCCTAAGGATAATGATAACCAAAAGACAACGAAATTTATATATTCACAGAATCCTATTCAAATACACCAAAGAGACAGGCAGTGGTTTTGGAATATAGCCTTGAATAAAACATCTGGTGAAACATCAAGGAGATTTTTCTTCTTCAAGCATTTTAAATTATGGAAAAAAATGGAAATATAGAAGGCCAAAAATGTAGGTATTTAGCCTCATATGTATAAAATGAAGTTTTAAATAAAATAAATTTTCTGCTGTACTTGTACTTTTTTGTCTTGTACTTGTACTTTTTTATCATTAGCTATATAAGCATGCTCCTTTTTTAAAACTATTACTAATTTTAAAACAGTGCTATTTGAGTATACAAAGGTTTACAGAAATAGTTTTGATAGTTTGATTATTACTGATGAGATCATGGACAGTGGCAGCTTTAACAGGATGCAGTCAGACTAATGCACAGATCTCTTTCGATATATCAGATGTTTTGCTGTGCTCTGAAAACATAACTGATGGTGTGCACATCAGTTTTGTTTAAATGCATTTGAAAATGCAAGTGGAGTAAACCGCAGCCACAAACAAACACAAAGGGCATGTGACTGTCATTGACAAAGTCTGTGAGCGCACGGGTCTCAACACAAACTCTGCGCAATGAAGCCGGTTCGAAACAGAATCGATTCAGAATCGTGGAAGAGAGAATCGCGATGCAATTATTTTTTCTCCCACCCCTACCCATACATAACATACAAGAATCACCCCATAGCAGATCTATACAGGAGGAGCTGGGGAAGGTGGAAGGTTTCTGAGGCGACTGCAACTGTGTTTGAATGTTGAGCAGCAAACTCATTGGCTGCTGACAAAAAAAAGAATCAATCAGCTGCACCATTGATGATATCATTATGTGTGTTCGCACTGCGCCATCTGGAGTTTCATGACAAAACTTTAGATATATACATAGAAGCTGCACTCACATTACTTTTAAATGGGAAAGCACAACACACAATATAGCAGGACAAGTTCACCTTTAAATAAAGAGCTAGTCACTAATAAAATATGTTATTTATATGTGATTAGGACAAGCAGTATCAGGGTTTCATTCATCTCATTCAAGTAAATTTGGTCTTGGATGCCTAAAATAAAGCAGCCCGGAGGCATTGCAAGACTTCAATGAAAGGGACTTTTTTTGACTATTTGCTGAAAAACCTCCAGACCCCATGGGAAACACACAAATGTTTTCCTCGCACCAAATCCCTATTGATAGAAGAGCTTGTCAATCTAGCCATAAAAATGTAGATTATGAGAAAGCATGTTTTCACTTCTTCACTGAAAACTTTTGAGTGACAATATTTGGAAGAGGCAACAATTTTGCAAATAAATAAATAAAAGGAGTAGTCATGGGTACAGTGGAAAGATGTATGAAGTGAAGCATAATGTTAATTTTTGCCGTAGCCAGCCCCATGAGTAATCTGCTCACCTCCTACCTGAATGTCTCACAGGATGGTTCCCATGGTTTAGCAACAGACTGCATGCACAAACACACACACACACACACACACTATTAAATTCCTGAACTCACATCTTTTATTCGACACAGCTTGATTGTCTGAAGTGTTTATCGATCTGAATCTACCACACAGACCTCTGTGTGAAAGGTGTAACAAATCACATACAGCTGCTGTGCGCCCCCACATCCACATTGCCATATTAGCAATAACATGCCAGTGCAGATCATTTCAGCAGTAGCCAGGTGTTTATACGAAAAAAAATCATAAACCAGCTGTTCTGTATCTTAAAAGATGCTCACATCTACTGTAGTAAAGTGTGTCTAATTAAATATGATCAAAATAAACATTCTGTAGGATTATTTGTTTATATATTTATTTACATTGAGATGATGTTAAAACAAACAAACAAACCAAAAATGCTCTTCTTTCGAACTTTCTGTTTTTAAGAAAAACATGTATCACAGTTTAAACCAAAATATTAAGCCACTTGATTGACATTGAAGACTGAATTAATTCAGCTTTGAATTCACAGCAACAAATATTAATATAAACAAAATATAAATGTAAAATATAATATTACAGGCCAGCACCAAAATAGGAACCACTGAGCTGTAGTGACATATAAATATATATACATGAATATGCCAGAAATATATATATATTTATATAAATATAAATCTGCCATATGCTATACTATATCACAGTGATCACACTATAACACCAACACTTGCACATCATTTCTTCAGTTTGGCAAATATTATGACAGGCTCAGCCTTTTTACTCCAGTAGCTAATGGGGTGAGGCTGCAGTATTTATTCAAGTCTTTGCATACATCTACATTTAAAACATCCATTTCGGAAGAGAAAATTAATTCTTATGACTAATTTAAACCCTGGTTGATATGTAAAATAATAATAATTTTTATTTTTAGAGCTTCTATTATAATACACCCACTTGTGCTTTTGCATCAACAGAAAACACACTGATTGGAATAACAGAAGAGTCAGGGGGAAGAAGGAATAAAACATCACTGAACATTTTTAATACCAGCCATAACCAGGACAGCCTCATAAGGGAACTGTCATTGTAATGACTTTAATCCATTATGATCTTATCCTCAGAGCCAAGGATTCCTCAGCAGAATTTAGAAAACTAAACATAAATAAAAAAATAAATTCAAGCACAGTCTATGGCACAGTACACTTGGTCAAGACCCTTTTGTGTCGCTTTTTGAAGATCAAGGTACCCGTTTTTCATCACTTTTCCACATGAAGGGTCCTCCATTGTTTTCAGGTGTTTGTCTTAATGTAATGGTTTGCATGCATACATAAATTTATTATATATAGTTTTACTTTTATTGGAGCACCAAACACCACCCCTACCCTAAACCTACCCACCTCTGACAAAATTTAAACACACACACACAGGCGAATGCAGTTACTGTACAGGTATTTATTGCACATCTAATCATTAACAAGCAATATATAAATAAATAATAAACAAGTTGTGTCACATTCCAAGTCTTTTGAAGCCATATTTTGATCAAGGATGCAAGAAGACACGGCCTTTACGCGGAGGTCGTAAAACCTGGTGAAGATGTTGTGTGTCGCCCAGCCCGCAGCTCTGCAGATATCCGTTAAGCAGCCGCCATGAGCCAGCGCATGGGACGAGGCCATACTCCTTGTTGAGTGAGCTCTCAGTCCTATGGGGCAAGGGTCTCCCTGGTATAAATAGGCAAGGGAGATAGCTTCTACCACCCAGTGAGCCAACCTCTGTTTGGTGACAGCATTCCCTTTCTGCTACTCACCGAAGCAGATAAAGAGCTGCTGAGAGCGTCTGAAGCACGATGAGAAGTGCTGTCTTCAGTGTCAAAAATTGTATTTCTGCTGACTGAAGCAGCTCGAAGGGGGACAGCCACAGCCCAGCTAGGGCGACGGCTAGGTCCCAAGAGGGCAAAAGGTGTGGTCTCAGGGGATTCACCCGACGCGCACCTCTAAGGAATCGGACGATGAGCTGATGCTTCCCGAGGGACGCGCCCTCCACTGCGTCGTGATATGCGGCTATGGCAGCGACATATACTTTGAGAGTTGAAGGGGACAGCCTGGGCTCCAACTTCTCTTGCAGGAAGGAAAGCACAACTGCGATCGTGCATCTCTGTGGGTCCTCTCTGCGAGAGGAACACCATTCGACGAACAGACCCCATCTCTGAGCGTAAGCCTGCTTCGTAGAGGGGGCTCACGCTTGAGTGATGGTATCTACGGCAGCGCTGGGAAAGCTGGAGAAGTATGCCGCCAAATGGTGCCCATCCCCTGATAAAGAAGGTCCTTCCTCCAGGGGATTTTCCAGCGAGGGGCTGCCGTGAGGAACGGGAGGTCTGCAAGCCATGTCCGGGAGGACCAGTAAGGCGCTACCAACAGGACTCGTTCCTCGTCCTCCCTGATCTTGCACAGTGTCTGTGCAAGGAGGCTCACTGGGGGAAAGGTGTACTTGAGCCCCGGAGGCCAGCTGCATGCCAGCGCATCCCTGCTGAGCGCCCGAGGGGACTCGTTAAGGGAATAAAACTCGGGAGAGGCGAAGAGATCGATCTTGGCCTCTCCAAAGTGATTCCAAATCTGGACTACCTGGGGGTGGAGCCGCCATTCTCCAGGTTGGGTGGACTGCTGTGAGAGCTGATCCGCTGCATAGTTGAGAAGCCCTGGAACATGAATAGTGTGCAGCGATTTCAGCCACTTGTGACTCCACAGGAGCAGATGGCGGGCGAGCTGAGACATACGGCAGGAGTGTAGACCACCTTGTTTGTTGATGTACGCAACAGCTGCAGTGTTGTCTTGTCGGACTAACACATGCGTGTGCGCAGCGTGGGAAGAAAATGACACAGCGCAAGAAACACTGCCATCAGGTCTAGGCAGTTGATGTGCCAAAGCAGTCGGACACCTGTCCAGGGACCTGAGGCTGCTTGCCTGTTGCATACAGCACCCCAGCCCGTTAGAGAGGCATCCGTGTTGACCACGACATGTCTCAAACCTGTCCGAGGGGCAACCCAACCCATGGGAAAGCAGGATTGTCCCACGGGCTGAAATGTGGCGACACTACGGGGAAATGCCAATCCGAAGTGTGCCACGGTGCCATGCCCATCTCGGGACCCCATCGTTTAACCATCGCTGAAGCGGTCTCATATGTAAAAGACCCAGTGGCGTAACCGCGGCTGCAGCTGCCATATGCCCCAGGAGCCTCTGAAAAGTTTTGAGAGGAACCGCTTTCTTGTGCCTGAAAGTATCCAGTATCCAATCCTGGCTCCGAATGCATGTCAGTATGCGCTTCGGAGTGAGCATCTTGAATGGCATCTTGAGAAGAGACCGATTCAGAACTCTCAGATCCAGGATCGGTCTAAACCCACCACTCTTCTTGGGCACGATGAAATAAGGGCTGTAAAACCCCGACCTCATCTCGGCAGGAGGGACAGGCTCGATTGCTTCCTTCACCAGTAGGACAGCAATCTCTGCGTGCAGTACAGCGGCTTGGCTCTCTGTGTGGACCGAGGTAGAGCGAATGCCACAATACCGGGGTGGGCGCCTGGCGAACTGAATCGCATAGCCGAGGCGTACCATCCGAATCAACCACTGCGAGGGGTTGGGGAGCGCTATCCAGGCTCGGAGCCGCGTTGACAGGGCTATCAAAGGAACGTTGGCTGCCATGCTAGTAGCGGGGCAGCCCAAAGCGGGATGGGGACAGGGACAGCCCGTCTAGCTGCATTGCAAAGTGCTTACCTGTCTCCCTGGCTCCCACGTCAGCGACACAGAAGACAAAGGTTGTGTTAGATGGAGATCTCCAGACACTGGGCCCGGAACTTCTCAAACAATCTCTCCTTCACCTTTCTTGTAGAACACTCGAAAGTCCAGGGGATCTCCAGCTCCAAAACAGCAACGGCTCTGAAGCGGAAAGCTCCATGTGCACTGTGCGCGTGCCCTCTTATACTCACACAGTGATGAGGTGCACCTGAGCGCAATCAGTGCATGCCAATATTCATTGGCCTTTAGTAAAAGCTCAAAGGCAATAGGTCTCTCTGGCGAGTTCCCATATGTATCGTCGAAATGATTCGACTGAAAGGGTAAACATAGTTCAACAAGTTACAATATGGCCAAAATGTAAACATTTTGGTGGTGCAGTTTTCTTAAAAAAGTGTGTTGCAATACTGACAGCAGACATTTCAGAAAAACAAAACTGAGACAGATGCCATACCGGCTCAACAAACAATTATTTTCTTTTTTCTTCTACAAAAAAGTATAATCGCATGTGACATTTGACAGTTGACTGAGTTTATGTTTATTTTTAGCGTAGTGGATTCAGGTGTTCCAATTAACTGTGTGGGCTGGCAATAAAAAAGCTGCTGTCTGTCCCCACTGTCCACTGCAGCATTTACAATCCCCTATAATAACGGAACCCATTACACATATCTTTCTATAACACATATCCTGGACTTTAATTGGTTCTATGAGGAGTGATATATACCTAATTTATAGATCTTTCATGGAGAGCAAAAACACATCCTAGAAATCATGCAGGCAGATGCCTTCGGTTGGACACCAGGAGCATTATACGAGCGCAGGGAGATTTACGTGACATGGAAAACGTGATAAGATTTGGCCCACGCATATCCTGGATATCCGCATATTATGGCTGCTTCCATCTGAACACGTATCACAATAAACTCAGCAGGGTTTCATTTCTCAGCTGTAAAATTAGATTAGGCTCATTTAATGTTTCACTTCTTTTTACTACAGCCGGCATTAAAATGGTAAGCCCTGTCTGTCCACGGGTAAAAAAAAGCCAATTATGTCTGATTTTCTCTTGACACGTTATTGCTAAAATGAATCATGATCCTGCCAGCCTGATCTTGTGAAAGTTGCTGTTTTATAAAAATATGGATCATGCATAGATGCTTTCATTTAGCATTTGATTGGATCCCAGAGAAAAAGTGTGCAAACCAAATTGAAAAGCCAAGCTTTTGTGTTTAGCCAATAATATCATGTGTCAGACGGGCCTCTTGGCAGAGAAATTTTATGTAAGAAAAAAAAAAAGAGAAACATTTAGCTTGTTGGAAGGAAAAAATAATAGTAGGAAAAATACAGAGTATCAAATGCATTATGATTAGTGCCTTGTGTTATATACCTAAACCTACCCCTTACAGAAATTTTTCAGCATTTTTACTTTCTCAAAGAAACCCCTTCTGTATGTTAATAAGCTTTTGCACCCATGGGGAACTCTGTTTAGGTGGCACAAGTCCCCATGACTTAGGTTTAAGTCCCCACCGGGATATATATAAGCTAAACCACACACACTAGCAGTTCTAAAAGTTGAAGAAACTAGAGTGTCAGTAGAAGGTAATATCAGAGCTTTTCACATCCTTTCTTGTCAAAACTGTCCATGTTCATTACTCACAATCAACCAACCTCAGGCCTGCACTGGAATCAGGGCTTATTTGAAGGTCAAGCAGACAGTTGTTGCAGATATAAACCTTTATAAATAACATTAATGCTTTTTGTAAATTGCTGACTAATCAGTTGCCTTGATAGCTCAGGGCCTTGGTTCCTTCTGGCCTTTGGTCTTTGACATGAAATAAACATCATGTCAGCACTAGAGAGAGCAATGCATCACGTTACTGATCCTTGACTTGACAGTGGCATGACAGCGGGAGTCACGGGGCTGTTGGGCAAAACATCACACCGCATTAGGACTGATGAGAACTGCGTGGGGGGTCTATTTTGCACATTTTAAATGTAGAATAGAAGAGGGGGGAAATAATCATATTTCAGTTCAAAACTGGGTCTTAACTGGGTTTAAAGGCATATGTAGTTCACTCAATTCTGCCATTATTTGCTCACATTGATGCTGTTCTTGTTTCTGTGAAACATAAGAGTATTGAAGAATCCTTCACACTGTAGATCGCTTCAATATTAACGACAGTTTGGACTGATATGACATTGGATTACACTCAAGACACACAACACTCAAGAATCAATGACATTGAAATGATTATGTGCGTGAAGTTGGGATGCACAGTAAATAATCTTTCTATTCATATTTCAACATATTTCCAGTTAAAATCTACTCTGAGTAGCAAAACCGAATGCTGTAACTGTTTGTAATGTCTGAGCTGAGGGAATAATCAAAAGAACTCACGTAAATATGTAGAAAATTCTGGTTCATTTTAGTTAAGTCACTTCATCCTAAATGGCCATTCTATTAATGTAGCGGAATTCTGCTTCATTCTAGTGAATCCGTTCATTGAGACATTATATTTAATTAAACAGTTTAACAAAATAGATTCACCAATTAACATGTGTATGTTATTATTCACCAGTTTTGTTATTGTTAACTAAAGGAAACTATTAGCAAATGTTTTGATAATAACGGTTTTGGGAGGAGCGGTGGCCGAATTAATCACATCTGCTCTACATTCCCTAATCATCTCCTCATTACGATCGCCAAATCACGTTTCAACTTCCCACTATAAATTTCCCGCTTTTCTCCGCATCTCGCTTTATGCAATTCTCTTCCTCCCCTTTCTCCTCCGTCAAGCTCCATCCTCTTCTCCGGGGGGGGAATCGAGAGTTCGTGCATGGCACTGAACCCTCGCCCTCGCTATGGCTCAGGCCACTAGGGTTCGGGGCCTGCCGTTATCGCAGCTCGCTTCCCAGACAGCTCACCAAATTTGCTTTTATTTATTTGCTTTAATCTATTCACTAACTCCCCTCGCATTAATGAGAAAGCGCAAACTCTTGAAATATTTTCAATAGGGTTAATTAATTAAGGTTGATTAAAGTATGAACTAATATGAATTAACAATGAGCAATGCATTTGTTACAGTGTCATTTAAAAGTACAACTACTTAAATGGTTCATGTTAGCTCAGGTCCATTAATTAATATTACAATTAATATTGTAAAGGGTTACAAAAACATTGTATCTGTACATGACTATTTCTTGCATAATTAAATATATATATATATGCATACCCGTCTATTAAAACATTCTGTCCATGCCATTGAGGTTTTTGCAAAGCTCCCTCTATTTCGGAAACGCCACGTGAAAATTTGTTCTCACATTATTTCGTTCACTGTTCCAATAGCTTCTTGCCTCGGTTTGTATACATCTATGTTTTTTGGGATTGTTGCGAGTGTAATCATGATTGGAAATGCACAGTAAATAACTAGCACTTCCGCATTTGTCCATTTTATTACATCTTACATCTTGTGCCTTTAACTTTAAGTGATAAAATTATTACATCTAAAACTAAAGAAAATAAAGATAAATAGAAAAATATATAAGGCTATTAAAATGACAAAAGCACAAAATGAAATGATGAAAACAAACTAAATGAAAGTAAAAAATATAAAAAGGAAACTTATTCAGAACATTGAAAGATACAGCAATGTAAGTGTTTTTGGCCTGGTTTTGTTGTATTTAAACTTACCTGCTTTATTTGAAAAATATAAGAGATATATTTTGTTTTTAATTCTATATGAAAAAAAAACTTCTTAAGCATGTTATGGTTTTGCTATATTTTTTGGGGGTGAACTATCCCTTTAAAAACAAGCACCGTTCTCACCACGTTCTGTGCAACATTCTTCATTTGCCTCGACACATTAAAGATTGATTTGCTGATCCCGATCAACTGTGAAGAAACGTGTTTGCTGGCCGCAGGATGTTCCCCTCATGGGAGATAGTTTTACAGAACCTGCTCAAGCTGAAGTGTTTGGATTTGACAAGTGTCCTTAGTGTTGCTTGAGGGAGAATTTCCCATTAAAATATCATGAGTAATTAATGCTGCATGGGTAAATTATTGACAGAACACACTACAAACTACTGCAGCACACAAAGGTACATAGAGCTTTCTCTCTCTGTGTGTTTGTGACTACCATAAAAATGAGATCCATTCAAGTTAAACAGCCAGCAGCTGCTCTCCCAGTCTCACAGAAGCACAATATCTAAATCTCTGTTTACGTTTCAGCAGCCTGCATGATGTTATTTTCAATAATATTCCAAGTGTAGACTTGGCCTGATCCAAGGTAACACCCCTGGGGAAGAGTGCTACTGTGTTTTACAGTTCAGACAGCTCCTTTACTGGTTCTCTCTGGGGGTTAACACACACACACACACACACACTCTAAGCACATCTCACACCTCGCCACTCAAATTTGCCACCTGCCAGTACAGACTTTACAAGTTACAAAGTTCTGTAGTGTCTCACTTGGTTCACACATCCAGCTTTTACATGGGAATTCTTTACAGTTTTGTCAACCAGTGACATTTGTGAAGCCCTAGAGTGTCCTGCAGGGCCAGAACCGTTGGGTAATCTCTCTCCTGACACTGTCAGCTCATGTGTAATGTTGTTAAGGCCTGTTTACAACAAGTCAGATACTATGACACTTTGCAACAGCAAACAAAACTATGTACATCAAGTAACAATAAAGAATTTCTGACATGGTGAGTTTTTCGGCATACAAACAAATATTAGCTTAGCATCTACATGAAAAGATACAAATCGTTGTGATATGCTAATCTGATCTATAACACCTGGAGTAGGATATACATTAGCATTCCAATTCCCCTCAATGGTATTTACATTTATTACTGGACACAATTGTTTTGTGCCATAAATGTCATGTCACTAATCACTCTCTAGAGCTGCAGGAAAAATGATGTCATTATACCACTAATGGTACAAGAACAATCACAAACCCTTTTGTGGTAACTACCCTGAGCTGTAAGACAGCAGACAGGGAAAAATACAGCCTATTTCACTCTATAAGGGGGTAGTTTATCCTCATGTCATTCTAAACTACTTCCTTTCTTCTGCAGAATGTTAAAGATGATAGTTTGAATTAACATATAACAGTTTTGTTGTCTGTAAAATGACAAAAACAACACTGGACCCCACTAACTTTCATTTCACAAACACACACACATTGCCACACACACACACACACACACACAAAAACTGTGTATATATACTGTGTATACATATAGATATCATTTTCAGTGATTGCACTGATGTGTATAATAAAAATTACTTAAAATTTAGTTTAATGGCTGTTTACAGTTGGTTTGTTTACCAAGTTAAAAATGCTGTTGTGTGTCACCCCAAAATTAAAATTCTGTCATTAATTACTTACCTTCATGTCGTTCCAAACCCATAAGACCTTTGTTCCTCTTCAGAATATTAATTAAGATGCTTTTGATTAAATCTGACAACCATCTAACTCTCCATATGCAGCAACACATCAGGTTCAGAAACATATGACAGTCCATGTGACATCAATGGCTCAAGTTTTGCAGTGCTACAAGAATACTTTTTCTTGCACAAAGAAAACAAAAGGATCTCCTCTAAATTCACAACGCTGTTTTTTGTTGTTGTTTTTGTATATTCATATTGTGTGCATAATTCAAATCGCTTTACTGTTTAAACTGGTATTTTCACCCAGCACTATTTGTCATAACTTTAACAAAAATCAATTCAGAAAAGAAGGTTTGTAAATAACTACAAAAATATGGGTACTGACTAAACATGTAATATATCAGACTTAAAAATTACAAAAACTATATATTATTTACAGAAAAAAAAAGTGTGCATACAACATATACCAGCTGGGGCTAATGCAGACATGCTATCTAGCATACTTTCTTCTATGTAAGAAGATTGTCTATTTCTTTGGGCCGCATATGTTCTGTCTGAAAAATCTGTGAGACATTTTTTAAATAAGCCTTAGGAGAAAAACTGAAAGTGAAGACAGGGATAGAAAGTGGAAAAAGACAGTAAAAGAGAAGAAACCGAAAAACCACTGTAGTCAGGCTAATCAACCCCCATCATGTCAGTGAAGTGTGTTAATCTGCACATGATCTGCCCTGTGATCACTAAGCATCTGCACACACTCCAGCAATAAGATGGCCTTCAAATTGATGGCATGAAACACGTTGGTAAGTGATACCGCAGACATGCACAGTATTACAAAGCACAGAATACAGCCATGAGGCGCAGATCCACGCTGTTCCACCATCAGCACCTAAAACGCTTTCTTTCCCATGCATAATGCAACACTATTGATTTATGATAGTGCTGTATATTTGAGAGGTGATAGAGCCAAAGTTTGCTCACTCTTACTGCACTGCTGCACTGGCAAAGCAGCTCTCTCGCTCTCTCTGTGGAACGAGGGTGTGCCGGTGTCGGCGCTGTGCTTCACAGATGGACTGACATATTTACGAAGGGTTTCCAGCAGGGTGAGACACTAAGACTTGCCCCCCAGTTGATAAGGCTGAGTTACAGCGAACCTGACATCTACCCCATGTACTGTTCTTGAACTCAATGCGCTGCTAGGATCCCTGTGCAGCAGTTAAGATTTGGGGGGGCTTATGTACCCTGCAGTCATGATTGCTCACTTAACACACACACGCAAACAAACACACAAAGTGATACATGATCACAGTCACTGTTATGCGCCGCTGAGCACAATTCACCTGCCAGACTACAAGATCAGTATGTACTCTGCCGGCAGATGGAAAGAACTCATAAAAGACAGAAAACAACAACAAAAAACGCACAAAGAGGACGTGGTGTGGGCTGAAACCCCTTTGATTAAATATTTACAAAGGCTTTTGAAAGGACAAGGGATAAAAAACAAGCACCTACAGTGCCACTCAGTCATCGTCTGCTTTCAAAGTGTTCACGTTCAACCGGAGAGATTAAATAAAAGCGATAAAGAGCGCATGAGCAACTGCATCCCCCCTTTGATGTGATGGACGCGGCTACACGTGCACACACACACACACATAGTAAATGCGCACATTGATACACCTGCTGGAAAATCCATTTTAGGTGTTTAAGCTAGTCTTTAGATAGCCTAAACAGGTTGAGGAGTCCCCACTTGAGCTGTTTTTTTGTTGTTGTTTAACATCTTAACAACCAGCTTAGACCAGGTAAATTGCACCTTAAAAGCATTTAAAGGTAGATTTAGCTGGCATAATCTGAGTATTCCTGCAGGAACTACTTCAGACAGTTGTAAAATCAAGCAGGACGTGTATAGGAAGCCTCTTTGTTTCAGCATGCCCATGCAACCTGTTTCTCCCTTGATGCACAAACCCATTCAGACGCTGTTCAAACAAATACAAACTACTCTAAAAAGGTCTAACATTTTTGTACTCACCTATACTTGTGTCTTTCTTTCCCCCTCTCTCTCTCTCCTCCTGTGATGCTTACGCTCGGCAGTGCCCAGGCAGAATGAGCATCCACCGCGCTTAAGAACCCCGTTTCTATGGCAGTCAGAGCAAGCCAGTCAGCAAGATACGGCGAAAGGCTGGGGGCAGATCCCTCACTGAGCTCAACGCACACTTACAAACAGTCCACACTCCCATAATCCCAGTGGTGTTGCACCGCACGGAGCAATACACAACACGCAGGGCACAGACCTTTCTGTCATGGGAACAGAGATGTAAAACACCAGAGAAACAGCTGTGATCTAAGTAGAATAACAAAGCAGCGGTGCTGCATAAGTTTGGTGCATGCATATAAATGAGGCAACCTCATGAATATCAAACATATTTAGTGAATGCAGGAGATCGATTGAGTTTAGGATGTGTCAATGGATGAAAAGGGATGATTATGCAGTTTGGACTGATTAAAGAGAGCCGTGACAGCTGCAAAGACGGATGGACAGAGAACATGTGTGAGACACGCCACCTTTTTAATATTCCAATTGCTGTATTTCTCCCCAGCCTCAGGCTGTCATGTCCACGGTGGGTTCTGAACCACACTGCAGTACTATCTTCACCCGAGCTGGAGAGATAGCGGTTCCCCCCTGCCTCACTACGTCTAGATTACCATCACCCTATCAGCTGCATTCAGCTGAGCAGTCAATGAGGAGAGCAGTCAAACCCTGGGACCACTTTCCTCCTGCTGCTATCTTCTACACCAAGGCGCACCGCTTGCTTCTCAAACTGGAACCATTACAGCAGCCCTAAAGAACGAGAGCTATTTTGATTCACATAAAGTATGCAATGCTACACAAGAGCCCCTGAGTGATTTCAGCAGCACTGTGGTGTAAAATTGCCTTTTCTTTTAGCTTTTTTTGCAATTACCAAATTGATTTTCCTTAATTTGTAGCTCAATATAGAGAGTAAAAAAGGCGTCTGCTAAGCCTAAAAAAAGAATTGTTATTGTGAAATCAGGGCATGTCCTCAGTTTTATCTAAAAGCGGAGTTCAGCCAAACATGGAAATGACTCATTATTTTCTCACCCTTGTGTCATTCAAAACCCACTACTTTTCTTCAGTGGATCATGCAAAACAACATTATGAATGTCTAACAGACCACTTTTATGGAGCATGTGTAATTTTTAAAACTTGAAAGCTGTATTGAATGGAAAAAAGCAGTTCAGCCAATCATGGAAATTAATCATTTTCTCACCCGTGTCATTCAAAACCTAACAATCAACACTTTGAATTTAAAGCCTTTTGTGTTCCACCGAAGAAAGGAAACCAAATCTGGTTGGGTTTATATAAATGTGAGTAAATGATAAATGATGACAGAATTTACTTTTAACACCAAATTATTTTCCCTTAATTTGTGGCTCAGTACAAAGGAAAAAGATATCTTTTATCGTAGTATTGTTGGTTTGTAATCAAGACATGTCCTCAGTTGTATCTAAAGGGGAGTTCAATCAAACATTAAAACAAACATTTCACTTTCTGTGCTGCACTGAAGAAAGAAAATTCCTTTTGAATTCGACATGACATAGTAAATGACAATTTACTAAACTAATAAAATTTTAAAAGTGAAAAATTGAATGGATACTGCGGTAATTTTTGCTGTCACATTACTACTTTTCAGATGCAGTGTAAAAGAAGTAGATCACTATGAAAGACCATATAGAAAATTCGAGAAACGGTCACAACACTGCAAATTTCATACACAGCGATTTGTCGCAACATTTAATCTTCTTTTGCAAAATCTGACACTGTGAGCAATTTCACTGACAAGTCAAGATTTTTGAAGAAAGCCTCATTTATTTATACATGCCAGATGCCAGGAAGTTTGTATTTTCAAGACAAATGAGATGGTTTCTGAGTGTCAATAAAGAACACATCAGAATTTTTCATTTTTGACATTAAAGTCCCTGCATGATAGGTTCTGCTTTTAAAGCACCTCTAGGGGAAATACTGCGCCTGCATCTGCAAAATGTGAAGAAGTTGCGTGCTGAACGCTCACAAGCCGTGTCTTCAGGTTCAGGCATCACCGGACTTGCCATTCATTTTTCTAATGAGCCATATATCTATACCTCAGGTCATCTTTGGCAGCAAGCATGACACAGATCTGACAGCACCTGGAAGCCTGCTGGGAGATTCTGGGCGAGAGGTTCAAAGTAAAAGATGCTCGGGATTGAGGCTTTCATGCTTTAGAGACTCAGCATGTAGAAAAGAAAAATCTAAATTTTCAGACGTTTTGGGAGTGCTTTAAGACCCGCTGAAATCTGCCAATCCTTTAATAAAGCACATTTGGACAGGCTCTCACACTTAAAAGGAGGAGAAAAGGTTAAGGATGGACTTGTGAAAATGATCTGAAAAGGGCACTGTGGGAAAAAAATAAAAAGTGAGGAAAGGTGTTTTATATGACAACCTACAGTATATGATCACAGCTATTGCGTCCCTGAGAATTTGCGTCACTGGGTTTTACACATGTTTGTCTGCAAACACATTCATGAGTCAGTGACTTTTATTGGCAGTTCAATTAACTTCACAGCAAATAAACAACCAAATTAAAGCTCTAATGTGAAAGCACAATCATTTCAGAGAGCTCCATATCCCAGTTTTCCCTGATCAAGCAAAACCAGATGGTTTGGTTGTTACAAAGAAAGCGAGAACAAGCGAGGAACAGAGAAGCATTGAAACGCAGCTGACTGAAAAATGACACCTTGGACTATGCATAATCCACTGAATCTTAGCTATTGAATGAAATCCTCAAATCCTTCTGATTTCAAATGGCACAGAGACTAAAGTGATGCTAGTCTTTGACAGTAATCATACTTTTCTTTTCACAGTATCTCTATATTTGGCAACTTAAGGCATCACAGTCATGATATAGACCCTTACACTATCCATCAATGCAGCAGGTTCCCAGCTAGAATTGTTTTGCAGTGTTTTTGTTCTCTTGAAAACTTGAGAGAGTGCAATAGTCAGCAGAAATCTTCCATATTGTTCAGCTAATCTACACTAGCTTCTCTGGATTGATCTCCTATCATTCAATGTCTTTGGAGTGGCAGTCACAATCCTTTTTTCCTATCACTAATTACAACAGTTTCTCGGGACAAAAAACTGGGACATGCCAATCAAAATTTCTGCCTCATAGAAATGCGTGAGGATATGAAGTCTGATGACGGCTCACTCAGGGCGGGTCTGAGGTAAGACAGTTCAGTCTGTGTGACACACTGCTGTCAATCAACTTTTGTGGGAGTGGCCTCATTATTATACTACTTATTTTTATTAAATTAAAAGAAAACTACTTGTGAATCTTTATCATTGTAGGGTGGTTGTGTACACACACTCCCAGATGGCCGCTTTAAATACACTGTCCATTTTAGACATTCATATCAGACCACTGAAGCAAAATGTTCCCTCTCTCAAGCCACCAATGACTTCTCGTGGCTGTTTAACATTCAGCGTGGGTCTCATATCCCCGACCCTTTGCTTGCCCCCTCCAGCACCTGTTTTAATGGTTACTGCGTTCATTCCACATTTTTCCATGTACATCACACATTTTCTAATTACATTACATCTAACTCGACTGGCAACTCACAAATGCATTTTTTACGAGGCAGGCCTGTGGTTTGGTGACGAGTGCACTCCAAACTCAATTCAATCCACAATGTCATTACAAGAGTGCTTCTGCGGAGAGATAACGCTTTTCTTTTGGACCACTGTCTATTGTTTAGCTGCACAATATAACTGTTTTGAAGTTTAATGAACTGAAATGGCTCACTACGCAAACAGATGAGAGGAATAGGCTTCAGACACTGTTCTGTCGCTGAACAAGAGGCTTGTTTTCACACGCGGTTCAGAACAAAGCAGCAGAAGGCCAATGAAGAACATGTCACTGACATCACAGGAAAACATACACTCTTGTGTTGTTCGTAATTACATGCCTCACTGGAATACGTCGCAGTGAATGACGGTCATTTGAGAGAAAATTAATTATTATGTGAATCCTAGATTTGCATGTTGGAATTTCAAGAATTGACCTAAAGGTCACTAACTTTCATGCATGATTAAAAGCAGCCACGAGTGTCTTATAAAGGCCATAGAGCATGAAATCATAATATACGGTACAAAAAGTGAAGATATGATGCTAGGAGAGTTTATAATGAAAAAGTATGACAAATCAACATCTTCAGATATATCAGATTCTACAGAGCTCTAAAATACACAACTGACTTTGCATCCAATTTTTACTAGTTTTAGTTTAGCTGTAGTTAACTGTAATACTGATCAGCTCAAAGTGAATTTACAAGTTAAAACACAAGCAGTCCTTAAAGCAAAGAAGCATGGATTAAAAGCCATCTCACAAGGTTAGATAAAAAAAAAAAAAAAAAAAAAAAAAAAAAAAAACCACCAAACAACAAAAAATATCATTCATTCTTGAGCAAGATCATTCACATGTGATCTTTTTCTTTTTGTCCCTGATGTGCCATGATAGTACAGTTCTGCTCGTTCACATTATGCCCATAATGTCAGCCCCTACTGTCATGGGCATAACTGCAGGGGGTTCAAGATAACACTTTACAAGAAAACACAGCTTCTTCAACTGAGCGGTTTGCAGGAAACAAGGAAGATAATGTCTGTAAAGCTTTGTCATTGTTGGAGCAGATGCTCTTGCTGCACCGAAACACCCAGGCTTGTCTGTTAACACAGCATGGCACAGAATGAGAGGAAGAGTTTGCTGCCAAACATGCTTTCTAATTTGCATTACACCGACAAGGAAGATATTACATGCCATATAATGTATTTGCAATGATTGACTGCCTCTAAATAACATAATTAATAATAAGTAAACAAAACTGAAATCATTTCTAATGAATTAGAGTCAAAGCTACTAAACCTCATATGTTTTAAAGTTCCTATGAAATTCTAATTTCTGGCTTTTAGTTAAAGTTTGTTAGCTTTGAGGTTATCTAACTGCGGGTGTACTCTTAAGCACTGCTCTCAGGAGGTATTCCAGTATACTGATGATGACTCATGTCACTCCACAAAGATTTTGAGCAGTAATCGGTTCACCTGAGACTGCTCTTAATACCATGTGTAAACAGGGTTATAGGGTGTAACTGCTAATGACTCATTTTTTTCTTCAAAAAGTACACTCATTGTTAGGCCAAAAAAGCATTGGAATTTGCTTGCAATTTGGTCTGTAAAGCATGAAGTGTTCTGATCCAATTAGCAATGAGGGTGCTGCAACCTCTCCCCTCCCTTTATTAATCTGTCTAGCAATTACCCTGCAGCTTTGGTGATGCAGATGGTGTAAGTTGACTCTATTATGCTGCTGTTCTGGTCAGATCAAGATAGGCTTGGACACACAAATGGTACAATGTGTTTCTGTTCTTACTCTTGAGATGAGCAAGAAAACCTTCGGTAATAATCTAAAACAGAATGGGGGAGATTATATTATATTATTTTATATATTGTTTCAGAGATTATTTCTGAAGGATATAGAATTATTTTAGTAGGTGGGTGAAAGTGATAGCCTTCTGAATATACTTGCCTACCAAATAGTAGGTGTTGGCTATTATGCCATTTCAAATATGATCTTAGTCATAGTTGATCTTGATCATAGTTAGTCTATGCTAACTAGTTGATGTATGCTCTCTAAAAGCATCCCTAGTAATGTCAGAAAGACAGCGGTAGACCAATCATAAAGGACTGCGTCATCTGACCAATCACAGCAGTGAGGGCTCACAGAGAGGCGAGGTTTAGACAGACTGACTCTTCGAACTGCTTCACACGAGCTGTTTACGAATCATTTAGAAATGGGGTAAAATTAAATCTATTTTTGGAGAAAACTAAAGTGTTTTTTGACCTTGCATACATGTAAACCTGTTTTAAGAGACTCATAAAACAATATAAGCAACTTTTAAAATGGCATGATGGGGCACTTTAACTTCTTGTGTTATAACCATTGAACAGAAGCAATATTAGATAAATCCTTACTAAATACCAGCACAGGTATGAACCACATCACTCTTGCTCATGTAATATTTCCTTATTAAATTAAATTATACAGAGGCACCAGTTTAGTTTATATATAGCATATCCTGTTCCACTGGCAATATCTGATAATGTGGCTGAAGGGAAGCTTGACATTATTGAAGATGCTTAACTAAGGATTATATACCGTAAAGGGCAAGCTGTTTTGTATAGATTTTTGTTCTGTTTTGTATAGACACGGTTTATTTGTATCCATCAGCTACAGCTTGTACTTGTATCAGACAGACTGGTTTTCACACCTCTCTCATTTCAGGCCCCAGTCCCCTCAAGCTTGGGCTACAAGAACACACAAAGCAACAATTACCCCAGTGTCAGAAAGACACATAATAATCACGTAAATTAGCCAGTGCTGTTGGACTTGTCGTAGCATCTATTTGCCACCAGTGCAGCAAAAGTCTATTATCTTCTCGAGCCAAAATGGTTGCTGGCCAATTTGCAGGGTAAAGACTGTGTTTTCTATAACAGACTTGATGAGATGCATATGAATTATTGAAAACGGATTTGCATGTAGAGCAAAACTCTAAAGCACAACAACAACAAAAAAAAGTGGCTTATTTTGCACTACAGCTTTTTCCCCACACCTGCAATGCAAAACTTTCTCCATCCTTTCAAAGAATGCAGCAGAGTCTAATGAATAATCATCTGCTACTAATGTCCTCTGCAGGGATTCGGGCTTAATAAAGCCATGATGGGATTGTGAAAATGAGATACAATCTAATTAGAGCTGATGTGGAAATCTGACACATCACCTGTGATCCGGCATCCATCATTTCAATAGGTTTGCATGCGGACAAGGACAACTGTGAGGGCGTCTATCTGTTTTCAGTTAAACAGAGCTCCAAACTCATAGAGGTAAATGTTGTTTTTTTTCCCCTCTACTGGGCGTCTCATCTTTAGACATCTGTTGACTGTTAATAGGATTGTGCAGGGCTTTCCATCCATCATCCACAGCCACACTGCGTCCTGCCATCCCTGAACAGCATCTGTGCTTCAGTACCCAATCCCATGAAGGGTTTCACGCTGGAATACTTTCAAACTAACCTGGAGCCATGTCGTATTTACCTCAGTGTGCTTGGAACAGACACGCTGGGATATAAAACACAGAAACGTGGTATTGTTTTTTTTTTTTTCAATTTTGCATCCGCTGGAGTTTGCCAGAGATTAGAAATCACAGACGCACATGTTGAATGCCTCGGCCTTAGACAAGGCTTCTGACATTTGAAAACAACAAAAATTGGCATGTTTACAGAATCGCCATGATTTGGCAGCCAGTAAAAAGGCAGGAGGAAATGCTGCAAAGTAATAAACAAACCACATTTTGTCATTGAGACAAGCTACATTATCACCCTCTCGTACAATTATCTCACAATGTGAAATTTTCTATGCAAATTACTCCTGAGGGACGTTTCCTCCCACTTTTCAAATGCAGCAAGCTGCTTGACATTTCCCTCTGAGGGAAACCAGACACTTGGTTTGCTCAACAATATAAGAAAAGAGCCTCTATTCAGCTTTTATCTGGCACTAGTGATTCATAGTGATGGTCCGATAACATGCCGTGGCATTTAGTGCCCCCACGGCTCAGCCATGGATGCCAATGGTGGGCTGGAGGGCCTTCGATTTGCCTAGTGAGGTTAATACAAAGTGACAAGATTTTTGTCTACATTCACTTGACACATTTCTTCCAAGCAGGGGTCTGTCAACACATCGACATGGCAGAACGACAAAAAAACCCGGCCAAAAATACCTCCAGTCTGGTTGCAAGCAAATTGATTGAACAGAGCTAAATAATATAAGAGACCTTCAAAAAGCCCTTACATGTCAAATCTCTCCTTAAGGTTAAGCATTTAAATAATACATTTTTGCTTTTTAAAAATACATTATAAAAATAATGATAAAATAACTTTTTTCTTCGTTTTTATGCAATTATTATTATTATTGCCTTATTTTAATGCAAAAAGTTATTTTCATTAAACACACAGCTTCTGTGTGTTTAATGTTTTTTAAATATAATAAATATTAAAAACAGACATTTTAAATAAGCTTTAAAAGCACATTAATAAAATTTAAAGTTTGGCTTGATTCAATATAAAATTATTGCTTTTAATGCAATGCTTTTTGAATATTAACAAAGAATAATACAATTCTAATAAATGTATTATGGCTGCTTTTAATGCAATGCATTTTTTAAAAATTAATGCTTTCAGAGATCTGCTCATTCATTACAACTTCCCAAGCCCTGTTATATCACCATAAAATAAAATAAAATAAAACTATGTTTCAATTAAATTACATTTCAATTGAATTAAATTTATAAAAACATTTATTTAAACATTTATTATAAATTATTTATGTTTTAACAGATCAATGGGACCCTAAAAAAAAAAAAAGACTTCCACACAAGATCAAATGTATTAGTCCACATCTAATAATAATACAACATAGTTCTGATAAAAGCATGAGCACACGGTAATTTTGTCTGTCACGGTTTATAAGTACTGTGGCAAATCCAAACTATTTTTCTCTCTCTGGACACGGTTATTGCCAAAGCAATTTTCTTAAGAGTATCATCTTATAGGAATCTTTGTCTGGCAGTGCTGGCAGTTGTGGACTTAAATAATTATTTCCACTACAACCCACAAAGGAATTGCAGTCAAACCGTGAGTGATGCTAGAGAGTAAGTCATTTTTATCTTGATACCAGCTTGGCTCACAGTTGTTTCAGTTTCTTGTTGTTCCAAAATAAAACCATTTCTAATTTAAATTAGACTCTCACTCAGAAAAACACCATTAGTAACAACATAATCCACCTCTACAAGCAGCAGAACCATAAATCTAAACGAAAGGTCTGGTCATTACCTGAATCCTTGTGGTTGTACTCTTGATTGGAGATGAGAAAGAGGAACTCCTCACAGGTGTTGTGGTCCAGCCGCGGGCTGTCCTGTGTACAGAGGTCAACTATGAGAGACACTGCCTTCTGACAGATCATGTCATGCCCCTTTCCGGCAGCAGTCATGCTCCCTGACGCATCCTCGGAGTTACTGCCTCCTCCAGCGGGATCCGAACACACCCCCTCTCACCCACAGTGCCGCTGAAGCAGCCACATGAATGCAAGTTTCTCCTGCTGCTGATTCTTATTGTTCCTCAAGTGCGTGTGCAAGAATGTGCATGTGACAGTTTTGTTTGTGCATTTACGTGGGTGTATCATACAAACGTGTGTGCGATGCTAAATGATTCACGAACGCCCCTAGGTATTCCAGAGATGGCATTATTGCATCACATTTTAGTCTCAAGATCCACAAATGAAATGCAACAAATGAGTCCAGCGGCGCAGGAGGGGGGCTGTGATTATACAGCGCTGAGCATCTGCCTCCTTCAGCCCTTCTTTGCTCTCCGCACCCCCGCATCACACCAATGCCTGTAATGAAAAGCCTCTTATTATGACCATTGGGCTTGTTTTTCTCAGGTCGATGTGTCCCTCAGAGCCGCCTCCTCCTTGGAGATCAGAGCCCTGTGTGCATACGTGTGAGCAGAGGGAATAGTGTGTGCTTGTGTATGTACCCTTTGTGTCTTTAGGAACACTATGTGGATGATTCATTACTCTAATTTCTGTTTTATGATGAATGTAAATATATGTGACTGTTTGTAGTTAACTGTGCACATATTCACTGCCAAAGTGATATATGGAGATTTTAATATGTTCAGAGCACTCAGTCAACAGCTGTGTTAACTTCATGTAACTGAACTGCCAAGAGAAATCAACGTTAAGGGGTATCTGTTTGTATCTATAAAGAAAAACAGAAGATATAAATATACACATATAAAACGTGCATGTATATGTATTTATACAGTACAAACACACACAAACATGTAGAAAACAACCTACATGTTCATATATTTCAGGTTCTTAAAAGGTGCTCTATGCAATGCTGTTTGACGTCACTTCCGCTGACGTTTCACGTAAATACAAAACAAAACAGAGCAAGCTCCCCCCTCCTCCCATTGTTTCTGTAACTGCCGTGAACGCGCAAAGTGCATTGATATGAAAGGTGGTGCTAACCAAAGACACAGCGACAGAGCTAACGTCAAAGCTGCATGCATCGGTTTGAAAGTCCATTTCACAGCAGAGTTCTCTCCACCTTTCAAACGAATCCCCAATGTAAATCCTGGTCTTGTTTCGTTTCTTCTCGATTTCTCTTCCTTTCGCCTTATATTCCTCCGAGCATCTTTTCTTTGGTCGTGCCTCAGCCGTTTTCCAAAAATAATACAAAGTATTCTACTAACCCACTCTCGCTGTACAATCAACTCTGTCTATATGTGCATGCGCATTAACCCCCACCTCTTTTTGTTGATTGGTTGGCCGAAGTTTGTTTTTGCTTTGGTGCAAATCCTGTGTCCATACTGTTTGTTTTGGTATTGCAGTCTCTGTGTTGTCTTTCGAGACCGGGCTTTTTCCCAATGTATTCAGAGGGCAGACAGCAAGACGATAAAGGGGTGACGCATACGGATTGAGATAAAAATGAAATCAAGCTAAAATCATGAAGCATCGCATAGAGCACCTTTAAGTTATCCATTCACACTTTATATTAGGTGGCCTTAACTACTATATACTTACATCAAAAAATAAGTAAAATGTACTTATTGTTGTCATATTTTATTGTAAAACTCTTGCTGCGTTTGGTAAGGTTAGGGAGAAGTTTGCTGGTATGGGTAGGTTTAAGGTTAAGGTGTAAGGGATGAACAGTGTAGATGTAAATGAAATGAGCATAAATTAAAGGTGCCATATATGCATTGATACAATATTTTAAATTGTTTTCTGACATCTACAAAGAAGGTATGTAGCTTAAGTAAGGGGAAAAATTCTCCAGAAACAGTTTTACATGTGCATTTATAACCCAGGACTTCTCTCTAGAATTAAATGGTCTTTTATTGGTATCAGGTAATTATACTGTTAATAAAAGGCATCAAGGAGCCGCTATTAATATGTTGGGCACTGAAACTACTTTCAATGGCATGAAGCGAGCGTGGGCAGAGATACTGGAAGTTTGGTTACGAGATGCGGCATCTCGTTCCTTCGAGGAACGAAGATATCAAGGCCTTAGAGGGCATGGTTGAATGAGTTTTGAATCCTAGCATTCGCGGGAGACCAAAGAACTCATAAGCAGTATTGATGGCATCCACAATAGCTTCTGTCCTGCAGTACAATCATCCGTGGTGTGACTGCAGAGACCCTCAAAACACACCTACAGGGTATGGATGAAGGGTCCACTGCGATCTGAGATCTCCCCTATGGGCTCAACAGGTTTCTCTAACACCACGGCCAGATTGGGATCATACTGGAGGCCTCAACCTCGCAGTTGATGTGCCACATGAGATGGAGACTACTCCACAGACCACGGGCCACTCATGACCGCTCCCCAACCAGTAAGGGGCCCATCCATTGCTAGCATTACGCGGCGACAAGGAACTCCCAACACTGGGCCCTGATGCAGGAACCAAGGTTTCCTACACATGTGAGGGCACGCATGGCGTGACACTTTGATCATGTGAAGGAGGTTTCCCCTCAGGGAAACACCCCTGGTCCTGAGCCACCACTCTGAAACTGCTTGACGTGAGCGACTGGACTTCTCTCACTCTCGCAACTCGGTCGAATCCCACACCACTCCAAGGTAAGTGGTTCTCTGTGCTGAAGAAAGCACACTTTTCTTGGCATTCAGTCTCAACCTCAACTGTTTCATATGAGTGAGGACGACATATCGATGTCTGGTCACTTCATGCACTGACTGTGCTAGAAACAGCCAATCGTCAATGTAATTAAGTATTCAGATGCCCTGGAGTAGCCAGCGCAGCATCCATACACTTTGTAAACATGCGGGGTGAGAGTGCAAGGCCAAAGGTAAGAACCCGATATTGGTACGCTTCGCCGCCGAATGCGACCCTCACGAACTTCCTGTGTGAAGGATGGATAGACACGTGGAAGTAGGAGTCTTTTAGATCTACTGTGACAAACCAGTCATTACACTTGATTTGGGACACAACCTGATTTATAAGCATCCTGAACTTTACAGAGCGGTTCAGGAGCCTGAGATCTAAAATGGGCATCAGCCCTCCATCCTTCTTTTGAACTATGAAGTACCGGCTCTTAGGGCTGTTAGATCCTGGACTCTCTTTCATGAGGAGGACCACATCGATGGCCTACTTACTCAAGAGTATCTAATTCTCGTTCCATAACCAGAGCCTGCTCGGGTCCCACCAGCATAGGCAGAATGCCTTCAAAACGCAGCAGAGGCAATCTGTTTATTTAGCCTCTCTACAGTTTACAGGACCCATTGAGAGCCATTTGGCAGTCCATCACCGCTAAATAGTCTATTTAGGGAATCAGTCTCTCGAGACTGGACTCTGGTATACTGAGAGCTGCTAGCTTGGTGCCCTGAAGCGGAGGACCGGCAGGAGCATTATTTGCTTTCCGTGCATTTCTGTGAAGTGCACCATCGCTGCACTTCACATCCTCTGCACAGCCTGGAACATGAGGTTTATTTCTATGATCTACCATTTTCGCTATTGTCCTCACTTGTTTCTTCACAATAATTGCAGAAATTTTGATGCTTCAGCTGGCGCCTGGTCTAGAACATGGGTGTCAAAATTACATCACAATTAGTGTTATGTTCTGATTCACCTATTTTTCAGTTTTCCTCTTTGCATTAACAAGATTTACATAAGGAGGAAACACTGTTGTTTGAGGCTCACAGTATGTCGTTTTCATGTTCAGAAACTCTTATTATTCAACTATGCCGACATAAATACAGTTTTCCCTTCTATGGAACCTTTAATTACAGATTACATAGAAACAAAGTTCATTGTATCAAAGGATTAATTTAAATGCAAGTTCATAATAGTTAAGGCCACCTAATATAAAGTAGGACCAGTTATCCTAACAGGAGTTAAGCGTATTTCATGAGTTACATATATTATATATACATATACAGTACAAAAAACTTAAACAAGATATTGAAAAAGAGCACTGATCAGTTATTGAACTTAAACTCGTTAATTATCTGCAAACTCTGTTTAACTCACAGCCTAACTTTCCGGTTTCCACTGACTTTGAGTTGAGCCATTCTAAAGTGACTGAAGACTGATATTGCATCTTTATTATGACACAAACTCATTCAAGTCTCCGAAAAATGCTGGCCGTCCACGAAAGACAAATGCATGAGAGGACAAATAATGTGAAGGATCTCAACAGGCAATCAGTTCATCACTGCAGCTGGAATTGCTCACCAGTTCAGAGATGAACAGTGTGAGGATCTGTCTCCACAGTGTCTCAACATTTATAAGAATTCACTGCAATGATGAAAGTAAGTTTAATTTATTTGGGGCAAACATTATGTTTGTTGTTAAACTGGGGAAAGTCTAAACCCTGAGTGTGTCAGTAAAATGTAGAGGAGAAAGTGTCATGGTTTAGGGGATGTTTTCTGCAGCAGGTGAATGCTTTTTTTTTTTTTTTACCTCCTGCAGAGGCATGCAATTCCTTCCCTGCAAGCATCACTCAGTATATTTTCGTGCAAGAATATACTCCTGTCACACTGCAAAATGGGTAAACAGTTCTTTGAAGCTAAGAACATTGAAATAATGAAATGTTATGGCTAAAAATCCCACTACTGTCACTGAATGGAAGAGATTGGAAAAAGAGTGGACAAAGATCACACCAGAGCTATGAGAGAATCTACTGATGTCCTGAGGCCATGTGCTGAAGTCATTCAAAGCATGAGCTTATACACGTCCTCCTAATTTATGACTGCTGTAACCTTCAAAATGTTAGTTTTTAATGCTACTGATCACTGTGTTTCCTACAAAATAAAAGAGTTTTTGTTGAAGTGCCTTGGCTATGTTGTAAAACACTGTTCTACTAGCATGGTATAACGACAACTAGATTTTTTTTTTACATTTTAAACAATGAAGATAGTGAAGAAAACAATGTTCATAAATTTTCATCTACACTGTATATTTTCTATAATAAAAAACAATTAAACAAAAGTCAATTGCACTAATGAAACTAAAAATACAATACATTCAATCCAACAAAGCTCCACTGCACCATTACGCTGTAAAAAATGTCAACCCACAAAAACTCACTAACGTTCAATTGCAGCCTTACAAAAACATGATGACCAGCAGTGATGAGTTCACTGCATTTTTTTAACACTCTGAAATTAATTGCTGATGACAATTGAGTTAAAACCCATAAAATCAAGTAGAAATAAACCATTTTGACAGCCTGTGGTTAAATGGACTAAAATAAATATGAGAATAAATCTTACATAACGTAACCACACAGTATAAAACTATAATATAAATGTAGTACGATAACCATTTATATTCTACTTTAAAAATCCACTTTAAATAAAAATGTACTAAAATTATTCTAATGCAACAGGTCAGGTAAATTACAGTCAGGTAAACTGCAGGAAAATGCAATTAATCTGATGTATTTCAACACATTTTGTCACACACACCAAACCGTATGCCGTGTGAAATAATTTGCTGATATTCTTTAATAATTTTTTTTTTTTATTATAAACACACCCATGCATGGCTTCTAAAATGAATCAGATTCCTAAAAGGCTTTGTAACGGTTCACTAAATACTGTGCAGCTCAATGCAATGAGTTTCATTGAATTAAAGATGTGACACAGAAATAGTAAATGCTTGCTAATTGACATCTTAATTTACTGCTTATCCTCATCCAGAGTCCCCTGATAGTTTGTTTATTAAGAACAGAGTCAGTAGTCTAAGGCTTAGACTCATGCTTTTTCTTTCTTTATCTGCACTGTGCACCCTGACAGGTCAGATGATAACCGTTTGTCTATAATAAAGTGTTATTCCATCACAGAGAGAAATTATTAGATAAATGCCTCTGTCAGGCAAGGGTTAGAGTGCCATAGGGGCAAAACATAATTTTATTACTGTGCTGTGCTTTGCAGTGATATCACAGTGTCACGATTAGACTAGCAGAACTATAATTCTCTTTTTACTGTATGTGGCTCAGACAGACTTGATGTCTTTATAGCAGGGCATTAATGAGAAAAAAATACTTGGTCAGAAAGAATGATGCTTTTCGGGTACCTGAAATGCGTGTCATCAGCCAAAGGCCTTTTTGGCCCTGTAAACTTCAAAATAAAATCTCTTAAAACATATTGGCTTATTTCATTTGTCTACATCCAATGTATAAAAAAATAAAGAAAATTTGTTGTTTTTGTAATTTCCATCATATCATGATGTATTGTGTTTATTGGCAAAAGAATTATAGAAAAAAAGCATTAAAAGCAATTTTATTGTCCCTTTATATAGCAAAAGCAAAAATAGTTAGTTTTAATGATATTAAACACATAAAAGTGGGACATAAAAGTTGAAAAAACACCCAAATATATAATAATATTCTGTAACTGGATCAGAATCACCACTCCAGGACTTATCTTTATCATTATAAACATGATTTTGGCAATGTTGTGTTTTCCACTGAACACACAGGGTTAAGCAGGTGCTCACATAAAGTAAAAAAACATAAACTGTTTTTTCTTTCTGCATCATTAGATTGTTATTTCTTCTGGCTGCACTGATCTGATTGTGAAAAGTGAGGGATGACAGGCGTTAGAGATTCTGCCACAGTGGAATGGCTGAGGTGACACTTCGGTTATTCATGCTCTTTCATGTTCACTAATTTCCTTCAGCAACTGAAATCACTCCATTGACGCAATCTCATTCTCTCGCCACAGCCTAAACAGAAGTGAACTGCACCTTTTCATTAGGGCCATTTCAGATTAATAACCAGAGGCTAATCAAAAAATAAATAAACTGAGTAGGTCTGATTACAATTAATATTGGATTGTTGATGAAATGTTTACGGTGTGATATTTCAGCGGAATTGTAGAATTTGCCATAACCTGATTACATTTAGGAGCCAGTAATTATATATAGATTTGCCGGTTAGGATGTTGCTTGGTTGCTTGTAGCCCAGATGTAAATAATTTTGGGGTTAATTGTAAAGCTGCTAGTGGCTGCTTTAAAAACTTGGATGTAAACCATAATCTCAAAAGTGAATGTTACATGTGAAATTAAAACAAACAAACAAACAAACAAACAAAAAAGAATAGACCAATGTAGTGTAAAAAATTAGTGCTGTCGAACAATTAATCTGGATCTACTGCATATAAAAGTTTTTTATTTACATAATACTATGCCTTATTATGTATATAAAAATGTATTCACATACAGTATATGTTTTGAAAATATTTACATGTATATTTATATTCATGTTTTATATAAAAGTATATTTTAATATAATTTGAAACTACACATAATAGATTTAATTCAGACAACTAAAGTTAATTCCAAGTGCTTGAAGTTTGTCCAAAAGCAGTCATGAGTCTCTAAAGTGACAAGGCCATACCTGCAGGTCTCTGTCTGCCTGTCGCATGGTATAAGAGCCCGCTTACTCAAATCATGCTAATCAAGGGCTGTCTAATGCTACGGACAGAAGTGCTTTATGGATACATAAACAAAACAGAATGCATTTTGTTCAAATGGAAGTGTATGATTCTAGTCAATTTGTGGCCCTATGAATCCAAGGAACAAATACGAAACATAACATGCATAAAACATAACCCTGAGGAAGTGCATCCAATATCAAACAAGGTTTGCAGAGAACCATGCGGTAACCTATTGGAATTACATTTTCTCCATCAGCTTCATAAACCTCAGAGGAAAAAAAAGGATAAAGGGCTCATCTTCTGCAATCATAACATATGTAGAAGGACGTGACAAGTGGCCAGGTATGGTTTCCCATACTAGGAATTGGTGCTCTGCATTTAACCCATCCAAGTGCACAGCAGTGAGAAGTGATCAACCACGCACACCGTGAACACACACCCGGAGCAGTGGGCAGCCATTGCAGCGGCGCCCGTGGAACAGTCGGGGGAATGGTGCCTTGCTCAAGGGTCTCACCTCAGTCGTGGTATTGAAGGTGGAGTGAGCGCTGATTATTCACTAACCCCACCCACAATCCCTGCTGGACCTGGGACTCGAACCCACGACCTTTATACCTTCATTACTGTTGTACAAGGACATTTGATAGCATAAAAAAAAACCATGAGCCTTCATTTCGACTAAGTTCAACCCTGTAATCAAACATCTCTGCCTGCATGCTAATTAATCTCCCTTAATAGGTACTTCTTAGAGGATAGAACATATTTCTGAAATATTCTGTCGTTTCCAGCTGTGTCTAATAAAAATGGGTTGAATTATGCTTTATTTTAATTAAACGTTACACTAAAGTTTAATGTGGAAGTGATTTAAAAAGGCACTTTAAAAAGGCACAATATTAAATACACAAGATCAAATCAAGAACATGTTAGAACAGAAATTGTTTCACGCTACTTTTGCTATGAAGTACTTGGTTTTGAAGAGTGAACTGCTTTAGGACCAAGATTTTACATCAAATGATGATTCAAAAGACCATAACAGCAACTTTTTTTTAAATCAGCATGTTTTCATACCATCTCTTTTGTGCTCAGGATAAGTGGAGGGTATGGAAGCCCGTTTTCACCATCAAATAAAAAATTAAAAAAGGTTATTGTGACTTTTAATCTCGTAACTCTTGCCTTATATAAAGCCAGAATTGCGAGACATAAAGTCAGAATTGCGAGACAAAGTCAGAATTGAGAGATATACTTTAAAGCCAGAATTGCGAAACATAAAGTCAGAATTGAGAGACAATGTCAGAATTGCGACACATAAAGTGAGAATTGCGAGACATAAAGTCAGAATTGCGAGACAAAGTCAGAATTGCGAGATATATTTTAAAGCCAGAATTGCGAGACATAAAGTGAGAATTCAAGACAATGTCAGAATTGAGAGATATACTTTAAAGCCAGAATTGCGAGACATAAAGTCAGAATTGAGAGACAATGTCAGAATTGAGAGATATACTTCAAAGCCAGAATTGCGAGACATATAGTCAGAATTGCGAGACAAAAGTCAGAATTGAGAGATATATTTTAAAGCCAGAATTGTGAGACATAAAGCCAGAATTGCGAGACAATGTCAGAATTGAGAGATATACTTTAAAGCCAGAATTGCGAGACATAAAGTCAGAATTGAGAGACAATGTCAGAATTGAGAGATATACTTTAAAGCCAGAATTGGGAGACATAAAGTCAGAATTGAGAGACAATGTCAGAATTGAGAGATATACTTCAAAGCCAGAATTGCGAGACATAAAGTCAGAATTGCGAGACATAAAGCCAGAATTGCGAGACAATGTCAGAATTGAGAGATATAAATTCAGAATTGCGAGACAATGTCAGAATTGAGAGATATAAAGTCAGAATTGTGAGACATAAAGTCAGAATTGCGAGACAATGTCAGAATTGAGAGATATTTTAAAGCCAGAATTGCAAGACATAAAGTCAGAATTGCAAGACAATGTCAGAATTGAAAGATATACTTTAAAGCCAGAATTGCAAGACATAAAGTCAGAATTGCAAGACAATGTCAGAATTGAAAGATATACTTTAAAGCCAGAATTGCGAGACATAAAGTGAGAATTGAGAGACATAAAGTCAGAATTGAGAGACAATGTCAGAATTGAGAGATATACTTCAAAGCCAGAATTGCGAGACATAAAGTCAGAATTGTGAGACAATGTCAGAAATGAGAGATATACTTTAAAGCCAGAATTGCGAGACATAAAGTCAGAATTGAGAGACAATGTCAGAATTGAGAGATATACTTCAAAGCCAGAATTGCGAGACATATAGTCAGAATTGCGAGACAATGTCAGAATTGAGAGATATACTTTAAAGCCAGAATTGCGAGACATAAAGCCAGAATTGCGAGACAATGTCAGAATTGCAAGACATAAAGCCGGAATTGCGAGACAATGTCAGAATTGAGAGATATAAAGTCAGAATTGTGAGACATAAAGTCAGAATTGCGAGACAATG
>JAUYWG010000061.1:10455161-10468646 GCA_034779775.1 Enteromius afrohamiltoni
ATGTCAGAATTGAGAGATGTACTTTAAAGCCAGAATTGCGAGACATAAAGCCAGAATTGCGAGATATACTTTAAAGCCAGAATTGCGAGACATAAGGTCAGAATTGAGAGACAACGTCAGAATTGAGAGATATACTTCAAAGCTAGAACTGCGAGACATAAAGTCAGAACTGCGAGACATAAAGTCAGAATTGCGAGACATAAAGTCAGAATTGAGAGACAATGTCAGAATTAAGAGATATACTTCAAAGCCAGAATTGCGAGACATAAAGTCAGAATTGCGAGACAATGTCAGAATTGAGAGACAATGTCAGAATTGAGAGATATACTTCAAAGCCAGAATTGCGAGACATAAAGTCAGAATTGCAAGACATAAAGTCCGAATTGAAAGACAATGTCAGAATTGCGAGATATACTTTAAAGCCAGAATTGAGAGACATAGTGAGAATTGCTAGACAAAGTGAGAATTGCAAGACAAAGTCAGAATTGCGAGATATAAAGCCAGAAATCCGAGACAAAGTCAGAATTAAGAGATACAAAGTCAGAATTAAGAGACAAAGTTAGAATTAAGAGACAAAGTCAGAATTAAGAGACAAAGTCAGAATTTCGAGACTTGGACTTTATAACTCACAATTAAAAATTATTATTTTGACTATATAAACCCATTTCTCGAGATAAAAAAGTAAAAAAAAATTGTGAGATAAAAATAACCTTAAACCATTTTTAAACCACTTTTTTTTTTTTTATTCAATGTCGAAAAACGGGCTTCCACAGGAGGGTGATTAAATGATTACAGAACTTTAATTTTTAAGAATAGTCCTCTCCAGGTAAATGAACTGAAACATAACATGATGGTTGAATAGGCTGAACATGAACCCGATAACTGCATAAAGGCATAAACAAGCCATACTATCCATATAAGTGATGCTAAAATACACAACATTAAAATGTATTAATTTGGCTACACATCTTTATATGCAACAATGAAAGATGCATGAAGATACATGATGATTCAGGTAAATTAATATAACTAGTATGCAAAATTCTAGTTTGGGTGCAATACCATTAATAAATGTGAAATATTAAAAATCATGGCTGCATGGTAAGTAATGGATACAGTTGGTTATTTCCTTTCTCCTGCACAGTGCTTTAATTCCAGTCCGAAATGAAACAGGTTGTACACAATCAACCTTTTTGATTAGAGCTAAATGAAAGAGAAGAGCATAAATACATAGCCAACTTTGATTTCATCCAAAAGGAGATCACAGAAACGGCTGGAATGCTAATGATGTGCTGCCCTTTAAAGGAGGCCAAGCACTGAATATTACCCTCAAAGACAGAAGCTGATATTGAGGACACACATGGTCACCTGTTGTCTCCTTTTTTCAAGCAGCCGTCCGCTTTGAAGTTTACTTTTAATTTATTTTAGATTAAGTTGAGTTTGAACTGACTGAAACTAAATCATATTACCAGCTAAAAAGAAATCTAGTTTACGTTCTTGTTTTTAAGTTGTCTATTGACTGATGAGAATGCAGTGCAGTTATTATGTTGATTTTTAACATTTTTCATATTGTTGTCTGCCTAATATCAAAGTTTTAGCTGCTTTTTTTGTTGTTCAGCATAATTGGCCTCATCTATTCACATTACAATGTAAAAATCTACTAGAAGCCTCTCTCATGAACGGAGCTTCATATTTACTTCGTTATTAATGTTCCTGTCGCATCGTTGCTCCACCCGAGGCGATGTGAGAGATACATTATAAGATCATGTCAAAACTCCTTCACCTATCTGACTCAAACATGGCCTGGCATCTCCTGTAAGCCGAGGATGTGGAATTAATTTAAGGCTGTGTGTCATTGTCATCTCAGATGTGGTAGTTTATACTTTACCTCGCCACTGTTTGTTCAGGTCAATCTTACAAGTAATATCTTACTTTTTTTTTAATCAGAGATAAATAGCCACACCAGTGTTTTAGAATTATTTTGTGCCATATAGTAAAATGTTTAACTCCTAATTTAGTGTAAATATTTTGATTAATAATTTAACCTGATTTTAGTGTTTAATTACTGCATGTAATTAATATGCTTGCAAGGTTTGATCATTTATAAAACATGAAATGTCTTTTCTCATTAAAACACAGTATGAAGCACATAATATTAAACTGAATTAAGCTAAACAAAGGAAATGATTTGCATATAAATTAGTGCTGTCAAAAAAATTATTGCGATTAATCGCATCCCCAAAATTACGTTTTTGTTTACTACGTGAAGTCTGTATATTTATTATGAACAAATAAACACAAACTCATGCATGTATATAGAACAATATGTTATGTTTATGTTTATGTTTACATAAACATATAGTGAAATATATAAATGTATACATGTAAATATTTTAAAAATATATACTGTGTGTATCGTTTGACAGCACTAATATAATTCTTTTTATAGCAAATTAATTAATCTATCGATGATTTGAGTTGAAATAACTTTTCTTATTTTATTCAAGTATCTTTACTGAACTTAAATTGTCAAGCCCTTTTTTAAATTCTTAAGTCATTTTTACAGATGAAAATCATTAAAGTGGTTTTAATTGTTGACAGATGTTTTCATGCCCATATTACTAGGCAAATACAAGTTCTAAAACTTGTATTGCATGAAAACGTTTGTTCTAAGTCTCCTGCCTAATTTGGCCCATGACTGTAATTGCACCAATTCACTCTGGTAACTAAAAGCCTAAGATGGACAGGGAAATTGCGGGTGCTGTGCGGTCAGCCAGCGAGACAACAGCGAGAGCCGTCTGAGTCTGTCTGCACCGAAGCAGACAAGAGAGTGCAAAGTTCTTAGCAAGAGTGACAGAGAGTTTACAGTGACCCAGGAGCAGCTTCCCCTTTCTCAAATACCACACGTAGTAATTGAAAGAAAGCCTGTGCAGCTGGTCTCAGATCAGAGTACTAAATAAAGCTTTTTCTGAGCTGTTTTCTCTCCAGCTGTGCTGTGTCTAATAGCAGTCGCTCAATGTTTGAAATCAGCCAGGTGGAAGGATGTGAGCTATGGCTGTGATGCAGGGGTGGGAGATTTATTTTTGTGTGGATAAATACAACTTTCACCACCATCTCCTGGCCCTTGATTTAATTTTAAAATTGTCATGGGGAGGAACTCACCATGAACAAGCTATTGATAACTTTCACTTAAATAACTTTCAACATTCGATTTTCTTATACCACCCAAATTCTGCTTTTTTAAATTCGAATAATATGAAAACGAAAAGAATTTTAGATCCCAACATATCCATAATTCCGGCTATATAAAGTTAGCTGAATGCACAATTCTTCCACTTTTAATAAATGCTTTCTATACTTAGACAAAACTCAAATATCATTTTATATACATTGGATAAATAGTACTGGCTGAGCAACTAAAACAACTTGGAAGGCAATCTTGGAGATTAACGCACGGAAGGCAGAGAAAAGTTATGGATGCTGCCATTTACCGTAACTGCACAAACACTGGGCGAAACACTCTGATGACATCTAGCAAAAGGTCACACAACTAACTGCCGTCACATACAAAAATAGTCTGAGAAGCCGAGAGATAACCCCCAGATACAGTTTCCCAGCAGACAGAACAAAGAAAGAGCAGAAACAGTGAGAAATGTCAGAGGAAAGAGGTCATGCAGAAAACTCCAACCTACCTGCGCCAATTAAATTCACTCGCAGCATTCTTAAAACTTAACTCGTCTTCATATTTAAACCATTGCACAAATCTAAAATAAATATTTATGGGCGTTTCTTCAACTCTGGGTATTCTTGTGTCCCATGAGTTGATTTGTATTCTTTTTTTAGACTTTTTAAATTTTTTTCGGTTAACTTTTTTCTCATGCTTATATGAAGGTCACATTGAAAACTTTTACTATGCATTCATCACTTATTATCGCTTTTGCAACTTTAGCTTGTGATATGTATATATACAAATAAGCATGTCTAAAATGAAAAAGAAATGTAAAAATGTGAAGTGCAAGAAATGTTAAATATAATGGATAATTACACATTTCAGTAGCTTGCTGCAGTAAAGAGCATCAGTGTGATTTTTACCTTCAGTACATGTGAAGACGTGATGACGTGCACCTTTGACTTTGAGCTAGGCTGCTCCTTTCTTCTTTCCCCGTCATGTTCTGGAGAGCTGCGGGCAGAGAGGTGATTTGAGGGTGAGCAGCAATATAATAAAGACTGAAAGCAGAGTCAGAGTTCAAATGGAGTGTGAAGTTTTGGGGGTGAGAAAGAGAGAAACCTCATCATGAAAGTGAATTACATGGGAAAAGATGAGGAGATTGCTATAGGAGTTGAGCTGTAATTGAATGTGTTCACTTGAGCTGCACTGACAGGAAAAGACAGTGTAGTGTTACCACTAACGTATAATCAAGATACCATAATTGAGATACCCAATAATTAAGATACTGTAATAATCAAAACATTGAGAAAAACGGACAACTTCTTGAAAAGCATACTCAGAAGCACATACTAATTCATAAAAGCACAGCGGTCAAATCTGAACAGTCTGAACAAGAATAAAAATACCTTTCCAAGCCGAGTGTCTGAAGACAAGATTGAATCTTTTATCTGCAATTGTTCCAAAGTCAGAAGCCTCTTCAAAGTGGTTTAGTCAATGTGAAGCCCCACTTTATTCTTGTTAATGATCAGTTGACTTCATTCTCTGCCCACTGAGGCTTCTTTTTAATGACACAGCTGTTTAGCTGCCCAGTGATGGGCCAGCTAATTGAAGGGTCCTCCAGAGGGTGACGCAAAGCGGTACTTCAGACTGTGAGGGACATGCGGTTCTCAAAGTCTCCTGGGGTGTAATGTCTTGTTATTTTGCCATGACAAAACCAGATTAAGCGCAGTCAAGCATTGTTGGCCATCTCAAGCAGTTGTTCAGCCATGTTCTTATATGGCTCACCCTGTGGTCTCAGGCACTTTTCACTTTTCTTACATTTTTAGGTTTTGATTTGAGTGGGTTTGGATTGAGTTGTACTGAATTTCAAAACCTGACAGGAGAGTTTCACCCTTGGTTGAGCAGGCACATGCTGAGAAATATCAAAAAGTGATGGCAGATATGAAACTGACCAGCCTGGACTCTAAAATGCCTCCAGAGGGATTAACACGTCTCCTGAAGCAGGTCGATGGATTTTTGTAACAAAAGTATTTCTGTTTTTGAAATATAACTCAAATAAGTCACTGACTGGCAATGCACGATCACGAGAGAGATTCAAGTTCTGGCTTCATGGCTAACCTCTGACTCGACGCATGATGTTAGCCCCCCCTCCCCCTCCTTATATTTTCTAAGACATTTTTGTAAAATTTGCTTAAATATCTTAATTTAACTAATGCCTAGTCCTGGCTTAAGCTAGGCCCCGTTTGTGAAATCGGGCCATGGAGTTCTAAAATATGACCAACATCCACATTACTGAGCTTGGAAGGGACATGATAAATTTGGCTATCATTATCATTACTAGAGTAATGCTGCTAAAATTTCAATATTGCCATCACAGGAATAAACTGAAATTTTAAGATAGATTGAAATAGAAAACAATTTTACTTAATTGCAATAATATTTTTGTAACGCTCAGATATCACACCAGGACAACTCGGTAAGATCACAAAGAAGGGGTTTATTAAAACAAAGGTATTTTCTAACAGAAATGATCTCCAGATCGCTATACAAGCGGGCTGTCTTTATGAGCAATCTCCTGGTCACTTCCCCTTCAGTGGATCATTAAACTCAGGTAAGGACACAAGGTAAGTACTTGTGGTAGGCATTAGACATATCGCTTACATCTAGTGAATCCAAAGATTAAGGTGCTCTGTGCTCGTGAATCTTAGTGCAGTCATCTTCCAGTTCTCAGTCTCTCAAAGGTCAACAGGTCAACAGGGCATAACATAGCAAGAGTCTAGTTACCTCTGGCTGAGACGTCTACTCTCTGGTGAGCGCTGCTTAAATGCAATGAGCTTGATTCAATTCAGGCGGTGCTCGTTAAGATTCTGGCGGCTGTGAGTGTGAGTAGATGGCTGAGCTGGGATCAGTGAAATATTACAGCGTGACAATTTTACAGTACTACTGTTTTTACTTTCATTTTTAATCAAATAAATGCAACTTTGCTGAGCATAAATATATACAAGATAAACACAGTAGCACATGGCAGAAGCTCGACCACAGTAGTGGAATTCCATTCATTACAGCACTTTCTGTTTGGCCCATAGTACCACACTTTACAGGTCACAGTTCATGCTAAATTGATGGTCTGAGAATAGTGGGGAGACAGAACCACTCCAGGATAATAGGCGCTTTCACACATGCAGACTGTCCTATAAATTTAATGACATTCTTTTCTGTTTAGAGGTCGACATGTTGTGAAATGCCAGGAAAGTTCCGTAATGATGCATATGTGTGAACAAAGCCATACTAACAGTTTTAGCATGTTAGGACGCTCAAAGACGTTCTGTCATAAGATATCTGCTGTCAAAGAGTTTTTTTGTTCTGAATGAGCAATGTTTGTTTGAGATGGGTTTTTTGTAACAATGTAAAAGTCTTCATTCTCTATTTTAGTCAGTTTAATGCAAAAAACTGTATATATTTTATGAACAATTATATGTACTGGGTACAACGGGCCTAAACGTGCCTTGTTGGTAAAAGCGCCTTTGATATTATTTTCATCTAAACCACTAGAAGGCACAAAAACGAGGTGTAACACTTTGCTTACTTGATCTAATATTTAGGTTTTTTTTAATGAGAATCATTTAAGTTAATGCATATATTTTGAGACAAAAGTTAGCATAAAATACTGATTTAAAAGAAACCGTTCAAAGCGCACTTCCAATTTCAATTCAGGGTACCTGTGAACCTTGTGCCGAAGTAGTGCTTTAAGACACTTACTACAGTCATGAGTAATGCTGTTCTGGTCTTTCTTTCAATTGCCGACAGAATGATTGATTGCATCGGATAACGGGAAAATGGATGGCTGAATGTCAGTTGATTTTGGACACTCTATGGAGGCCATTCTTCCCTTTCCCAAGTGTGTAAATAAAAGAATAAAACAAGAGTAAATTGTAATGCATCCTAACGCAGTTCTACTAAAATTAAGATGTGTGCAATAAATATTTCTTGTGCAAGTGAAGGGAAGTGCTAGTCTTTGAATCTTCCTAATGTGACTGAAACACAAGATAAGTTATTTCCATCCCATTTCACAAATGATGGGTCATATCAGAGGAATTCAGTTGAATTGAAAAGCAAAGACTGAACGTAGAGTCAGTGGAGCCTTGCAAATGATGTTTATTTCTTATTCTGTCATGACTACAGAGGAGCTGACAGAGAGAGCCAAAGGAAGCCTTTATCGAATTTATCGATTTATGGAGTCAAGTACAGTATGTGTGTCCCATAGGACAAGGGTTTCAGGCAACTATGTGTAATGAATGTAAATTCAGTCACTGAACAGAACAAAGATTAACCGCAAGATATAGACTACAATGAGTTCACAAACCATAAGTTACCATGTCAAATGTCTAGAAAGGGTTTCAGTTATGTCTCTATTTAACCAAATAATGAAAATTCACTTACTTCACATTTACATCTTAAAAGATAAGCACCATAGAAGATATACTGAAGTACTGTTTTTGTGATGTTGTGAGGATTTGCACAACATCAGGTTTTTAAAGGTGGAGAAAATAGCAGGTTAATTGAATTTGAGTTATGAATAGTACCCACAGTGAGAATTCATTGTGGTATTTAAAAACTCACAGGGGTTGATGACAATAACAACCAAATGAGCTAAAGAGGCAATGCCAATTGGTCTAATGAAAAAAGACTAATTACAGGTTGGTGCTGCTGGAGGAACAAGAACCCATTTTTTTCATCTCACGGAACAAGAACCCATTTTTAAGCAGAAGTCTGTAAAATGAATCAAACAAGCCTTATGCCTCATTCATTTCCTCTGGCTGCATTAATAGAAGCAGATTCTGCAGATACTGATTCTCTATCTAATTGACCTGAAATGCTCTCTGAACCCACTTTGAAGTCACTTACAGGTCTTTAAAATCAGTTGCATAAAAATGCGATATAATAGTTTGTTGAATATACTTTTGTCAGGTGCTATTGTTACATAAAGTATAACACCCAGTCAACAAAACTTTTTTTAAACTTTAAGAGACTGCAATTAAAAATATAATCAAAATTATATGTAATTAACTTAGTCATACAATCCAAACCCTCCATTTTATTTATATTTGTATTATGAAATGTGAGATTTCTGTTATTGTGAAAGGAAAGAAAATTGATACCTGTCAAGCACAGTATTTCAACCTCTAATTTAAGAGAAAAACAGAACTGAAAACTGTAACAACAAAAAAAGAGGAACCTATATTTTGTCAAGGAAAAAGAGCAGAGAATATTTTAACCCTACGATAATCATACTGTTCAAACTTTTACTGCCATCTTTAAACAATTATAGCTTGACATCAATATTCTTTGAACATTCGGATTATCAGGAAAGTAGGTACTGTCATAAGAAATCATAACATCATAAGAAATGTTTTTGCACTGAATTATGATGATTTTATGAATAATCATGTGACACTTGCCTTGCCATCACAGAAATAAATATATTATAATGGAAATCAGTTATTTTAAAATATGATAATACTGCACAGTATCAGTTTTACTGTTTAAGATCAAATAAATGCAGCCTTGGTAAGAGACGTAAAAAATAAAATCCTACCTCGAACATCTGAACAAAAATGTGCATTAGGTATTTTAGTTCAGTAATGTTGTAAAAGTGTTATGTTCAGCTTTGAACTGGGTTCATGAGACAAACGTCTGCTGAATAAATGAACAAAAGCCAGAAGCTGCCTCTACCTGTGATGTGACAGCAAAGATAATAGCATGTTAGAGACTAGACAAGACAGATTTATGATCCTTAGAAAGAGAGATTTCGGACCCAATATTGTGGGCGCAGACCGTTTCAAATCAGAGTTAAAACAATGCAGAAAAAGCAGCCTAAACAAGCACACTGACATTCAGCTTCAAGGTGAAGGGCAGCTGTGAATTGAATTTTTGCTGTCAACTGTAGATGAAAGCAGCTGGACCTTCTTTTAACTGGCACACAGCCTTTAAGTTGAAGGATAACAGCTAACTCCATGTCCCCAAGCCATCACATCCATGTGGAAATGATGAATCCAGCCACCATCAGGTCACTGGTTTCCAAATTAAAAAAGCTAACGGTACCTTTGCTATTTAAAGGATAATAAACCTCAGGCCTGAATAGCTAAAACACTGATAAATGGAGGTATAATAGCAAATGTGGACAACTTTAAAAATACTCTGGGAACAAAGTTGTCTGAATAATGAGACGTTTAGCCACTAATGGTTTGTGCCAGGAAAATAAATACATTTTAGCAACCAACAACTATATTGTTGTTTGATTTTCCATGATCTTAGGGTGGTATTTATTGCTGAATTTGGAGCTGTACGTTTCCTTCATTATTAACACTCTGGACATAAACATTTGGATTATATATGAGGTACTATAAAAGCAGTGACAGAACAAAAATAGGATGAGGGAAAAAAAAACACAATGCTTTTCTTAGAAGTCCACATGAATTCTAAGCAACACTCTTGAGCATCACCTGATGATCAACGTTTCCCTGGAGATTTATGAGTTCAGGTTAGAATGCATTAACCCTTTCACCCAGGATCTTCAGCGTGTTTCACCATCAGATGTGGACTGGCACACGCACACAAACTGATCTTAGTGCACATTCAGACATTAGCAACGAACATTAAAATGCTACAGCAGAGTCCATTAGTACAGTACTAACAGATATTTTATTATTACAAAATACAACAAAATGCAGTAATCAGAACCGATATGAATGGGGGGAAAAATACATTAAAAACAAACTCAGGAACACTACAGCAATTATTTTCCAATATAAATGTTGTTAAATATTGACTTAAAGTGATTTAGTAATAGCTTATTATCTGTATGCCATCTTAAAACTTAAAACTTAAAAATTAGTCCATTGTAATGTAATCAACAATTAGGAGCAGGCCAAATATTGATATTAGAAACCTAAATCCTCTGAGGTCATTTTCACCCCAGTTGAAAAACAGAGAAAAAATAGAGAGCTACTCTGTGGGACTAGAGCTGTGAATATTAGAAAATATCAAACTACTAAATTCCATAAGCATCCAGCGACCCGTGTAACAATAGAAGTTAGTTCCTACTTACTCAACCTGATTGTTATTTTTGGCAAGCATGTATTTATACGCAGCGCTTTCAATGCAGCGTTATGATTATTTCTGTGTGCCGAGAACTGTGCAAAATCATACTCTGAACAATTTCCCTTCCCTTTTTCTTTCCCTCCCGGCTGAAGTGTTTATTGGCATTTCCATCCACACTCTGATTTAACAGTTGTATCAATAATTTATGCTCTCACTGTCTGACAGTGATGTTTTTTCCCACCGCTCTGCTCAGCAGAATGATAATAGAACAAAACAGCCCACCGATGTAGTGTTGATCAGTAACGATATGCTTCAGTGCCTAAATCTAGCTTTACATTTACATCACCCAACTATAGAAATGACTAGACCAAACTAATCATTATTATGTTCAATGCACAAAACTGGCAGTGTGTCTAAAACAAAGCTGTAAATCCATGCTGAACATTGCCAAGTCGAGTGTGGAAAATGAGAATATAACGCACTCTGTTTGTTTCAAGCAGTTACCTATGCTTGGCATGCAATGATAGATTTGTGCTGCACACATGTAAACTGATCAGAGCTTGTTTTTACATAATAAAAAAATTAATTATATTAATAAATATGATTAATAATACCAAATATCTATTTGCATTGCTTGCAATGTTTTCAATAATAAATTTACCTATAAAATAAATTAAATCCAGCTCAGCTCGAAAACAAATACATACAATATGTGACATAGCTCCATCTAGTGAGTAAAATGTTCCTGTACAGTCATTTGAGATGGATAAACACTGCAATCTAACCCAATCTAATCTCTCAAAAATATTCATGGGTTCTTAAACTAGACTGAGCAAGGAGCATTTTAGGCTATTCCCCCCTAGCCATAGCATTAATGCATTGAAAGACTTCCGTAATGGCAAACTCTCTTTTCAAGGTTGAGTACATCAAAATTATGTGGTGGTTTCTTCACCACGTCAGTTGTGAACGTGTTAAAATGCACTCAGTGTCATGGCTAATCAATGAGGAGCAGTATGAGGCTGGCGTCAAAGCGTTTTCTCTCTATAAGGGAGAGTCAGCATTTTCTTGGCCAAATAAAAGTTGATGATCCCCCACATACTTCATGGGAATGTTAGAGTACTTGTTTTAAACTAATAATTGTGAAGAAATATGAAATTTGAAGGTGCATTCTAATTGATACATTGAAAAAACAAACTAACTTGATTAAATGTATGGTCATTTGAATTTCTGGCACAAAACTGCTTCAGGATCAGCCAGATTTATTTATTGGATCCAATGTAATTTAATTTGTGTCACAAATCATCTCTCATTTCATATTTAAAAACCTCTGAGCACACATACTAAATCCAGATTTGGAATTGAACATGATTCAAAAACCTGACCGTTTTTGTCATAATCTTATCTGAAATGTTCTTTCAAGCAGAGTAGATTTATGTTTTTCATGTAACTCTTCATTCACACAAATAATTATCTCTGATTATGCATGCAAAGTCTTTTAGTCTTGGCAGAAAGATTATTTTACAGCAACAGAGGGCCTAGCATCTTAAATCAAAATCTAGCATGAAATAATCCCTCGGCTTTGAAGCCAAAAGAATTATGAGTAAACATTGAAATGCAAAAATGTTTAATCAGATTAAAGATTTGAAGTATATTTTTGCATGTACATACTAGCTACGGAAGGTCACTATATTTTCTGTTCTGTCTTTTTGTATTTAATAATATCCAGAAGTCTACATAATACTAGTTGTTTCCTAGTTAAATCGATTATTTTACTAGTAAACCATTTAGTTGTTTAACTATTTCCTAGTCAAATCAATTGATACATTGTATGGTTTGTTGAATAAGTAGAGGGACATGTCACTGACATAAAAAAAAATAGCATTTCATAATAACAATGAATATCTTGTGCCATCTTCCACAACAACCAACTAAAAAAATCTATCTTTGGTGAAGTAAAAACATGTAGGCCTATTTGTTTGGAATAGCTTATTAATACAAAAATATGCTATTAGATAAATACATTTGCAGTAACGTCACTGGACATTTGATTCAAAATCTGATACAACCGTGTCCGTGACAACTTTCAGCTTTCAGTGTAGCAATTTATGATCTTTTTAAAAAGACTTTAGTGAGTCTGTACAAACATAGCGTTTTCACTCAGATAGGGAGCTGAGAGTCAATGTAATGATGCATGATGCGGTTCAACAGTTTGGACAGTCAAACTTGACTCACGTCATCATGTAACTGCTGCACAAGTGTCCAATGAGCGTCTCTTCCGAAGCGGAGTCACGGCGCTGACGTGAGCGAAGAGAAAACACACTAGCAAAGTTAAACGCTAAATAGGGATTTAGGACAATTTATACTAATCTGTCAAACTATCCGAGCCGGTTAACAACCGAAATCGTTAACAGCTGGATTCGGTAAGTAGAAAAGCGTCACGAACCGCCTGTGTATGAAGGAGAAAATGTGACGCTTTCTCGTGTTGTTTTTTTTTTCAGCCGAAGCAGACGGTTATTGTGTTTTCATGTGCTATTTCGTGCGTGTTTCTGTAGCGAGCATGACACTGAAGTCTTATTTAAGATCATTTCAGTGGATACAATTTTTTTTAGAAACGTTTCCGTTGTTACGTGAAGCCTCGTTGGTATGTAGTTGGCAGTAGGTGAAGATGAGCAATGCATGACATTAACCATCAGGTCAAATCTTAAAATAGACTTGATTTTGAAGGTCTCTTGGCTATTGGCTCTAGCAAAAAGGTCTGATGAAAGGGTAAAACTAGCTTTAATCCCAACATTCAATGTCTAAACATGATTAATAATTTATAAATTGCTACCTACCTAACTTACCTATTTTTTGTTCATTTTTAATTGAAAGTGAGAGAAGAGGACGAGTATATAATTTGCAGAAATTATATATTAAATGTTATACAGTATATAAATATGTAACATTAAATAAATATACTATAACACAATATATATTCATATATGATATAACACAATATACTGTATTTAATATATACACACTGATAACCACCAAACAAATCTTATCTTTGCATAAATGTGATTAATGAAGGACTCGTTTAAAGGTGCTCTATGCAATCTTGCAAAACACTAGGGGTACAGGGGCCTGTTCCATAAACCGAGATTAGAGTATAAGCCAGGCTTATTTCAGTTAGTCTGACTTATTGCCAGTTAATTTGTATTAAAATAAGTCAGACT
>JAUYWG010000061.1:10468746-10495393 GCA_034779775.1 Enteromius afrohamiltoni
GGGTTTAACGCGCGTTAAACCCCACCTCTTCTTGCCGATTTGTTTGTTTTTGTTGTGGTGCCCAACGCGTTTCTTTTGGTATTGCAGCCTCTGTGTTGCCTTTCGAGAGCGGGCTTTTTCCCAATGTATTCAGACAGCAAGACGATCAAGGGGTGATGCATACGATTTGAGATAAAAATAAAATCAGGCTAAAATCCTGCAACATCGCATTGAGCACCTTTAACTGTCTATATAGATTGCAGCAATGCCTGATTGTGGTTGTCCCGAGGCCCAAACATGCTCAGCTCCTTTTGGTTTGTGCTAAAGGAATGCAGAGCTGCGGCAGCTGTGTTATGATGGGCATCTCTCAGTCAGGTGCAACATTAGACTGCAGGCCCTGGTGTGTTAGAGAAACACAAAGGGTGTACAATGGCTCTGCGGATGGAAGAGGGGCCCTGAGGGATTCATAAAGGGTTTTGTTATTCCAACGTTGTAGAGAGATGTTCTACTGATTGCAAGGGTCCAGTAGACGCATTTCAATTTCAGTCTTACTATATAAGGGTTGTTGACTAATAAAAATTGGACTGTGTCCTATGGTGGGACAGCAAAGAAACTTAACATAAAAAATAGAGAGGTTTATCTTCAGTGCTAAAGGTTATTACAATTTTTTTTGTAACATAGGACACATCTTTACGTCAACTACTATAAGTATTTAATGATGGATTTGTCATGCGCTTACTGAGAAAGATCCTTACAGATCTTTACACATTTATATGGAAGCTCATATTACATTACAAAGGTGTGTTTCCTGTGCATGGTCATGAATCATGCATCACAACTAGAGATCATGACACTGTATTGACAAGTCAAATAAAGTTGTGTGTTGGTCACTGTCAGACATGCTATTCTGGGATCGACTGGTAAACTGACTACAAGTAAGCAACTTGCTATGTGAATTTCGTAATGCGCAACACTGAGATGCCGATTTATATATTCTCCATAATGCAGCATCCAATACATTCCAAAAATACCCAGCCTCTCGAGAGCCCAGTACATGCACAAATGAATGCGTTATTCCTCCACCCTGCTATGCATAATGTAGATCTCTTACTGAAAATTGTAGAGCTTTGCTCTTCAGAGCAGGTCTATTTCTCTGCAGTTTGTTGACCCTTTGGGGCCCCTCTCTCTCTCCCTCTCTCTCATCCTTTTTGATGAGCCAACCCTCATAAAACTTCCCTGAGCTGCCTAATGTCACATGGCTCTCCAGTATAAGCTATGCTTGTGTTATACTTTCAAGGACTTGTTTGTTTGCCAACCTGTTTTGATACCTGACCCTGAAGATGGAAATGCCATTTTATTTTAAACTTGCTCGCCATGTGACTCTTGTTGAGAATAGAAATAGAATAGATGAGAAACATTAAGGGCATATTTTATGCAGACTGCTAAATGCTCTTTCATTTTATAAAGTAACTTGTGAGCAGACTATTGTATTATTTAGAATTTGTTCATCTTGCTTTAAAAGGACACTGTACCCAAAATACATGTTGTCACTTATTTCTCACCCCTTAGGCCTATATCATACATATAACTTTCTTCTTCTGTAAAGCACAAGAATAGACTTGCATAATGTAAGTAAATGTAAAATATAACTCTTTTATTTTTTGTTTTCTGAAGTCATAAAATAGGTTTTTGTGATAAACAGACCAAAATATGGGTCATTAAGAAAGACCCATTCACACTAAGGACCATAATTTTAATGCTAACTATAACTATGTTCTTGGTTAAAATGGGTCTTTAGTGTACACAATTGAGTTTGAGAGAAAAGAATATGCTCTTATTGTTCTTTCCACAAGTCATTCTTTCCTTTCTGCTTTAATTAAAAAAAGAAACAAAACTAATTTAATGACATGAGATGAAAGTAAATGATCAGTTTTATATCTGGTTGAACTACTACTTTATTTAGATTTGTTGCTGATGAGTTGTGGAGAGGTTTGTGTAATCTCCAGTAAGTGAAGCTAAAGGGTGTGTGGAGAACCTCCACCCCAACCCCCCACCAACCCAGCCTGTGAAAATGGACACTACTGGTGTATTTATAGACCAGACACGACGAGTACACTTTCTTAAGAGATCAACCGTTGCACACATTCGTCATAACCACATGATATTTTGTTCTAGAAGCTACTGTGTCACAAATTTAAACGCTTTGAGAAGATACACAGGTAGGCTGAAATTTCAGTTTGGGGTTTTCTGTTTTTTTTTAAACTTGCTTTTAGTTAGTTTCACAAACTTAAATAAGGAACTACTACAAACAACTAATAAAACTCCTGTTCTCTCTTTAAAGATGATTCCAAAGTTCTGACCAGACGTACGCCAAGAGAAACACAGTAAGCTATGGAGAAACCAGTTTTACAAACGCAGCCTTCTATGCTGCCCTTCTTCGATGCAGCCCACGCTGTTAACTTGCTCCGCGGCATCCACGAGCTCCGTGCCGAGCGCAAGTTCTTCGACGTCACATTGTGCGCTGAAGGCAAAGAGTTCCACTGCCATCGAACTGTGCTAGCAGCTGCCAGCACCTACTTCCGTGCTATGTTTGCCGGCACCCTACGAGAAAGTGTCATGGACCGCGTGGTGCTACACGAAGTGTCGGCTGAACTGTTGGGCCTCCTGGTGGACTTTTGCTACACGGGTCACGTGACCGTCACGCACGACAACGTGGACCTCCTGCTCAAGACAGCGGACCTCTTCCAGTTCCCATCTGTCAAAGAAGCATGCTGTGCATTCCTGGAGCAGAGACTTGATGTTTCCAACTGCTTGGAAATCCAAGACTTCGCAGAAGCTTACGCCTGTCGCGAACTAGCAACTAGTGCTCGCCGTTTCGTGCTGAAGAACATTGTGGAGCTGGCAAAGAGCATGGACTTTGAACGATTGTCTTGGAAGCGGCTGCTAGAGTTTGTGTCTGATGATGGGTTGTGTGTGGATAAGGAAGAAACGGCGTACCAGATTGCTGTGCGCTGGGTTAAAGCCGACTTGCAGCACCGGTTGCATTACTGGCCGGAGTTGTTGCAGCAAGTACGCCTGCCCTTTGTTCGCCGTTTCTACCTTCTGGCCCACGTGGAGAGTGATCCACTGGTCTACTTGTCGCCAGCCTGTTTGGGGTTAGTCAGCGAGGCACGCAGCTTTCAGTCTTACGAATATGACCGCCATGACCGACCCAGTCATCGAATGCGCCCACGTCCGTCCACCGGCCTGGCCGAAATTCTGGTGGTGGTAGGAGGATGTGATCAAGACTGCGATGAGCTTGTTACTGTGGATTGTTACAACCCACAGACCGGACAGTGGAGATACTTGGCAGAATTCCCAGACCACCTTGGTGGTGGCTACAGCATAGCTGCACTGGGCAGTGACATTTACGTGACAGGTGAGTACAATGATGACGTTTCCTTGAAATCATACTCAACGGCCAGGTTCAACTTGTGCGGAAACTATTTAATGCTAAGGGTAACAGAAGAAAGCACAAATCTCCAGGCAGGCTCAGAGTGTCCTTCTTTCCAAACGGTTTACAACATGGCAGCCAGTGTATAAATAAACATCTGTATATTCAGCAATGTAAGAGTGTGGTGATTGGACATAATGTTCTGCCAGATCAGCAGTGGCTAACATGATTTCAGGTGACATAAGTGTTACCTTCAGGAACAGACAATATTTCAGTCAAGAAACCATCTTATGCAGTTAAAGGCTACTTCTATTCTAAGTGTCCTTTGCTGTTATGTAAGTGGTGTTTAAAAAGGTGTCTGAGCACTGACTATGGAATTCAACAGAGGCGATTCCGATTCCACTCAACGGTTCTGGTTCTTTTACAATTCTTTTATTACTTTCAAGTAATATTTGGTGAAAAATAAATAAAATACTAATGATAATTTCAATAATAAACTCAAAAAGATTCTTTAATAAATGATCAAATGAACAACCAGTCAGTGAAAGGAATAGTATACCCAAAAATGAAACATTTTGTCCTGGTACTATCATTAATAATCCCAAATTATCCAAATTCATAGCAGTAACCCTGAAGAGTAGCACAATGCGAGTCTATTCGTGTAGGCAAGTTTGAAAAACAGGGTTGATAAATGACAGGAAAGAACATCTGTTCTATTTCTGGCTGTTTGGTATTGTGCTTAAGCTTTCGAACCCGTTTCATTTGCGACAGGTGGCTCAGATGGATCACGTCTGTATGATTGCGTCTGGCGATACAACTCCAGTGTGAATGAGTGGACGGAGGTCTCCCCCATGCTGAAAGCCAGAGAGTACCACAGCTCCTGCGTCCTGAAGGGTCAGCTCTACGTGGTAGCCTCTGATAGCACAGAACGCTATGATCATACTGTAGACTGCTGGGAGGCCCTTCCGCCCATGCCACATCCCATGGATAACTGTTCTACTACAGCGTGTAGGGGACGACTCTATGCCATTGGCTCCTTAACTGGAGAGGACACCATGGCAATTCAGTGCTATGATGCTGAAAGCAACCGCTGGTCACTAGTGAACAGTGGAGAACTGCCTCCATGGTCCTTTGCCCCTAAATCAGTGACCCTAAATGGGTTGATCTACTTTGTAAGGTGAGGCGCTCCGTTTTATTTCCACAATTTAAGACATCCAGTTTGTAATGATATGCAGAAATTAAACAATAAAGAATGTTAGGTTTCCATGTTTCTCATGTCGACTGTTGTTTTTTAGGGATGATTCAGCGGAAGTAGATGTCTACAATCCACAGAAAAACGAATGGGATAAGATTAGTCCCATGACGCAAGTATGTCAATTTCACCTTGTTTCACTCTGTTTTTAAAGGAATAGTTCACCCAGTTCACAACAAGTTACAACAATTAAAAAACTAAACGAGCATCACATCATTGACTCCCATAAGGCATTCACTCAGATAACTAAAAAGTCTCACCTTCCACAGGTTCATGTCGGAGGCAGTGTCTCAGCTCTGGGTGGTCGACTCTATGTGTCTGGTGGCTATGACAACACTTTTGAGCTATCTGATGTGGTGGAGGTCTATGACCCTTCTGCTCGATCATGGGCCCCAGCTGGCCGGCTTCCCCAACCCACCTTCTGGCATGGAAGTGTCAGCATATTCCGACAGTTCATGCCTCTTGTTCCAAGCACCTTTGAACCCATCGACATACCTGAGGCCAATGCCATCCACCTCCACAGACACCACCGCAACCAGGCACTTCACAACCACAACAATAATGTCAATCAAAACCGCAACCAAGATGTCAATGAAGTGCATTGAGAACTTTTCGAAAGATGGGAGTGAATGTCATTGAATGTGACGTTGCTACTCTGTGTTTTGCACTTTATGACATGTTCACCTCATCTGGGCAGCAAAGGGAGCTGGTGAATGGACAATCAATGTTTGCATTATTTCTCCCATTAACCCAGTGTTACTACAGCTTTAATTGTTGCATGCATTTCTAATGCTGACTGTGTTTACCTTAAACAGAGACTTGAGTGAAGTGACTCATGAAATAGTGCCTATCACGTTTCACTTTCAAAAATTTTAAGCAATCAATACCATGGAAATTGCATGAAGGTTATGCTATTTTTTTCCTAAATGTATTCTATAATTCAGCATGGACCTCTTAAAGTGATTTGCAACTTCAAGACAACATTGACAAAAAATATTATATTATAGCCATGACCTAATGTGAAGTAAAATAGCTTCTTAAAAATATAATTTTGAGACACAATCATTCCAAGAGGTGAAAGTTTGGATTGTAGATGCATGTTTATAGCGTGATTCAGCAGTATTCTGCAATGTGGATAACAAATGTTATTTTATATACACAGTGAAAAGTCTGAAATTAAATATTTAAGGGAATTCAAGATTTTCCAAAAACAACATAACTTTGTTTGACAGAAAAACAAAACTGTCCCAGCATAACCCATTGTTTAATACTCATTTTACTAGAATCTCATATTTTAGACAATCTAGTGTGCATGCAGTGATCACATTTTTTTGTGAATTGTATCCAACTCATATTTTAATATTAAATTAAGTTTTTTATTATCTAGTCATGGTTTATTTTAGAGGAAGGTGTTACAGTTTATAAGAAACAGCTTGTGTTTATTAAAACATGAGGAATGGATGAAGGTATTTTTTAATGTCAAATTGTATTTGGATGCTGTATTAATAACTGGAAGTAGTAATTCAGTATCTCGTTATTCTTGAGTAAATGTATGTGTTTGACAATAGCAGTACTTATGAAACTAATTATTTACGTCACACTTAAGCGGTACTTGATGTTTATTTGATTTTTCTTACAGAATGTTTAGTTTGTTTTGTGGCCAAAATCATTCGTACAATACAGACAAGGCGATGATTTGTGTAATGTTTGTTTGTGTGGTCAACCAATAAATGACTGCCAGCACTGTTCCTTTTTGCACGTTTCTTGTGTATATGTAATAAGATCACAATCACAAGATTTTCCATCAAGTTCGAATTATGATAACATTAGAATGGTTTATTCCAATAAAACAGGGGTCACCAGGCACGATCCTGGAGGGCTGAGTTTAGCTCCAATCCTAATCAAAAACACCTGAATCAACACAAAGTCTTACTAGGTATACTTGAAGCTTTCAGGCAGGTGAGTTGAGGCAAGTTGGAGCTAAACTCTGCAGGACACTGGCCCTCCGGGATCAAGTTTGATGACCCCTGCATCAAAAGAATAGTATACATAAAGCAAATGACTATCTTCTTGTTTTACAGCAGTCTTTAATTTATATAATTCCTTCTAGATGCTGAATAAGTCTAGACATTCTCATACAAGAACTTTGGTCACAAGTGCAAGTACCAATAAAGGCATAATGCATTAGTTTTTCTTTATAGAATAAAAAGTTTTTGGTCTGTTCATCCAAACAGCGAAAGAACATTTACAATGAATAATTGCAACCACAGTCTTACTAAAGAACATTGGTTAACTGCTAAACATTTTTGCAGAAGCTAGGTTCAAATGACTTCTTACGACTGATTACAAAAATGTAGTAATGGAAATCATCGTACTTGATACAACCAGGTCCACAGTAATTTCCAACTTCTCTGAAGATAATAAATAAATGCAAGAAAACCATTTATTATATGTTAACTGACAAAAAACTGACAAAATGGTCATTCATTACACACCCTCATGTCCATCCATACCCGTGAGACCTCATCATCTTGTTTGAAAAAAAATTATTTATTATTTCTTCTCTTCCATGTCAGTCTTCCACCATTATTGATGCATGGGCATTGCTTGTATACAAGGTCAATCACATGCATTGCTAATGGTAAAGGACTTTACTGGAAGAGAAGAAATCACTGAATTAATTTTGTATAAATTATTGAAATATTGTAGTTTTTTGCAAACAAAAAGTGTTCTTGTTGCTTTGAAAAAATTATGTCCTTACTACCTTTCTGTGCATTTACCGTGGTTGGACCCTTGCTGTTTGTAAAGGTTTAGAGGGCTCTCTGATTTTATTAAAAATATCTTAATTTGTGTTACGAAGATGAGTGAAAGTATTCCCGTGTTTGGATAGACATGAGGGTGAGTAATTAATGACAGTTGTCATTATTGAGCGAACTAACCCTTTAAATCGCATACTTTGATGTCAAGTAGCTTTGTTGCTCCTGACTCAATAAGTTCCTTCATTTAGACTTTCTCATCAGCTGCAGAGCTGTCCAGTTCCACCACACTGGACTGATGGATGGGGTATGCATCGGTCACCAGCAGGGTCTGCTCCATCACATCTGCTACAGTGAACGGAGTCTGCTCCACTCCACCATCAGTCCTTCCAGTCAGAGCAATCCCAGCCTGTTCTCCACTCACTGCTCCATCTGTCATTGAATATGTGGCATGCTCACCTCCTGTTCCCCCAGCAGAGGCTGAGATGACCTGCTCCACCACAACCATGTCTGGTCCTGCCTGAGCCTCGGCTTGGCTGGGAGGGCTAGATGAGGCAGCTGCACTCTCATCCTCCACTACCAGGTTTCGTAAGCGTCTCTGTCTGGGGTTGTAGTTCTCCACACGGTTGTGGATCTGTGAGTGTCGTCGCAAATGTGCCTGTCACAAGCAGGATAGAGATGCTGAAATCTTAGACATCAAGTAGGAAATGTAAAAGTAATTTTTCTGATATATGTTAGTCCATTAATATATCTATTTCATACCTGTCTGGTGAACTTGTAACCACATTCAGAACACTCAAATTTTCTCATGCCTTTGTGACGTCGTACATGAACACGGAGCTGCTCAATGGCTGATGGGGTATTGTGGGATATTCAGATTATTAGTATTATTTTAATTTAATAAATGTGTGTTTTTATGTATCATAAACTATATAAAGTGTGTATACATATCAATTTAGATATATGAAAGAATATTAAAACGTATATAAGCAAAAAAAAAAAAAAACTATATATAAGCAATCGTAATATATTATATGGTACATAAATGTTTATATACATAATATATATGTATATTACATTATTGTATTATTATTGTAATGAAAAGTATTGAAAATAGTTGTCAATTATTTCAAAGTTAATAATTATTTACATTTTATACAATACACACACACATATATATATGTATAAACAATGCAAATTATTATTTTTTCATCAAAATGTAATAGTAATAACAATATTTTTTCTTTTTGCTATCTATATAATTTTTCTAAAAACTGCCTTAAAAATTTCTTACCTTTAAATGTTTTGTTGCAGATGTGGCAAAAGTGTGGTCGGCCTTCTTGGTGTTTGCTTGCTATGTGGCGTAAGAGAGGGCCTTTCTCAGTAAAGCGCTGATCACAAAACTCACAACTATATGGCCGTTCTCCTGTATGCGTGCGGTGGTGTTTGTCCAAACTCGCTGTTCACACAACCAGCAAACGTTTGATTAACAACACAAAACTAATACAGAAACTGCATGGATTTGTTTAAAAAAAAAAACAAAAAAAACTAGAAATCCAAATAGCCAGAGCTAAATCACTCCATCTGTGAAATGACCTTGTGTGCGAAATGTCTTGCCGCAGAGGTGGCACTGGAAAGGTTTCTCTCCAGTATGTGTTCGAAGGTGCATGTTGAGATTAGCCTTCTGGGTAAAAGCATGATTGCAGAACTCACACACAAAAGGACGCTCATTTCTGTAAAAAAAGCGCAACAGATGCAGCTCAGACAGTCTCCAACCAGTATACACAAACATGCATTACACACATAAACAAAAAAAAACCTTTTCTTTCTTAGACAGCATTCTTTTATTCACAATGTTTAATTTCTTTTCACCTTTTTTGTCTTTGAACTGCATGCATTAAAAAAAGGGTTTCACCATAATTGAAAAAGTGTAATACTGCTTTAAATTGTTGTTACCTGTGAATGGCTTTGATGTGCATTTGCAGGCCGTTGCGGCTGGAGGCCCGATGGCCACACTCTTCACACACAAACAGTTTCTCACCACGATGTTTGGCTGCCTCGTGTAGACGTAGCTCAGTGCGGGACAGGAAACACTTGGGACACAACGGACACTAGACGAGACATGTGACAGATAACACATCAGTAAACAGTTATCAATAGCAGGACATTACGATATAGCTTTAGAATCACCTACAGCGTGTGGTTTGGGAGCTCCGTGAACTTTAATCATGTGGATATTGAGGTCTTTCTTCTGCATGAACTGCTCAGGGCATGACGTGCACTAATAAGACAAATAAAATTACATGGGCACAATGTCCGTTGATGAAAGGTCATATTTGACTTCTACAATGGATGAAGTACCTTATTGGGCATCTCTCCTGTGTGCGTGACCATGTGAAAACGCCGCTCATGTCGCTTTTTAAAGGTCATGTTACATTTTGAACAGGGAAACACCTGGCACAAAGCAAAAGATCCATTAAGTAAGTATTCGTTAAATAAAAACTGCATTTGTGCATCAGTATTATTGCTAATGTACTATTTATGCATATTGTTAATTGCCCTCCACTTTTAAACTCACCACTTCTGCTCTGATAAGACAATTTCTGGCTTCATGCTCCAGCAGGTTTTCCTTCCTATAGTAGCACTTCCCACATTTAGCACATTCAAAGGGCTTCTCTCCTGTATGTCTCCTTTCAGACAGCAAGGAAGGAAGGAAAGGCAGAACTTCACATTAATACATGATGAGCCATATTAATTACAAAAAAATAAAATATTAAATACACCAGCCTTTATATAACAATAATGTTATATATAGTATGTATCCAATATTATTTATACAGTATTATACATTCAAACATTGGGGTCAGTAACTTTTTTAGAAAAAAAAATTCAACTTTTATTTAGCAAGGACAAATTAAAAATTAATCAAATGTGTAACAAAACATTAAAAACTATTTAAAAAAGTTCTGCTCTTTTGAACATTCTACTCATAAATGAAATCGCCATTTACAAGTTATTATTCTAGTTTTATTATTAAGCAGCACAACGGTTTTCATCACCTAAAATAATAATAAGAATAATAATAAATGTTTCTTGGGCAGAAAATCGGCACATTAGAATAAAGACTAGAATAATAGCTGCTGAAAATTCAGCATTGCATCACAGGAATAAATTACTTTAAAAAAAATTTAAAAATGTATGTATACAGTACAGGCCAAAAGTTTGGACACACCTTCTCATTCAATGTATTTTGATTTTGATTTACATTGGTAGATTCTCACTGAAGGAATCAAAACTATGAATGAACACATGTGGAGTAATGTACTTGTAAAAAACCGTATGGGATGGCATGTCATGTCATTGCAGGATGCTGTGGTAGCCATGTTGGTTCAGTGTGGCTTCAATTTTGAATAAATTCCCCAAAGTGTCACCAGCAAAACACCCCCACACCATCACACCTCCTCCTCCATGCTTCACAATGGGAACCAGGAATGTGGAATCCATCCGTTCACCTTTTCTGTATCTAAAAAAAACACGGTGGTTGGAACCAAAGATCTCAAATTTGGACTCATCACACCAAAGCACAGATTTCTACTGGTCTAATGTCCATTCTTTGTGTTTCTCGGCCCAAACAAATCTCTTCTGCTCATTGCCTCTCCTTAGCAGTGGTTTCCTGGCAGCTATTTGACCCGTGAAGGCCTGATTCGCGCAGTCTCCTCTTAACAGTTGTTCTAGAGATGGGTCTACTGCTAGAACTCTGTGTGGCATTTATCTGGTCTCTGATCCGAGCTGCTGTTAACTTGTGATTTCTGAGGCTGGTGACTCGGATGAACTTGTCTTCAGAAGCAGAGGTTACTCTTAGTCTTCCTTTCCGGGGTCGGTCCTCATGTGTGCCAGTTCAGTTGTACCAATTTCTTAAAGTAATGATTTCATTTCTTAAAGTAATGATGGCCACTCGTTTTTCTTAAGTTAGATGATTGATTCTTGCCATGATATGAATTTTAACAGTTGTCCAATAGGGCTGTCGGCCTGTAGTAACCTGACTTCTGCACAGCACAACTGATGGTCCCAACCCCATTGATAAAGCAATAAATTCCACTAATTAACCCTGATAAGGCACACCTGTGAAGTGAAAACCATTTCAGGTGACTACCTCTTGAAGCTTATCGTGAGAACGCCAAGAGTGTGCAAAGCAGTAATCAGAGCAAAGGGTGGCAATTTTGAAGAAAGCAGAATATAAAAGATGTTTTCAGTTATTTGTTAAGTTCATAACTCAACATTTGTTCATTCATAGTTTTGATGCCTTTGGTGAAAATCTACCAATGTAAATGCTCATGAAAATAAGAAAAACGCATTGAATGAGAAGGTGTGTCCAAACTTTTGGCGTGTACTGTATATATACACTGTATATATTAATATTATTTCTCAATTTTAGTGAAATCATAATATTTATAGTATTTCATAGTATTTATCATCAAACTAGCATAAGAGCATAAGAAATGTCAAAAAAAAATCCTCAAACTTTTGAATGGTGGTTTGTATATAAGTATTGTTATTAGATATTAAAAAATACATATATAATTATTATTTCATTTTTTTAGGAGAAGAATAGCAACAGAAGTTGGCAAACATTTGACTGGTCACCTTAGCATCTTTACATAACATATAGACATAAACAAAAAAAAAATTCCCCAGTATTAAAAATATGTGTCCATCCATAATTTTAATAAGAAAGTCTAAAACATACAATATATAATATATGTTACATATATGCTTAACAAAGAGGAGCATACCTGTTGTGTACTTTCAGGTAGTACTTGCTGAGGAATGTTTTATGACATGTTGGACACTGAACAGAGCCTTTCTTTCTGTCTTTAGATGTTCCTTCCCCATTCTCTTTATTGGTACTTTTTTCATGTCGTTTATGCTTTCCCCGTGGAGTCTTTGAGGTCGAGCAAGGTGAATCATGAGGCACATACTCTTCATCAGTTCCCTCAATAAGAATATCCATACTGTCACCTCTGTCACTGTCATCATCATCGTCATTGTCAACATCACTGTCATTTCGGTTATCAACAGTTCCCTCCACCTGCAACAGAGAATTAACAGAAAATATTCAGTCATCTGATCAACGCATAGATGTTTACGATTAAATAATTAGAATTTAATAAATCCCTTTTGGTTGAATATGAATGTACCGAGTACCTCAGTCTCACTCATGTCTTGAAATTTCAGGTGATCTTCGTACTCAGTGGAAGAAGTCTCCTGCTCTTTGTCTTCCAGAGATGTTGATGGTTTTCTTCTTCCTGCTCCCTGCCTCATCACAGTAGACATGGGACTTTCCCCGAGTAGTCGTTTGGGCCCTTTCACACGCCTTCCAGAGCGTGTGGTGGTAGTAGATGTCGAGGCAGGAGGGTCGTCATCGCTAGCTGTGACCTCTGAACCTACCACGCATGCATCTGACTTATTTTTTTGCCTTTGCCCAGATCTAGTCTTTCCTTTCGGGGTGTGATCAGGCTGAGCGTCTGCAGATGTGAGAGGGAACTGTGCTTTGTCCTTCTCATCTTCACTCAAGACAGATGACTGGAAATTCTCTACACCTGGCAAACTCTGGCAAGGTATGAAAGAATCCATAACTGCTAGTCCACTAGCTGCATTCTGAATCTTCTCTAAATTGCTGTCATCTAACTGGAGTTCTCCAGTGTAAAAAAAGTTAAGCAGTAGCTCTAATCCATCATCAGGGCACTCTAATGGCAGGTCAATCTTTATGCATGGCGTGTCCGAACTGGGGTCTTTGAACAAGGTGCTGAAGCAGGCAAGAACATTGCGATGGGCCAGATGCACCTTTCCACTCCCTGTGCTCAACATGGCATCACAGAAGTGGCCAAGACCCCTCTGTTGGTTGAGCAAGGACAGCACCCGCTGAGCATGAGAGGTCCCTTCAGAAGGTATCTCCATCTAGACAAGCAGGAAACGTTTGTTTAATTGGTTTGTAAAGTTTGTTTTCTGAACAGTTAAAAAAAGGGAAACTTATTTAATGGGAATTTATAATACTACTACTACTACTAATAATAATAAACATTTTAATTCTTAGAATTAAATGTTGTTTTAGAATAAAACATGTTGTATGTGGTCAGGCTTTATTATTACACTTTTATTAATAATATGTGTTTTATAAAACTTTAAATAATTGTCAAAATCATTAAATATTGCAATTTCTGCACAAGCATAGGTGTCTATAGCAATAGTTTGCTTATTTTGGAGGTTCAGTTTATCTAAAAAGTACACAATAGTTCTGCACGTTTTCATTTAAATTAAATATTAAAATTTGGAACAAAAATACTTTTTAATCTTGGATATTTATGATAATAAAACATGTTCATTCTCAGAATTATAATACATTTGTATAAAGTAAAATAATAAAAGTGTGTCTGTCCTGGTTTTGTTATTATACTGTATTATATTTATAATCATTTATAAATATTTCATAAAGATACAATCTTTGTAGAGATCGTACAACTTTGAGCAACGGTTGAAAAATCTAAATATTGCGATTACTGTACTACAAGCATAACGTTAACTTGATTATCATAAACTCTTGCTTATTTTGGCGCAGTTCATTTTATAAAACAGTAAACCGAATAATTCCACACGTTTTTATCCATCTATGCTCCAAAATGTTTCCCCATACTATGTGGATAACTTTCAATAATTAACGACCTTTTGATTAATTAATATTACCTTAACGTTAACCACTATGTCCGCATTTTAATGACGCTCCCTAAACTACTCGCCGCACAATACCGTTTATGACTCACCTTTAGCGTGAATCAGATCAATGCTCTCATCTTTTTCTCACATACTGAAAGCACACATATATGCGTTATGTAACTTTCTAAGTAAATTAGAAAACGTATCCCATCAAATGTTTAATTTCAGCTAAACATCAAGAAGCCATGTTGAAACAGAAACAGGAAGTGACGTTCAATATTGTCTCCGGTAGCTGGCCAGCCGACTTATTACGCTGGGATTGAATTTCTTCAAATATGAACTGATTGAAGAGTTTAGCTCATACGACGAAACTGCACACAAATTCCTGACAGTTGCTACATTTTTCAAAGCTACGGTCAAGTGTTTTCTTGCGAAGTATTTATTCGAGATGCCAGTGTAGAGTCAAAACGCAGTTGAACTCCGCGACGCTTGTTATTGTCCATCACATGGCACAAACGCGAACTGTGTGCGTTCTGCGCTACACAAAATTGCTTCTGATAACCAGAGAGTACCATATCTAATATGTTTCACGTATCTGCTATATTCATGCTTTCAAACGTAGTCCTAACAGCGCGGGCTTAAAACAGATCAAAAAGGTCTCGATTAGTGGAGTGGAACCACAGCAGCATCGTGATTTGATGTTCACATGAAGCCACTGCCAGTTACACAGAAACGACTGCATATTCACAGAAGCTCGTGTTCCACGTTTCTGGGGTTTGTTAACGCTTTTAGCGGTTTCCCACGTTGAACAGGTAACGTTACGTGGCTATGTTTAACAACTAACAGCTGTGAAAGCAGCGTATCACAACAAATTACACATTTGCTAGAGATTAGTAATACCATGTGCTACATGAATAAAGCAAGCCAACACATACCACTATCAATAACAGGTAGGGACTAAGCTATTATGTAAACGTGAAGAAGCCAACAACTTAATGGTATTCTGTTTAAGCTGTTTGTTATTATATCTATCCGTCCACTTTAAAGCTTATTTTAGTGACTCCACTCGCGCTTATGCTGTCATTACTCTGTGTCTTCATTTACAGGTTCCTCGACCTGGATATATGACTTTTTTAGTCTTGTTTGAGTTCATTGGATGACAATGAAAGCCCACAAGGTTTCTTCTCAGTCGCAAAACTCCACAAAACGCCATGGTAAGAATAAATGGCGCAAAAAGATACACAGACTGGACTCATCGCTTCAAAATACGAGTCCTGGGAAAGCAAAGTTGGAGCAACAGATAACCAAAAGGAAGAAACCTGCATTGAAAAGGTTAAAGAAGTTGTACACGAAGCCTATCCCGGAAAACAGCTGTGCTGAGGAGAGAAAGGAAAAGACCACTTCTGTGACTTTAGCTTATGTCCATACAAATGGAGGCACAGAACTGGATGACAGTTCAGTGGACTCTCAGGAATGGAGCGAATATGCCAATAGTGTTCTTAAGAATGGCATGGAGAGTTCAACCTCACCTAAATCAGACCAGTTGGAGAAGGACAGTCTTCAAATCCATGCCCACTTTGACCATACCCACACCCATGCTGTTTTAGTCATGAAACAAGGCCAGGTAGACTGTTAGTTTCAGTTATACTCTTCTAAACACCATATATATGTTTATATGCTAGTCAGAATTTAAAGTGGATCAAAACATTTGATCAATGTTGTCCTAAAACCCAAATTTTGATGTTGACTATTATATATTAATTATATTGGTCCTCATCTCTAGTTTTGTGTCTCATGTTTGTGCAGGGCTTGTGTTTCCGTGGGAAGTGCCTGCTCACTTGCCTCTATGGTCACGTCGAGGTGTTGGGCTTCACCATTGAAGAGGGCCAACAGCCTTACCCCCTGTTTTCACCACCGACTCACTGCCCTCTTACCATCACGGCCTTAGGAAACAACCACCCCTCCGGCAAGAACAAGAAAGAGGGACTGCTGGAAGCAAAAGCCATTGTTCGCAAATATTTCTCTTCAGGTAGAACAAGGAAGTGTCCTGCCTCCTTTTACATTCATATTACTTTGATGTTGTTTTCTCATCCTCATATCTTCCGTTTAGGAAATAAATAGCAGGTGAATAGGGTAGAAGGGTTAATAGATATTACAGTGCCTAGTTTATTGATTACATTAACAATTACACTTTGAGTGTACACATGAGTGAAGAAGTACTGTTAACATTTAGATAGAAAAAAGCAGGTTTTTTAGGAATACATTTTTTATAAAATCAGGTAAATTATATGTAAATAAACCCCTCTAAAATGAGTAAAAAAATATGGATAGACTAAACTTTACAAATTTACTTTCCTATTTAATTGATACTGAAGTGTCTCTCTCAGTACATGAGAACTGATTTTTGGAAAAACTGTTTTTAAAGGAATAGATCACCCTTAAAATTTCCTCTTTTTCAGGCAGTCTATTATGTTGATGATGTGGAGAAATTTAGCATAACATTACACTCTCGCTATTGGTTTCTCTACAGTATATGGGTGCCGTCAGAATTAGAGTTTAAACCGCTGAAAAAAGCAACACAATAATACACTACATACTACATCTAAATGTCTTTTAGTCCATCAGGTAACATCTTGTGAAGTTGTGAAGTGAAAAGCTGCTTTTATAATAAAACCATCAAGATGTTTAAACTTAAAACCATTGCTTTCAGCTAAAAAAAAAAGTCATCATAATGTTTTTTTTTTTTTTATTATTGTTTTTTTTCCTCCAAGGTTTTTGTATGATTTTTATCAGCTGTTTGAATACTCATTCTGACGGCATCCATTCACTGCAGAGGATCCATTTGTGAGCTTGTGTTGTTAAGTTAAATTTCTCCAAATCTGTTCTGAACAAAAAACAAACTCATCTACATATTAGATGTCCAGAGGGTCAAGAGCCATACAATAAACACACAAACGTGTTTTAGAAGCACAGAAAACCCAAATAGCTTAAAACTGACCAGTGCATGACCCTTTTGTCTGTAGTCCCTTGCCTGGAATTAATTTCTACCTGCAAAAAGTATTTTTTTGCACTTGCTTTATAACATTCTGTTGCGATTTTGTGTTTTTATGTCTAGAGCCAAGCAGAAAGCTGATGAGTGAGGTGGACTCTGACTCCTGCGTGATGCTTCTGGAGTCCCTGGACACGCCGCTTACCCGCTTCCTCAACAGCTTCTCGGAGCTCTCAGAGATCTTTGGCCTCAGCTCTGTAAGTTGGCGACTTTTCAGATTTTGTGCGTTCATGTTTAAAATACCGGATATGTATATTGTTTGTGATGTTAAATTACATTTCCAGTTTAATATGCCGATGCAAACTATTAGTAAACCATTTGTAGGAAGAATGTAAACACGGTGACTCCGTGGAGCTTGTAACATTGTTTGTTTGAGCATCCTGGCGTAGCAACATAAAGACATTTGTGTCTGTGTTTATGCATCTTGCAGAAGGAGCTGAAGTCTCAGGCTACTGTTTATCACCCTGTTCTGTCAGCTGTGGGTGTAACGGCTCTGCATGGACCTTGTGCGCAGGGTCTGGTGATGTCACGTAGCTACAGAGAAGCTATAAGCACTTTGCTCAGTGCCTGGGCAGGTAACTAGTTGGACTAATTTGATCAAGTTAAAAACTTGATATTAGCTGTATAAATATATAATAGCGTAATAATGCCCACAGGGGAATTTGACCGCTGTCCTATTATTCTTGTGTGTGGGGGGAAGTCCTCTGGCAAATCCACCTTCAATCGACACCTTATTAACAGCCTGCTCAATCAGTGAGTATTATAAGAGGATAAATTGAGAGTAATTTTGTGAAAAGTTATGTAAGGACTTGCATGTCATTTTAATCTGGTATTTTGTCATCTCTACATTGTGTGTGTGTGTGTGTATAGCACTGCAAGCATTGAGTATTTGGAGTGTGATTTAGGCCAGACTGAGTTCACCCCTCCCGGATGTCTTTCCTTAAGCACAGTTACAGAACCACTCCTGGGTATGTGTCATTGTCTCCATTTCCATATAGTCACAGGAAGTAAACATACTTTTCACCAGTATCATTTAAAAAGATTGCCAATTTAAAAGCTGTATCCTCAAACATTTCAAAGTGTCTTACATTTAGCATGTTCCCCCAAAAGCTGACATTTGGTGGTTGTGGTGTTCTTTATTAGGGCCTCCTTTCACACACTTGCGTGACCCAGAGCACATGGTGTATTACGGTCAGGCAGATTGTCAGGCTGACATTGATCGGTATCTGGAGTCTCTCAAATCCCTCTGGCGCCATGTCAGTGGGGAAAGTCCTGTCATCATCAATACTATGGGCTGGATCAGAGGTCAGCAATTCAAATATGACTGACAGTAAATTTAATAGCTTAATGTACTGATTACGCTGGGTCAAGAGTTCATTTTTATTATTATTTATTAGTTTTATTAGTATTAGTTTTAAGAATATTTAATATTTAGTTGTTAATAGATATAGAGACTTATCTCGTCTCTCTTTCACAGGCCATGGCTTTCAGATACTGATCGACCTCATTCGCCTGTTTTCTGTTACACATGTGGTACAGCTGAGTTTTGGAAATGCACCACAGTGTCAACTTCTTACACCAGACTTCCTCAGAACTGCCCATGGTTGGCAGACACACCCTCCAACGACACCCACCATGGCTGAGGAGCCAGCCAGCCGCCAATCCATTCAGTCTCATGTATTTCTTAGCGTCCAATCAGAGTTTGAAGGTGCTGGGACATCTGGAGTAATGTAAGCTTGCCAGCTATATCCTTTGAATTTTAACTGTACCTTTGATCAGTTGCCAGTTGTTTTGATAAAACTTTTGATAACTAGTTCACATTGGTCGTACATTTTTGGAGTACTACTTTACCAGTTCCCATCCTGCATTCCTCATAGGCAACATCAGCGCAGTAATGAGCTGCGAGACCTGGCTCTGCTCAGCTACTTCAGTAAGCTGCAGTCCCCAGAATCTGGCCCCATCCGCCCGCTCCACTGCTTTATACCCTACCAGGTTTTTATTTAAAAATAATTTTAGATTTCAATTTTTATATTTCTACCAGATTATTATATTATTTTTGATTTAAAATATATTTTTAATTGTTCTATCTTTTTTCATTTAATACTTTGTTTTAAATTAGATTTTTACTTTTCTGACCACACATGACAATAATATTAGTTTTTCATCATTTATTTTTTGTATTTTTATATAATTTCTTGCTATTTTATTGTTTGTTTGTTTGTTTTTGATTGTTGTTTAATTCGTTTTTTTATAATATGCTTTAAATAATTTATAATCATTTTATTTTATATTATTATTGTATGATTTTATATTTTAGCAATATATGATTCTTTTACATATGAATGTCTTTTTTATGCTCTATTATAACAGGTCCCACACACAGCAGTGGCTATAGGGGTAACGCACTGTGAGGTCGCACCCAATAACATCCTCTATGCTGCCAATGCCAGTATAGTGGGATTATGCTGTCTCAGTGAAAAGGTTATGGGAAGAGGAGGTCCTGTCGTTCTCTCCCAAACTCCAATTTGTCAATGTGTGGGCCTAGGTGTGTACTCAAAGCCTTTAATATGTGTAATCGTGTAGCACATGTTGTTGCATTGCAAGTATTCATTATACATACAGTTCATACAATCCTCTTTTATATGTGATTCATCTGCTGTTGTGTTTTAAAAGGTGTTCTGAGAGGGGTAGACATGGCACGTGGTTTGTACTTTCTGGTTACTCCAATGTCCCCCTCTGTCCTGAGGCATGTGAACTGTCTCTTGCTGGGAGAGATCACTCTGCCTAAATTGTTGCTTACCAAGCAGGTACGTGATTCAGCTATATATACCACTGTTTAAAAGTGTGGTGCTAGTAGTGTACATCATGGGCATCCAAGGGTTTTTGTTATACAAAACAATGGAGTGTTTTTTTACAATCTACTTCCAGATGAGATATATATATATATATATATAACTGTTTGTTTGATGACAAAATGGTTAAATGTCAAAGGGTTATTAAAATACAATGTTTTTTTCGGTTTTCTCTCATTCCAGCATGGAGTTGAAGGAGATTTACCTTATGTTACCACAGACTACAGTTTTGAAGTCCAAGGGGCAGGAAAGCTTCACATCTACAAGGGATTGATGAGGCCTGGTTTTATAAAGTCAAAAAACTAAACTCTTCTGTACGGACTCTGCTTTCTGTGAATGACATTTGTATCCTTGTATTTGTTTTATACCCTAAATATTGAGGTAAAATTTGCCATTGAATGTACAAATCCAGGCAAGTATTTTGTTTTTTGATCTGTATACTGTGACGTTTCTTAATTTCTTGTTGAATGACTTCATGTTTAAGATCCATATAGGAAACTCATCCTCATGTTTTGATTTGCTGTACTGTTACAGTTTATCAACATGTCATTAAGAAAATGTCATTAACAGTCGTTTTCTTTTACCAAGTCACATTCCCAAACTAAGATAATGCAGACTGTAAAATATTAAAGTGTTTTTTTTGTCATTTTTGTCATTGACTATTATTTGTATTTAGAAGTGAATGGATTAGTATGCAGTGTTGCACTGTAGAATACATTGTAGTACTGTAATGATAACAAGTGCTTGTTTTTTAGCATTTAAATTATATTGGGTTATTTTAATTCAACTTATATTTATATGCCTTATTTTGTTTCCTCCTTGAATGTTTGCTGAGATAGATCCCCTAGCTGACAACTAGTGCAAAAGATGCCTCCGTTAGGTGTCCTTATGTGTATTTATTCACTGCACTGGATCTATGAAGTACACACCAATTAAAAACTCTGGCCTTTTACTTCACAGTATCTGCCTTCTCCAGCCACTTTACAACATAATACGATATTTACTGTATTTACCAGCAGGTGACGCTACAGTTTTCCCTTTTTCACTTTCGAAGTACTTCTACTGGAATAATAATCAGTGTTGGGAAGATTACTAATATGTTAAAAATTACAAATTATGCTATTTGAAATGTAGTGTAAGTATTTAAAATGATTATTTTATTAAAGTAAAGTAACAGTAAAAGCAGGCAGGACTAGCCTTACTGTAGTGCTCAACTCTAATAAATTTTTATTTAATTTTCCCATTTAAGAATGTTATTGCCTGAATTCAATTTATTTGTTTTTCCCAATTCACAGAGTCCAAATTTGTGTGTATGAGCGTGAAATAAAGATTAATTCCCTTTGTAATTGTGTAAAGTAATTAGTACATATTAAAGTAATTAATAACCATTACTCAACACATCCCCTCCTCACCTAATTCAGCCCAGGGAAGAAACTTTGAGCTGGATTTGAGTTTCATGGTCCATTGAGGACAGAAATTCAAATGTTTGCTCTCTTTCATTGCTTATTCATGTGAATGTGAGAATGTGAACATTTTATTGTTTCGTCTACAAAATGCTGCTTTTAACATACCTTATTAGGCTAATGTTGTCACCCACATTTACCACGGTAAAGTCTCGAACAGTGGCATGCAGGTGAAGAGATTTAAGCACAGAAACACAGAAGACCAGTATCAGAACTACACTGATTTTGTGGTGTATTGAAATGAAATGCATTCAGACTTTTTATTACAATGAGTATTGGCTTATTCAACATACCTTTAATTTCATGCTGTCACCCGATCCATATTTACCACGGTAAAGGCTCAAAGTTATATGTAGATGAAGAGATTCAAGCACAGAAACAAAGAAGACAAATATCAGAAATGTTGATTTTGTGGTGTATAAGAAAAAAGAAGACTGATTTTATAACAAATGTTAAATTTACCTAATTTACCTTGCTAATTTAATGTTGTTATAAGACGCATATTTACCATGGTAAAGGCTCAAAGTTATATGTAGATGAAGAGATTACCATGGTAAAGGCTCAAACAGTGCCATGTAGATGAAGTATAGAACGAAACACAGAAGACCACTATCAGAAAACTGATTTCTTTGTGTATTAAAATAAAATGCATTGAGACTTTATATTACAGTGAACATCTGGGTTATTTAACATACCTTATTAAGCTAATGTTGTCACCCACATTTACCACAGTAAAGCCTCGAGCAGTGAGCAGATTTAACGTTAGCAGAGAAACACAGAAGACCAGTATCAGAAGTACACTGATTTTATATGAAAAATACTGATTTTATATTGTAATACATTTTTTGTTTAACGTTACTTAACTTACCTTGGTGTTAATTTTGTCACCTAGTAAACCGTCACCATGGTAACTTCGCTGAAACGGACTAAAGATTATGTTCCAAAACATGATGTCATAATCGTAATAAACTGTTGAGGTGCAAATAAACATGGCTGCTGCTCGATGTGTCCACTTAACATCATAGTATGTTCTAATCTTACCAAAGACATTTAAGATAGGCTACCAAGCAGATGACTGTGAATGAATTTTAAGCATTGAAAGTCATTAAATAAAAATCTGAAAATCTGTCGTTCGGTAATTTTATCTGTTCATTATCAGCCTCGTTTTATCAATCACCATCGAAGATATTTTTATAGCCTAAACAGAACAGAAATGTCTCCTTACTTTCTTTTTGAAGCTTTAGTCCCACATAATTGTCCTTGTAAAGTTCCAAATCTTCATATCTTTAATATATATTCCATTCCATTATGAAATACTGCATACAGGTTTAGATTGACAAAAACGAGTCAATTTAATATTACTTACTGTGGCCTCTAAAACGTTTTAGATGACTGGAAACATACCTTGAACGAGTGCCCTTGAGAGTGTCATTTATACAAACAAAGCCGAGTCGAGAGACATTGTTCTCAATACATTAAACTAGCTACATTATGAGTTTTCTTTCATATTTCAGCTTTAATCAAAGAGAGAGAGAGAAAGGGTAAAGGGTTGAGTTTATGTACAGTATTTGCAAGGCAGTGCATGCACACACGCGGTTAAAGAAAGTAGAATTAATACAATTGTACATATTTTTACTTTTATTTTTAACATAATAATGTGCCTTTATATAGGGCTACATTTGGTTTAATCATCCGATGGTAAGTCATATGCGATAATAAAGAACTTTGCTATTTTATATTAGTATATTTTTTATTACAGTGTTTAATAATAACACGACTCTGAAACTATCACACACATTAGCTGATTTTTTATTTCACTTCCATACAATTAAAAACTGCGTTCATTTATCTACGTACGAAACGTTGTTACCATTTTTGACAGAAATCACGTGAGGACCTTAAAACAGTGGTTTAAGCACCCCGTCCTGCACATTGTGTTGGTCTCCTTTGTCAGACAATGAGGTGAATCAGGCGTGTCTGATATAAGGGATACATGCTTAATGTACAGTGCAGGGATGCTTGTAGGACAGGTTTGAAAACCACTGCCTTAAAACGTTTCAGTTTCTTTGTGTAACGTTACGTCGGAAAATACCTGCCAAGCCCTGAGTCCTGCGCGTGACGTCATCGCCCGCAAGATGTAAACAAGGAAGAGAAGAGAAGCGAAGCGACCAGAGCTCCGTTTGTGTTGATTAATATTGCGTTCAGCTCGTGTCATTTGCGCGTTTAATCTATATCACTTTCACAAAGTAATCATCAAATATTTCGTCTTATTGAAAACGTCTCATAGTCTTAATAATACCGAATTATTACCTGGATGGACCCCAAACACAGACAGATACTTCAGCGGAACAGAAGTAATCTAGTCAAGGCGTTAAGTCCTGCAGACGTCTGCGATGGACTTTTGTCAAGGGGGGTCTTTACCCAGGATATGATCGATGAAATACAGGTAAGTTAATACTCATAGCTTTGTTTACATAGAAACTGGGAACGGGATTATGAAAGTTCGCATGTGGTCAGTGTGAAAGTTCACAAAGGAACAGTACAATTTGTTATTTGTTCGCTCACCTTTTTCAAACCAGTACGACTTTCTTTCATTTTGTGAAACACAAATGAAAAGTTTTAAGCCTAATAACTGCCTAGTAACTGTTTACTTTAATTGTATGGTTACATGATGCACTGAAAGTGAAAGGAAACTCAGACTGTCAGTTTCTAATCACCTGCTTCATACAGGATGTTCACATTTCACTTGTGAATAATGTGCATTGTTTGGTTTGCAATTGTTATGAAGGTTAGACTATAAGGCCATTCATATGTGTGAGTGGTTCCCTTATTGCAAACCTACAAATGTAAAACGTTGTTCTCCTTACAGAGCAAGGAAACAAGGCGAGACCGAGCCAGGCAACTGGTTATAGACTTAGAGACGAGAGGGAGTCAGGCTTTCCCAGCCTTCGTGGAGTGTCTGCGTGAAACTGGCCAACATCCCCTCGCAGAGCTCCTTCAGTGTGCTGATGGTGCTCGTCTGCCTCCTTCTGTCCCTATACAGCCTTCACCGATCCCTCTACCTATCCGTAAGTGTGTTACTTCTATTGATTTATTTGGGATAATCCCATAATACACTGGAACATAAAACCATGATCCTTTTGAGCCTTGCCTGTAACTGGCATTCTGCTATGATTTTTCCCTAAAGTATATTAAACGGTGCATAGAGATATCTTATTTGATCTTATGATTCATTACAGAAAATTCAAAATATACAGAAAAACTAAATAGACCTGATTTTACTCCATCACGGTTAGAACCACTGAGAAGACCAGAAGACCTTCCTGTTCCAAATTCTTTTAGCCCATGTGAGTCTGTCCTGTTTTAATTCTTAATAAAGTATGTTAGTTCTCATCTGTTAAATAGGAAAAAAGGCAATTTGGTTAGAAAGCATGAATAACCTTTGTATTTATGCATTTACTCAGCTTCTGATACCCCAGTGGTGAGACCAGACAGACCGAGAAGAAACAGTATACAGGTAAACGTGATCATTCCTACCAAACAACTCTGGGTATGTTAAAAGGACTTAACTGCTAATTGTGTACAGGTGTTCTTACTTTTGTGTGCAGAAAAGATTCTCAACATTTAGTGTGTGGTTAAAAAAAATGTTTTCCACATTGATTGATCCTTTAATACTATTTGAATGTGTATTCGTATATACAAATGGAAATAAAATAATGTAAGTATGTGCATATTTCAGCATTTAAAACGAATGTTCAAATGTTTGGGGATATGATACAGCTGCTAAAATTACAGCTTTGCCATCATATGAATTAATTACATTTCAAAATGTAGTAAAGTAGATAACAGTTCTGTCATGACAATTAATTTATAGCAATGCTGATGTATTTGGCCAACTATTTGAATGCTGAGCAGCAAGCTTGGCTGCTGATGCAATAAAAACCAATCTGCTGGCCCGTGTATATAATGCGTGATCATATCAGACTGAGATAGGACTCAGCCTGCGCAATCTAAAGTTTCATGACAGAACTGTATTTATTTTAAATGGTAATAAAGGTTACTTTTACTGTACTTTGTGATCAAATAAATACCACTCTGGGAGCATAGAAGACTTATAGACGTTCTAGATGACAACAACAAAATCTTTATTGCATCCTTGTACCTAACCACCCACTTAATATTTTTTGTGCAGTGCTATAAGATGGATGCCAGTCCATGTGGGATCTGCCTGATTATAAACAATGTAGATTTTGAACCCGAATGTGATCTAAAAGATCGAAAGGGGTCAGAAATTGACTGCGAAAAGATGGAGAAAAGATTTAAAGCTCTCAACTTTGAGGTTATTTCAAAAAGGAACTTGAAGTACAAAGTAAGCACAGTGCTTCCTCTTCTTCCTACTGTAAACAAAGCAGTAAAATAAAAGTCAGTCTGTCTGTCGTTAATACATTTTTTAAAATTAATACAACTTTTTTTTTCACTTCTGTAGCGCATAAGACAGGAGATGTCATCTTTAGCAAAGAGGGATCATTCTGCGTTTGACTGCTGTGTGGTGATCATCCTTTCACATGGTACTGAGGTAAAAACCAGTCAAATATTTTTTTCTTAAATAAAAAAAAATAAATAAAGAGGATATATGTTAAATTTGTTTTCATAATTAGGACGACTATTAGTTTTCAGCAAAGAAGTACAACCGGCAAAGACATTTTATTTGCTTCCTCCTTTATTGTAGAACAACATTAAGCTATCCAGTTACAAAAAGATTAATGCAGTCTTCTCATTCTGCTTTTGTATGCAACATTTCTCTAATGTTTAGGCAAACCACAATCGTTTTCCTGGAGCAGTTCATGGTGTTGACGGACCAACTGTCCCAGTTCAAATAATCACAAATTATCTCAATGGCCAGAACTGTCCTTCTCTGCAGGGCAAGCCTAAATTGTTCTTCATCCAGGCCTGTGGAGGAGGTGAGCATGAGCAAGTCCTGTAGCCAAAAGGTTGTAAGAAAAAATTATGAGGATCTTGATGAAGAAGTAACAAAGTACATGTGGTACCTTGGGTTCAGCGGAGTGAGAATGAAACCAGAACATCCTTTCTTCAAACCTTTTATACAGTTAAAGTTTACTACTCCTAATGTAAATGAAGTTGCTCCTTTCGT
>JAUYWG010000061.1:10495493-10507938 GCA_034779775.1 Enteromius afrohamiltoni
TATCTCTCCTCTATAATAATTAAGCCTTCTTGGTAGATGAGCATGATCAAACACATATTGTGGAGTGGAATCTGGGTTGAGGCAAACTTAGATTCTTACAAGGTGCAGACACATTTACTGTGGTTCTGGAAATGTTCATGTTCAAAACCCAGTCATTTCAATCTGATTGTTAAGGAATATTGTTTCCAAATCCAAACTTTATATGCGTTTCATTTGAGAACACTATCCCAGCAGCCCATTTATGAGCACTTTTTATTCATATCACAAAAAGTTCTTTTTTTGTTTTTCATCTTGAGCTAAAAGAAGGTTTTGAAGAGTTTATAAATGCATACTTTCCTCTCTGTAACAAAAAACTAAAATGACAGCGGTTTGATCACAGTTGTTTATTTGCTTGAGCTTGAACTTCATTTTGGAAGTGAAATCACACCTGATATCATAAAATTTCTCATTCTTGAAGTATTCTTTTTTCTTTTAACCTAAGGTTAAAACTCACAGTGTACACTACACTACTTCATGCTCACAGTATACTTGACAACAATATTTGAATGATTCATAAAAGATGAATTGCTGTCTGGCTTAAGCTAAGGAGCATGATTTTTCATTAGTATTACTGCTCATCATAAAGAATTTTCCCCACACAGATTTCGCAACTGTTGAATTCACAAGTGCTGATCAACAGAAACTGGTTTTTAGGTGATTTCTGTGTAATCTGTTATTCATGCATTACTAAGCTATTTATGACAGATAATGGACCTTTTCCAAAATGTTGCTAATGTGACACCTAAAAATGATGAGAGGCTTTTATATATAACATTTCCTAAGTGCTGTAGTCTTTCGGATTATGCTGACATTTTATCCTCAACTGTAGGTGAGAAGGACACAGGTTTTGACGTTTCTCCAGATGAGGTGGAACCCTCTTTGGGTGGGCTAGATGACCAGATGGACGCTATTCCCATATCCTCCAGCAGTGATTCTCTCAGCACTTCTGATGAACTTGATGCTCGGGCCAGTTTGCCCACGCCCAGCGACATATTGGTGTCCTATTCAACTTTTCCAGGTCTGTGTTTTTGTCATTACTGAGTTACATCTTGTGCCTGGTTTTGGATTGGCAAACACAAGTAAATGTCTCATGCTAATTTTGCAGGCTATGTCTCCTGGAGGGACACACAGGCCGGATCCTGGTATGTGGAGAATCTTGATCGTGTGCTTGAGGAGAATGCTGCCACGGATGATCTGGTGACCATGCTAATGATGGTACATCTTTGTCCTAAAGCTTCTTAAGACAACAAGAGATACAATAACCGTGTTCTCAAAAATGGAAAAAAGCTAATCCAAATTATGCAATAATAGTAACGCTACCAGTTAGAGCACAGCAGTGTTATGGTATGCATCATATCAAACAGTAGATATTCTGCTATCTTATTTATCGTGCTAGCTTGTAGATAATTTGTTAAAAAGATTTGATGCCTGTTGTCTGCTCCTCAAACTGCATCGCATACAAACTCTTCTCACTGGTACCAGACACAAAATTCATTCATGCTTTTAGATTGCATTTACACTAAAACAAAAAAATCACATGTGATGCAGATTGGACATTGTTGCTCAAAATATAACAATTTATAATAATTAAAAATTATAAAAATATTCTTTCAGCAAGATGGCAATTTTGATTTTTTAAGTAATTAAACAAGTAAATTGGATATTGTTAAAAGATTGGTTCTGTGCATAAAGTCCTGCAGTGTAAACACAGCCATAGGTTTGTGTCTTATGTACAAAAAATTAATTAATTAATTAATAAAGTTAAAACTATGTTAAGTTAGACTAGTTAGATTAGTTAGTAAAGCAAATATACACACTTGTGCCTGTGTAATAAACAGTACATTTAGTTTTTTGGGGTTTTTTTAGCAAAAAATGTAAATTTAATATATAAATGTTTTGCATTAAAACAAATTACATATATGAAATATCATCTATTTTCTTCAGGTAAATGATGCGGTCTCCCAGATATCTGCCAAAGGACTGTATAAACAAATGCCCGGATCTTTCAACTTCCTCCGAAAACTTCTCTACTTTCAGTCTTCACAGTCATGATCTCTTGAAGATTTCATTTATTTATTTTTTGGGGCTGCAGTGGCTACCATGTACTTGATATAATGTGATTTAAAAAAAAAAGCATTTGTAATTTTTTTTATCACAAACTGAACCATGTGAACAGAACATTAGACTGGAATTTTTGTTTTCAACATGATTCTTTTTTTAGAATTCTACATTTGCAACCAGAAAGTAAACTTCACACATATAAACCACTGAACGTCTGCAACTTGTTAACTGTGTAGATTAATTTTGTTCATGATCTATAGTGCACAGCAGTGGGAGGACAATAGACTTTTAAAGCTGTTGTGGTTTAGTTGTGGTGTTTGACGACTGTTAACTGTCACACTGTGCGCTTAAGAAATATCCACTTGCATACCGTGTATCCTTTCTGCTGAATAAAAAATACATTTCAGATAAATAAAAATCCAAAATGAACCTTCCAGTTATATTAATTGAGACCAATACAGCAAAAAACGGACTTCGATTTAGATATATCAAGGGAAACAGATAAGACACTCAGGAGAGGAAGGAAATGAGTAGGTCCTCACCCGCTAACACCAATAAAACACATATAAGAACAAAAGAACTGTGAGAATGTGAAAGCAAAGCTAAGACTCGCTTAACAGTTTTAATAACAAATTTCATTTCAACTGTTCTTATTTGATACTTAGTATGTGCTGACTATTGCAAAAACAGAACATATCTGTCTTTATTTCCCTCTTTTGTGCTTCATAACTGCGGATGGATTAAATAAATAGGAACAGCGCAGCTACACATGTGAACAAAAGTGGCCTGTGATGCAATCTGATCCATACAAGCTGCTTCTCCTTTCGTAAAAGGAAAACTGAAAGGTGACAAAGCTTATTTTAGGGGCAATTTAGATGCATCAGAATCTAAGCGTTTTCCACCACCTGTGTTTTAATCTTATTCTTGTTGACGTGTGGGAAGATCTTCAATGGAAACTGCCACTTACTTTCAGAATAACATCAGTCCTTTTAGATGTCTAAACAGTCAGACATAAGTAGCCTTTACTGAGGTGTATAAACCGAACTAAAGCATGTCAGATAAATGGCTGCTTGAATCCAAATAGGAAAATATATTATTTGTGAAAGTGAGAATGCACGGTGGAAAGAGGAGGGGCCAGTGAGGTGAGGTTTTACTCAGCATTTAGTACACTTACTGTCAGCACACAGTGACTGAGAGAGGAAGGAGGAGAACGCTCTTGTCTTTCTCTGTATCTCACGGTGCTTGTGTGCGAGAGAAAAGAGGTTGGGGCTTTGGTTTGGATAAGTGATACTAAGGGATTGTGGAAGCTGTTTAAGAAGAAATATTGAGAATGCCACAGTGAACATCTGCAGGAATTACTAAGGTAAGTGTTGTGGGTTTACTTACAAATACTAAAATAGTATGATTTTGTTGTTTTATCGCGTAATTTATTTAGTCGTTGTAGGTTTGCATGTGTTATTTGGTCAGTTTTCATACTTTAATTTTAGCTAATACAAAATATATTACAATAAAAATATTTTGTTATGTATATTGCTAATATTATGAAAAACATAGTTTTTATCCCAAGCCAGCAAGAATAGATAAATCTTATGGCAACAAAATTTGCTTGTGTTTGGGGGGAACATGTCTGTTTTTATTCGTAAATACATCGGATGACATTTGGAGATCTGAAATCAGTTGTTTTGGTGAATGTTTGGTTCCTTTCATGAGATGTAAATGGGGAAGTTTCTTTGAAGAATGATAGAAGGAGAGAGTCTGAGGGGGTGGCCTGTTGCCATGACTCATGGTAAGAGTGTGCTGCTGCCGCCTGATTTGCTCTTAACACAGGAAGTCTGCTACCTTCCCCTTTTTTTAACTCCCAAGTGCAGTTTGTTCAGTACAATTGAACAATGCTGAGTGCACTGTACATCCACTGTACTGTAGGTCACTGTAGGATGACCGCTGTGAATGATGACACTTCTGCTGGAAATTACAATCAGCACATGTACTGTGTCTTCATATAGAAATAGCTCTGTGTGTGCGTGTTTGTACAATTGCAAGAAAAAGTATGTGAACCTTTTGGAATTGTTTTCTGATCTTAGTGTAAGTCAAGGGTCTGAACTTTCGTGTCTTTATTGAACACACTTGCTAAACACTGAAAATGGAAGTGGAAAAAGTAAGTGAACCCTTAAAATGAATAACTGGTTGACCCCACCGTGGCGCTTCCTATAGCTTTGGATCAGACCTGCACATCGTTCAGGAGGGATTTTAGACCATTCTTCCTGGCAGAGCTGCTTTAGCTCTGTCATATTTGGATGTCTCATGTGTATGGCTCTCTTCAACTCAAGCCATAGCTTCTCTATTGGGTTAAGGTCTGAGCTCTGACTTGGCCACTCCAAAAGGCGGATTTTGTTTTTCTGAAGCCATTCTTGCTCCAATGTTTTGGGTCATTGTCCCGTTGCATCACCCACCTTCTACACAGTTTCAACTGACGTACAAACATTCTCACATCCTAAAGAATTTTCTGATATACTTGTGAATTCATCTTCCCCTCAATGATTCCAAGCTGGCCAGGCCCTGATGCACGCCCAAATCATGATGTTACCTCCACCATATTTTACAGTTGGGAGGATGTTTTTATGATTATATGCCATGACCTTTCTATGGCAGATGTAGTTCTGTGTGTTTTTTTTTTTTTTCTAATAGTTCAATAGTGTCAATGTGCTCTTTTGCAAACTTCAGGCGTGCAGCAATGTTCTTTCTAGTAAGCAGTGGCTTCCTTCGTGGAAGGGGTTTTTATCAGTCAAAGTAGTCCACACCTCCAAACATATTATCTTTACGAGACTCCAGATGTCTTTTTTTCATTTGTGTTTCTTTTGAATTTGAATATATTACACAAGACATTTTACATGATGAGTGTTTATTGTCTTCTAGACAGCAAATGATTTATTGTACATGATGGTTGATTGCATCAGGTTTTGTGGTACTACAGGGGTACCAATCAAGTTGAGTTAACCTAATAAACTTAAAGCCATCTGAGAATAAGTTTGACCTTGATTTATCTTGGCACTAAAATGGATGAAAGGTAAAGAATGCATTAAGAGTCAATGTACATGTAGTCTTGTGTAGCCAGACCTTCAAACCGACAGCTGAAGGTCTGGAATTCATAGCTTTCTCTGGCCAAGGCCCGCCCATAAGGGCAGTTGTTTGACAGACATGTCAAACAACCAATCACAGTTCGTTTTGCTCAGCGTCATGTTTCGGGGTGTGGGAATGTCCCCACAACAACAGACCGGCGTGAAACAAATCAGTCAGCATAGAAAATCACTATGAGATGCTCGTGGAAAACATCTGTTTGAAGAATATCTCTCCACTTTTTAACACCCACAAGCAATTCTGGAGAACTGAACACAATACTGAATCGGCCAGCTGCGATGTCAGCGTCTGTTGTTTCATCCCATCGGCAAACAGGCTAAAATATCTCTTTTTGTCTCCACTAAGTGCCTCAAACAAACCTCCTGGACATCTCTTAAAGAGCCTATGCCGTGAACCTTGCATACTTTTGAGAATACAATGTTCAGCTGATCTTGATAAATGTTCATTGTCACTCATAGCCAATGGCATCCTAGCATTCGCCTGATTGGCTGACATAACCACTGCCAAAGTATTTAGAATCTTTTTCCTTCAACTATAGCCTGTTTTCACCGTTGACATACGCAACCAGAGTGGAAAACGTGGATAGCGATCCCCTCTTGCTTTCCGGCGGCGTTAAAGAATTCCAAATGTCTCTTTGCCTCTTGTGTGGTGGGCCTATTGATTTTTCAGATGCACACAAGGATTGTGTGTTGTGTTGTGTTCTCTTTCTCCCCTAAGCTCCACGAGGAGCTCACGCATTCATGGCGCTCCCCTCACTCAGCCCGAGCCCATGCGCAAGGTTCTCAGATCCTTTCCAAAATGGAGGAGGCTGAAAAAAGGGGCTACGTGCTGCCGCATCTAAGAAAGTTGCCCAAGGAATCGGATGTAACATGGGCAGCCTCTGAGTTCTGCACTGCCACCTGTGGCTGACACAAACGGAAATGCGGGACGCGGAGAAAAGCTAGCTGCTCGACGCCCCGGTGAGCCCACAGGGTCTGCTCGGAATTGCAGTAGAGGCTTTCTCTAAGAAATGTATGGAGGCTCTGAAGCAGTCAAAGATGCTGCCTCACCTACTTCCCAAGTGATCTAATGCCCCTCCCAGTTCTAGATCCATATCCTCTTCAGCTCAGCGACCAGCCAGATATGCTCCACTTCATCTGAGGCACTTTAAGAAGCCCTGCTTTGGACTGATGCTGCCCCCCGTCAGCAGGTACGACCTGAAGAGAAAAAAGACCAGCATTCCTGATTTTGTGCCGGGAGGAAAAGGGCGCAGTCCGTGAATGAAGACAGACCAGCTGCAAAAAGAGTGCGTTCTTCACTCAGTTCACTCGGCGGACAGAAGACAACCCCGAGAATGTGTGTTTAAATTTTATGTTGAAACCGATGTGTTCTGTTCAAATAAAAATGAAACATTACATACCTCATCAAAAAAGCTCTTTTCCTCCCCTAACGGGTACACTCAAAGTTTATGTGACCGATATCGCTGGCTCTCACAACATGCTGGATGGTCGTCCAGTAAGTAAGCACCCCCTAATGTCGTGCTTTCTTCGTGGGGCTAGGTGGCTGAAGCCTTTCCGCCCTCACTAAATGCCAGTATGGGACCTATCATTAGTGCGCGGTGTGCTGTCTAACCCACTGTTTAAGCCGGCTGAGTCTAGCAACATAAAAGTGCTTTCATGTAAATCAGTTTATAGCACGTGTATGCAATTTGGCCCAAACAATTATATGGTCAGACTTACGCCCAAACTCAGCTACACACCTAAAGTGCTCTCCACACCATTCAGAGCCCAGGTTATCACTATTCGAGCGTTCTGCCCTCCCGAACTAAACACAGATTCATTGTCACGAATGACAGATTCATTGCCGTTCGTGCGTTACGTGTAGAAAACCCTTCTCACAACCTCAACAGCTTGATTAGTCAAAGATTCTAAATACTTCTATACGCCCAAAACGCCGAACATCGCTTATATAGTGGTTAGGCCAGCCAATCAGGCGAATGCTCGGACACCATTGGCCATTTTTCAATCAGACTTCAGTATTTCGAGGAAAAGGGTTTCCCCATACGTAATGTCTCATTCCCTCCTCTCAGGGAACTGAGGTTACATGAGTAACCGGAGTCGTTTTTTCTTCCACAATCACATATCTGTGCTTTGTTTCCTGGCGGACCGAAAATAAACGCGACAATCGTGTCCCCCAGAAATCCAATAAAATTCAACCAATCAGATGACGACTTCGACATGTATCTGAAGGATACAGGGATTTACTACAGGATTTAGGATATTGAAATGATTTCTTATTTATGTATATTACTTTAATATATATTTATTTAAGTTTTTGTTTATTCATATAAAGTGAAACTATAATTCTGCTGCATACGCCTATACAGTATGTGGCGGTATGCACCTGATATGTCATGTTTGCAAACCGCCATAAAACAAAAAGACGACGACTTAGACATTCCTCAAGGGTTTCCAGTTAAGTGTACCATATGCATCAGAAGTTTAGCCAACGAGGCTGAGACTAATGTACATGTTTCTTATTTCTGTGGGTCATATGGTTCAAAATGGGTCAAAATATAACTTTAAAAGCATTGTTTGCTAATGAAAATCTTTTTCAAGTATATTCTTTAAGTGTCTAACGTTACATATCTTTTGTTCATTCACCTAGCTGGAACTACAATGTCGTCCCATGTCAAACTGAGGAGGGACAGAGTAGGGACAGCGGACTATGATACACAGATTAAAGGTAACGGACATCCTAACACAGAATACGCTTAAAGATTTCAATGCAGTGAGGAAGCAGTGGACACCAAAAATGATTCCTTTCCAATTTCTTTCTGTTGCAAGTTTTGTATGTGCATCCAAAATCACAAATAACCGATTTATAAAACTGTTTCAAAAATGTGTTTATGTATACTGTAGCTCAGGTACATTAAATATAATTAACAGATACAAGTTGTAAATGTTGATTATCAGTCAAATTTGCAATGGCATCATGTTCAGGTTACTGTTATCTGACACCGGCCAGGTGAAACGGATTAACAGAGAGGAACTAGAAATATAATGCTGCCGTTCTTTCTGTCCACTAGAAGTGCGTTTGCAGCTGGCGGAGCAGTTGAGGATATTTGACAGTCAGGTGGAGCAGAAGACTCGGGTGTCCCAAGATCTGATCGATTTTTTGCGCAGACGAGGAGAGATTGAAGGGGAGTACGCCCGCTCACTGGATAAACTGAGTGACAGATTCTCCTCCAGAACCAGAAAGTGAGGATATGAAAATATTAAAATCACCATTAATGCATGAACAACTGTTCTTAACCTGTGCATGAATTTTGCATATAAAGTGAAACAAGTTGCCACGTATGCCCCCATTAAAGGTTAGTTTATTTTAAAGAAAGACACCGCAAACATAGCAAGCAAAAATAGCACGATAACATATAATAGGTCTATATGTATGATAATTCTATTTATACTACCGATCAAATGTTGGGGTCAGTTAGAAAGTTTGGTAACACTTTACAATGCAATTTAATTAGTTAACTTAGCTTACATAGGTACCATTAACTAGGAAAAAAAATATTTTAAAGCATTTGTTAATCTCAGTTAATGTTAATTTCAACATCTAGTAATACGTTATCAAAATCAGGTTGTAATTATTAATATTATTTAATGTACCTAAGAATAAATGGTTACAATTTTATGAACTAACATTAACAAAAATACTGTAACAAATTTATTGCTTATATTGTTAGTTAATGCCTTAGACAATATTTATATGTTTTAAAATACAGTAAAATTGGTGAAATTGTACATTATTATTATTACTTAATAATTTAATTTTTTAACTTTTGTATATTAAAATGCACTTTATTCCAGCGATTACTTCCTGCCATTAGCATTTATTTTAATTGTTATTAATTAATAATGTTATTATTTGTAACATTCTAAATGTTAAAAAAAAAATTAAATAAAACAATAATTTGTTGTAAAAAAAAAAAATTCTTACTGAGTGTTTAACTATTTTCTTACATAACCTATATATAATAGCCAAAACCTGCTGTTTATATATAGCTATTTATCTCGCTTACCAGGAACTTACTCAGTTCTGTTTCCATGCCCCTCAGGAAGGAGCCCAGCTATCAGTCAGTGGTTGATTGCTGGCAGGTGTTGTTGATGCAAACGCGTCAGGAGAGCAGAGATCACAGTTTCTTGAGTGACAGCTACAGCAACACTTTGCCTCAGCAGCTTTCACACTGTGCTGAACATGCCCAACGCCTGGCCAAACGGGTACACACCCACCATCACACACTATATCTCGCTCACACAAACACATATTTTCATATCCTTCCACATTTGCAAAAACAAACACCCACACACTTGAAGGAGCAAACATGCCCACGTATAAACATGTGGCTTCCTTTGCACTGACACTTTGCAGACAGAGCGCATAAACACCTTTGATATAGTCACCTGCCACTCGTCTGACATTGTAATACAAAGTTTCATAAATGATAATTTATCTATCTGTTTTCAGAGCAGAGACATTTGCACCCAGTTACAAGATGAACTTCTGAAGGTCACCGCAGAACTTCATACGGTAAGCCTAACCCTTCATTCCTCGCATCGAGCGACATTTTTCTTTCAGAAACAATGCATTTAATGGATGGTAAAATGTCACAGCTAACCTCATTCCTGTTTTTGTTTAAAACCAGGCCTCGAAGACATATTACCTATACTATACTGAGTTCCTGTCTGCAGAAAGCAAACTAAAGGAGGCAGTCAGACTGGAGCAAAAGCAGAATGCTTCTAAAAAGACGGAAAGACTAATAGAGAAAGTATAAATCTGTTTTTAATACCTAAATATCAATATAGTTATAGATGAAGTTCGATTTTACTGTATTTTAAGGTGTTAATTTATTCTTTTTATATAGAGCCGACTGCCGTTACCAATCGACGCTCATTAGTATTATCGCCCACTAGCTATTAATTATCCCTAATTTCATTTATTCGCCTCGGCATAAATATAATCGCCTCACTCCTCTCAGTATCTAGTTACGCATGATCCAACCTTCCTCCCCTTCTCCGCCTTTTTCCTTCGCACCTTCAAGGGGGGCGAACGGGACCGAGCCTCGCTCCGAGCTCTGCCCTCGCTAGGGCTACTATTCATCTCCCGGCTGATTATAAGCCAAATTTGCTTATTTATTTTAACGAAGAAGTGCAAATTTGTGAATAATGTTTTTAAAAAGAGTTGGAAAGTTGTTTGCTCAATATTATTGCGGAAACCATTAAAAAGAGTAAAGCATGAAAATGTGGCTACAAATGATAAATTACAGTAATCACATGCCTATTTTATTAAGAATGGATCAAAAATATATTATTCAACATCATGACTGGTGACAGAATCAAAGGAAGTAGTGTTTTGCCTGCATGTGCTGCATGCTCCACCATGCAAAGTGGGGCAAATGTTTGCTGCATGTGATTGGTAGACTATAGTTTATAGCGGTTGGTTATTGTGGTCAACCTGAGTGATTTGACTTCTGACTCACTAAATGTCTGTGGATAAGTAATTGTTCCAGTAACAGCTGAGGTTACATCTCACCACTTTGTGTATGCAGAGGCAAAGTAAAGTTCAGGAGCTTCAGCTAAAGTGCACAAAAGCACGCAATGAGTACCTCCTCAGCTTGGCTGCGGCAAATGCGTGCATGAACAAATACTACCTTCAGGATCTCTCCACTCTCATCGATGTGAGTTTATTACATTCCGTCTATATAATCAAGTTTTAATACTAAGAAATTTTAAGTCAACCTCTTGTTGCACGCCTTCTCAGTGCTGTGATCTAGGTTACCACCAGTCCATATCCAAGGTGTTTCGTTTTTACCTGGCAAGTCGCCAATGGGCACAGCAGAACTTGTGCGCTGGGATGCAGCAGCTGGACACAGCTGTGTCAGAACTGGACCAGAACCAGGACAGAGAAACTCTCATGCAGGCCAACATCTCTGCCTTTTGCCTTCCTCTCCGCTTTCAGTACCAACCCTACGAAGGCGACCAGGTGCTTCTTAATAAAATGTGTCTGTTTAAGCGGGGAAATGTGTGGTTTCTTATGTATGCGTCATCTTCAAGGTGGTCGAGGTGTCAGCAAAGTGTGAGATGATGGGAGAGCTGGTGATTCGATTTCAGCAGCTGCAGTCCAGGCTGTCTTCTGTCACCACAGATGTTCAGGAGGTACACAAACCCCAAAGCATCACATGCAGTGCTGCTACTAAACAAATATAATAGATGTAGGGATATTTGGAGAAACGAATGCTGTATCTTTGTTTCCTATTCATTATAAATCTAATGAGTCTGTCTAAACACGTATATGCATGCAATTTATTGCAGTCTGGCAAATTACTTCAGTCAGCTCAGTCTTCTATGTTGGATGGTATTGTCGAGGACACCTTTGGATTTTCTCCAGACTTTTCTAGTTGCTCATCATCACCAGAGGGGAACAGTGATACATCAGTCAGTAAGACCAATCAGCTGAAACGCAGAGCCAGCCTTCCGGACACTGAGACTTTGTACTTCTCGGTAATATATATATATATATACATCATTATTTTTATGAATTATTGTTTAAAACAGATTGAATGTGCTAAATGACATTTTACATTTTTAAAAGAATCCAGAAAACAATTCTAAAATGTTTTCAATAAGATAATATTCAGATATACATATAAATAGATATATACAGTGGAGATCGAAATTAGAGAACCTACAATTTTAAGGTCACTTCTTAGTCCTGTTTGAAGTTTTCCTAACACCAGTAGAAAGGCAGTTTTTAAAGCATAGTTTATAAATTCAATGTATATAAATGAGATATCTCTGATCAAAATTAGAGAACACTTACAGATAATTACCAATAAGTTATTGATGTTAATCTAGCACCTAGTGCTAATATCCTTATGACAAACCATATTTAACCGACAGCATTCTTCCGATGAAAGTCAAAGGGATGTCTTTTTCAAACTTTGCAAGAGAAGTTGGCCGTTCCAAATCTGTGATTTCTCGATTATTAGATTATTACAATGGCCCCTACATTTTTTGCAAGACTGAAGCCCAAGTGCGTAAAGAAGTCTGCGAATGGTGGAGGAGGAAGTGTCATGGTTTGGTGGCTGTTTTGCTGAACCTCTTACAGCTACATTATGAATGTGAATTTTAATCAAAGCTTCCTGCAGCAACGTGCAATTCCTTCCCTA
>JAUYWG010000061.1:10518660-10562593 GCA_034779775.1 Enteromius afrohamiltoni
GCTCTCCCGACTCGCTCCCCAGACAGCTCGCCAAATTTGCTTATTAATCATTATGAGGAAAGCGTGAACTCTTGAAATTGTATTATAATGTTTTCTTTTTTTTTTTTTTTTGCAGGAGGGATGTTAAATTTGACATGTTCACTGTTCTGACTTTTTTTCCTTTTATTGAAAGTCATAAAAACACTATAGTACAATTTTTCTTTTGCTATTTGAGCAAATGGGAAATTGCAAAATAAACATATTTGCGGTGCTCTCCCATTCACTGCTCTTCTCCGTGTCATAATAAAAGCTACCGTTTTACCGGGGAAACAGTTATTTTTACCACTCCAAAAGCTGCACGTAGTGACAAAGAATTAATAAGCATTTTCATTCAGACCAAAGCGCTATTTTGACATTTTTTGCTACCTCCTATGAAAAAATAGGTAGTACAATTTGATATCTGAAAATGCTAACTGTTAAATTATGTGTTATTAATGTCTACACCTCAAACAACCCATAACCTACCCTTACTGTTAATGCAAATAATTATGAATGCAATATTGCACGTGCGCAGTAAGCCCAGGTAGGAAAATCTGACAGGTAGGAGAAAATGTCAGAACAGTTGTTCAGCTATTTTTATTTTTACGAAACAGTTGCTTGATATTGAAAATTGGCGCGTCTATCATGTTATCTTAATGTATTATCTAACAGTTTTACCATTAACTTCAAGTTGTTAGTCATTATTTACCTATCATAGATATATATGTACTGACTAGATGTCGCCTTGGGCCTCTAAGCATACGTCAATATCGCCGCCATCTTGTGTTGTGATCTGAAGGAAGCGCATCGATGTAATATGTTGGTAAGATGTTTGAAATTTGTCCACACAGTTGTGTCATTGTAGTCTATAAAGATATTTTGCTCGACAAGTTCATGTCTGTTCATGGTGATGACCACGAAGTTAATGTTATCCTATGAAAGAAAGAGCTAGGTAACGTTGTGTCCATAGGTGTCCATGAAGTACACAAAAATGCTATGGACTTTTGGATTTGTTTTGTTTGTAGATTCCCAAGTGATAAACAGAGGCGTCAGTCATGGGCAAAAGCTCTCGGGAGAGAGGGGTTTGAGCCAAAAGACCGCACCCTGCTGGGCAGCTGTCATTTTCGTTTTTTGTTTTGTGCATTGTAGAACAAATTAATTAACTTAGTTATGTAGGTGTGTCTATTGTGTTGTATTGTATATGATATTAATCGTTGGCAGTTCTCTGCCAGTGTTAACTAATGCAGTGTAGACGCGGCTTCCCCCGACACAAGATGGCGGCCACGTTGACGCATCGTTCCTATGGACAGCAGTGTCAGAGGTGACATCTAGTCAGTATATATATCTATGATTGACCTATCAGGTAATGAACCCGGAAGCCTTTCACTGTTACACACTGCAAAACTGGATTTTAATACAAAGGAAGCATTATTATGGATTGTTGGCTCATCCTGTTAGAAGCAACGTTCAAGTTCCTGATGATGGATTTGTTATAAAAAGCTTTTAATTTCTCAAGATATTAATGGACTGGAATCACATGCAGTATTTGTGGATTATTTGCAAATCAGCTGTTTGGACTCTCATTCTGATGGCACCCATTCACTGCTGGTAAGCAAGTGATGAATGCTAAATAAAATCTCTTCTGATAAAGAAACAAATCATCTACATCTTGGATGGCCCCACGGTGAGTACATTTTCAGCAAATTTTTCCATTTTTAAGTAAACCTTTCCTTCAATATTGAAGTCTCTTGAGCAATCTTCCATACAGATCAGTTTGTAAAGAACTTAAGCTCATTTTTTCATACAGTCCAGATGCCAGATAATAACTTCGTCATCACCCCATGTTATGGCTAGAATGAGATGGTTTCCTTCAGTGATATGTTTTGTCTTCATCAAACTTTCAATCCTTTGCCAGGGATAGCTGCCTGGACCAACAGTCATGGTGGTAGGTGTACAAAAATATATATTTCAGAGTGTATTTAGTCATGCTCAGTTACTCTCAAGGGACCCCACTTTCAACCTTGAATTTGTTTACGTGATTATTTTTTTTATTATTGGATTATATCACAAGAATTTGACAAAGACAAAAATGCAAAATAAATATATTTAGATACACATTTGTATCAATATCTTTCCCCCCCCCACTTATTTACAGTATATCTTGTGTGTTTTCATTTAACTATTTATTTATAGTCTTTATGTACAGTGTGTCAGCTATTGCTACAAAAAAATATTTTCTTAATCAGTTCTTGTTATTAGCAACAATAGTTTTACTGAAAATAAGATCAATTTAATTGATATGCAGGATATGCTTTTTTAGTGGTTTGTTTGCACCCATCCAGAAAATGATTTGTTCTTATTTTAAGCAAAAATACTGATTAAGAAAATTATTTTTGATTCGTGTACATACATCATTTAAACTCAAGGCACTGTATAACCTGAGGTCATTTTAATTTTTCTTCCTTTGCCATCTTCACATATTCATTATTACTTTTTTTAGGCACGCAACTTTAAATAAGCTTTTACCTTCTTTATATATAGTTTGACTGTTATTGAGGAACTGAAAGTGCTGCTTTATACAGTTTCACTTAATAAAACCATTATTATTTCCTCAGCCTTATGTAATATGCCTCATTAAATATACAAATTCATAAAAATATGTTCAGCTTTATACCTGTACCTTTTGTACTAAATGTGTACAAGGCATTTATAAGATGCTTGACCAATAACGAACGTACACCACTTTCAATCCTGGATTTTACAGTTTGGCATGTATGTGAACTGTCCCCTTGATGTAGTTTCCATGCACGAATCACATAATTCATGTTCGTCCTTGTCATGAAAGCTGAATCTGAAGAAGACTTATGGCAGAAAGACGGATAAAATATCAGGCTGTGGGGTTAAGACCTTGATCTCTTCTTCCTCTGGAGTTACGTAAGCCGTTTATCCCCATCTCACACACAATAGTGGACAGTACTTTGATAAAATATGCTTTTAATAAATTATGTTATTATAGTTTATTATGACAGTCAGTAAGCTGTTCTTCGTCTGAGACAGCAAAAATCATTCTCACACCTATTCCATAGGTCTATTTATGTCATAAATTGGTCTTGTTTGGTCATTAATAAGCCACTCTTCACAGTTCACTTGGTTAAAGTGGCATCGTCAGATCCTCTGAATTGAAGATGTGGCTATATCTCATGACAACATGTCTTCCACATGAGTAGAACAGATACACCTGCATAAATTGCCATCTCTGTTGACACTCAATTTGAATTTATTCTGTAGGAGTCAGTACTGGTTGTCCTTGGTAGTGGAGGTGTTTATGTCGCTGGAGTGGTCATGCATTGAGCTCCTGCGGGGCAGCTTTGGCCGACAGCGCAGCAGAGCGAGAAGTTCACGGGACACGCTGCTGGAAAAGGTGGTGTAGATCCATGGGTTCGTACAGGAGTTCAGACTGGCTAACAGCATCAGGATAGTGAAAGCCACTCCTAAGAATGAGGTAGGAAGAGGAAATCAAATCAATTTCAAGTCAGAGGTCAAGATATTGTCCTTATTTATTTAGTAACTTATAATATAAACCACATTAGAAACAGTAGCCGCTTTTCAATTACCCTTCAAATTGCGAATTGAAAATACGTTTAATGGAAACGCGTAAAGACTCCCATATATTGCAAAAAAGTTGCAATGGAAATGGGTTTTTCACATTTACAGGTCACATGGCATGTTTAAAAAGTCATATTATCATTCTTAAATGTGTCATAACCTCCAAGAAACACAACAGTCTTGAGTATAAGGGGCATTCCCTGCAATTAATGCGTAGACAGTGTAAACAGTGTTCGGCTCAGGTATGACATTGAAGCTGTTTGCAGTCACTCGGTTGATACTGGTGTTTATTCCAGCCTCGCCACGCACATTCTTTAAAGGGGTCATCCGGTGCCACATGCACTTTTACTAGCTATTTGAACGGAAATATGTGTTGTTGTACACAACCACCCTGAAATGATAAATGATCATTTTTTATCAAATTAAACGAAAAATAAGTTGCCCCTTCTGAAATCAAGCCATTCTCAAATGCATGTTGTGTGGCGTCACACCGACAGAGGCCCCTCCCACAATAGTTGATTGACAGCAGCGTGTCACACAGACTGAACTGTCTTACCTCAGACCCGCCCTGAGTGAGCCCTCATCAGACCAGAGACAAAAAAGACTCCTAAGAGATTGAGGTGATTTGTTATTGAATGTATTAATGAACATAGCAGTAGTCATTTACCCCCGACATCTGAGTGACTGAAGACACAGAGGAGTAATGTTACATTTGGTTCTGAAGGGAAAAGTGCCCTTGATCAACCGAAATGTTCACGCTAATCATTCATGATCCAGTCTCAGAGTATAATGTCTTTTAATGAGTCTTTGCTAATCGCCTTTCCTAATAATGTGCTAATTAACAAGTTTCATTATGAATACGGCTAAACAAAGATCCTCCGAGAGTGCCTCTGAAATTAGGGGCGGGGTCAGAGGAGCTCTTGAAGATTTAAAGGGGAAGTACACAGAACAGTTTTTGACAGGGTAAAATGAGGCTAAAATCTTTGAGAAATTTTAAAACAGACTATAGTACAAACTTTCCTTTAAGACCCTAAAGAATCATATTAGCTTGTGGAAAATTGGCTTTATATGACCCCTTTAAGTATGTGTCCGTGCTGCTTCTGTGAAGATGCATACGCCTCCTTTGTGTAAATATATCCCAAATTCATCAAGTCTTTCTAAAATTCGTTGCTATGACTATCGTGAGATGCAAAACTTTACGTTTTAGCCGTGTAACGTTGGTTAATGGAAACGCCATCCTTTCGCAATACCTTTTTTTCGACATTTATCAAACATCGCCACAGTTTTGCACAACTCTGCAATGGAAACGTGGCTAGTGACTCCTTGAAATGTGCTGATCTTAGAAAAAAGTCAAAACAAGGTAGCAGGGAACGTTTTTAGAGTTTTGTTACTTATACACCGTGTTGAGATGCTTCTGTTCAAAATTTTCTAACCATTTTCAAACATTTAAAGCAAACAGAAATCTACACTGATCACTGTCAGACTTTCAAAACCATTACTTTTATTAAAATTATTATAATAATTTAATTTTAAAGCACAGCCACCACAAAATCTCCTCTTTATTACTTTTAGATCATTCTGAGGTTAATGATTTAAAATCATAACAAAATAGTCATAATGACTATGATACTGTTTTTGAAAGCTATGACAGAAAACACTGGCATCTAACAATGCTTTGGAAAAACGGTTAATTCAAAAAGCAAATAAAATGATTTTTTAAATAAACACATGTTCTCTTTTGTGTCCTAAACTCCAGAAACAAATTGTGTCATATTTTAGAGCAATGCAATTTTGGAAAGAAATCAGTCAAGTGATACACCAGCTCAGATAATTAAATAACTGCTTAGTCATCACAATAATTAATAATATTTTAAAATATATTAAACAGTACAGTATCACATAAGATACTTACTTCAACCCCTTCTAACCTATTGTACCCAAACCTGGTTCTGTATAGAGCTTTCAATTTAAACTGGAATAGGAAATGAAGAAAGGAAGGGATTTATAATGACAAATGCATTCTAATTTAAGTTTCCATTGTTGGAAAAGCAGTAAGAAAATCTCTTACACTAAACAGTTTATATGACATTAAACTGTTCAATCAATGGCAATATGTTGCCATTTAGCAGCAAGAGAACAGTTGAAACAAATCAAAAGCAGCTGCAGTAGGAGCACAGATGTGTATTAGCGGCTCTCAGTGGCCTGTGGTGAGAGATATCAACATCTGGTTAGTGATGGAAGAGCAGCAGCAGGGGATGGAAATTAGGTTATTTATTGGTGTGAAGAAATGGTCTTTAAATATGCGTGTGTCTAAGAAGGGAAAGAAGGAGAGAGAGAAGAAAGAGATAAAGCAAGGAGAGAGATGGAGGGCATTTGCAGGATGTTTCTTGTAGTAAACACCGACCTGACTCATTGCATTGATGGACAACACATTTTTTGGATAATTTGCAACCATTCCAAAGCACTTCCACAATCCAATGAGTCAGTCCTCTTGCAAAGGAATTAATAATACTCTTATTAAACAGCCAAACGTCATCATTGAATTGTACTTCTTGCTTTTACCCTTATGTCATTTGTGCGAGGACTGCTTTAGTTTCTCACCTTGGTCAGGGGGATTGGGGTCCCAGGCAGCCCACAGCTGTACAATGAAGAAGGGTGACCAGCACAAAGTGTAGACAAGCACAATGACTAGAGTCATCCTCACAGTTTTAGACATAGCTTTCGACACGCCTGTGAGAGGTGGATGCAGGGGGTAAGGTGGGAAAGAGGGGTTTGAAGAAGCATTGGAGTTGTAAGAGTTCCTTTGAGGGACACAGTTGCTCCAGATGGTGTGAGGGTGAGCCTGAATGCGAGGCAGCACATCAGGAGATGAACTTTGAGTCTGTGAGGCTGGATCATTGGGACTGCAGCCATCCTGACGAGATCGGTCACAGTAATCTGGCTCTGGTGCGTCCTCAGAGCTGCAGGTGTGGGAACAGGATGAGTCACCATTGGTGTTCTTTTTATGAAGTTCCCTTGCTTCTCTTGTCTTTCGTGAGCATCTAGCTCTCTCTCGGACTGTGCTGGCCCGTTGTTTGAAGATGGGAAAGTGAAAAATAACCAGGTTCTTCTTCATGTCAGCAGAAACCACACGTTCTGATTTCAGGTAGATGTTGTCATGGATCTCTTTGAATATTCGTACCTAGAGACAAAAATATAAATATATAATAAGGCTGCCATAGCGAACACAGTAAAACCCATTCCATTACATCCTTGCTGAAAAAAACAACACATGCTGGTTAAGTAGGTTTTGAAGCTGGGATCCTGGTTTAGGCTGGTCCTTTGCTGGTGTACGCAGCCCAGCTTCAATACCTACCTTACCAACATTTGCTGTTTTTTTCAATAGGGATTTGATACTGTAAATGCTCCACTCTGTTCTGGGTTAATAGGTATTACAGATGTAGGCTATGTCACTGTGTAGTACATAAACATTGACACATTAGTGGTGGGAATCTCATCGGTTACTCAAATCTTTTACACTGGTTCACCGAAAAGATTCGCTTAGATACTCATTCGTTTGGTTGTTTGTGTTTTGATCAGTGAATCAACCATGCAAATTATTTGTTTAAAACCATTGATTAGGCTATTTAGCTATATGTATTTCAACCTCTGGGCATGCAGCCAAACAACTCATAGACCCGGCCTTATAGAATCCTTATTTGTTAATTTGTTCGCAAACTAGATGACTTTTTGAATATTGAGTCTTGTTCAGATTTTAAACAACGACACGTTTGTTTAGTAGGTCCATCCAATTAAATTCATCTTCACAACCTGCGCTCGACAGGTATTGGCTCATAAGCAAAATAAATTATTTTTACAATCAAGCTAAGCATGTGGAAATGAGCAATTCATTCGCTTTCATTGTGTTTTATAAACAGTTTCATTCTCGAACGATACGGTGCTATTTTATGTAAGCACAGTGGTTCTAAATTGGTTCTCCAAATTCAGAACATTGAGCATCTACCAAAGACACTGAATCAGGTATGTTTCAGTATTGAGAATCGCTGCTTTCTATTCTCTAACACTCAAGTGTTAAGTGTTAAGCCTCTCTTAATGAAAATCTTGTTTATAAACCAAACCCATATGGGACGTTTAACAGATGTAATTTAAAAGCTTATGAACTGAATCACCATGATACTCAAGTATGACATATTAGGTGCAAGTAAACATCATAATTTGTACAAACATTCACAAGATGTAAGCCATCTGCTGGTCAGCAGCTAAAAGCAACTTTACACGTGTAAGTTCAGAATGTGAGAGATTTGTTCATCAGTTTTTGTGGAGTTTTGTGGGAATTGCTTGATGTATGAATGCAGATCCTTAAGACGTTAGCTTGGAAAAGTCACTAGGCAGGTGCTTTATGGTCAGACCAGCGTTCTTGAAAAATGTTTTTAACAGATTTTTTTGTTGCCAAAGACACATTGTTCAAACTCAGTGGGAAGCAGTTTTAGGTTTGGTTTATGCACAGTGTACTCTTTTAATTTAATTTAAATAAGATTGACTTCCTGGGAACTGTATAAGCTGGTGGAAGGAAAGGTCTGCACATTAGAGAATTCCAATCCTGAAATAGAGCTCTGACCAAAACCCCCTGGCCAGGTCAAAGAGCATAATCTCGCCAAAATACATCAGCAGTTTCCCACTTGTGATTTTAAAAGCTTATATCTGTATATATTTAAAAAGGCATTTAGTAGCAATTTGCTAAATGGAACAACAGAGGTTTTTGGGGAATTTAAACATCACACCAAACTATATCTATTTACTAGTCCACTTCCACAGCCTCATTGTGTTTATACTCAACTCAAACATTCCAACTTATGATTTTTAATAAAGACAGAAAGAGTCAGACGCTGCTGTTGATTACACAATGTTGAAATTATGCAACCATAGTTCATATATTGCCTAAACTTTTACTTTTGGTGATTGTATTCGGGTTATAAGGTGAAAGGGAAAACTGAGATTACAGACACAAATGGAATGAACAGATTCCAGGAGTACCTGACAAACAGTGATAATGAAGGTAGGAAGCAGAAACACAGCTATAGTCATCCAGGTGACATATGCTTTCAGCCCCCAAGGCTCAGCAAAATTCCCCCAGCACTCAAACACCCCTGGAGAGACCTCAGACCTGGAGAAAATAAACACCTGTAGGGAAGATGTCAAATATTTCAGAATATTTCCTTTTGTGTTTCATGGAATAAATAGCAGCATATTGGTTCCCGAAGGACTTTAATTGGAAACAAATAATGGCAAATAGATTTACTTTATATTTAGATACATTAGTTGCAAAATGTTTGAGCAATTTTGCAATACATTACTTCCAGTAGATCCTTTGTAGTGAATGGGTGCCATCACAGTGAGATTCCAAACAGCTGATTAAAAAGTAATCTACAAGTAATTGACTTTAGTCTTCATATTCTTGTAAAGAGAAAGCAAACAAGCAAAATTATGGATTATTGGCTAGTTTAAAGTTGAAATGTGTTAAAGATGGATTTATTTATTAAAATCACTTAACATAACATTTAATTAGAGGTTATTTAATGGACTAGAGTCTTATTGATTATTTGTGTTTTTATCAGCTGCTTGGACTCTCAATCTGACAGCACCCATTCCCTTTCAGCAAATTTTAATTTTGGAATAATCTGTTATTTAAAAACTGTGACTGATACTTCTTAGCATTGCTCTTAGCAAGTGTAGTGAACGGTACGCTGTATTTACAACTAGTACCTGGGGCACACTGAGAGCAAGGGCTAGACCCCAGGCTATCATGATGGGTGCATTCCAGCATGAAACTGCCCCTCCTTTGTAGGCCTGCAGGGGGCAGCAGATGGCATTATGGCGGTCCACAGTCATAGCAACAATCATGTAAGAAGATGCAAACATTCCCACAATCTGCAGATATTTGACCGAGCGGCACAGCACATCAGGACCTTGAAATCTCTCTGTAATATCCCATACTAGCTGTGGGAGCACCTGCAAAACATCAGTGTACTGCTGTTGACAAGTCACTTAAAAGATAAAACGCTACGCTAAGCATTAGACAAAGATTAGCTCACCTGAAAAAATGCCACCACAAGATCTGCAACGCACAGATTGACCATAAATAGGTGCATGGGTGCGTTGTATTTGCGCCGCCTCAGCAGAACCCACAGTACAAAACCATTCCCTAGTGTTGTGAGGGCGAGAATCAGACCCAGAACTCCAATCTCAGCTTTAGCCAGAGATACGTCCCGCACCCTGACTGGACCGGGCGTCTGAGTGGGGTTTACTGAGTTGTTCTGAGAGACCAACCAGAAGTATGAGCCTCCTTTGAAAGTACTGTTGAGTCCAGTATGCTCAGAGAATGAGGAGGAGAAGTTTGACCATGCAACAGTTGCATGAAGGGATCCTTCCCAACCTGCCTCTTCTGAGAAGGTCTCCATGCCTGCAAGAAAAAAAGATTTTAGAATAATTGAGACCATTGAGACAAAAAATGGCTTTGCCATCACAGGAATAGATTACTTTTAAAGATATATTAAAATAATAAACAGTTTATTAAAAGTGTTTTTGCAGTATTACAGTTTTTACTGTATTAGACTTTCAAAACAACAAACTTCTGACCTTTAGTGTAACATGGACATCGCACATTGCAATGAAACTCTCACCATTCATCTCGTTTTATGATTTGAACAGTTAGTTTAGCAATTTCACAGACACACAAAAGCAAGCAAACAAATCTGCTTCCTCTTCCACTTTTTAATTATACACTGTTTTTCCCTCAAAAATGCATCTGTCAATCCTCTTTTTTGTTTTCTTTTCTAAATTTTCCTCGACTTGATATGACTCCTACTATCCTACCCAGATTAGTCCATCACATTTGCTTCCTTTTAGTATCTCTCTCATGCACAATCTTCCTCCCTCTGTTTTTCCGTTGGCTATTCCTTTACCCCTTTTTCTACCACTTCCTCTCTCTGTCTGTTATCAACTGATCCCTGATCCCAATAAAATGGTTTATTTTCTTAACTATGCAAATAAATAGTACAAATGATACTATAAGTTGCAGAAATGAGACTGACAGAGAAAGAATGGTAGCATGGGACGTTGGGTTATATAAACAGAGAGGAGGTAGGGTACAGGGCATGAGACAAGAACATAACTAGAAAAGCTCTTACAATACCACTGCAAACACTGTCCATATATGACAATAAGAAAAGGCTGTGTTAAATAAAAATTGACTTATTACAGGTGTGAAAATGATGTCATCTTCCTTATTTAGTGACACTTGAACCAACATATTAAAAATGGTGAATAATTATTCCCATTATTATTATTCACAATCCCATATAAAAAAATGTTTTGGTCAAATTTATCCAAAGTGACTTATCCAGTGCTACTTTTACAGCAGCAGCTCCCCGTTCTAAAAATACTTGTACATTTATTACATATGAATGTACATTGTTACAATGAAAAGTTATTTGACCAAATATGAACAAAATTAGATTCAACCTGTTTTTATTAGATTATACAATGAATTAGATTTTAATATAAAATTGTATATTTTATTTTTTGTAAGTGAAAGAGTCCACGTACAAACTTAGTAGCGGACACACACAATACACACATCTGACAGGCTTTTATAGTGTTGAACAAAGACACAATAGTGGTTCATTTCATCATGGACTGGCTAAACCTCGATACTTGCTATCTAATTCTTGTTCATTCATTTCATTATACTGGTGAAATGAATCATATATCATAGTTCTATCTCAAAACAGGGCCTATTATACAGTTTCTATACAGCATTTTACACTTCCTGTCCGTCCATCTCTTATTCATGTCTTTGACTCTACATTTCCCCATGTTTATGCATATTCTCTCACTTCCTTTATGTTTCAAATTCAATCTCTCACTGTCTGAAAGACCATTGTTTCCCGCAATCAGCTCATCTTAAATCAATGAGGTTTCTTTACACTGAGTGTGTGCAGTATGTCTCTCTGTGTAGTTATCTGGGCTCTGGTTTAACTTGTACAATACCTCCTAACCCGTCTTCCACCTTCCTACACACAACTTTCTGACAAAAAAAAAATCAATTACAGAATAGATAGATAGAAAGAGATTCAGATTAGTGAACTGAAATTTCTCTCTTAATCCCTGAATACTGGTCTGACAATAATTAGATTATAGTATATCTCATTTAGAAAAGTCATTAACCTCATAAATACTACACCTAATTTATTTCATTCTTTTTCAGCAAATATAAATAATACGATTTTTTTTTTTAAATGCCTTTCGCCGTGGCTTTCCAGGTCCAGTCATAAATAAAAGCGAGTGTCCCTGTCACAGCAGTGTTTGAGGTCATTCTCTGAAGCAGCTGATGCATGAGCTGTTCAGTTTACCCTTGCTTTGTCATTTTCTGCCTTTCCCTGAATCCCTTTCCCTCGGAGGAATCCTCTAATGTGGTGCAGCAGAAATGTTAGCCTAGACTAAATGTAGCTGATGATACAGAAAAAGCACTTGGCTTTTGCAAGCCGCTTTTTATGCATAATATTTGAAAGTGTTTTAAACGTGGATAGACAACAAAAGACAGTGGCTTCAGTATGATTGGCCATGAGATAGTTGTGCAGCAGGTTGTTTATTAAATGTATTAAAGTCTTGTTTATGCAATTGGAAAGGTTTTTTGAATGTAAGTTCCCTATACTCACACAGATAATAAAGATGTTTGAAATAAACTAAAGGAAATGTATTTGAATGAGGATTTGAATTGAACTTCCAGTTGAATGCCCAAAATGTAGATTGTAATAATTGCTTGAGATGGTGAGCGTTTCGAAAACTGGTAAGGTTGCATAAGAGTTGAGTGCGTCATTAAAAGTGAAATTTCACTTTTCATTAGTTTTGTCCTCCAATGGCTTATGCAATTACAAATTAATTTTCTGCGTCATGGTTGCCTGCCCTGTTTCATAGTATAATAGTATTCAGCACCTTATTACTTTAATCAATTGCACACTAAAATATTGCGTCATCTTGTGTCCAAAACCTCCCTTTTGGATTTCAACAGCTTCTCACACCTGATAAAAACATTAACCGTATTGAGAAATAACCTGCATGATCAAAACAATTATAACTAGATTAATATGCCATGATAAAAGAAAAATAGTACATGACCTTTGTCTTCTTTATTGCGCTTCTTTCATTCTTTGATACTAAATCTCACCTTCACTGACACAGGAGCAACATAAATGAACCAAATAGCTGAGAAAGGGCCGAATCATTATATGGTCATTATTTTCACATACAGTGTTTAAGTGCTACTGTCCTACAGGCCAGCCTTTTATTCCCTTTAGGCCTTTACTGACAGCATCAAATGGAATCCATCCTCATGGCCTCTTACAGCAAAAAAGTAATAGACTCTTACCTATTGCAGAATTAAAAACCAAAAACAGCAATGCAGTGTTTATGCAATTCAATGCCCTATTCTGAAAAATTAAACAGTTAATGAAGAGGAATTATTCTCATACACTGACCACATAACAAGCCTGCATGAGCAAAAATCATCAATCTTGCATGACATGTAAATAAAGTATTGGCTTTGTTTCCACATTTGGCCGTTGACATGTCTGTATATTTTTAAGCTTTTACAATTGGTTTATATGATTGTGCAAGGGGATTTTTTTTTGGTTTGTTTTTCATAAGAAATCTATGAAAAGATCTAAATCTACCGTCATTTGACTTTTATACTGTACCAAAATTTGACACAATACCATATTCCTAATGCTTTGGTAAAAAAAAAAAAAATAGTGTGATTTTATAAAGGCTTTTTCCACTTAAAAATGTCAAGTTTTACTATTATCGGGGGCATAAAGTAGATATAAATAAACATGCATTCCATAGCATCTCAAATAATGTGAGTTCATGTGTCAGCAAATATTTATAAAATCCGTCAAATATGTACTGAATACATACTGTATATAAATATTTTTAGTATAACGTCATGTCGCAATATATCCAATTCCCGTATGCATTTTGCAGCAACAAACCGTTTATTTGACAGTTATTCAGTTCATCTTTCATCAACTCAGCTCCGTATACATGCTTATCACTACAGTAGTTTCTCATTTACTCTGTTGCACTAAAACACATGAATCATATAGAAAAACAATATTCTTTATCATAACACAAGTTATTAACAATTCAATGTGACTTTTCTTGTACCCCTTTGAGTTCTGGAGAGAGAAAAAATCAAATAACAGCCCAGCGCAGGAAACTACAGACCTGCCAGTGTGGCATGCGTACTCCCGTTCTAATGGATTTGCATTACTAACGCTGAGATTCTTTCTTATACTAACAATAATTAACTTTGAAGTGGCCTCTTAACACTTTTCAAATTACACTTTAATATTAAACAAAAAGCTTTTATGAATTATTAATTTATTGAATTGTAAACCTGGATTTTGTTAGATGAATGCTTATTTGGGTGGAGGAAAAACACCAGCAGGGTAAAGATATTCAATAGAAATTACAGATATATAATATGAAAACAAGTCTAAATGTTGCTTGTCAAATACATTTTTGCTAAATGAATAATTTTTGCAGTGAATTTTTTTTAAATAAGAAAAACTTACTGTTTTCTTGAATCAGCAACGATAATCCATGAGTTTTGTGAGGAGCAGCATTCACTTCAATGCTGCACTTGTACTGTATGATGTTTTTTTTTGCGCTGAGCTATTTCACCACCTTCATGTGAACTTGCAAAGCTGCAGTTTTGAAGCTTTCACCCAAGTTTATGTTCACAGAATTCAGGGCTTCTTTTCCTAGCACATCCACTGAAAAGATGCATGCAATTTATTCCAAGAAATGTCCCGCCGTTTCTGAGACTCTGCGTGTCTGAGCTTTAATTTCCCACATTACATGAGCACCGGTGCACTGATGGCGTTGAATTTGAGCCGGGCTCAGTATAAACAACATATCTCTTACATTCACTCACCCTCTCTCTTCCCTCGCTCCCTCCCTTCTCTCCTTTTCTCAGGTCTCATGTGTTGTTAGATGAGGGGGAGGAGCCAGAAAAGCGAGGTGTTCTTATACATCCATCTCCACTCTGACACAGAGAACAGATAGATAGAAGCCCGAAAGCTCTTTGTCATAGTTTGTGCTATAGTGACAGGTGGTGATCAGTGTCAATATTTGCATATTTACATTAACCTGGCCTGGGTGTGACTGCACTTAATGCCTGTTGTTTTAGTTTGTTGGATTAATAAGATGCCTGCTTGACTTTCACACAAAGCACATTGTGTTTCCTTGTGTGTAAACGTTGAAATGCCTTACTCTTCAGCTATTTGCAAATTATTTTCTGATTGTATGCCACAGATTCCTGAGTCGCAACAGATACATTATACATACATTATACATACAGATACATAAGAGATGGTCTCTAAAATGTTATTTGATTTGATTAAATTATAAAACAACATTAAAAGGGGTAGTTCACTGAAAAATGAAAAATCTGTCATTAATTACTCACCCTCATGTCATTCCAAATTCGTAAGACACTTCATTTTTCACAAAGTGAAATATTTTGTTTTATAAAATCCCAAAGCTTTCAGGCCCTGCATAGACACCAACACAACTGAAACATTCAACGCCCAAAAAGGTGTGGACATCATTAAAATAATCCCGAATACATTTCGTGTACAAAGACTCAGCTTCTTCACTTCTGTGTTGTTTTACATAAATTAAATTCTTTATCTATATTTCTAACTTAATTTGGTAATATCAGCCTTCGTGCTGAAAATCCCTCTGCATGGCAAAGTTATTTTGTTTATATTTATCTTAAAAATCATTTGTGAATATAAAATAATTTCTTAGCCCAGCAAATTCATGTATGATTTATAATATAAAAATGGTTTTCACTGGTATAATAGGTTATTAAAAACAGCACTTTTTTTGTGCTTGACACTATAATTTACAAAATAACATGTTTTGTTGCAAAATGTAGCTTTCTAAACAGCTTTAATTTGTAACAGAGATTTATGGGAATATTATAGTACAACACATACATTATATATTATAAGGAAAAAACCATGATGTCCAGACATTAAAATAAGTGCTAGAACCCTCCCTAGTCTCTCCAGTTCCATAAAAATATTAGCAATTTATTTTAGTTTATTTACTTTTTTTTTTTTTTTTAAGAGGAAGAAATAGAACAGTTAAGGAATATTGCAAGTATTGAGTATAGGAGCTGTAATATTTTTGATTTAAGCAGGTATATGCATGATGCCTTCAAAATATTCCCAAAGTGGTCAGTTACTCAAACTTTTGCACAATACTTCTTCTGAACACACCGCACACAAATACATTCTGTCTCTTGTGCCTCTCCTATTGTGGATTTGGACAAATATCTCTAAGGCAGAATGCATTTGCAGCACAAATCAAACAGACACGGTGCAGGCTGCAGTCATTTCCCATCATCAGCGGATTTATTAAAGGGAACATTTCCAGGGCCCCGTTGGATAGGAATGAGGGCCAGATCAGAACAGTTCCACATCTCAATGACCTCATATGGCTTTCTATAGATTCAGACCTTCTTCTGTGGCCAGCAATTAAAAAGACAGCTGTTTCTCCTCTAACAGAGCATTTGTCTGGAAACTAACACATGTGTATCATCGGCAGGCTTCTTTATAATTAACAAGTGCTGAAAGACACAAAACTTAACAAACAGTCCCTCTCAAGATCAGGCGTGTGGTTTTAACATGTTTTTGCCAGGAAGAACACACTCCTCAGCTTAGTAAAATATGTTTTGCTAACATTCACACAACATGAAGTTATATTATAAATGCTCTCTGAGTATGCTGTTTAATAGCAATCTTGCATTTGAAAGCTTGTTTCTAGTATGTGTTAAACTGCATTTTTTCCATCTTAAGAACATATCTAAATTGCAACCTATGCTCTCAACCTCAAATGCAGAAATGTTAATTCATGCGTTTATGACCTTGAGGTTAGATTGTTGTAATGCTTTATTGGGTGGTTGTTCTGCACGCTTGATAAAAGACTACAGCTGGTACAAAATGCAGCAGCTAGAGTCCTTACTAGAACCAGGAAATATGAGCATATTAGCCTGGTTCTGTTAATCTTGTTAATTACTTATAAAGCCCTGAATGGCTTAGCACCTCAGTACTTGAGCGAACATTATATTCCTCCACATCCTCTGCGTTCTCAAAACTCTGGCCATTTGATAGAATTTCAAAATCTACTGCGGGCAGATCTTTTTCTTATTTAGCACCCAAACTCTGGAACAATTTACCTAATACTGTTCGGGAGGCAGGCACCCTCTGTCAGTTTAAATCTAGATTAAAGACACATCTCTTTACTCTGGCTTACGCATAACACACTGATACACATTTATTAATCAAATCCATTAAAGGATTTGTTAGGCTGCATTAATTAGATCAGCCCGGAACCGGGAACACTCCCCTTAATACATGATGTACTCGTTACATCGTAAAATGAATGGCCTCTACGCTAATATTAGTCCAACTCTTTTTTTATTCTGTTCCTCAGTCGGTATCCAGATCAGATGGTGCATCGGCACAAAGAGATGATCTTCATCAGAGACCAGAACACATAGATGAGCCCTGTGAATAGATCACCAGAACCAAATGCACACACACACACTATAAGTCCTTACACAATCTGACATGTGCTTAAAATTGAACTGGAAATTAGGTACTGGGCATCTGGCCAGAGGAGAACTGGCCCCAACTAAGCATGTTTCTCTAAGTTTCTCCCAAGGTTTATTTTTCCTCATTCACTCATGGATGGAGTTTTGGTTCCTTGCTGCTGTCGCCTCTGGCTTGCTTAGTTGGGGACACCTGATTTCTAGTGATTGTCATCGTCTTGACTACAGAGACCATCTCTGCATTAAATAAATAATTTAATGTCATCATTATACATTACCATTACATTTTCCTATTTATTAATGGTCAGTACTTTGGTACAATCTGTATTGTTAAACTTGCTATATAAATAAAAGTGACTTATTGATGGATTGAATGTTTAAAACGTCAAGTTGTTTTTTTTTTATATATTAGAAAAAACTGTGTTGTGCGAATGTTAGAGACAATATTAATTAAGTTTCTTTTGAACTACACTGCAAAAAATACTTTCCTAGCTTAGATTTTTTTTGTCTCGTTTCCAGCCAAAATATCTACAAATTCTTAAATCAAGAAGGATTTTCCAGACAAGTAAACATTACAGACTTGTTTTCAGAAAAAACTAATTAAAAATCAGTGTTTACTTGAAACAAGCTAAATAATTAAATTAAATCAATTGGCAGATTATTTTGCAAAAACTAAATTGATTTAGATTTTTTTTTTTTTACATCTGAAAACAAATCATTTTTACTTGTCTAGAAAATATTTCAAGAATTTGTAGATATTTTAGCTGGAAACGAGACAAAAAAAATCTGAGCAGTGTAGTAACATTTAAAACTTTAGTTGAACATCTAACTACAATGTTTCAGAAAAACGTTCTACTACTATGCTGTTGTTTTTTAAATTTTTACTGCAGAATTGCTAACTCTGAAGAAACATTTTATTAGTGTAGCTAGAAGTCATGTTTGTTTATAACTTAACCTTTCCAGAATGCTAGCCGAAGTTCTGAGAATGTTCCAGTAGTTTCTAAATATTTAATTCATTTATACCTCCATGATATCTGGGTTGACAACAGATGTCTAGGATTTTTGTGATTATTTGTGCGTGACTCTGTTGACCGCGATGACTCGGGGTCAACACCTGGTCTCGGATCTCTTTGAAAGCTCCTGCTTCATAATCCAATGATCTTCAGACCTCTCTCAAAGAAGCGGGAGAGGTGAAGTATGTGAGGCTTTTGTGTGGTGGCTCTGGAGGCTTTACAAGGGAAATGCAAGGAGACGACGCTGAACTGACAAGCAGTAAAATCAATGTGAGGTCTCATGTGAAAAGACGTGAAATACTAGCTAATTTAAGACATTTCTCCTGGGCTTTCTGGTGAGATGAAAGCGGCACCGAATCAACAAGTTTAGACAAAAGACCTGAAGTTATTGACTGCGCTAAATCTGAAATACTTCAGTTTAACCTTAGAAGTGATACATGTCCGTGCATTTTGCAAGTCGCACCATGAATTAATAAACAGTAATTCTCACAAATATTCATTTTGGATTAATTTATTTACAGATCTTTTGTTACCAAAGAGACCCTCAGCCTCACCTGTTTAAAACCAAATTGTTGTTTTTTGTTTTTCCACAAAAGATCTGTTGTCTTTATAAAGAAAAACGTGTGTCCAGAATACATAAACACTAAAAATTAAAAAATAAACATTAAGATTTCAGGAATCTGTCATGTGAATGGTAAAGTTAAACAGAATGTAAAACAACACCAGAGCTAGTAATCCAGTCCAAGGTTAATTATTAAAGTCAAGTTCAGAAAGTCAAAAAGTTAATTTAATATTCGATGACATTTAGAATTGTTGTGATAATGTAGAGAATATAAGGCATAACAACAAATATGTTATGCTTTAAAAATAAGACTTTGTGAAACATGCTTTTGCAAAATACGGTAGGCTGCTGTTAATCAGGAAATGCATGCTCATGCAATATTTGCTGCATAAATATTATACTTCATACTATCATACATACGAAAAATGTCACACATCTCGCTAAATGTGTTTGCAACCTCAGTGTATGAATTGTTTGGATGGGTTGCTTATGTTTGTTAATTTAGTAATTATTATTTAGCTTTATGTGCTTACGCTTTTAGCTAACTAGAGTAGTATCGTAGTCAGGGTTGCCAGGTCTGCTGAACAAACCCAGTTGCTATTCAGAACTTGCATTATCGTGTTTTTTTCCCACAGTTTTATCTTTCATTGGGAGTCACTTTTAATCCACTGACTAAAAAACAACCCGTGGTAATAATGTAAAAGTAGCCCAATTCCGCAGTAAAACCTCAGACTTGGCAACCCTTATTTATATCTATTTTAAATGTTTTCAACTGTTTTAATATAATCATGGAAGGACAGTGGGGTCTAAAACAACATTACAACCCTTTGGCTTTAATTTTTTTTTAAATATAAAATTTTATGGATGAAACATAATATACTGTTAGTTTATAAATATACTACTAATATTTATCTATATACTACATTATAATATCAGCATTTTTTAAGTTAGTTTCACCTATTTTTGTCCATTCAATGAAAAGCAAATGGGATGACCACTTTGACTTTGAAAAAAACCCAGACATTTTTCAAAGAAGAAAGTCATACAGATGTCAAAAGACAGACAGAATAAATGATGACAGAATTAAAATTTTGGGTGAAATATCCCTTTGCGTGATGAAAATCACAAGAGATTGTGAATTATAATTCTATAGTACCTTGTCTTCTGAGTCTTCTACTGCAGGAAACCATATTATATCACACAAGAACATACATTTGCTTGTCATAAGTCACAGCCTCCATAGATATGGATGTGTCTGAATGCACGTGTGCAGGCATATATATATATATGTATAAAAGCGTTCTCCTGCATTCTCCTGATTGCCCTCGTTAACTTGGTGGGGGGCAGAAGGCAAAAAGAACACAGATCAAGGACGGCAACGCGGATTTATCCGGTTCAAAAGCTCGCTTTGAACTAAAGCTTTCTCATTTCTGCCCTGCCTTCCTTGATAGACAGACAGAGAAAAGCAACAAAGGCCTGGGAGGAGTAGAAAGGGATGACAGATGAATATGTAGGAAAACCTAAATTGACATAACTGCAGATCCTGTACCGCACCACTCATGCAAGCACAAAGAAACAGAAAAGTACAAACAAAAGCTTTAAGGATGCATCTCAAACTGAGTCTAATGTTACGTTGCTAACCAGCCGAGACAAACAGACCGGCAGCTGAGGAAATAAAATCGCTGCAGTGCTGAGTAACTGTCTTATTCATTTTATATGGACTACTGGACTTTTCACTCAGACTCAGACTAATGATTTTAACAAGCCCATTTCATTTGTGTGTTTTTATTTACACTTATTTGGATGTCCGAGGTTGTGTTGACGTCATTCAGTAATTTATGGCAGCGATCGTGATGATGATTGTATTTATTTGTTGAGAGAAGGTGGAAAAAGGACTGAAAGGGAGCTCTGTTGCAGGAGAAGGTAGATGCTGAAAGAAGGTGAATGGTGCACTTGTGGTCTGTTTTACTTTTAATCATGAGGCTGAATGAGAACGCCAGTGAAACCTTAAATGTGTTTTTAATTCTTGACTGCGTAAGCATTACAACAGATATATTCCAAAACCCACAACAATACTGAACAATATTTAATTTATTATGGAAATAATGATTGTATGAGGAAAAGTGCCACATGCCCTATTATTTTCTTTCCTTTTTTACATTTGTAACAGTAATTATTTATACTTTCACAAATTTGATTCCCTTTACCTTCATGTGTCACAAATATACATATTGTAAATGTACTATTTTATGGTAAACTCTCAATTATGAATCTCCTAAATGCGTTATATTTAGGGAACTTAAAAATAGTTTCATAAGTATAGCATGTCAGGCACATGCCAAAATTATTTAATGTCAGCTATCTATTAAGTATTGAGATTACAGATCAAAGTCTGGCTCTAGAGTTGTTCCTGGTTATATAAAGAGGGCTGTGGCCAAATATACTGATGGACAAATGCAGGAAATAGCACTATTTAATTTTGACTAAAGTAAACAGAGATTGATTGTCAAGTGTGACACAAGGACAATGGATGGTGTGAGAGAAGATGAAAGAAAGAGAAACAAGTGGAGATGAGAGTACCGGGGGGAAACAATGGTGGTTTCTTTTCTTTAAATTATAGTTGACATAAATTAGACAGAGAACAAAGCTGTACAGGAAAAATAGACGCATTATGTATAAATAGAATATGAAATAGAAAATGCTTTTCGACACGCGATAGAATGAGAAACACTCACCTGATTAGGAAAACCCAATAAAAAAGAATTGAGAGAATTAAACTCTCTATTCAGATCTCACAATTCTCAGGTTAAATCCCACCATTGATTACTTTTTTTTTTTTTTTTTTTCTCTCTGAGTTACTGTAATTATATTCCAAATTTTGGAAATGTGGGGAAGTTGTTTTTTATTTGAACAAAATGAAAAGTAAAGGATTTTCAATTCATACAAGCCATTTTTATTCACAATAGAACATAGACAACCTAACAAATGTTTAAACTGATAAATGTTTCACTTTTATCTGCTAAATGAGCTCATTTCAAATTTGATGCCCGCTTCAGGTCTCAAAAAAGGTTGAACAATCAATGGTCAGATTTTGTCAGATTTAACTAAAAAACAATTAATTTTTTACAAGATTGACCTAAATAAGCTTTATTTATTTATGTTTTATTTCTAAATGTTGAATCTAAAATCTACACTGTAAAAAATGACCGTGATATTAAAGGTAAAAAAACTGTGAAAATGATACTGTAATTCCCTGCATTGCCGTTTATTTGCAAAGAGTAGCGAACAAATTAAATGCGTTAGTGCTGCCCATGTTATAAATATATATATATATATATATATATATATACATATACACACACACACACACATATATATCAAATCTTATTTGTAGTAATTGCTCTTTTTGTCATCTTTCATGTCAGAGCCAGCAGTTGACCCATATAACAGATTTGAGAAAATAACCTCCAATTATATAGATGCAATCGGGGAATAGAATGTGATTATTATTAGACAAACACAGCGATTAACACACGAATGATGACCACATCATGACCATATATATGTATAATGTATGTGTGTATGTGTAGGCTAACCCTTATTGCATTTTCCTCTTTTTTTCCCTTCCTTTTCTTTCTTTAAAGAGTATAAAAAATATGTTTTCTTGTTATTGTCTGTTCAAATGTCAGTTTTGTTTAGCAATAAATAAAAACAAAAAACAGTAAAAACATTCTTGCAATTCAATGCCACAAGAACGAGAGGTATTACATACACGTCAAATTAACATTAGCTGCCAGAGAAAAGAAGAAACTAAATAGAAAAAAAGAAATTACATTACATTGTAAGAAATGACATTACATTAATTTCAATAATTTTAGAGCATTACATGTTTTCAGTGCTATTTTGTTTGTTCCAGGATATTTACATACAATTTAAAGTCTATGGTCAAACAGGCTATGGTCAAAACACGGGCAGACTGAAGTATAGGGGACAGACAGAATCAAAAACGATAAACCAGGCAATAAGATCAGGGCAGGCAGCGAGAATCAAAGTCCGAGAAACAATCCAAAATACAACCAGAAAATAAGTCCAGGAAAACGCTCAGAAATATCTGCAGGGCAAAACAAGACTTCGCAAAGAATAAGCGTCCGATCCTCGTTTAAATAGGCCAGATAATGACCTACACCTGGCGCCAGAATCAGCCAAGGTGCGTGGGTAAAAGGGTCCGGGTAGGGAACAAAGGTTCCCGCTGCCGAGTTCCGGAGGGGGCCACAGAGGTGCAGCTTGTGACAGAGCCTCCCCCTGCGAGTGGCTCCTGAAGCGAGTGTTCTGGCCACGCCGAGGTCTGCCGCGGGGTCTGGGAGCTGGTTTGTCCGGATGGTTCTGATGAAACGTGTTGGTCAAGGCTGGATCTAGGATGTTGTTAGAGTTAACCCAGGATCTTTCCTCAGGTCCGTAGCCCTCCCAGTCCAACAAATATTGCAGCATCCTGCCCCAGCGCCGGGAATCCAGAATATGAGACCCAGAAACCCGCCTCAGAAGGATGCGGACGTCTGTGTCGATTGGCTTGGTTGGTTAGTCTTCTGATGGCACTTTGAAGATGGACATGAGTCGACTCCCAGGTCTGTTCACTCCTTTGTAGCCAGTGATCTACAGTGGGGAGGTCAGATGGTTCGCCCGACCATGGGAACAATGTGGGTTGGTAGCCCAGCACACACTGGAACGGAGTTAATTTGGTGGAGGGTTTCCTTAGTGAGTTCTGAGCATACTCCGCCCATATGAGATATTGACTCCAATCCTGTTGGTTAGAATGACAGTAGGTTCGTAGAAAATGGATGAGTTCTTGATTGAGCCTCTCAGCCTGCCCGTTGGACTCCGGGTGATATCCCGACGTTAAGCTCACATTGATCCCCAGATGCGTACAAAACGCCTTCCATACTCTTGAGGTGAATTGAGGGCCTCGGTCTGAAACAATGTCCTCAGGAAGTCCATAAAAGCGAAATACCTGTTCCATTAAGGCTTGAGCCGTCTCCCAGGCCGTGGGAAGTTTGGGAAGTGGTATCCAGCGGCAAGCTTTAGAGAATCAATCGACCACGGAGAATGGTTGATTGATTAGACGGTGGGAGATCGGTGATGAAATCCACCGCTTTGTGGGACCAAGGTCTCTGGGGTGTAGGTAAGGGATGCAGTAAGCCGGCCGGCCGTTGTCTAGAGGACTTGGAGACTTGACAGGGGACGCAGGCCTTTACAAAAGCGGAGACATCCTGAGAGAGTGTGGACCACCAGAAACGATTCATGGTCAGTTCTGTAGTGGCTAGAATTCCTGGGTGGCCCGCGCTGGGGCTATTGTTAATCAAGTGGAGCACTCGTTGGCGGAAGGGTTCAGGTACATAGATCTTGTTATCAGGGCAGTCTGGAGGGGTAGGATCGGTCTCATGAGCTTCGGTGATCTCCCGCATTATATCCCACTGGATAGGGGCTAGGATGAAAGATGGAGGGATTATGTTCTCGGGCTGTGAAGGTTGTGTGAATGAGTCGAATTGCCGTGATAGGGCGTCTGCTTTCTTGTTCTTGGACCTGGGCCGGTAGGTAAACGTGAGAAAAAGAGGGACCAACGTGCCTGTCTGGCATTGGCGGTCTTCAAGTATTCCAGGTTTTTATGGTCTGTTAAGACGAGAAACGGTTCTTGGGCCCCCTCCAGCCAATGCCGCCACTCCTCCAATGCAGCCTTGAGAGCCAGTAGCTCACGGTCTCCAACATCATAATTTTTCTCGGCTTGATTTAACTTGCGGGAACAGAATGCGCATGGGAACAATTTGGCTGGAGTTCCATGGCGTTGTGACAGGATGGCACCTATGCCTGAGTTGGAAGCATCTACCTCTACAACAAATTGTTTCACCTGTTTTGTTGAGCAGGTGGGGACGCTAAGGCGGTGAGAGCCCGACGGGGACGTCAAGAACGAAGAATTTAGTCCGTACGGATGGCGAGTTCCATGTGCTGACTCAGCGTTTTGTCCTGATCCAGGCTGGCGAGCTTGAAGATCCTCTCTCAGACCCCAACGGTAAATGGTAAGAAGGGGATCGCTGTCCCAGCCAGTTTGTGCAGCCAGTGTCCTGAACAGCATAGTATATTCGGCGGCAGATGAAGTTCCTTGTTTGAGCATCATGATTTCGTCACGTGCGTCTACCATCAACGGAATGATCAAAAACCTCCCTAAACTCCCGGAGGAATTTGCGGTAGGAAGGGAACGTCATTTTCCTGCCTTTCCATAATGCTGTCACCCAGTCCAGCGCCTTTCCTGATAGCAGCGAACAAATTAAGGAGACCCTTAATTTCTTATGTATAAGGAGACCCTTAATTTGGCGAAAGGCGAAACATTGGGGCTGCTGATTTATATAGATCTCGCCTGGATGGATTGAACCAAATCCTGAGTGAGGCTTGTGAGTTTCTCAAGCTGTGACTGGTGGGTAGCTAGCATCAAAGCTTGGCGAGTCGTCTCACTCATCATCTGATACATGGCTGCTGGATCCTGCGGAGGCAAAGTCTTCTGTAACGAACCACTTGAGTCAGTCAGATCCATTTGCAGTTGTTTATTCAGAGTCAAACAGGCTCTGGTCAAAACACGGGCAGACTGAAGTATAGGGGACAGACAGAATCAAAAACGATAAACCAGACAATAAGATCAGGCCAGATAATGACCTACACCTGGCGCCAGAATCAGCCAAGGTGCGTGGGTAAAAGGGTCCGGGTAGGAAACATCAAAGCTAGGGCGAAGGTTCCCGCTGCCGAGTTCCGGAGAGGTTCACAGAGGTGCGGCTTGTGACACTTAAAGCCCACTTTTTCTTATGTATATGGAATTTTCCTAATACAATAGGAAATCTTTCCAATTCAATCTTTCATTTTCTATATAAAATAGCGCATCAAATTTACACATTTCTATCATGCGTTCCATTGTTCTGTTAATATAGTATTCCATATCTTTCCAAAATACTCATTGAATAATTCATTGAATAAATACAATGAAAAAAAAGATGCAAAAAGGTTTCTTTTTCTTGACCACAGAATTCACAGGTATATGAAATATTAAGCTTAAATCTTTCCAAAACATGCTTGGCAGGATAAATTCTATGAAGTATTTTGTAAGACACTTCCTTAATTTTGTTATTAATAAAAAACAGATTCCATGCTTTAACCCAAGAGATATTATCAAATAAAGACGAGCAGAAAAATCTTACTGCAGGTATAGACATAGACCGAAGAGCATTCCTTATAATCTTATTACTTCACTGCTGTTTTAACACATCAACATTTCCAATGAAAATCTTTCCACAAGGATTAACTATGCTGATTCCTTCTGAAATAAGTACTGTCACACTCTTTGGAATTGCCTTAATAACAAATTAATAGCAAATTCTCTTGGTCTAATTGGTCATTTAAATTTTTGAAGAAATTCAGTATGTGACAACAAGTATTTATGAGAATTAAATAACTGTCTTACTAAAAGAATACCTTCATTGAAACAAGTATGATAGAATAAAGATTTGTTTTTAAATAATATATCTTTGTTATTTCACATAAAATATTTGTGGGGTGAAAAATTGTGTATTCTTGCAAGATACTTTTCTTTTCCAGTCCGCGTCAGTCGTGCTCTTTAACCAATCAGATGTGACCTCGCCATTTCAACCAACCACAACCCGCCAGGAGCGCAGCCTAAATCCTGTTTACATGAAATAAACCTGCTCCCGAGCAGGTTTACTCTAACAGACCTGTTGCTATGACAGCAAGTCCCGGATGAGCGACGAAGAACCGAACGATCCAAGATCACGTGAAATCGTCAACAATCAAATCCAGCTAACTTAGTTAGCGAGGTACGAAGAATGGGCCCCAGCTTTTCTTACACCTTTAATTTTACAAACGGCACCCATACAAAAAAGCACAACATTTAATAAAGATTCAGCTGGGGGAACATCTAGCAATTAAGCTAATTGACATCAGGTCTGTAACACGACCTAAGGGAGAGGAAGAGTCTCTCAGAAGTAACAATGGACAGAGGTTCTTCAATCTGAGAAAAAGTGTGTAAAAGGTTTTGCAATATTTTAAAAACATTGTTTTTAAAGATGCCGTCCCCAAAATTCTGACTTTTCTTCTCAGAACTGCTAGCACTTGTCTTTTTTCCTTGGGAGAAAAGTCAGACTCTCGATTACAAAAAAAAAATATAGCTCAATGTATTTGTGACGATAACTATACAAAATTGTTTGAAAGCAGACACTGCAAAAATGAATAGAGGTGCAAAATGTTTTCAACATGCAAACATATTTAACATTATAGGCAGCAAATGGATATTAACCTGTGAAAATATTTCTGAAATAATTATTTATGATCTATTATTTCCAATTGTCTATTCCTAAGTTCTGAATTTTGCCCAACCGTTGTACCCTGCTTTTCAAAGGAAAGAGTCAAATTAGCAAGAGGTTTATTTGTTTTATAAATGCCCATGTAATAAGTGAATAATGTAAGGTTTTATCTGGTCATTATCACAAAATAAACAAGACCCTGTTGGGGTTTATTCAGCAAAATTGACGTCTGAATGTACATAACAGTGTTTTTTTAAAAAAACAAATAAATAAATGGATATGAAACGATGGTTTGAGTAAAAAGTATTTGATTAAGGTATGGAGTTCTTTGACTAAATTTGTTGCCAGGGACAAAAGTCAGTAAACAGTTTAGTGGTCATTATTCAAAAATATTTGACAAAAAAATGTAGCGACTGACCAAACAGACTTGTGTATTCCAACCCAGTGATGGAAAAACTCTCTGTGTGCAGCTCCTGGAGTCGCTCTCACAGCGTTTAGTTCAGAGGATAAAAGTGTAAACACTGGAAAATGGTAAACATTAGCTGAACAATATAATGGAAACAAGTACTGAAAGAAAAACAAGTGCTCAGTAAAGAAATACTTTGCGTTATATAAAACATTAATGTTTGTCATTCAGTATGCACACCGGAGGTGTTGGCCGGGAAGGGTCTGTCTGATGGAGTTGATTGTATGCGATGTAAGTGTGTGTGTTTAAAGCTTCACAGATCTTGTTGTCAGTCTGGGTGAGGTCAGAAAAACCGCAGACACTGACTAATTAGGTCTATTGTTGTCATCTATTTACATTGTAAAGACAACACATTTGGTGAAACGGAAATATTCTTTTTTCTCAAGGTTCAGTGAGAAAATGTTTGTTCATATTATTGTCTCAAAGCAATTTGTGTTTAACATTTACATGCAATAATATCTGAGTGATGTATTGCAAACCTAATGAGGAAAACACTAGTCTTACTTCACCCTCTCATAAAACGAAGATTTAACCATTTTATGAAACGTTCTTGTATTTTATAGATGGCTCACATAATTTAAAGAGAAACTGACATCTGCACTGTAAAAATGATGTGATTTTAATGGAAAAAAACCCTGAAAATGCTACATTAAAAACCTGTTAAATGGTTAACGGTAAATTCCTGTAAAATTTACAGGGAAAACACATTAACTAACTTTCCCAGAATTCCCTGCATTGCATTTTAAATTTTATGTTTTTTTTGTTTTTTTTAACTATTTTCTTCTTAGTTTTTTCTTATCAGTTATGTTTATTAGTGTTGTATGTTACATGTAATGGTGTTAAATGAATGATTATATTGTATATTTCAGTTTAATGAGTCCACAATGGTGTTTGGTGTGTGTGTGTGTGTTTGTGAACGGTCGTTATGGTCAAATTGAGGTTTTTTTACAGTAAATTTTATGATTTTTTTTTTTTTACGGTGTGCAATGTATACTTTTCACTAATAAACATTGCCTAATGACTTAATACATGCAATTCACTTTAATTCCTCGAGGTGGCACTGATAGACAGTGATGACTTGAATCATTCATAATTACCACAGACATTAAACTGAAAGAAAATCATTAGCAAAAATTTAACTGCAGTGCAATTGCTGTACACGATGAAATATAAGCACCACTGTATGTGGTGCCAGTGAAGTCATTGAAAAGAGTGACTTTTGAGAATATGTTTGAGATCATGGATAAGAGTTAGATGTTTAATATATTGTGGAAGTGCCTGACAGCAATGATAAAATCATTTGCTTAAACTGAATCCTGCTTAGTTGTCAAAGGTTATAAAATATGCTTTATTTTATTCTTTTTTAAATTGTTCTTAAAATATCAGCAAAATTTTATTGTATTAGCAGTTACACACCGTGTTGAATATATAGGTCCGGGTCACCTGAGTATGTAATAAAGATGGGCAAAACAGTTATGAATTTAAGGGTAAAATCTGAAATTTTGAAGTAGAAAAACTAAATGGTGTTTTCTTGTAAAAAAAAAAAAAAAAGAAAATACTTCAATAAGCGTTTGTTTTATTTAAATATAATTTTTATTTATTTATTTTATTTATCACTCTTTATTTTTCCAGGGCCATTTTGCAAACATTTCACAAAACTATTTAGTTGAAATAATAACAGTGTGAAAAGGAAATCAAACAAAAATGAAAAATACAACATCAAATAGTGTGTAAATCACTCATTTTTCAAAAGTGACAACACTAAATGTGACAGGGAAACTAAATGAAGTAGAAATGACCTGAAACATGAAATGATCTGTGAATGAGCGTGTTTTTAGCTAGCACTCAGCTTGGGTAGATTAAAGCAGCACCTCCGTGCCTGTGGCCTTAATTACACCTGCAGTGTTTACCGAGGATGTGATGACTAATGGTCTGAAAAGAAGGTAACTATTAATAATAACAGCTGGTGGGTTTTTATTGTACTGAAGCATGTGACAACAACAACAACAACAGCTAAAAACTATATACATATCATGCGACATAAAAAAATATACAATGAAACAATTTATATTGACCCAGAAAAACAGACATTTTGACAAGCTGTTACTTTACGGTCAAGTCACATAGGCTACACAAGATCAGAAAACACAGTCACGCAGAGGATCATTTTACAAATTGCTTTTAGCAGATTACGAAGCCATTGCCCTATACAGTGTACTGTATTTTTTTTTCAAGAATGCAATATCAAATGTTGCGTATTTTGGTCATGTGCTATTTTTAGATTAGAAACCCCTATGGAGATGGATGACAGGTCATTAGTGTTTAGTGATACTGACACCAGAGTGTATTAAATGCACTTCAGTAATGGAGAGTAAGGTGATAGACCTCACAAAGCTTTGCTGCTTTTGTGTCAGGGCTTCATTATGCTACTAGGATTAAGGGGCTTTTCCTGCCATATTCTTTTTTTAAATTGAAACAGGATGGAGATCCGATTATCCTAAATTATTCTTCCCTGCGTTATGTCATCACTGGACTTTCCTGCCAAAGTCCCATCAAATCTTGCATGGTGAAACAAAGATTTTTTTCACCCCAAAGTTGTAATTTTATGAAAATGTACTTGCCTCCAGGTCATCCAAGATGTAGATAGGTATTTTTGAAGATGAGATATTATTTGCTCACCGGTGGATCCTTAATAGTAATTGGGTGCTGACAGAATAGGAATTTAAACAGCTGCTGAAAATCAAGTAATCAACATGACTAACATAATTAATATCTTGTGAATTTAAAAAAATCAGCTTGTTTGTAAGAAGTAAATCTATAAGGTAATGGACAAAATATGAATCCAAAATGACACTTTCTACAGTGAAAAGGTCCATCCTCTGTTGTCTTCTCACATCAAAATACACCAGCATATTTGTTTAGAACCACTTTGAACTGTTTGATTTTGTGCATAAATTCTCTTCTGATTCAGACGATATGACTTTTTTAACCGGAGAGAGCAATATGTTAATGAAGAACTGAATTCTTACAAACAAACGTTTTGACTTTGTGACATTATTGTGATGCTTTTATCCGCTGTTTGAACTCTGATTCTGACGGCACCCATTCACTGTAGTGGATGTAGTGGATAATGTAATGCAAGATTCTGTTCTGATAAAAACACAAATCATATATTGTCTTATATGTTTATTTAAATGTATGCTAAAGGAAACCAACATCTGTAATGCTTAATGATGTAAGTAATATTCAAGATCACATACCGTGCATTATAGCCAATCAAAGCCTATTTAATTTTGGAGTAGATGCAATCCTTACCTAACAGCTTTGCTCCTGCTGGCATGTGAGGCACTGGACAAAAACTAAACATTTGGCTCAAGCAGTAATGCAAATTGTCAATCTGTGTTGGAAAAGGCCTGCTGAGGATGTGCGTGTATGAACGAATGTTTTAAGCTGACAGGAGAAAATGAGCTGACTAAAAACAGCACCACTATGAGTAACATCAGGAACTTGGAAAAGCAATACTCATGTATTGGTCTTGTGCCATTATTCATTTGAGAAAGCGAGCCTTAATGGTAATGGCTTGGGGTGTATAAAGAACCCAGTCACACTGGAGTCCAAGTAAAGATACCTTTATGGAAAGTAAAAGTGCTTGGCATAAACAGCTGATTATAGCCATAGCAACTAGTTGAGTGGCAGCAATGGCGATGAGGTGCTAGAATCTATGTTAGGATATGTGATCGACTACAGTCCAAATGCGCAACATGCCAAAATAATGTAGCAATACACAATGTTGCTGAGCCAACAGAATGATAATTACATGTACTGACACTAACAAATCAAAACCTTGGAATAACAAAGGTCTTAAATGTTTTTAAAAAGTCTTTTATGCAAACCAAAAAACATTAAAACATCAGTATTGTGAGAGATTATTACAATTATTAAAACCGTAAAAATACAGCAATTTCATTCCTGTGCATGCATAGCTAAAATTTCATTGGCCATTACTACAGTCTTCAGTCTCACATGAACATTCAGAAATCATTTTAATATTCAGAGTTGCTGCTCGATAATCATATCTTTTAGATGTATAGATATATGGATGGTAGATATATGGTCAAAAAAATATGATATGATTATAATTCACATCTTTAGCGAATATTTCTGTTAAAGAAAATTGTATTGTACTTGTTATTGTATTACAATACAAACCACTTTGGCCACTTCTAAAGCCTATCTGTGAAATCTGAAGCTTCTATCTGCTAAATATATCAAATAACAAATATTAACAGTTCTCTGGCAGGAGATTGCTATCATATACAGTACGAATATATTGGGGAACAATTTTAACATCTGAATTTCCCAGTGCTCATAACGTTTAAGTAAAAAAAACGTATCAAGTTAATTTTATATCCAAATGCTTACACAGACAGTCTGGTCTGTTTAGATTTCCTGTGCGTGTTGTTCGTAGCACTTTTCTACTGACTTTGAGGAATTCTAAATAGAGCCCATATTGATTTGGAGCTTCCAGCAAGTCCATGCCGGGTCTTGTATATTTTCACAACCAGGCGGAAGTAAAAGGACATGGATATACACTGCTCAAATATTCTTATTAAACACTTTGTTCTTTACATAGCTGAATGTGCTGAAATCTAATTTATTAACCCATGGGGGTCTGGATTTGGAGTCACACTCTAAATTTAAAGTGCAAAAACATCCTACAGGCTGATCCAACTTTGATGTAATGTCCTTAAAAGAAGTCAAAATGAGGCTCAGTAGTGTGTGTGGCCTCCACGCGCCTGTATGACCTCCCTACAAAGCCTGGGTATTGGGTGGAGGATGGTCTCCTGAGGGATCTCCTCCCAGACCTGGACTAAAGCATCCGTCAACTCCTGGATAGTCTGTGGTGCAACATGGCATTGGTGGATGGAGCGAGACATGATGTCCCAGACGTGCGCAATTGGATTCAGGTCAATCCATAGCATTAATGCCTTCGTCTGGCAGGAACTGCTGACACACTCCATCCACATGAGGTCTTGCAGTGTCTTGTTGGTTAATAAAATTTGATAAAAAAATACACTGTAGATATTTCGACTTGACAAACTTTGTCTTGTCTGGAGCATGAACTAAAAAAAGGGGGTCTAGGTTTACCCACTTGAAAAAAACAAAAAAACCCTCTTTGTTTGGTTTAACTTGGAGGTCGCCGCCGGTACAAGCTAAGAACAATTGCTCTTTTATTCTGAAAACATACACTGAATGCGTTGCTTTTAAGCTGATAAGTTAAACGTGTCATGTCATAGAAAACCGGATTTTCCTTGTTCTTTTCAACAGTCTAAGCGCTATATAAATAAAGCTGACTTTTGAAGTAAAAGAATTTGAAGCAGGCTATTGTCAACATACTATAACTTTCTGTGCTCAAAATTCCAGTCAAACCGTTTATTGAACCACGGTTGCGAAGTGTGTGCTTGAAAACTTGTGTGATTATATGTGTTCAGATCTCATAAGATAGACATGGGAAATTGCAGCTTAGTCTTTGCCAAAGAAGCCTTTCAATCCATGTGGAAATGATTTATCAAACAGATAAAGAGGAAAGCCCGTGGTGATGGCGCTTAACTCCCACAAATTCCTACGCATGGCCTGAACGACACCATTATGAGACTAAAAGCTGCTTCAAAATTTAAATAGTGTGTTAAGATGTAAACATAAAATAACAAAGTGTTTCAAAATAGGTCTTTCTCACTTCTGCTGACTGTCATATGGGCAGACCGGTGGATGACGTGGGATGTCAGCATTGCTTGCCATGTGAGGTACATTTTATTACAGATGTGTGCACTTTACTTCACGCCTTCTAGACTGTTGACAAAATTGTAATGCTTGGAGGAGCGAGGACAGTTTTTAAGTCTGATTGGTTTGCCTGAAGGAAGAACGTCATACACAGGATGCTTTGAGGGTGTGAACAACACAGGCTAATTTTAATTTATGGATGCACTAACCCTTTAAATACATTCATGAGAATTTCTATAAAGGTCCTTAGTCACAGTTTTGACAAGTCTTTGGCAGAGAGAGAAACAGAAACTGGAGGAGGCTGTAGCTAAAAGTACTGTGGAGAATACAGCTGCTTTTTGACAGCTCATGTGATGGATTCCCTCTTTTAATGTGTTGCACTCACTAAAAACCTGTTGTATACGAACTAAAGGGAACGGGGGAGGTCACACATTCACATAATTGATAGTATGATTCCAGCGCTCAGAAAAAACATAGGAGAGATGTAATATGACAGTAAAAGTAAACTATGAATAATGCGACAAGAGCTGAGGCTGATGTTAAGTTACACTCAGAGAATTACAAATACCCCGCAAGAGTAGAGGCTTCTATTGTAAATCTTAAATAGGAGTGTTTCCTATTTTTCAGTGTTCAGTATTGCGTCTTTTGCGCTGTCTGTCTACTGCTTGTCGCAGTAGTGGAGTAAAATGAGATAGTTTAGAGCTCACCAAAAAATGTAAATTCATCAGGATTCTTTATCAGAACATATTTAGAGAAATTTAGCATTACATCAGTTGCTCACTAATGGATCATATGCGGTAAATGGGTGCCGCCAGAATGAGAGTTCCACAATAATTGCTTTCTCCAATACCTTAAAAAAGTTTTGAGAACAGAAACTGTTCTCATCTATACCTTAGATGGCCTTAGGATAAATATATGTTTGGCACAATTTCATTTTTGGAACTATTCCATTAAACCGCCTCTTTACTCCGATTGTTAATTGATTTAAAGTTTGACACCTGTGCTTAAAATTAAATATGACTTTTCTGTTCATCATCAAGGCTGGATTCAGTCACTCCTTATTGGCTCAGTTCAAACTGGCTATACACTAATAAAAGGCAGTGTAAAATACATCATCCATCAATCATGATAATGTGTGAGAAGCTCAAATGAGGGCAATGAAAACCATAATCCTGAACTCAAGGGCCTGAAATTCACTGAGGAAGTGACTGAAGAAAAGCTGCTGGAAATGTGTTGGGAATCAGAATGTGGTGAAGTGATTGTGCCATGGAAATAAGTGATCGTTTTCATTTTGTGCTGTTATATTAAATGGAAATGCACAGAGAATTGTTAGAGTTGCAGAAAATAAAGGTAGTGTAATTCAGGATGTCATAATAGAGTAAGTGTATAATAAGTAACTCCTGTTTCCTAATCACATTTGGGATGTGTTTTGGAAAGAAGAGGCGCCCTTAACAGAAGTTGTTACTGAACCTCAGACCAATAGCATATTTCCAAAGAGCTCCTTTGACATTCACAGACTGCCAATATTTTGAGCTATACTAGCTTGACCGGAATATAACCTTTGGTTACAAAAAAGTGTAACCGTTTAAAATTATTTGGATTGGAACTGATATGAAACATATTTTCATCAGATTTCCAATGACAATGCACAGTTAAACAGTCACGGATTAGATGGTTGATTAGCCCTGCCATAATGTTAAACTCTGTGCCTCAAATCATATTTCTGGATCATGGAAGAAGATTTGCTGAAACATCCTCTTTTCAGATGCAGTTGGCATCCTGCAATTATCAGTGGAAGAGCAGAACAAATATTTTATGAAACTAAACCCTAGAGGAGAAGATATAGATCAGCAGAATCTCCATAGATCTACTGTGTACTTGTGAAGTACACAGCAATATCCTATATGAATTACAGCCTCAAGACCTGGATGGCTTACAGTCATGAAGAGATCAATGAATTCCAAGTTGTATCAGGAAATTCAGAAGCAAAATATGTGGCCGTCTGTGTCTGAACCAAAAAACAATTCTCAAGTAGTGAGGTCATGACCATGATTAAAAAACTTCTAAGTATTAGAATGGAAATTCAGCCTCATAGGAATATCATGACACAAATGAAAACACACTGTTTATAACAGACGATGCAGGAATGGGTCAAATGTAATTTATTTAGCTATATATCGAGGGTACCTCATCCTGCTTATTACAAAACTCCCACAAATAAATAAATACATGGACATTAAATAGCTCTGCATCGATTGTAAGAATGAAATTAGAACATGCAGCTCAGTACATCCAAGACTTTTCAGCATGTGTCTGTGTTCTGATACTGATAGCTTATACAAGACTTCTCACCCCCACTGACTCTCAACACGTGATGCACAAAGTTACTGGATATTTAATCACAACATTATAGAGTCCTTGACATGTCTATTAGTTCATAGACTTGCATAATCTACTACAAATAACATTCCACATATTTTCCCCAGCTGCTGTATTTTGTTAGCGATCGCAAAGGCTGTTGAACGACAGTGGGAAATCGCTATTTCTTTTGACTCATGTTATTGGAAATTATATTTAGGAGTCCTGCTATTATTTTTTATAATATTTGAGTCTGTCCCTTGGGTTTTCCTCTCAGAACAGCGTGCTATTTTGTCCACACACAAAGGTCCAGCTGTAAACAAAAAAAAAGAAATTGATGTCAGTGAGACTGTCAGCTTGTCATATTATTGAAAAAGAATGTGCATGCGGTTTTATGGCCGAGAATCAGTTTGAAAAGACTTCATTGGTTAGGCACAAAGATACATTTATCTGTGATTTGTTGCCCTCTGGTGCCCAGAATTACACTTGAACCATCAATGCTTTAGGCAGCATGTTGGCCTGAAAGTAATAATATCTGCAGGAAAACGGTAATCTCCAAAATGTTTTTTTTTTTCTTGGTTCAGAATCATACAGAACATTCGGCAATGGCCCCTAAAAAGAGATGATCCTTCAACCGGAATGTTAATGTTTTCCTGTCACCAGTGTTCACTTGGACTGTATTAAGTGCACTGCTGAATCCTGAAAGTCCCAACAGTACACTTTATGAATGCATCCCTTATCTAACACACAGATTCCACTCTTTAGCTCAGTGACAGAGGACTCCAAGATTTCAATTATAGGCATCTGAGATGTTAGAAGCTCAGCAAAGATTATTAAAAGGTCAGATCACCCAATAACGGAAATACTGTCATTAATTACCGGTGTTGTTCCAAACCCAAAAGACCTTCACAAAATGATAAAAAACCAAGAGCTTTTAGACACTGCATAAACAACAATGCAACTGATACATTCAAGGTCCAAAAAGGCAGTAAGGCCAATGTTAAAATAGTCCATGTAACATCAGTGGATCAACCTTAATTTTATTAGGTTTAACTTCATCTGTATATTTTGGTTTGAACAAGTAAAGCTGGGATTAAAATGCAAATTAATCAAAATCATCTTTTTACGAAGACTGTTTTATGTACAGCGTGCATCTTCCTGTTTGTAAACAAAGCACAGCACATCTGGGTTTGATGTTAGAACGCCATATGTCATGGTACTGTTGTGAACGCATACCAAAAACTTTTTTTGGGTACCTTCATGACATTATATTTGAAACAGTAATGTCACATGGACCATTTTATTGGTCATTACTCCCTTTCTTGTCCTTGAATGTGGTAATTGTGTTGCTGTCTATGCAAGTTCAGAAAGTGAGTTTAAACAGAATGTTTATTTTTGAGTGAACTATGCTTTTAATGTTATTTCATCAAATCAAATAGTTTTTTAGTGCCAGTCTCTTATTTCTGTCAAAATAGACAAAATACTGTATCTGCTGTGACTTTAGTACATTTTTAATTTTTGAGTGAACTAACTTTTTAAGACGCATCCCATTTTAATTTTCCAGTGATCATACCAGCTTAAGTTGACAAAATAATAAGCAAGACATTTTAAAGACAACTATTTATTATTATTATCTGGATTACCAGTGAGCTATTAAGGATTTGTGCAACAGTCCAAATATTAACCCTTTACAGCAGTGATTCAACCAATGTACAATTTTAAAAGGTTTCCAATTTAAACTTTTAGCGTGATTTCTAGTCCTGGAAACTACTGTACTTATATTGTTATAAAAATGTCTATATGCCAAGCTTTGATATATTTTATCAGAAAATTAAAAATGTAATAAAACTGAATATTGTTGTGGACAGTGAGAGTCTTGTAGCCAAAAGGATGAGAACCACTGCTTTAAAGTATTTTAATTATACCGAAAACTGAACTTAATATATACTGAAAACTGCATGACGTGATGGAAAACGTAGATGTTTAAATCAAGAGATGACAGTGTACCAGATGCACTTATCAAATACTGTTAAGCACTGCATAACAAAAGACAGAACTGGAACATGAAGGTCCAAACTAACTGATGCAACATTAGACCAACAAGTATTAATCATAAATAATACCCCAACATAAGGTCTAAAGAAAAATACCATCTTGTGGACATCCAGAATATGAAGTCTATTTTAACACCCAACAGTTTAAGGCAAATTTATTCAGTTGGTTTGTTCAGCATCATTAAAGTAAACAAAAAAGGTATAAAACCAAAATGAACTTGTGTTTGCGGATAACATGGTAAGAATGGATAAATGTGGAATGCAACTGAGCAGCAGAAACACAAATCCAAAGCACAACCCTCATCATAAATACTGTATTAGCATAGCGCAGAAATAATAGAACCTTTCAGATACAATATGATATCTTAAAACTATTCAGGTCCCATGAAAAGACCACTATGCCCGAGATACATCACAATCACAAACAAGTATGTTTTATTTCACGTAACACCATCTTCACCCTAGATCCCCATAAAAGCTGCTGGGTTCAAGAATAAATCTCTAGTCTCAAGTGAAAGCAACGTTACTGAGACATAAAATGAAGTGCAGATGTCCTTAAGTAGCTGATGTCTGAAAGTAAAATGGAAAGAGCAAAAGATAATAGTCAGAACTACATCAGAACATCACCTACAGAGCAAAGAACACTTGGATGTGACATATTACAAGAAAGCCTCTGAGAAAGTAACATTAACAGCTCTACCAAACAGGAAATTATCAAATTAAAATTATCAAAAAAAAACAATGTTGCTCCAAGAAAGATAATGTGCAGGAAGTGCTCAGTACCACACATTGGTGGAGTGGTGCCGACTCTGTTTAGATCTCAGTGGTGAGGGGACCGCCGCTCTGGATGATCCTCATGATAGACTGAACCACTTCTGAGGTAGTGCCCTGACCCCCAATGTCAACTGTGTGCAACTGCAACAGAAAACATTACCACATGCTTAGACATGACAGCACAGCAACTGAGCAACCTTGCAGAAAAGTCAGCTTTGCTATCGCAGTAATAAATTAATGGAATTGGATTTTTCAAAGTGACCTTTTATGCAGTGTTGCATGCATGCCAATCTGCTGTTTGGGGTATGAACCTTTCATAACACTTTTGACCTTGCAGAGTTATTTTATGCACCAATTCTAAGAATGTGTGGTTCCAACTATTACCTTGATAAACGGGTATTCACAACTGGTAAAATTCTTATTTGTTCAAGCCAGCTTGATCTAAAACCTGCTTTACAAGAAATGCTAACCCACCCTACAATGTGGACAGGTAGGTTAGTAAGTTGGAATATGGGTATGGGTGTGACTGACCCTAGTCTCGTTCATGGTGGTGAGAATCGCACCGCGGATCATGTTGGCATACTCATGGAGTCTGAAGAGGAAAAAAATCTTAAGCAATGTATTACAGTAATACTATAGAAAGTGATGTCAGGGAATATTTAGCTTATTTTATACAACAGGGAAATTCTGGCTGTTCATTAAGTTAGAGATGCAAGTAAACGACCAGAAAGGCAAAAATCATCCAAATTAGCTTAGAGTTACACTTATAAAATAACACACAAGCTTCTCCTTCACCACTTACTTGAGATGATCTAACATGAGACAGCTGGCGAGCAGCATGGCAGTGGGGTTGGCAATGTTCCTGTTGGCAATACTCTTTCCTGTATTCCTGGTGGCCTGTAATAACAAATGTGAAATCATTTCAAATTTAGATTTCAATTTCAGTGACACAAAAATGTATCTTCTAACACAAGCACATCTTAAACACTGGATTGTGAATATTATTCAGTCCACATGAAGTGACATTCAGTAGTTAATCTAATGAAACGTGCACTGCTGCTTAAAGGTTAGGGGTCTCTTTTTAATCTCTTCTGTTCACCAAGGTTGGATGTATTTGATCAAAACATAATAAGCATATTATATATTTAGATATATTTGAAATATTATAACTTAAAATACATTAGTAAATTAGAATTAGAAATTAGAATTAGAATGCACTTAATTCCTGTGATGGCAAAGCTAAACTACTTCATTGTCACATGTTCCTTCAGAAATCATTCTGATGTTGGGGTTGGGTGCTTTAAAGAGTTGTGCTACGTAATATTTTTTATGGGAACAATGATTTTTTTTTAATGAATAGAATAACCAAAAGAACAGCATTCTGCTTTTATATGATACATGCTAAATACAATTAATGAAAAAAAAGTACACCAGCTAATAGGACTTAAGACCAACCGTTTCAAACACAGCGTAGTCTCGCCCGTAGTTGGCACCAGGCACCAGACCGGGTCCACCCACCAGCCCCGCACACACATTGCTGACCACATTCCCATAGAGGTTAGGCATCACCATGACATCAAACTGGTGGGGCTTGGAAACAAGCTAAAAAGAACATTAATGAGCTTTTTTTTTGCTTTCTAATAACACATCAAAACCTCCAGCATGATTATTTGTCCATTAGTAATTCACCTGCATGGTGGTGTTGTCTACAATCATACTATCAAACTCAATGTCTGGATATCCTGAGGCCACTTCCTTACAGCACTGCAAGAACAGCCCATCCCCCAGTTTCCTGTTAGGAGAAGAACACATTACGAGACCCGTGACATTCTCTGCTGTGATACAACTGGGATTTAATAACAAATGATGAGCAGTAGACTGACTAACATGATGTTAGCCTTGTGGACAGCCGTGACCCTGCGGCGACCTTTATCCCGGGCCAGTCTGAATGCATAGTCAGCGATGCGAAGGGAGTTGTTCCGTGTGATGATCTTTAGAGACTCTACAACTCCTGATACACTCTGAAACACAGGAAATGATCATTATTTATTGTGGAGTATAGACCAAAAAAAGCGATATAAACTGTACTGGATTTTACACATTAATAAAGGTCATAGAAAGTCTTATGCATAGGGATATATAAACTCGTTTAGCTCCATCCCCGTATAAACAGCAAACCAAGTCCTTCGGGTTTAGTTAAAAATTACATGGTTGTGTGTATTGAAGCGGGCTTGGAACTAAATTCCAGGAGTTTGACACCCCTGTTCTATTTAAAGGGGACATGTGATGTTGTTAAAAAGAACATTATTTTGTGTATTTGGTCTAATGCAATGTGTTTATGTGGTTTCAGTTCCAAAAAGCACATTATTTTCCACATACTATACATATTTGTTTCTCCATTAAGCCCCGCCTTCCGAAACAGGTCTCGGTCATAAAGTCTCTGTTCATAAACTATATATTTTTCGATACCCATTTTATGAAATCAGAGATTACATCTTGCTTGTTGACATTTATACAGACTTAAAGCCTCTTCTCCTGAGCCAATGCACAAAGTAACTAATTTTACCCAACACGATAAATCAGTGCAAATAGTTTTGTATCGAGGCAATTCGCTCAGCACCTAGAAATTATCAAACAAATCAGCTGTTTTGCCATCAAAAGAACAAGACCCTAGACCTTATGCATTTTTTGTATATAATAATAATAATAATAATAATAACAACAACTACTTTTTATTATCTTCATTACTGAATTCACACATACATGTCAACACCCTGTATATTAGGAAAAATGTGCAAGAAAGTCTGTTGAGTGGGTGTGGAAAAAACTGACCTCATGCTCCAGACTGCTGTACTCGCCCTCTGTATTTTCTCTAATGATGATGATGTCGATGTTTTTGTGGCGCGTCTGAACTCCAGGAAGTGACTGGCAGTGCATCACATTGGCGTACAGATCCAGACTCGTGCTGAGAAAGAGAGAATGACAGCTGTGCTAAGAGCGAACGGAGATGAATTGGTCTAGACACACAGTCATGGGCAGGAGGCCAAATCGGAGGCACTCTGCCATCACTCGTTAAACTCAAACTGAGGAGCTCAACAACGTTTTACAGCTTTCATATACAGCAGCATAAACATCTGAATGGGCTAATATAAACAGATTAAATGTGTAATCATTTGTCTTTCAGGCTTACCGTAGAAGATTGTTCCGTGACTTGTGGTTAGGGGGCATTATGTGGTTAGTCTCAATGTTACCTGGAGAAAAAACAAAACAAAAGATGCACATGAAAACCAGTTGTGTTATCGATCTAACATAAATAGCTTGTCAGTTACTTGCTGTAAGTACAGACCCTTAAGAGCAACTCCATTGCGGCGAATGGCCGTAATAGCATTATTGATGTCGTCCTCACTGGTTGATGCAGAATTTACATGAACCACTTCGAAGTCCACAGGAACACAGCTGAACCTACGGTTAAACAGGAAAATCTTAATGTGGAAATACACAATCATCAGCCACTATTTGGGTACAGTATTGATTTGACAAACCTGAAGAGCTCCCGCACATGGTTAAGCAGTTCTGGTCCAATCCCATCTCCAGGAATCAATGTTACAGTATGCCGACCTCCATACTTGGCAGGAGGAGGCTGCCGGTAAGCATAATAAATAAACATTGTGGGCATGTTACCAATGCATGATAATCATGGTAATAACAGGTATATGACAACATGCATTTATGTTACTCTGTACTTACTATGATTCGTCCCTTTAAGACGGATGAGTGACAGATGTGAAGAAACAAAAATTTATAGTTAGTGTTGGAAAATTAGGAAACTGATAAATAAATTGATAATATTAGCTGCCAGGTGAAGACAGCAAACCCACTGTGTATGTAGGTTTTCCTCTTTGACTGTTGACTGGTGCGCCAAGGACCTACAAAAACAGACCCATAAAGCATTACATGTTTACAGCACGGCTGTGTCTCAAAACATAGTGCTCTGCCTACTTAGACAGCAACATCCGAGGACTACAATGCTAAAAATATTTCCACACTGAAAGCATCCCGAAACATCACGTAAGTGCGGCGTATTTGCATTGATTAAACGCAACTTATCATTTGAAACATGAATAAACAAATACGTAAGCGAATCGTTTGAGCTAAACTGCAAGTATGCGTTAAGCTGCTGTTTAGCCAGCTCTGACCTTGTCTGACTGAAATGGCACGCTACTGTGCCGCGATGATAAACAAACGCGTATTATTGTTTGCATTTACAAAATTCCTCTGGGATTATTGTGTAAATAAAAAGCCTTGCCTTTGCTATATTTCCCAACTGCCTTCCCAAGATCGGTTTTAAAGCTTTGGTAAGAGTAGCCATCATGACAGCAGTCTGCGTTATATTCCGGACTAAACACCGACCGGTGGAGAAGGGTTCCGGGACCACGTTCTTTTAAATCACTTTAAAGACAGATTTACTTACACATATTATTTATTGTACATTAAAATACGTCATTCTGCTATAACGTTTCAAAGCTAACGTTATATATTAAACAATGTATAGGAGCCTGCCAACGTTACACACATATTTTACTTACTCTGTATTTATATAAATTACACTATTTTGTATGAATCATGTGTAATTTGCATTTAATTTAAATAAAATGTTGATCGTAAGAGATTAGATTTGCATTTTGGGTTTAGCACAAGAACCACGTGATCATAATTTGCACCCAAACCGGAAGAGTGTCGTTGGGATTGGTGTACTGGCAACAAACGTGCGCCTGTGGAGGGCACCGATCAATGTTAGTTCGTTATTACGGAGTTCTCGTTAAATGTTCGTTATATCGGTTGCCGACTAATTCAGTCGACACCGCTGGTAAGATGACCGTGCTGCGTTGAACGGGATTTCATTTGTCGTGACAGAGTGCTAAAGCACAAGGAGAATCTGTTTGACAAACCTGCTGCACAGGAACACTGCAGATTTCAGTAAGTTAACTAACGGTGGTTTTCTTTTTAAATGCGTGTGTGTAACGTGTGTTTGAATAGCACGATTGCCGTCCGATTTTGAAATTGTTGTTTGAGCAGACTGTAGTATGAATCTGGTGTCTTGGTATCAATTCCAGGGAGGTTTGCTTCCCAACTGATTAACATGTCTAATGATATATAAGTGGGGATTGTTTAAAACTATATCTTAGCTATTATGTTATATGTTTACGTGTGTGTGTGTGTGTGTATATAAATATATCATGCAGAATGAAATACGAGTGTAATT
>JAUYWG010000061.1:10586752-10624901 GCA_034779775.1 Enteromius afrohamiltoni
GGATTTTTAATCTAATAAATGCAGCCTTGATGAGCAGAAGAAACATCTTTAAAAAACATTAAATATCTTACTGTTCTTTTAAACGGTAGTGTATGTGTGTGTGTCTGTGTATGTATATGTATGTGTGTGTGTGTGTGTATATATATATATATATATATATATATGTTGATTTTTTATTTGTTTTTTTTTTTTGTTTTTTTTTTTTACATATGCACTGTGTATATTTATGTGTATAAATGGACAGAAATTGCTGGCTTGCTTAGTTGAGAACACCTGATTTCTAGTGATTATCATTGTCTTGATTACAGAGATCATCTCTGCATTTAATGAATAAATAATTTAATCTTGTCATTATACCATCACTCTATTTTCCTACTTGATAGACAAATTTGTCTTGACTTGACAAATGCATGTGAATATTTAAGAAAAATATGAATTAAATTATATGAATATAAACACATGTAAATATTTTCTAAATGTAAACTTTGTGACAACTTCAAAAATACTAATTTAGTAGTCTAACATTTAAAAGTAATCTGGCAATGTTTTATGCCTAAATTTTTTAATTTGTCTACATAACTTTTAAAAATGTGTATACAAAATTTTATATTGACTGTTTCATGATTTTCTGGAATAACATGGAAAAAAAGATCTGCTTTTTAGTGATGGTTTGATATTTAATAACGTTGCTTATAGGAACTTTCCCTTGATGTCTCTGAGTATATTTTCTAGCCTTTTTTGGCTGTCATACATTTTCATTATAACAATATTCATATTTTTATTAGACCATGTCCTAATGGGGACAATTCTCTGGTCCCAACAGTGTATTTTCAGTTTTTTTTTTTTACTATCCTGGGTACATATGCAATGTGGGCAAAACCTAGCCCACACATACACACAAATATCCACACGCACTGGAAGGGAAGGAACTGTTGAAATAGGGATTAACTGTGTTAAAACACTTGAAAGAGTGGGAAATAGATGCTCACATTTCAGTTTATCCCTCTGTTTTGCCTTATTTGAAGCTTTTAGTGAATATATCCTAAATATATTGAGTTTATGTCAGTAGGAGTTTCATTCTTAATATATTATGTTGCATGAGTGCAGATTTATTATTACGCTGTGCTCTACTCCTTACAGCTCTATATACTGGCACATGAACTACAGTGTTGTGTGCCTTTGTTATGCGTGTGTGTGGGGCGTACAGTGTTGGAGGGGTGTTCTCTCTGTCCGTGTGATTGAGTATACAGGGTGATCCAGGGAGTTAATTACAGTGGGTGCCTGTCAGGCCTGAACAAAAAGCCTGCACAGACAGCACAACTCACGCAGAAACACAACTGGCTGAATGCAAGCAACCCAAACCAGACCAGTCTGCCCCAGCTCAAGCTCCTGCCACAACAAAACACACTCCAGACCATGATGGTTTGATTTAAACATTTAACAAACAGTAAAAATAAAAATTTGTACTTTTTATAAATAGACTAGCTGAAACAGCATTCATATAATGAGTAAAGCTTGAGATATATAAATAATCATGTTGGATTGAGTTTGAATGTGGGCGGTATGAAGGATCATGTGCTCATTCAAAAGAATTGTGTTGTTTTAATTATGCCATTTATGGCATTTTGTAAATCATTTTATCCAAAAGGTTTGCAGAAAAGGTCTATAAAAGAGCTTTTTAGCAATTCTGAGTTGTACTGTGTCTCCCTGACCAAACTCGTTTAATTCAGAGTAATGTACCATGAGCGCTGCAGAACTTTTCACCCCATCACTTGTGGTCAAATTCGATGTTAGACATTCAGTGACATCATGTGGCTCTAAGCAAAAGAGAAACTGAGGCAATGGCGTAAAGTGTAAATGGCAGATCACCGAGCCCTTTGTTAAATACAGAGGCCAATCCCATCTGTGCAAAAGTTCAGTGTCCTCAACATTTCAGTAGGATCACGTTCAGACATTCAGCGTGTGTTCAGACTAGGACAGTTTTTAATGTAATAAAATCTATTTGGCGGAGCAGGTCACATCTTTGGGGCTGACACAGAGATCACAAGACTATTCAAGACTATACAAGAACTATCATTCACTTTCAGACATTTTTGCTCAGACAGATTTTTTTCAGACAGATTTCACGAAACCATCTAAAACTATTGGCTCATTTAAAAAAGATATAAGTATTTTTATTTTCAAAATTGAAAATTAGAGCTCTGAATTTTAATACAAATGCTTGATGACTCCCTATCTGCAATTTTTTGTCATTTAAGAAAAAAAGATGTACATGAGTCATTATCAACCATTTTTAATCATCATCAAACATCAGTCTGTTCAGTTATTTCTGAAATGTGCTTCTTTATGAGTAATACATTTTCATTTCTGTTCTATCTATTAGACTAAGGCCCTACCCCAATTCTATTTTATACCCCTTCAGCTTCCCCTACCCCTTGCCATTGTCCCTTGAAACAAAGTTTCACCACACCACTACTATACCGTTACATGTCATCAAACATCGTCTTCCTCCAATACACAAACCTATGCTGGTGTACATTAGAGCATTAATGAAGCTGCGTACTGACACTCACTAACACACACACATATGTATAGGAGATTGCGCAGCTCACACATCCAGGAACAAAGAAACTTGTCAGTGCTCCCCTGCAAATGAGATCACAAGACTATTCAACTATCATTCACTCTATCTTTTAAATACTGAATCGCTACATTATATTTTCTAGAAACGAGAGGATAAAATCTGTTTTCACGCTCATAATGAACGCGGATTTGCACAGCTTGTCAGTAAACAATGGCTCTGCGTTGTAACTGCGACTCAAAATTAGGTCATCTTGGCTTTACTGACAAGATGTGTATTAATGATGATTATCGTGCAGCCCTACATTAAACTAATTATTACTTTTTCATTAATGATGTCAATAATGTATTATATTTTTGTTCACTTGGACAGCCATGTCTGGTCCCCCAACCTATAATCAAGACACCCCTACCTCTGCACATGAATGCGAAAAACAAAGGGGTAGAAGTAAATGTAGAGATAAGAGTTTAGAAATGGGATTGGGCCTATTGATCTTATACGTTAGGAATCATTTTATAATTTTTTATTAGTAACTAAATGATTGCATACTTAAACTATCTAAACGTTTCTTGTCATGTTTGTTTTCACTAGCGCACACACATACACAAAGACAAGCTTGTGTCTTCACTGCAGTGAATTGAGCTAGTGGGTATTATGTTGCTTTTGCCATGAAGCTGTATTACAGTGAATGTGTTAGTAATACGAGCTGATCATCCACCCTCCCTTGCCTCTTCATTGCAGTTCAACCCAAAAGGCGTATCGACTAGCAAAATAATAAAAAGATGATAGTCATGATTGCTTTACACATCCAGAGGGATCAGAGAATTAGTTTACATTCGTGAATGTGGATGGCGCAGTTAAACTCAATTTAAAAGCCATGATGTACGCATTGTGTTCTAATGCATGCTTCTTATGTTTCATCAGCACATGGGGAGTTCAACAAGCATTCATGTGTAGTGTTTGTGTAGTTTTTTTCCAGGGCTGAACAGGTGACAGGTCTTGAAGTGTTTCTTTTTGTGGAAAGGGTCAGGCTGGCTTAGGCTTTAACACTGTTTACGGTAGCCTGAGTTACTGGAGCCTCACCTGACAACTGAACAAACACACTGCCAAACTGAGCAGATGCAACTTTAACATGGAAACTCAACTTGCATAATGTTTAAAGTGTGGTTGACAGGTTGCCTGACCGGTTTGCTTCTCATTTCAAAGTGTGGCGTCATTTGTGACTAATAAGCCTTAGATATTGAATGACCCAAACTCAAAAAAAAAAAGTGCCACGGTCAGTGATTTTTGCAACCTGGAAGGTTCAGGTTCAAATCCTCTATCTGTTATTCCATAAAAGGGAAATTTCAGCCAGATAGCCAGACAATAGTGTATGAGCGCGCACAGTGTCCATCTGGTTTTACATGACATGGCTAATCATTCACTTTCTTAGTTCTCCTTACCACTGCTGACCCAGGTTGCTGAACATATTGCTTTTAAAGCCAGGACAAGACATTGCCATGAAGGGGCCAAAGGAACGGTAAAACTCAGACAGACAGAGGCGCCCTTACAAGACACTAACTCAGCATTCAGGGTTCACCAGCAGACGAACACCGGCACACACATGCACAGATACACTGTGTTGTTAGCTTTTAGCTGCAAAACTCTGAGCTCAGCATGAATTTTCAATGCACCACAAAACAGGAAGCATCTGTCAACACAAAGAAACCTTGTTGCAGTGCTGGAAATGTGTGGTCAAAGTTCAAGGATCGGGGTGATGCTTTTAGTGATGTGTGGGGTTGTTTCTTTTTTGGCGTCTTTGCTGAATAAACACATAGCCAACATTTCTTTCAAACAAGCAATCTTACTTGCAATCGAACTTTTGAATAGTAATGCATGCAAAGAATTTTGTGAATGACTGGGATTTATGCAGTGCTTTCGTCAGTTATGTGGGCAGGTTAATCATGGGTCTACACATAACTTACTGGCATGGAAAGGAGGAAAGGAAAACAAGAGCCCCCAGCTTTCACAGAATACTTCCTCAAACACCTAGTTAGTTAATGACTTAAAAGTGAATGGGCAGCAGAAATAGGATGACATGATTTACATATGGAAGTTTAACAACAGAGAAACCTCATTACATGGCAAATCAGACTGTACACCACTAAACAGCCTCCAGAAATTAGTTGTTGATGCGTACAGCAGACTTGTTTACAGAAATGAAAGAAAAATTAAGTCTATAAATCTCATGCAGTGAGTTTGCAGAGCTGTAAAGACTGTCGTTTCTTACTGTTATTTGGCTGTTTTTTTCACACGGCTTACATAACTCATGTTGTGGCCTTTGACCCAGACATCTTTGATTATTTTATCCATGTAGGTCACACAGACTAGCTTGCAAAGCCTAAGGGTCAAGGAATCTTAGTACTTCATTTGTATTCAGCTACATGCACCGAATGAACCCAAATGCAGAGTATCACAGTTAGACAGATAATAATTTTTTTTGTTGGGTTTTTTTATTATTTTTTTTTAAATCAGAATTCAGAGAGATGTTCTGTCATCCCACAGATTAAAGATTACAAGCCTTTTTTGGGACATCTGTTCAGATTCAGTGAAGAAAAGAAACAAACAGTCTTAAAGGGATAGTTCAACCAAATATGCAAATTTCAGCCTCATTTTAAACCTGTATAAAAGATGGTTTTTCAAAATGTGTTTTGTCCATACAGTGGAAGTCAAAGGGCTCTAGCATTGTTTTAAACCCAAATGACTATGGACACAAACAGAAGAAGCATTCTTAAAAGTATACCCATTTGTCCTCTACAGAAAAAGGGAGTTGTTCGTGTTGAAAATAAGATGAGTAAATGTTAACACAGTGTTCAGTTTTCGGTGAAATGAATCAAGGCATCGTTTAATGTGTTTTATTAGTATCGTGGGGTTGTTCAGGGTGAGCATAGTTAATCATCTGTGTGTCGCATGGCAGCACAAGTGTGTGTGTGGTGTTCGCCAGTGGAGTGAGTGTGTGTGTTTGGCGTTGGCACTGTGGCATTTTCCCCACTGCGTGCCAGCAAAGGGATTTAATCAACATCCGCCACACTGGGGCAATCTGGTCATGGTGGCCGCTGTGGCTGAAATGTGATTTTTAGGCTAATGCTGGGTGTTGCCTCCCTTTCACACATCTCCTTGTTGCCAGCGCCACCTGGTGGCCATTAATGGCAAGTGCACGGCCCCTGAGCACACGTGTCCATGCTGAAGCAAGCGTTTTGCTGTGATCAGCCGTCGGTATACACCTCCAAATAGCTTTCCCTCCACCCCACCTGCCACAGTGCTGTATTGAAACCACCAAAGATGGCAGATTCGCTGATGAACGACATAACATAGCGTGTTTGGGAGGGTTACATTCTTGCAGTAAAACTGAATGGATACAAAGCTTTGAACATTCCTCTCTCGCAGCACATTCTTTAAAGGGGAACTCATTTTCTCTCAGCAGCAAGTGGCTGGAAGTGTGCAGTGCTGTCATGGTATGCTGACATTCATAATTAATGAGGCAATACACTATAATTTATGAGTACTTTGCTGGGAGAATTTAAATCGCATTTATATAAAATCACAGACTAGTTAGTAATATTTATGACTTGGTCATTAACATGATTAATAGGACAGTCGAGAGCACTTTTGGGTGTGGAAATAATTCTATCTTTCAGAGAGAGGATGTTGAAGCAAGAGCTGTTCTATTTCTTATGTCAATCTTAAAGTACACATGGAATTGGTTCAGATGTGTCTATCTCTATAATTTTTAGTCCTAAAAGGCTATGCTTTACTGACATGTACTACAATATTTAATATGTGTTGTGTTTTTGTTTATTTGTCAGGATCGAAAGCTGACCAAAGCAGAGCAGCAGCGGTTTAAAGAGGAGGCAGAGATGCTGAAGGGTCTGCAGCATCCCAACATTGTGCGTTTCTATGACTCCTGGGAGTCTGTTCTTAGAGGCAAGAAGTGCATTGTCCTAGTGACTGAGCTCATGACCTCAGGAACGCTCAAAACGTGTGTATTATTTACTTTTTCCATTGTTGTTTAATATTTAAATAAATAGTACACTTATATAACTGTGTAAGTAAATAATCGTTTGAAAAATACTTAAAAAAGAGATTTGTACAATAGCTGTAAAAAAGGACTACGTTTTTGATCAAATATGTCTGTAAATTATTTACCATGTAGCAGATTTTTTGCTGGTGATGGTACTTATTTTTCGTTCATGCGGTTGCTGCTAAAAATTATTCAATATATCATCATCAAGTCAGAGTGAAAACATTTTCACGAGAAACCTGACTGCTTTTCTCTGCTTCAGGTACCTTAAGCGCTTTAAAGTGATGAAGCCCAAGGTTCTTCGAAGCTGGTGCCGGCAAATCCTCAAGGGTCTACAGTTCCTACACACCCGTATGCCACCCATTGTGCACCGTGACCTCAAGTGTGACAATATCTTTATCACAGGCCCGACTGGATCAGTAAAGATTGGTGACCTGGGCCTTGCCACCCTCATGCGAACATCGTTTGCCAAGAGTGTCATAGGTCTGTGGCTTTCATTCAGTTTCCTGTGGGCAGTAAAAGATGTTCTTCAATATGTGATACTGACCTCTTTATAGCCTAGATGCTTGTTCTGAATGGGCTGCAGGTCTTCCACGTTGGTGGCTGTAATTATGGTGCCTGTCAAGGATAGCTCACTTAAATCAGGCACACTAAAGAGCACTGCTTGCCGCTCCACATCCACAAAGAACATCGATACCTATTGATTTTTTAGCCCTGAAAGTTAGTACAAAAGATATTCAAATGAGTTCAGACATGAAAAAGAAGCAGCACTTACATTTATAACACTGCAGGGTCACTGCAAAGGTATCACAATTAGCAATATCTGTGTAAGTATCAGGGTGCTGCATAGATGATTTCTGCTTACAGTGGCTGTAATCCATTTTGAGATCAAACCAGAAAAAGAGGTTTCAAAAATTGGTTCAAGGGCTTCTTGATTGTTTAAAATATGATATACTTGTGGTTTACAGTTGAATCTAAAGAAAATAGTTTTAACATTAAGTCTCACATGTGGATGGTGCACATTTTATAGGTTTCAGACTTCAAGGGTATTTTGATAATTAAGTTGCCATAACTACTTGCACATTGATTGCTGTTGCCGTTGTTACCATAGCAGCAGAAGATAAAGATAACTGAAATGGCAGACTGATGCAAACAAGAGAAAGGATGTCAAATTAATGCTGTATTGATTTCTCAGGTACTCCAGAGTTCATGGCCCCAGAGATGTACGAGGAACACTATGACGAGTCAGTGGATGTCTATGCCTTTGGCATGTGCATGCTAGAAATGGCTACCTCAGAGTACCCATATTCAGAATGCCAAAATGCTGCACAGATCTACCGCAAAGTCACTAGTGTAAGTCTTTATATGACTCTTGATTTGTAGAGTACTATATGGTGAATTCACTAACTTATGCTGGGCCTTTTTTCTGACACAAGTGTACTTTCAGGAAAGTATGGCATATTATGGTAGTCTGCTGCATACTTCACAGTCTGACACTCAAAACCAGCCTGTGCCTGCTTTAAGCATGTGAAAAAAACTAATAACTTCACTGTCAATGGGCACAATTCGTTTTAGTGAATTCACCCTTTTTATGATGATTTTTAAGTACCAAATTTTTATATGCAGTAACCCAATGCACCTCAAATGAATGTGCATTGTGAATCATGTGGATAATTAACAAACTGCATTTTCTCTTCTTGCAGGGTATCAAGCCTGCCAGTTTTGACAAAGTAAACGACCCTGAGGTAAAAGAAATCATTGAGGGCTGTATTCGCCAAAACAGACTTGAGCGGTAAGCACAAACAGTGGAAGTTCTGTAAGAGAAGCAAGAATGCAGAGTCATCTGAATTCTCTCTTTTCACCCTAAGGCTCTCAGTTAAGGACCTTCTAAATCATGCCTTCTTTGCGGAGGACACCGGTGTGCGTGTGGAGCTCGCTGAGGAAGATACAGGCTGCAAAGACTGCCTGGCTCTGCGCATCTGGGTTGAAGACCCAAAGAAACTCAAAGGCAAGCACAAGGACAACGAGGCCATCGAATTCAGCTACGACTTGGAGAATGATAGTGCTGAAGAAGTTGCACTAGAAATGGTGAGAAACATAAAAGAGGACAAGTATTTGACATTTCTAAAAATAGAAAAAATTAGAAAGTATTTATTGTGATTAACTTATAAAGGAACTGTTCACCAAAATAAAAATAAAACCTATTTATAACCCATTTAAGCACATATTGCACATATTTCTTTTTTATTTCACAATGACACTGTAAAGTGTTTTTTTTTTTTTTTGATCAGACCACTGGTAAAAGTGTAACTGTGAATCAGTCTTTTTCAATCCACGTCCCACATACAGTAATCTGTACATTTATTATTTTTAAGCGGATGAATGCATAAATAAACAGCACAGTCTTCTGCGTTTCAGTACAGTAACTGCAAAACTGATGCCATATAGCACTACATGTAACACTAGCAGAGTGTACTGTTATATTGACAACATAACTAAGCATCTTGTTTGTGACTGGTTGTGAATGGTTTCGAATGTAGAGGTTCATTTTGACCTGAAAATAGGGTGTTTTGGAAATTGGGTGAGATGTTATGGATTTGTGTTTACCGTTTTGAGAATACAAGGCATATTTTCAAGAAATGTTTTTAAGCAATCGAGAAAAACTGTAAAACATTATTTACATTCTCTCTCCCTTTTTATCTTTTTTACTCATTCTCCAATTCAATTTTTTCTTTATAGGTGAAGTCTGGCTTTTTCCATGAAAGTGATGCTAAGGTGGTGGGGAAGTCCATCAGAGACAGGGTGACTCTGATTAAGAAGTCCCGTGAAAGGCGGCAACAGCAGCTCCTCCAACAGCAGCAGCAACAAAGTCTGGATGAACGTCGTGACTCCTCGGTCCTAACCTCCTCCTTTTCTTATGTCCAGCCTTCTGGCACCACCTCCTCACAGAGCACAGGAGCTGCTGCAGCTGCTGGGGGTCAAGGAGAGTCAGAGGAGCTGCCGGAAGTGGACCAACATGTCCAACAGCAAGGCGCTGCAATGGGCCTCACAGGTGCATGATTCATTTTGAATGACAATTTATGAATAAGATCTAACAGGGACTTTTGGTTAAAATGTCTGATCCACTATTCATATTCAGAGGGTGAGAGCCTTCCTGCAGTCACTGGACAAAGCCAAGCTTTTTCTGTACCTGAGACAGTGAACCAATGTGCTCATGCTCAAACCAGCTACCCCACTGGCGCATCTGTAAGTACTGCTACTTCAGGAAGCTTTCACTTTGCATGTTCACAAACTTTATCTAGTACCATACATCCCCAGCTGCTGAGACACCACCATTCTTGCTCATTTGAAACCTTTGATGTTCAGTTAAAAAGTAAATGTTGTTAGTGAATGTGTCGGATGAGAATTGTTTCCTTTATTTAGGGAGTGAAAGGAGCAGGGGTTATGTCTCATCCCCAGCTGCTCCCTATTGGTCAGAGCGGAGGGGTTCCAAATGTGCCTGTTGGCCAGAATGGTGGGATGTCTGGCATTTCCATTGGCCAAAGTGGTGGTGGGGCTCCTAACATTCCTGTGGCACAGACTTTCATTCAACCAGTTACTATGACATCACAGGTCCCATTGAGTGTGCCTCAACAATATTCTCAGGTGACTGTCTTCCTTGTGTCCAGCTTTACTGTGTGCTTTCTTCTCTTGGTCCACTCTTGCACTGGACACAACAATTCGTATCTAAAACAAATCAATCCAGGGAGACTTTGTACACTTAATGTCAAATCTTATTTTAGTGGAATATGTTGAGGGACTGCTGGAGTATTTCATCCCTCATATTATGTGCCTTTTGTCATTTGCAGTGACTTTTATGCCATGTCTATATTTCAGTAACAGTGTGTAGTCAAACTGAAATACTGAATTAAATCTTTCTGTGCAGTCTGTGACTTTGATTTAGGTCATGCGCTGAGTTACATCGTGATCACTGACCTACATTTTTAATGTAAGGTCCAGAGAACATATTTTTGTTGAATTTCCTTGTAAAATTGTGTTGATTTATAAGCTGAACCATATGGGCGGGTAATGGCTGTAAAAGCAAAAAATACATATATTTGCTGTATTCTACCCTTTAATTGTAATTGTATTATATATTAAAGTATAGTTTGTTGTCATATAAAAATGTAAGGTTCTAGATAGTAATGCATCTTTATAATAAAATATACAGAGGAGTGCTAGCAACAGTATTTGAGGGGAACGCTACAATGTTTACAGAATGGAAATCAATTTCCTGAGGCAGTGAGTTGGAAACATCTGAATTAAAGCCTATTCACACTAGGAGCAAAACAACAAATGGAAACAAATTGACAATGTCAAGTGTAATTTGGGGTTTTCAAACTCTCTGACAGAAACTGCTGCCATTCAAAAACTATTGCTATATTATTTAATATAGCATATTGCAATGCCAGATTATAATTTTATATATATATACTGTTATTGTTATATTGCAATTCTTACTGGCCAATGTTCTCATCTATTTTCAGCTGGCTTTTTTGTCAGTGTGAATAGGACTTTAATTGAAACAGCTTTAGTGGTGGACTGGGTTGACCCGAACACCATATTTAATGGCTTTTTTTTTTGTGACACAGCTAAAGTACCGCTGATAATCAGCAAACAGCGCCATTGATCGTAGGCTGAACACATTTTAGAAATAACCGAATGACTCAACATGCGGAATCTAGTTTCGTATCATTTGCTTTCCATAATGTCTTGTTTCCTTTGGATAATTAATGAACTGCACTAATGCTTACTCTTGCTCTCTCTTTTTTTTTCTCCCTCCCACCACTACTTGCTTCCCCACACCATGCTATGGTCTATCCAATCTTCCCAAATAATATCCCAATATGTTTTCCCCACCAGCCCCTCCCACCGTACTCAACAGATGCTACAACCTCGCAGATGTTACACTCCCGACCCACTGATGCATCCACTCCCCACACTTCCCTTGTACAGTCACAGACATACATCCCCCCTGTATCACCCCAGGCACCCATGACTGTCCTCACTTCCTCCATCCCACCTGGAGAACCTATAGTATCAGCAGGCAAAATCATGACACCTATGCAGATCCAAACTACTGTTGCTTCTGTACAGCCCACGAATGTGTTGCCCAAGCCAACTATTACTCAGACGCAACAGCAGGTGATGTCAGAATTGCCCGGAACATTGCAAATGAACATCCAGCAACCAACACCACAAAAGCAGGCAAATATAATACAGCAGCACCAGGACGTGCTGTTGCCACAGCAAACGGACCATGTTCAACAAATGGCGGTTTTGTTGCCACAGCATGTAGAAAAAGCCCAGGTAGTTCTGCAGGAACAGCCGCCAAATTCTAGTGCACCTCAGCAGCCATTCATCCCATTGCCACAGCAAACAATGACCAACCCTCTGCAAAGAGATCTACAGCAGGTGTACATACAACAACCTGCAAGCAAACCCCAACAGCAAATTGTGATACAGCAGCATCAGGCTTCAGTACAACAAACCCCAGCGGAACAATATCAACTTCAGACTCAGCAACAGCAGGCACAGCAAGTTTATTTGCAACAAATGTCTGAGTCACAAGAGCAGAACATGGTAAAGACATTGGTGCAACAGCCGCCAGTGCTTCAAACAATCCAGCAGTCTTTACAATTGACGGAGCAGCAACAACAGCAACTTCTGATTAGGCAACAAATGGAGCAGCAAAAGAAAGCTGTTTTGCAAAGTCAAATGGAGAAACAACAACAGCAGCAGCAAGTTTATATTCAGCCACCACAACAGCAGCAAGTTGAGCAGCAGCAAATTCTCCTACAGCAACAACAAAACCTGGCAGTACAGCAACAAATTGAGCAGCAGCAACAAGCATTACAACAACAAAAGCAAATAGAACAGCAGCAAAAGGCCATTTTACAGCAACAGCTGGAACAGCAAAGACAACAGCAACAGGCTTTATTTCAGCAACAGCAATTGGAGCAAAAACAGGCATTACTGCAGCAACAGCAGCGTGAACAACAACAGGCTCTTTTGCAGCAACAACAATTGGAACAGCAAGCTTTGCTACAACAACAACAGCAACTCAAATTAAAGCAACAACAAGCTATTATACATCAGCAGCAGTTAGAGCAGCAGCAACAGGCTTTATTTAAACAGCAGCAGCAACAACAACAGTTGGAGCAACAGCAAGCTCTTTTACAACAGCAGCAGCAACAAGCGCTCATTCAGCAGCAGCAACAGTTAGATCAAAAAGTACTGCAGCTGCAACAGCAGCAACAAATCGAACAGCAGCAAACTTTATTAAGCCATCAGCAATCTCAACAGATAGAGCAGCATGTTCTTCAGCAACAACTGCAACTACAGAAGCCGACAGATCAGCAATTGCAACAGCAGATATTTCAACAACAGACCGAACAGCAACAACAGACATTGCTACAACAAACAAGAGAGTCACAGATGCAACAACATCTCCTGATGCAACAACACCAGTTTGAATTACAGCGGCAATTATCCGAAAAACAACTGCATCAAGTTTTATTACAGCATCAAAATTTGGATCAATGTGCTCCTCTGGCAGATCACAGTGGACAACAGCAAGCAACCCTAGTAAAAGCACAGCCTCCGGAGTCGATTCAGCAGATTAGTCAAATCCAGCACTCTCAACAAATGATTCCCCCACAACCTCAGCCTCATCTTGCTCAACAAACTGAGCAGCAGCATGTTTTGATTCAGCAGCAACAAGCTGTCCTCCCCCAGCCATCTCACAGACCATCTCTGGTAGAGCTGCAAGTTCCAACCCTGGTTCAAGCAGTACCAAAATTGGTTAGTGCTCAAATACATAGTCAAGTACCAGCCCCAGTCCTCATCCAGCAACAGGTACCACCACAGATATCAGCTCAACCTTCAGCACAAATTCAGATCCAAAGTCATGGGGAGCCTGCAATTTACTGTCAGATTCCCTTGCAGACTCAAAATCACCCTGCACCACAGACAATAGGAGGCCATATTCAAGCAGGCCAGCTGCAAGTTCCACAACCAACTCAACAAATCACATCTCCAACACACGTTTCTACACCACAGCCTATTCATTCTTTTATCCCCACTCCAACAAAAATGGTCTCACAAGGGCAAACCCTTCCATCCCAATCTCAGTTGGTACCAACTCAAGCTGCAGCTTCTATCCAGTGTCAAGCTGCAGTAGGGTCAACTACTCCTGCTTCTCTGGTGCATGCTGCAGTCCCAGCTGCTTCTACACTTCTACCCAAACAATATGCTCAAGCACCTGTCGCTATCCAGCCTGTTCAGCTAGACCTCTCACAATCTGTGAAACAACAGCCACCTCTGCAGCAATATCAGCAAGCGGTTCTGTCTCCTGTTTCACTCGCACCTACCATCAACCCAATGGCCACTTCATCTGCACAGTGCTTTTTACAACAGACAAACCAATCTCAAATGCAGGCCCAAGCTACCCAAGTTATCCAAGCTCAGCAGCAACCAATCAGTGTACCCTCGATGCAGACAGTTTTGCAGCCTGTGCCGCCGGGACAACATCAGGCTACCCAACCATATGAGCAGCATCTGCCTCAAGCCCAACATGTGCAACAACAACAACCCCTGCACCAACAGCATCAGGCCCAACCTGTGCAGCAGCTTTTGCCACAGAATGCTATCCTACCGCAGGATCTCCACCAACAACCTGGTCAGCCTCAACCAGTACTCCAACAAATGCTCCCGATACACATTGCACCCAGTCAGGTACCTCAGACCCAAGCTAGAACAGTACCACTGTACAGTCAGGTGGTCTCAGGGCCACCAACCTCCCCACAGAACCAACCAAAACCAACACTTCCCACTCAAGTCCACACGCAGACTAGCATGCAATCACAAGCACACTCAAACGCACAGGTACAGACCCACGTAGAGGCTACTGGGAGTTTCGAGCAGCCTCCTTACTCCCAAACTGCCTTTATTCCATCACAGATCCCCCCAAGTCCATCTCATACTTCTCTACAACCATCTGTCACACTCCTAGCCCTACAACCATCTATCCCAGTTTCAGAAATTCCTCTTACAGTAGAGGCACAGCTAACCCAGGCAAGGCCTGCTGATATGATCTCTGCTTCCCCTCCTATTGTCAGTGCTTCACAGTCCCATGACTCTAATGGATCTGTGTTGCCCACCAGCTCGCTGACAGAAAGTGACACTGCATTGCTGGGCATTGCTCAGGTACAAAATCACCTTTAAATTAGTTTCAGATGTACAATTTTGCACAATAGCATAGATGTTTGACCAGTGAATGTGGCAATTTATAAAAGTGACCCATTTTATGTGCATGTGAGGATTCTGCAGAACATTAATAAGGGTAGAAGGCATACAAACATCTATCTCTTCTAACTCTGTTAACTTGAGATGCAAGACCAACTACTTTTTTAACACTTTTTAACACCTGCAAAAACTAAACTATTTTAGCTTTTCAGATAAGGACAGTTTTGTTTTCGGTTTGCACTTAAGTTGCTGTTTTACTTATGGATTTTTTTTTTTTAAATGTTACTTTATTATTATTTGTACAACTCATTACGTAACTGATATTTTGTCATTTGTTTTTCTTTTTGTTTTTGTGCTGGTATGTGGACGTTCTTGTGTATTTGTTTGTTTGTCTTTCCTCTGGCGTAACAGGAGAGCCTAAATCAGTCTGCCAATAGAGGCTCTTCATCAGGGTAAGCAGTTATCTGTATACTTATTTGATTTTCTTTTAATACATTTAACAATGTGATTTGATTTTATAAATCTAGCTCTGCTCCTCCCAATGGAGATGAGACCCAATCACAGTGGGTCAGTGGAAAACAAGATAAGATAAAATCTCAGAGGAGATCATCCTGTCAAAAAGCTGAAAAAACTCATTTTCAACTCAGCATGTTGCAGGTATGTAATTCATTTTAGTAATATTTTTGGCACTTCACTTTTTATGTAAATATAAATTGAATCAAATTATAAACACATTCTTCTGTGTTGTAGGTCTCAGGCACAGGGGACAACATGGTAGAGTGTCAGTTGGAGACTCACAGCAACAAGATGGTTACATTTAAGTTTGACATTGAAGGAGATGCACCAGAGGACATTGCAGATTATATGGTGAAATATGTTCAACAGCTAGAATACAGTTTTGCTTTTTGAGAAACATATTAAGAGAATTTGTGATAGTCTACACCAGTTAATTTCTTAAAAATGTGGTTTGTGTAGGTGGAGGAGGATTTTGTCCTTGAGCCCGAAAAAGAGAAATTTGTTGAGGAGCTGAGAGCTATAGTGAAGAAAGCTCAAGGAATACTAAGCACTCACTCACAGGTCTGTCATATGCTTTTTATGTAGTTTTGGTTATTATTATTTTGTAACTTTATTAAAGAAACAAAGTATTGTTTTTTTTTGTGTACTTGATGGATTAAAAAGTTCAAAATAATTCCATTTATTTGTTTAAGTTTCCTAAATTTGTATAATAGTATTCATCTCCCAACATTTAAATGGTTGTTTATGTTTGGTTTATTAACAGTATAATTAAATTGTTTTTGTCTCAGACTGGGTCCTTGGAGCAGCTCCATGTGAGCACCCCATCCAGTGCAACAAGTGAGTTAATCAGTCTGATCTTCTCACAAATAAAACAGAAAAATAAAGTTCCATTAAATTCATAACTTTGGTATCTTGATTAAATAAAAAAATAGATATCAACAAAGACTGTGGTTACCGTTAATAGTAAAAAACGAATTATGTGCTATTCTCACGTTTTTTTTCCGAAGTGGATTCAGCCCCTCAGTCTTCCCCAGTGGGTCGCTGGCGATTCTTCATTAACCAAACTATTCGCCATCGTGACTCACATTCCAACCAGGGAGCTTCCACTCCCCCTCCAGTGGGAGAGACCCGAGTTCCCAAGTCCACAGAAACCGAGAAAGGTAGAACATTCACTGTGACACACATTCATTTGGGCATGGAGTGAAATTTGACATTCAAATGACCTACATTATCCAAACTATACTTAATTGAGAACATTTCTATAAAAATTATCCATTAAAACAGAGATCTGGTGATGATAATTAATGTGAATTTTATTAATTGTCTTGACAACTAATATTTTACTCTGTTTAATGTATTATCAGATCATGAGAACCCTCAGCGCGCTGAGTCTTTTGCTGGGATAGCATCCTCCCCAACTTCTTCACAGTCTGCATCCTCTCCTCCAGTGTCTACTGTATCAGCTCCTGCATCCATGTCAGCCTCAGCCATTGTTGCCCAAAAAGATGTAACACCTGCTCCCTTCCAAACAGTGGAGCAAGCCTCCTCTGCTCCCCTGCCTGCAGGCCCAGTCCCTGTCATGGTTTCTAGCACCTCTGCTGCTACTTTCCCTGTAGTCAGAGCCCTCATTGGGTCCAGCATGGAGCAAGGAAAAGTTGCAGTTAAAAGTGAGGCTGAGCACCCCATCTCTACTTTATCTACTTATGGGACCAATCCAACTTCCCTAGTGACCCACGCTGATCATTCACAGCAACGTGTAGTACAAACCCAAATGGCACCCTTGCAGACAACAGATGTATTTCAACAAACCCAGACACTACAGTCAGCAGTGGCAACTATCGAACAAGCTCAGAAACAGCAGATTATGCCTCAGACAGTGTGCCAGGTTGCTCCACAGCCACCTACCCTCCAGTCTAGCGAGTTAAAAACACTACCACAGCCAATATCATTGGAGGCCGTACCTTCACAGACAGCTCTTCCAGCTGCCCAGGTTCCTCACCAACAAGCACCAGTTGAATCTCAACAGCCAGCAATGCAACAGAGTGCTTTCCTGCAGCAAAATGGCCTTCAGACAGCCACTGCTGAGCAAATCCAACAGCACAAGGTAGAACAGTATGTGTCTCAAGAAACCACAGCGATACTGACCATGCATCCACAGCATGGCCTCCAGACCCAGGATCCCCAACTTCGATCTGCGTTTCAGCCGGTGACCCCGCAGCAGCTGCCCAGTGAGCAAACGCAGATGCTACTTCAACAGGTATCGCATGATATGGCCCCTATGACACATACTTCAGTGTCTCCAGCTGTGCAGAAGCAGGCATCTATCCAGCAGTCAGAGTCTGAACTGTCCACAGGCGAAGACACCGTCAGCCATTCCGCACCACCCCATCCCTCTTCAGACACCTCTCTCCCACCCCTGCCACTCTCTGAAACGACTCTTCCTGCCCTCTCCCACACCTTCACACCCTCTCCGGCTCAGCCCTCCTCGGTAGCGGAGTCAGACAGCGAAGGCCCTCCTAAAATTGAGTTTGTGGACAACCGGATCAAAACATTAGATGAGAAGCTGAGGACACTTCTGTATCAGGAACACAGTGGTAGTGGGGCAGCATTGGGAAGTGGCTCCATCTCTGCTCCTGCCCCCAGCTCCACTTCAGGATCTGCTGCAGCCTCCACCGCAGTTGATGAGATTTCAGAGCCCCCCAACACTTTCTCCATTCCTTTTGCAACTTCCTCAGACACCTCCCCTCACTCCACCTCTTCCACCACCTCCTCCACCACCCCTCGCTCTTCCTCTACCTCTCCGGATGGAGAGCGAGAGCGAGCAGGTGAAGAGGAGACAATCCCATCTGCTGTGCAACGCCAACCTACTTCATCTACCTCCCCTCCATGCTCTTTCGTTTCCCCTCCACAGGAGCCCGGATCTCCAGAAGTTCCCAATGAGTCATCTGTAAGTGTAAGTAAACAGATCAGTGATGTAACACTTTAATTTTTATTTTTTTTTGTCCTAGCCTGTTTTATTTTAAAACAATCTATTAAAGTGCCCCTATTTATGGGTAATGAAAATCCAAACAACAGGTTCACATGCATGCAAGGTTAAAAAAAAATTGTTGTCTTATAATATGCATTTATTTTTAGTTTAATTGCTCAATGACTCCCAGATAATTCGATAAAAAACTTTTTTTTTTTTTTTCAAACCCCTCTTTTGTGTGACACTAATCTGCGGTGTTTAGTCTCTTTTTCATTTTATAAAACATTGTTTATGATCGCAGTGCTGCTTTGTGTACAGCGTTAAAAAAACCTCTATTTTTACCCCGGGAAACCTCTATTTTTACCACTCCAAAAGTGGCCCTTAGTGGCAACTAATTAATCTGCAATTTCATTCAGACCAACCTGAAAAGACCCCAACAAGTGAGTGGGCAGTATGAAAATGTTTATGTTGACATCAACATGAAACGGCTTGGGATTTGTTTTAAAAACATCTTTTTTCAATTATTCAGAGTCAACTCTTTTAAGAGACAATAACTTCATACATGGTGCACTTTCATATAAATAATTGTGCAGGATATTTTCATTAACTTGAACATGAAAGCTAATTTTCAATAGTCCATAACAGGGGCACTTTAAAATTCATCTCATAAAAGTGGTCAACTGATAGAGGTTTTTTGAAGGCCCGTGCCGAGATCTGGAAAAGCAGGACAGTTGATAGCCAACATTATTTATTTATTTATACATTTTTAAGAAATTTGAAATCATTTGAAAATGAATTAATATATAAATGTGTAAAATAAACATACTTCTTTTTTAACAAATAAATAAATATTTATTTATTATATAATGTTATAATTAAACATTATGCATAAAGCACAGAATAATAAGTTTATTGATCGCGCCTCTCTAGTAATGCTGAACTTTACTCATGTTCACATTCAGTTCGCACAGTCTAACCATCACACAGAGAACACGTGATCATGCACAAAACACATGCATACTTCACAAGATCTCAACTAGGTTCAATTAAGTCTGCAAGTGTTGTGAAATGAATTTGTTTAAATTATAGAAATGCATATTTGCTGAATGCTGACGGAAAAGGAATAAAGCATTATAATGCTTGCTGTAGTGAATTTCGCTTTCCTAGTGGGAGGAATCATGTAGTGTTGGGTACTCGCGTCATCAGTGATATTTTGGATCACATGTCACTTTGGGTGTGGTTATGAGTACGTCACATAAGAGATTGGTGGGATCTCTAACTAGAACCTTTTCTGAACATGAAAAGCTGGATAATGCTCATCTCCTGGAGCACCAAAGCGTCCTAAAATCTAGAACATGCAGATGTGGCCCTTGAGCAGGTGCAGAAGGTCCTTGCCTGGAACACGCAAGCAAAGGTGCCTTGGAGTGAAGGTTTGCTCGCCGGAGCTTAACCGTGTAGCAAATGTCTGTATGTCTTCTGCCTCTCTGGACTAGGATGGAGACTTGGGACATGCTGCATCTGTCTCGCTGGACGAAGACTCTGAAAGAAGTATGAATGTAGAATATCCCTCACAGGCTGGAGGCTCAGAACGTGGTCACATCTGTTGCTGCCTCAAAGCTGGGTACTCAGGACTTGGTATCTGTTTGGATATTCAGAACTGTGGTACTGGATGCTCTGTTAGTGTCTCACTGGACACACCAGAGACTCAAAACTGTGTATCTGTTAATGTCTCACCCTAGCAGGGCCGCAGACTCAGAACAAGGAGTGTCTTTTGGGAAGGTACCTTTATCTCTTTCTGACGAGGAGGAGATTGCAATCTGGTACTAATCAATTTCCATGCTGTGATTGGCTAATTCCATTTAATTCCAATTACACTTCTTTCCTCCTGTGGAACTTATTTGCCTAGTCCAAACACAAAGTTAGAAAAGAGTCACGACCAGAACCAGAATACATTTGGCAATGTTATGAACACATTAAGTCCAAACATCATGGAAGAAGATTGAACTGTCATGCGTACATTCATTTGTCCATTAACAGCTGAATTTGTGTAAGATGTTGCACTACACGTTCAACATTCAAAGCAATCATTATAATGCTTTTTTGGATACGTTTAATTCCTTAGTTTAACTGTTGTCTGATTATTGCATGGACTTCTAACCATATTAGACAGAACTGAATGATGATCGCAAACAAGAGGGAGAGCCTGAGCACTATGTGGCAATATATTGGTTGACCACTAGTCCATACATAAACGTCTATGGTGAACATGTTTTTAAAAAAATGTATTTTACTTTTTTTTTTTTTTTTTTTTTTTTTTTCTCCTTGGAACAAACTCACAAATAGCAGATTATGCCTCAGCCAGTGCACCAGGTGGCTCTACAGCTACCCACCCTTCCCTGGGGTGAAGAGCCACTGTTTACATTTATTATATCCAACATCAAAGCACCCCAATCTCTCTAGTTTAGTGTTAAAACAGTAGCGGACTGTTAACAGCTCAATCAGGGGCCGGTCTAAGGTAAAACACCAGTGTCAATGAACAATCGTAGGAGCAGCCTCGTTCTGTGTAACATCACACAGCCAAGAATCTTAGAGTGGCTTGGGTTAAGATTTATGTGAATTAATGGGTGGATTTTTATCATTATAGGGTGGATGTACAAACTGACAAAACACATTTAAATTCAAACAACATTTAAAAGTTAATGAAAAATGGTATAGGTGTTAAGCAGCACTATACATTTCTAAAATGGTGTAATTTATTTTAGATTAATTTCAGCCGTTTCACACACTTCCTAAATTTGTTTTCCTCCTCTTGTTCATGTGTGGTGTCCAGGCTCCCCCTTCCCTCACTGAAAGCTCCACCCCCGGAGATGTTCTGTTGCCTTCCTCTTCTCAGCCGCCTGTCCCCCTGTGGCCTGGACAACAGCAGCAACACAATGAAGGAGGTGGATATTTTGGCCTAAACCTGACATGTCCTAGTATCAGAAATCCTGTTAGCAAGAAATCCTGGACTCGCAAATTCAAAAGCTGGGCGTGCAAACTGCGCCACTCCGCCAGCTTGTTCAAGAAGCCCAGAGTCCAGCAAGGTAGTGTCCGCAGGAAGCGCGCAAGAGAGAGCGAGTGAGGGGTGTGGGTGGGCACTGACCTAAAACAAATGTTTATATAGCCAAATGAATGTAGCTGACTCTTACCTTGCTAGATAGGGATTTCTTAATATGCAACAATACTGTTAGAATTAATAATTCATTATTAATCCTAATAGTTCTTCCGTGTTGACTTGGTTGTTGCTGTGCCTAGTCTGTACTGAAATCATTACATCACCTAGCCATACATTTTTCTTGCTTTAGTTTTTGTTTGAACTGTATTGCTCTGCTGTACATTAACATTTATGTTCTAGCCCCCTTTTCATTTTGTCTGCATGGGTTACCCAGGGGTAAGAACAGAGGAGTGTAGAAAGGGAAGAGAATCTAAGAGGGATGACCCTTGTGCTTCGCACCTGGATCTGAGTCTCCACTCCCACCGTATGCAGTGTCCCTCACCTTCCTGCACCCTGCCTCCCTCACCCAGAGCACCTGCAATCGCAAAATAGCACACTTGTTTACAAGCAACATGGGCCAGAGTCTGAAGTTTGCACCTGTTCATTTGTTATTTGCGTAGTAATTGAAGAGGCGTGAAACAAGATGCCACAGTACATATTGTTCAACTCACAGCTGCATATTTATAAAAAAAAAAAAAAAGGGTAATCTGGCCATGTGAAATTTAAGAATTTATATTTCTATGCACCATTAAAACTGAAGCTTTAGCAAGTCATTCCAATGTATATCAAACAGTTATGTTTTAGAGTTTATATCCTGTTCTTTCCTACCTGGGTAGATTTTTGAAAGGGTTTATTTTCTGTATTTTTTCCATGTCCATGGATATGTTTGGAATGAAGTACTGGCATACTGTTTTTTTTTCTTGCAGTTTTTGTTTAAAAACCTATTAGTGTATACTGTTTCACATACTGCTTTTAAAGCTTTTCCAAATTTTTATATGTTGCTCTACCATTCTAAAGTGTGGGGTCTGTAAGACTTATTATTTTTAAAAAATTAAGAAATTAATATAACTTTTACATTTGAACAATGCATTAAATTAATCAAAAGTGACAGTATTTACAAGACATTGTTACCAAATATTTAAATTTAAATGCAAACTATTTAAAGTGTACCTAAAGTTTACTTGCAATAGTTTCACTTAGTAGCACAATCAAATATAAGTACCTCTTTAATTGGATTTCAGCACTACTTCTGTACAATTAAAGTGCATTGAGTACAAAAAATAGTTGTTCCACTTTAGCAGACTTTAAGTATACCAGTTTAGCATACTAAAAGTACAATTACATGGCATTTTAATAAGTACATAAATATGAAAATGTATTTGTAGTATGCTAAGCATGAAATAAATGTAATTCAAATGCATAAAAGTATATTTATTTTTCACTAGGGTATTATTTTAAATATAATTCTAATATATATATAAATATATTTAATAACTTTATATCAGTGAAAGAGAATACAGAATAATTTTTGAAGGATAATGTGACACTCTAAAGTGAAATAATGACTTAAAAAAAAACAGCTTAAATATAGCTAAAAATAAATAGTTTTGTGATAATATTTAATAATCTTACAGTTGTTTTTGTTTGGTTAAATAAATGCTGCCTTTTATTAACATTTGAAATGTTTACAAATCTTACAGACCCCAAACTTTTGAATGCTACACATTCAGTTGCATCTGTGAAATGGTTATTTCAAATTCTCTAATTTTGATCTAAAAATAGCAGAATGAAACAACATTAATATTTTAAAATGTGATAAAATAGTTAATGCTTGTTTATCTTATTCTATAAAAGCTGAATATTTGCATTCTGCGCTCGTTACTTGGTTTGATTAATACAGTAGTATGCCATTGCTAACATACTAACCTTAATGTAATATATTGTAGGATCAGTCCAAAATAATAGAGCAATAGTTTTCAGCAGTTTAAACCTAACAGACTGTACATGTTTAATATGTGTGTGTGTATGGTTGTGTATCATGAAAAAGCAGCCTAGGACCACCTAGAAATAGTCCCTGGAATGATCCAGTGTTTCTGTAGACACACTCTAAACACACTGTAGATGTAAATAATTCACACATGCTGACTGGTATCACTGCACACTCTAGGCAGTGATATTAGAATCTGACAGATGAATGCAATTGTGTGAGTGGATGGATGGGGGCATATTACTTGTGTTTATTATCCTGTTTTAGAAGTTGTACTACAGATATTTGTTCTTCCCTGAACTGGTTTTACTGTTTGTTAAAGCTGCTCCCTGCCACCCTTCCCCACACCTATTCCCCATCACAATCTTCATCCACTCAGCATGACATTTGAGATGACAATCATATTCGTATTCATGTCCACCGACTGCCAGTGATGGTGTAATTTGCCACGCTGACTCTATAATAATACCATGTGAACATGCATGGATGCTTGTTAGTCAAAGATCTCTTGTGTGCTGTAGTTATTAATGCCACCTTTCTGTGTCTGTGGTGTTTGTTTGTCTCGTCTGTTTGTGTGTTTTTTTACACTGTGTTTTCTATATGTTCTCATTTCATTTTACTATTGTCGTTGTGTTCCCTCGTCTTTGCGTCTCTCTCTTTATTCTTCATGATAAGATGGCAACTTGAGCCAGGGGATGAAGGAGGATAGGGAACCATCTACCAATGACCAACCGTGTTCACGCAGAGGGCGTTTCCAGGTACTATCATCATGTACTTACTGTGTACTGTACAGAGTATTTTCAATTTGTTAGAGCTCAGCCTTTCAACTCCGCTTGTCAGACAAGAACTGTAAACGTTGAGGCAAAACCACATACACCATATGTGATCTGTCAAAGGTAGGTTTTTAGCTCAACTGTGACGAGTGTAAAATGTATCTATGTTATGGCAAAGAGGTTAATGGAAAATGGTATGATCACAGAAATCGGTCACTTTATAAACTAGCTAAGTAGCGTTTTCTGGAAAATTTCTCTCTACATCAGCAATACACAAAATGAAATTGAATGATTCGTTCATAATTGCAAATGTACAATACTGTTCAAACATTTGGGATCGATACGATTTTTTTTGTGTTTTTGAAATAAGTCTCACCAATGCTGGATTTATTTATTCAAAAATACAGTAAAACAGTAATATTGTGAAATATTATTTCATTTTTTAAACATTTATCTTAATTTATTTCTGTGACGGCACAGTGAATTTTTTGCAGCCATTACTCTTTAAATCTTCAGTTTTGCATGATATTTCACAACTTTTTATAATATGTGAACTTGGACCACAAAACCAGTCCTAAGTCACTTGGTTTTATTTGTAGCAATATCCAAAAAAAAAATTGCATGGGTCAAAATTATTGATTTTTTTTTTAATGCCAAATCATTAGGAAATTAAGTAAAGATCATGTTCCATGAAGATTTTTTGTAAAATTCCTACTGTAAACATATCAAAATGTCATTTTTGATTTGTAAAATGCATTGATAAGATATTCACTTGGACAACTGGTGATTTGCTCAGTATTTAGATTTTTTTTGCACTGTCTGATTCCAGATTTTCAAAATAGATGCATCTCGGCCAAATATTGTCCTCTCAATAGAATGTATGTATCAATAGAAAGCTTATTTATTGAGCTTTCATATGATGTATACATCTCAGTTTTGTGGTCTTTGAGGTCCAGGGTCTCACATGCTTATTTGGAGTTCAAGAATTATCAATGTTATCAACAGCTGTGCTGCTTAATATTTTTGTGCAAACCATGATTACATTCTTTGAAGAGCAAAGTTCTGAAGGACATGATTTGAAATCTTTTAAAAATATAAAATTGTTTTTGATCAAATTAAAACCTTTTAACAGAAGTGTATGTACATTTAATGTTCCATAACATCAATTTTAATAATTGCTATGCTGCTCAAATGGCTCTTCTCATTTTGAAATTCAAAACTTGAAAAATTTTGTTTTTATGTGCTTACTTCATTAACACTATCCTTCCAACGTGACCTGAATGCATGTGAAGATTTATTTTTAATTTTTTTCCCTGATATGACACTTTAAAAAGTGTTTTCATAGCTGTTGTTTACACTTTTGTTATATGCACTCTATTATGTTAATAATTTATATTTTGTTAGTCATAATTTATTAGTGAAGTATCAACTGTTCCTATTCTCTTTTCTCTTAGGTGATTCCAGTGTCCCAGTCCGCAGGGCCCCTTTCAACACAGGAAGCTGTACCAAGCCATGGGATCATGCAAAGAAAAGTTGGGCGTTTCTCAGTCACCCAGGCCGAACAGAGAGAGGAACATTTGACCGACAGCTCCCCCGTGTCACCTGACCTTGAGCGAGAGAGGAGAAAATCTAAAGCAAAAGATGGCGAGAAAGACGAGAAGAGAACTACGGCACCCAGTCACCCGCCCAGGAGTCATGCACACTCACCCCTGGGCAGCAGCGACGATGAAAGCGAGGTGGAGGATGAAGATTTGAGGAGAGAACTCCACAAGCTGAGAGAGAAGTGAGAGAATTAGAATTCTGCAATGCTGCTTTTCTTTTCCTCTCTTTCCATACTGATGCCTCTTCTCTTGTATCTTTTTATCTAGACACATCAAAGAGGTGGTGTCCCTGCAGGCACAGCAGAACAGAGAGCTGCAGGATTTGTACAGGCAGCTCCGCTCTTTTAAAGACCACAGGCAACCTCTGTCCATGACCCTGCCCCGGACCTCTCCTCTGCCCACCGCACCCCTCGCCATCTCCCCACGCAGACCCCGACCCACCAAAGCCAAGCTGCGGCCACGACCCCACTCTCACATGGATAACAACGGAGTCACACACCAAGGTACTACTACCAACATATTAGAGGGAGAGTTTTTTGTTGTTATATTAAGAATTCTCTTTTTGTTTTGACTTTTAAAACACTCAGGGTGTCTTCAGCAGTCTAGCAGTTATTCTGGTGGAGAGCAAAACAGGCTTCAGTCTTTCTGCAAGCCAGAGAAATCCCCATCATTGACCACTAATAGAGGTACTAAAGCTATAGATCATGCTCACTACTGTTCAAAAGTTGGGGATCATTAAATGATGCATCCTTGTGGAATAAGAGAATTTTTTAATCTAAGCTGTATGGAGTACAGCTTTTCAGCATGGAAAGAGAGGGAAAAAGCAGCATTACAGAATTCAAATTCTCTCACTTCTCTCAGCTTGTGGTGTTTCCATTTCCAGGATTCTTTGATAAATAGAAAGTTTGAAATTGTATATCTATTTATTTTCTGTATTTTTAAAAAGAAAAAAAGCATGTGTGTGTGTATGTATATATTACCATACACACATAGTACATACATATTATGCATGTATAAAAACAAAATTGGTTTCCACAAATATATTAAGCAACACAACACACACATTTTTGACAATAGTGTATTTGCTGAGAATTGATCTTAGGAATGGCATTTTAATTTAACAGTTTTGTTTTCAGACCGGAGTCCTTCACCCCAGGGTTCTGCCAATAGAAAGAGCACATTCACTGATGAGCTGCATAAACTTGTTGATGAGTGGTCAAAAGAAGCGGTTTGTCCCGTTCAGCCCAAGCCTTCACTGAATCAAATCAAACAGATCCAGCAAGTGCAGGAGTTGGGCGGTTGGGGCCAGACTACTGAGGTAAAACATGCCTGAAATAAATGTCTCAAACATGCATATGTAGGCTAATGTGAATAGGTTCAAAAATGTTCTCTTACATACAGTAGTGTTGAGTGTTGCTATGAGAAATTTTGCAGTCTATTGTTAAAAAGTCTATTGTTAATATTAGCACATCTCACACAGAAAACCATCAGTGAATTAGTTACCAAATTAAACCCGTTATGAAATTTTGCATGGATTTCTGGGTTTTGCCCCAGAAAATTAAACAACACTAATCATTATTGTACCTTAAGACCACTAGTGAAAGGTGCTTGTAATTTAATAAATTAGAATATTTTGAAAAGTTGCCGCCCTAGTGACAGCTTTTGTGTTTTTTTTTTTAAATGTATTAACTGGTATTTATAATAATACAGATCCAATAGCAAGTAAATAACTTTTGTATCTTGCAGACAACCGCTTCATCGGGTTGGTTTTCCGGAGCCCCTTTGACCGCTCCAGTATCAGTCAGCATGTCTACAGCAGCACCCACCTCGTATAGCACCATCGGTGGACAAACTCAGCCGCCTCCGACGCAGTTTCCCATTTCTCCACTCTCCCAGCAGAACTCACATGTGCACCTACAGCCTCTGCAGTACAGCCCGTCTCCCCTGCACACGCAGCAGGTCCAGATCCTGTCAGGACCCCAGCCTTCGGTGTCCGGCGCGCCCTCCCTCATAACCCCAGCGGGACCTCCGCTGCCCCCCTCCACCAGCATCACAGCTGCCTCTACCCCCGCCGCCAATCAAGACGCCGTTTTCTGCTCGTGCTCCTCCTCGTCGTGCTCCTCTTCCTCCTGCTCCACCTCCGCTCTGCCTCCCAGTGCCAAACTTCACCCCAAACCCTCCACATCCACCCTTCATTTAGGACAGCAGTGAGAAGATGGATACGGTGTAGATCTTGTACAGGAAGGACACTAGTAGCAAGCGGTTGTGTGTTGGTGTGTGTGGGTATGGGGGTGTATAAATACTGTAGTGTGTGTATTTGTGTGCGCGTGCGTTTGTGTTGCATTTTTCAGAAACACATCCTCTGTGTGTTTCCGCACCGTCAAGTTTTCTATCCGACTTAACTTGCCCTATATAGAGACATTTTTGACATGAGAGATGATCCTCTTTGTTTTTATTTATCAGTGCTTTAAACGAAAGGACTATTTGAATTTTAAAAAGTGCAATTAGTAACTGATATTTAAATTCCTCTTTTCTGTGTTGTTGTGACGTGGATCTGTATAGCTTAAAAGAAATATTTTTTATATATACGCACAGAAACGACCGCAACAACCAGACGTCAAGCAGCAAAGCGCCATCTTTGTAGAGCACAACGGATTCAGCCAGCGGCCGGATCGATCGCATGTTCCAGCGCAGAGCATGGTAACCTTGCAACCATCATCGTAGCTACGAAAACAATTGTTGTGCACGGATAAGGCATGCTCCTCATGTATTATATTTTACGATGATAAATAGCGGTAACGTTTTAGATTTAGCCAAGATTTTTATTAGAATAACATAAATAGCCATTGACTAATAATTCCTTTTAAGATCCTGCAATTGATTGAGAAAAATACAAAAACAACAAAACAAAAAAAAAACACAAGTTCATTTGGTTTCAAATGAAACTAGCTAATATGGTTGCAGTATTTTCCTCTTTGTTTTAGTAGATGTTTATACTTTTTAAGGTTTACACTATTAACATTAATCCCATGGTGAAGTGTGCAAGACAAGACGGCTGTTTGGAAAGCTCAAGCGAAGTGAATGCAGCTTGTTCTTGTTCTTGTGTATTTTTGCGAAGTCCCGTATGAACGTGCTTCCGTGCACACCGAACTGTGATCTGTGAACTGTGAATTTGCTTTTAGTGAATGCAACGCATCAGCAAAACACTGGCAAAAAGATGTAATCCTCATTGAATCAAACTTTTTATCTGATGCTACTCTGATGGAAAATGACACACACACACACACACATATATATATATAACTGCCAAGCAAGTTTGGGAGAAAATCCAGAAATAGGTTGCCTTTTTACAGTGTATTTTTCAGACATCAGAGCACAGCCTTTAAATCAGCAGCTACGCAACTCTTGTTGTATAGCTGCACTACTGGCAGTTGTCAGAATGCATTCTCCATAAGTCTGCAATGCCCATATACAGAAACCCGACTGTTTTCTTTAATGTTTCATTGGGAAAAGTAACAGAGATTGGTACGAATGAGGCAACCTGCATTTTTCAAGAAGTAGGTGAGGACAGTAGATCATGGTGGAATGTATTGTGGTAAGGTGCACTGGGAACGAGGAACCTGTTTGTGTTGTGAAGCTTTTTAAATTGTGCTAATGCTTGAACATGTGGATGTTACAAAAAGAGGTCAACATTGACCGCTGCCTACATATGGTTGCGATCATTTAGTTTCCAGTATTTTGTGTCACTTTTTTAAAGACAAGACCCACCTCTTCACAGTAAACCAACAGTACAGTACAATGAAAAATGTAAAGATAACCCTCTGCTGAAGTGTTACCAAAATGTAATCTAAATAGAAAGCATTATTTTTGTATTTTGAAAGGGGTTGTAAAAAATGTAAAATTGTGTACTGATCAGTGTTGAGAAAGCTGTTATCTGATAAGACGCAGGTCCTAAAAACGGTTTATTGAGTTCCCTTGGCTTCCAACTTCAAAAGATTACAATGATATGTTTTGATTTTCAGAGGGGTTTTAATTCAAAGCTAGTGATTAGGAATGTTAGAAGCCAAATCTTTTCTACAGTGGGAGGTATAAGTGTGGGTGAAGCTGTACAGGAAAACCAGGGGGACCCCAGAATTACTTGACTGACCACCAATAGTTAAAGGTTATTTAAGTGAAAATAATCTATAGAGGACTAAACTTATTGCTGGTGATTTTAGCTACTGTAAATTGTAACTAATTCAACTGTTGATTCTATTTATGTTTTGTAACTAATCAAAAATAAACATCAAATGTTAAACATCAAAGTGTTATGGGTTATTTTATTTAACAAAACATTGTTGCTATAGTAAATTATTCAAGATGTTTTCTATTTTATTTGAAAATATCAGTGTCATGAATTTTCAGCATCATTACGCCAGTAATCAGTACTTCAATATTTAACACTCCATTTTATATATATATATATATATATATATACATATACACACACACACACACACAGTTTTTGTGTGCACTTTGATGGATAATTTCGAATTTACAGTGTCTGCAGTGTCACTTTTGATCATTTTGTTAAAATATAAATAAAAGTATTAATTTCTCTAAAAGTATTTATTTGCTCATATTTGTCACTTGATAGCATTGTTTCAAACTGACAACAGTGCCTGTAATATTCTGTATGCCAGTAGGGGTCTCAAAAGTGTCCTCTAAGCGCTCTTTATAAATAAAAATCACAACACAAGATCACTTCAATAAAGATTATTTAGCCCATCAGTGCAAGCACAAAAAGGTACGTCCAGCTGTTTTTTAATAAAAAAAACGTGTAAGAGTTCTAGAAAGCTGAAAATGAACACCAGAAAACCAAACTTTCCTGTAAATTAAGAAACTACGAATCATCTAGTAGCTGTCATCAGAACTGTAAATTCATATATGAATGCTGTTCTCTCAGATGTGATTGTTTAGCGCTGTACAGTGGACGGTCTGTTGAGATGAGGCATGTTCTGCTGCGGGTTCAGAATTCACCAAACCCCTTGACAATGTGCCTATTGTGATAGCTCGGTCTATATGCATCAATAGGGGGATTAAGCAGTCGACATGGCACGAGTACAATAATGCTCTTCACTGTGAACAAGAAACCCATGCAAGACCCTCTGCGGATGACGACCCGCTCATAAAACTCTGCGGGACCCTGACCAGAGTCTGACTGGAGTTTCTGTGTTATACCTGTAGAATTATTACCACTCAGCCCTCTGGAATTAGCATAACTATATGTCCTGAAGGAAGCCATTTAGTGGGCATGCAAATGAGTGATTCCTCGAGTTGGGAGGGGAACGTTTCTGAATAAAGTCTTTTTTTTTTTTTTTGACGTAAAAAAATTGTAAAAATACTCTACTAAGGTGGATTTCAGTGTTATGTAAAACAATATGTAAATGTAACAAATTAAATGAAAATATAACCAAGACAGAACCATTCAAGCCAATTTTCAAGCTTTTAAACCTAGAACAGGTGAAGAGATTCGAAAGATTTAGCCAATAGCTCAAATTATTAATCATTTAGGGAAAAAATAAAATTCATATAGGAGCACAATTTTCAAAGGCGATGCAATTTTATTAGTAGATCAATAGCCTTTATAAAACCTATTTATTGGTCATTATCAAAACTGTATTTAAGCATTTCTACTCGCAATCAATCAAATTAACTGCCTGCAAGTTTGTGAATTATTACATCTCACAAGCCTGCTAAATCATATTTTAAAACAAGATATAGCTAGAAACTATGTTTATAACAGGACATGATTTCAACATAGTCTAAAGATTTTTTTCTTTCCTTCAAGATGGTAGGTAATCAAAGGTGCACTTGTAACTGCAGCTCTTCACTTGATGTTCCTGAGTCACAGGCTGTTGCTCTAGTTTCTGAAGGGTGGAGAAGCGCAGTGTTCTTGCAGTGATTGGTAAATATCGAGCCAATCCAAATGTGAGCATCAGAAGTGTACACTGAGGGAGTGGTGAGCCTGCGTCATACCTTCAACTTTCCTTCTCACTCTCCTAATCTCGCTTTAGCCTTGTAAATATTTTATTGTCCGTTGACTAAGTGGGAAAATCCAATGGGATATGTGCAGCGGAACTTTTTGATGATACGCACACCGCGGATTACTTGACAGGGAAGGAGGATTATTCAACAGGGAGAGCACCTGAGGATAACTTGTAGAAGAGTTGCATGGATATTTTATTTTTCCAAAAATAAAAATCACCGTAATATCATCCACAGGAAGAGAAGAGCGCTTGGTGCCTGTGTTTCAGCGGTAGGCTATGTCTGAGGGCTCGAGGCGATCCTTCACTCACGAGACGAGATGAGACAGCAGGTGCTCGCGCTCAGCGCGCTCGTGTTTCTCTGCGCACCTCAGCCTGTAACCTCACAAACACAAGAAGGTATAAAAGTGTTTAACTAATATGTTACATTTGTTTATTGCTAATGGCGCGAAACACGTTCTTTATATGAATTACTATTGACTCGCGGCTCTCGCCTAAAAATATATCATGAAAGTTTAGTAATTAACTTGTTATTTGATTTCCTTCATGGATTGTGCCGTTTAATACCCCCTGGGTTCAGCTAATTTCGACAGAAGTAAATTTAATGAGTTGTTGCACCTATAAACTAGCTAATAGGATGGGATCTGTACCTGGGTATAGCTGACTAGTTTTAACTTTGTTTACTTATAGCCTTCTATTTATCTGTTTAATGAAAGCAGGTGCTATGGTCGGTCACACGTTTAAAACCACGTTTTTGCAGTTCATTTAAATCGTTCTGTGGTGTGTATAATGATTTGCATGACGTTTAGCATGTCACACTGTCGCTTCTTGATATGTGACTTTGGACCAACTAGTATAGCAATAAAATGTATTATAGTAATTATAGCAATTTTTATGCCAAAAATTAATAGGATATTAAGAAAAGATCATTTTCTTTGTATATATTTTATACATTTCTCACCTTAAATATGTCAAAACCTATTTATTTATTAGTAATGTGTATTTATAAGAACTTCATTTGGACAGCTTGGTGATTTTGCAATTTGCAAGTTTGATTCTAAAATATTTTTATTTTTTTATTTTATTTTGTGGATCTGCCAAATATTGTCCTATCCTTACAAACCATAGCCTACATCAATGGAAACCTTATTTATTCAGCATTCAGTTGATTTATAAATATAAATAAAAAAAAAATTGACCCTATGACTGGTTTTGTGGCCCATGATCACATATCAAAAACCCACTTGAACTTCCTTGTTGTAGAGTATCACCTGACCACAACTGACCATAAACTTTTTAAAATAAGCTTTTTAAATGGTCCAAAAAGCATTTAGAAGAACCATTTTGGGTTCCCCAAAGCACCTTTCACTTATATTTTAAAGAATAATAAAGAAACATTTTCCATTTAAAAAGTACTTTTTGTTCAAAGTAAACTATCTATGGATGTCAACATTTTTTCTCAAACCATCACTGGTAATAAAGAACGTTTATTTTAAAAGTCTTCAGAACTTAACTGAGAATTAGCAAGGGTGTATGAATGACTTGAGATGTGTGTGTGGGTGGGATGAGCTTATACATTAATTAAGAAAACGGCTTCTTTACACCAAACCAAACTGAATTAAGGAATAATAACAATAATAATAATAATAATAGGAAAATGTATGCTTGTACATTAATTAAGGGAATGGCTTCTGTGTCTTCACAGCAAGCTTTTGTGAGTCACATTGACTTAATATATGTTCACTCTTGAAGTAATTCAACCAGCTTCTACTTAAACAGCTTCAGGGAAAGTAGCTTTTTTTCCACAGAACATTAGTTTTAAGAACCAATGGCCAATCCCATTCTTTTACTTTGCCGCCAATCACATTACGTCACTGAACTCAACAGAATAAGGTGTGGGACTAAAGTGCCATATCATAAACTGCTCTTTAATAACTCCTTTACAACCATGGCTCTAAAGTTCAGCAGCTTTTAAGCATACGAGTTTTGATAGGAAGGCCTGGACTAAGTTAATAATGTAATCAGTCTTTTCTTCCGGTGAGAAGATTTTGAATGGTTGACATCTGCCCCGACCCAATAAATGCTCTACTGATGGTGTCAAATATTTAGATCCTGTAGATGTGTGTGTATATATATATATATATATATATATATGTGAAGCCTTTTTGTTTTAAAAGTCCAATGCATCACTTCATTTAAAACAGGAACGTCCCACTAAGCACCAAACCTAATGGCTTCTGATTCTGAGCAGTCTGTACTTGCAGAAGTTGACGTGAATAGGTGTGGATGTGTGTTTTGGAGATTGTCTTTTTTGTCTCATGCCGGCTCTTATTTCAGGTTGACACCAGTACTATTTTCATGTCTTTCTGCATGTGTCTTCTAATCTGTCTTTGCTTTCCCTCATGGATTCCTCCATTCAGCCTTTTTTGTCTCTTGTTCTGCCTGTCATACATGCTCAGCTCCCGCCCTGACTCTAAGCTGTTAATGCTCATTGAGCTATAATCATTGTGCACTGCTGGATTCTATTGTATGTTCCATAGAGGCCTCTGCTCTCTATATGTGGTGCTGTTGACTTAAGATTACTTGTGTGAATGAACTGGACTCCATACATGATGAGCATCCAGACAGCGTGTGTAAGTGAACATGCATATGCTATCTAGACATTACCTGATGTAATAGCAAATATGTATGTAAGTCATATGGGTGTGTACACCTTTGCACATGCATATCTGCATGGTCTTTTGTATAAGGGTTTCTCAGAAGTAATTTCATTATATGGGATAGATAATAGTAATGCGTCCCGCTGATTAAAACTCAGTACAATAATTACTCAATGGTGTGGCTGCTGGTAAATATTAAAAACATTTTTAAACAATGTTGTGATGCTGAAGAGAATTTAGGAAATATTATGATACAGTATAATGCAATATGAAATATGGATAACTATTAATTTTGAGATATGCTTAAGAAAGTAATGGCTAAAAGAAGTGGAACGTATTTTTTTTAATTCGGCTGTAATGCAGTTACAATGCAGCATTTTTCATTTTTTGGAAAAGGAACACAACTTTGCAAGCAAATGGTCCATAACTATCAAAATGCAAATCATAACGTTATGCAGACTTTTGTTTTTTACATAGACGTTTTTTTTCTCACATATTCAGGTATTTAGTTACTTTTTCCAATATCTTGTACACGCTTTTGTGACTGAAATTTGTTGGTTAACAAAAATATAGATTATTATTAATGAACCACATGCAGAAAACACAATCTACAATATTTGTCTAATATTGGTCAATAAATATCCAGTATCAGCTGCTACCAAGCAAAATTCACCTTTATTTTTTAATTATATGGTCTCAATAAATTGTACAAGATAACATCGACTGATAAAAACACTTGAGGCTATATATATGTTATATTGGAGAAACTACAAATGAAAGTCCACATTTAAGTATATAACACCATTAAAGTGCATCCATTCTGACTGGCTTTTTTATCTAAGACAAGTAGAAATAGCATGCAACTAGTTCAGATGTGTAACAGAAAACCACGTGACTGCACTTCCTTTCATGCATTCCCAGAACACATGCTACTATAACTTGTCCCCTCCAGCCTCATTCCTGAGACTTTAAGAAGGGCAGGCCAGTGCGTCTGACTGCTTTAGTTGTAAAGTCACTCAGTGGTATGGCTGTACACTTTTGGGGATGCAGTAACATATAGAGCATTATAGAGGACAGCGGCCACACTTAGATTATGTCCTTATGTCCCCCTCTCCGGACTACCCCTCCTCTTGATAGAGTACTACGCTCACACTCATCCTATTGTCTGCTTGCATGACCTCAGCCCTGCACACACACACACAGAACCACTGTCAATCACAGTTACACATTAACAGAGCCACACATTTATAGCTAAGTGACAATACTGTGCTTTGTTCATTAATAATGCCTCTCTAGATCTCATAGCCAGATAAAGCCTTAGGCCCCAGACATGCAGCTGAGCATTACACTCTGCACGTCTCGGGAATATACCGTTTAACCCCTCGCAAAATACGCTTGTTTCCAACTCTCAACATTTAAAGATTTTGGGGTTTTTTTTGGTTTTGTTCTTCCTGGCTGTTCTTTGCACACAATTAATATTTTATAGCCACGCTTTGATGGATGGTTTTATTGAATGTGAACGCACGCAGGTTCACTAGCCAGAACTTGCTGTGTTTGTTTTACAGTGTCATTTTCTGTGTTCTTAAAGGAATATTCCAAGTTAAACTCACGCCCCATTGACATATTTGTGGCTGGCTCGTCCCACCTCTAAGGGCAGATTTGCAAAACTTGGCTCTACAAGGGCGAAATGCAATTCTGATTTTGTCAAAAATTGAGTTGGGCCTCTCTGATGTGTGTCGAGATGGACAGGTTTGATTCAGATTCCGAGAAAACACATTGTAGAAATTGATATCAAATCAATGTAAATTAAGTCAAAAAACTTTCTCATGTTCGCTTGTTTTGGCTTTTTTGAGCAAAACTCAATAGTGAATGCATCTCACAGAAGTTTTTCACAAAGGACAAGAATGTTTGTATTTTATAACCCAAAAAATTGATAAAGCGTTACAGAACTGTTTTAGAATTTTCTCCAAACTTTCAAAAACAATGTTGTCTTCATTTAACGTTATGTGACTGTTTGGAAAACTCTCTTATCACATACAACTGTTAAGATCCGTTCACATCTAAGGCGATAATTGTAACAATAGCTAAAACTAAAAAGTTTAAATAATCATTTAAACTCAAATTCTAGACAGTGGTTTAGGCCAGGGTTTCCCATACTTTTCAGCTCGCAACCCCCAAAATAACCGTGCCAGTGACTCTTGACCCCCACTATCCTCAGAAGTGGTTAAAATATAAATGTTGCGCACAACGGTGCACATTGGTCGATATTAACCAACATTTAATTTCAACAAAAATAATACCTAAGCATAAAGAGATGAAAATTACCTACACGTTACGTGCACATGTCGGAAAGTGTTGTAAATTGATCTGCTGCTACTGACGCTTTTGATTAATCTGTCGTAATCACCTTAGGGGTCGCGATCAAATGGATAGAAATTTGAAAGGCTGATGGCTTTTGAATTTGCATGTTTGTTTGTTTTTTAAATGTAACTATTAACAACTATTTTTTATCTTTTGTTAGTTATAGATAAAATATGTTATTTATAATAGTTAAAAAAAATATATATATTTCTTGGAAATCCTCTCACGGAACAACATTTATAAACAACATAATACATTTATTTTTGTTTTGACCATGTCTTTACACCTAAACCTAACCTTAACCTAGAGTAATGATTGAAATCAGAGGAAATTATGGATGACTGACACTGATGTACAAGCACCAAACACTGATTGTAAGCCTGAACTTCACAAAAATTATAAACTGGTTCTTCAAATCTGATTGGTTAATCACAGTGTTATTCCAGGACACGTCAAACTTTATAGATATCATTCTTGATGGCTTCCATTCTCTGTTCATTTTTTGCTAAATTGATGTCTAGAACATAGCCACGTTAAATGTCATGTCTAACCAGATCTGTTCACATCTGATGCAGTGCATGCTGGGTAGTCTTGAATGCCACAGTATAAGACGTGATACACATAGTATCAGATGCACTGCAGTGCACTCAAGAGTTCTGCAGACCCTTGTGTATTTTATGGGTTGGCTGAAGGGAGAGAGAGCAAGAGAGAGAGACTTTCTATCAGTTGTCATGTCACCTCGGGCCACTAACCCTGGATTCCATCTCTGTCTGAAGCTGTTTCCCACTATTATTTTCTTCTCTTTTTAAGTCTGTTTGGGGACTTTCAGTTGTCTTGTACAACATGCTGACCTGCAGCTCCTTGGCGACCTCTGCGCTAGCCCTCATTATGTTAATGACCTTGTGTTGTGGCCGCTGCATGAAGTCTTTGTGTGCTCTGTGAGTGGACGCCTTGTGTGGAAGTGGCCACTTCAAAAAGGCTATATTTGTGTACAGAGGTTTCTTCAGGCATCTTGCAAGAACAGTCTCATACATCTGTGCTATTTACAGGAGGTTTTTAGCCTATATATTTTAATGGGTTATCACAAAGACGTATTCTATTTTACAAACCGGATTCCAAAAAAGTTGGGACATTAAACAAATTGTGAATAAAAACTGAATGCAGTGATGTGGAGATGGCAAATGTCAATATTTTATTCAGAATAGAACATAAATCACGAAACAAAAGTTTAAACTGAGAAAATGTATCATTTTAAGGGAAAAATATGGTGAATCAAAATGTCATGGTGTCAACAAA
>JAUYWG010000061.1:10625430-10638926 GCA_034779775.1 Enteromius afrohamiltoni
ATTGACATTTGCCATCTCCACACCATTGCATTCAGTTTTTATTCGCAATTTGTTTAGTGTCCCAACTTTTTTGGAATCCGGTTTGTATTTACTACTCCGTATGCCTATGGATAGCATATGGTGATTACTGTAGAACATTTTATTTTCCTGTTGTTTGTAAATGTATTTTATTCCTGAATTTTCAGCAGCTGTTACTCCAGTCTTCAGTGTCACACGAAACCTTCAGAAATCATTATAATTTTCTGATTTCTAACATTAAATAATTTGTAGTGTCGATGTTGAAAGCCAAACTTTCAGTGGATTTTTATTTTTAACGTGCAAAAGAACTGCATTTATTTGAAGTAGAAATCTTTTGTAACATTAATAAATATCTTTACTGTCACTTTTAAAGTCAAATCATGGGGTCTTTTTTGGGTAAATTATCCTTCTGCATCCTAGCTGAATCAAAAATGAATATTATTTCCTAATAAAAATGACAATATGAGTTGTGACGCTAAATTGCTATTCAAATGATCCACAAACTCATATACTGCATAGTTCGATCTAATTATCTTCTTTCCCCACCAGTTTGCACGGGCACCAAGAATGCTCTGAGCTCCACAGGCTCGCCTGCACAGCACTACAACAACCTGAAGGAGCGCTACACCGGCTGTGAGATTGTCATGGGCAACCTCGAGATCACACAGATGGAGAGTGACCTCGACTTCTCCTTTCTTGGAGTAAGAGAATATTTTTTGCATATATAATGGTTGATTTGGCCATAAGATCAAATTCTTATGTTATGCTTCACTTTCAGAGTATCCGAGAGGTCACAGGCTACATCCTCATAGCTATGAACCAGTTCAGCAGGTTGCCGCTTGACCAACTTAGAGTGATTCGTGGTAGCAGCCTGTATGAGAAGGAATGGGCTCTTTCAGTCTTCCATAATTTTGAGAGTCACAGTGGCCTGGAAGATCTGGGCCTCACCAACCTCACAGGTGAGATGAGATTATAATGAACTGAGAGAAATGTGCTAAAAGAGTCGAAGAGATGTCCAGAAATTAGTAATCTGTCCAAGTTGAGAATGAAACATGCCATTGCAGAAACAGAAAAAAGGTAACTGCTACAGATATAAGACAAATACTAAATAATAAAAAAAAAATTAAACAATTGCTTAATAATAACAAATTAATAAGTAGTGCATTGAATAATTTTTTTTTTTTGTTTAAATTTAGTTTGAAGAGTAGTTTCTTTAAATGTAATCCAATAATCATTTTTGATTTATGGCTTGGATCATAAATGCTTCCTCAGATCATTCTTTTCTGTGAAGCATTTATGACCCATCTCTTGTAAAGCTACATTCTTACAATTTGACAGCTTGATTTGACATCAGTGATTTGCGGAAATATGTAGGAGTGTTTAGGAAGCTGACACATTTACATAGTGTAGCACTGGATCATCCAACGTCACTCAATAGAGCAGAATACTATACAGACAGGACCTCTAAAGAGCTTGAGTGTGTTTTAGGGGTCACGTCAGTTGACTTGTTCAGACTTATCCGAGATGTGTCAAAAGGACACATATTTTATGTCGTCTGTGTTAGCTGAGCAAGCCAGCTCTTACTTTTGTTGTGGATCTTTACAAGAATTAGAACATCCCGTCTTTAATTCTGTCTTGACAATAAAATGAAACGTAAAACATCTCTTCACACTTACAGTTAATAGACAATTCTTTAGACAAGTACAAGTGCAAACAGGTGTTTGTTCCCCCTCTATACATCACATGATGTACCTTAAATGAATCAGACTTTCATTGGTTCCGCAGAGATCTTGGAAGGAGGAGTACAGATTGTTCATAACAGGAATCTCAGTTATGCTCCATGGGTCAACTGGCGGGACATTGTCAGAGATAGTGATGCTCGCATTCAGATCCAGAACAACGGACAAAGAGGTTTGTGCATTCACAGCTTGATTGGGTGGTGATTGATTGAGAGTTAGTGTCACTCAATTATGCTTTGATATACATGTCCATAAACAGTCTTTTAGTCATTTACTCACCCCCATGCCATCCTATCCGTGTATTATTGTCTTTCTTCTGTAAAACACAATAGGAGGTGTGAGGAACAACATCTAAGCCAATACTTACCATGTATGGAAAGTAGATGGCAAAAGAGCGTCATAAAAGTAGTTTATAATGCCTTTTCAATTTTGACTATATTAGTATAGGACATTATTTCAGAAACGAGGTGGGAGACTCAAACTCAGGACGCACAAAGAGCAATGGAGTTATATGTTTAGCACTGCCCACAAGGCAAGTGCAATTTTTACAGCAATCTCACGGTGATAAACACATATTTTCTAGGTTTCATTTGTAAGAATGACTACACTAACCCACCCCTAAACCTACCCGTTACAAAAATTGTGCAAAATCATGATTTATAGGGTTTTATGAGGACATTCATTGTTTGGGTTCAAACCCATCGCATGATCATATCTCGTTATAACCCATCTCTCTACAATCTGAAGGTTCGTATTTCACCATTATTGTACAAACAACCTATATGGGCCTATTAATATGGGTTGGATCTCTGCCAACCTTTCCTTTTTTTTATTTGTGAGGAACAGTCAGTTAAATATTAGAATTAGAATTAGAATGGCTTTATTGTCACTGTACACATATACAATGTACATTATATACATGTACGATGAGATTAAAAGCATCTTCCTATTCAGTGCAGACATGTAAGAAGTATATTTACAGTACAATAACAATAAATAGGTTACGGTAAGATAACAATATATAGGTTACGGTAGATAAAATAGTGCAGATAGGGGATGAGGGGGGGTATAATGAGATGGGGGTAAAAAACAGCAATTGTAATAAAGTGGAAATCAATATGTTCAAAGTGGAATTTAAAAATTTCGGCTGCCGGGGTATTGCACATTGAAAGAAAAATTATATTAATATTGCACATTGAGATGTATGTTGCATAAAGTCCGGTGTGATCCAAGTTCAGTCCAGTGTAATTCAAGTCAGTTTGTGTGTGTGCAAGTGCGAATTAAGGGTGGTAATGGCAATACATGTTTAGGAACCATTTGCCAATGATGTTAATGTTTAAAAATTGTTTTGAAACAAAGGAGAATTATCCATGTGATTTCATTTATTTAGATCATTGACCTCTCTGTGTGTTTCGCAGGATCCTGTGATTCTGCGTGCAGAGAGTTCTGCTGGGGTCCACGACAAGATCGGTGCCAGAAATGTGAGTTACCAAGATTCAGTTTCCAGTTTCTCTGAAAAAGAAAAACCTTAGTGACCCCACAATTTTTTTAGTAGTGTATCTTGTGTGATGTGATGCAGTTTTTATTATTTAATAACTATCCCATAGGCACTGATTTATGTTTGTATTGGTGGGAGCCCTACCTCTATAACAATGAATAATTATTACTATGACAATACTTTTTTAAAGAGGCAAATACGTTATTACTCAGCGTTAAACTAGGTCTTTACTTTTTAGAAGTCAGTTTCCCTGAGCAATGCTGAGCAGGACAGAAACACACCAACTGTAAAATAAATGTATAAATATGTGCATTATTTATCAGAGCTGTTGAAACCAGTTTATAAAGTAAATAAAATCAAATACTTTTACAACTAATTAAATTTTTACTGTATAGAGATTTAGAGAAATATATATAATATATGCATGCTCATATATGACTTTGAAGCATAGCTTACTGCCACATAAATCTCCATGAGGTCGGCTAAATCTGAAAACTGATAATAAAAACCGCTCAAACACTGTTTTGTCCAGCATTAAATTCTGAGTGTGCTCTAGCCTTGAAGTGCATAAATTGTGATGTATATTATTGTCCCATTTGATGATCTTTCTAGTGTGAATCACACACAATTTTGCAATGTCATTCAATAGAAACTAGATGATTCACAAGCTTGCAGAACTCAGCTATACATAAATTTAGCTGACTAACTCAGCTGAGTGCTCAGCCATTCAGTGCCTGTCCTACTGTAATAAAATGGTACTAAGGAGTTTTGTCTGTGTGTATTTCAGTGACCAAAACAGTGTGTGCACCTCAGTGTCATGGGCACTGTTTTGGGACCAACCCTAATGAGTGCTGCCACACAGAGTGTGCTGGAGGCTGCACTGGACCAAGAGACACAGACTGCTTTGTGAGTACTAGCATCATTGCCATTATACTTTTATTTGTCAAGATCTGCCACATCTATTGTAAGAGACAAACTCAATGAAACTAAATAAGCATTATAACAAACTTTTCTCAGGCTTTTGACTCTGATACTCTCCCAACAGGCCTGTCGACATGTCAATCACTCAGGCGCATGCGTCCCTCACTGCCCTTGGCCCCTGGTGTACAACCGACAGACCTTTCAGCTGGAGCCCAACTCTGAAGCCATGTATCAGTACGGTTCCATCTGCGTACCCAAATGTCCCGGTGAGTTACAAGCCAATTTACTCAGTTTACCAAAGAGGAGAGTTTTACTAAAGCATAAGCCGGAAAGTAAATAAACCTGTTTCTGAGGAAATTATGGCTTGGTCTGTAAAGATCTAGGATTGTAATCTAAAGAAGATTGTAATCCTATTTGAAACCTGCTGGAAATGATAGGTTAGGAAATTATTTTAAATGAACTGTGAATGAACTCTGGAAGCATTCAGTGAGAGATTTGGATGATATGCCTCATTGACAGCGCATCAGAACTGTATTGACGTATCCATGGAGGACAATGAACAACTTGGTAAACAAGTTTAAACAAACGCCAGATTTGAATGGTGCTACACCACTCCCATTACTGTGTTGTTCTTTTTGATTAAATTTGTGGCTGGAGAGTCCACAATTAACACTCTACAAACAACACCTGCGTTGGCGTAGCAGAGTAAATAAAACAGAGGAGATTGCTGGTGCCATTTTTAGGAATTGCAACATAATACATGGTTTTAAACCACAATTTATTGCTGGTCTTGAGAAACATCAAATTAGAGATAGCAAAAGTATGCTAAAGAAAACAAACTGTAACTGTAAAAAATTAATATTCAGAAAGTCACCAGAAAAAAAAAAACACTTAATATATAATTATCAAAAATCTAAATTAATAATAATTTAATTCATTAAAAAAAAATATTTAAAATAGATAAAAATCTTAAAATCTTTTTTAATAATTTTATAATTTAAATTATTTTTATTTATACAAATTATATATATATTTTTTTGGTCTGATTTAAGAAGGTTGAACAAATCAAATCCATCAGAAGTATGTACAGAAAGCCACAGTAGCAAAAAATAAATAAATATATAAATAAATAAAACAACCACAAAATTATTTAATTAAATAATTTCTTTCAAAAATGTCTTTAATAATATAGCAAAATAATTTTTATTTATAGAAGCTTTATGTATTTGTACTTTCTTTTTTTCCTTTTTTCTTTTTTTTTTTTGAGGTTTCAGTAGAAATGAAGGAAAATGCACTTTTGTGGCAGGGGTCTTCTTTGAGGATTGTGTGTTTGTATATGATCCTATAATTATGGTAGTTTACAAAGCACATTAAAGAAAAAAGTTTTTAATAAGACACATATTTGTATGCTATGTGGAATGGATGCACTTACCCTCTTTTTTTCAGGTCACTTTATCGTGGATGGCAGTGCATGTGTGAGCAGTTGCCCTCCTGGTAAAAGAGAAAAAAAGAAAAATGGCATTAAGCAGTGTGAACCTTGCATTGGTCTGTGCCCCAAAGGTAAAGTGTGCATTATTAGTAACCATTATTTAATGTACTGGACCGCAGCGACTGAATGCAATGTGTGCTTATGAGTCTTGAATAAGATACAATTCATGTAGTTTCATGTGGCCCCTCAGATCTTTTTTTCTTTCTCTGTATAGCATGTGAGGGAACGGGAGCCAGTCATAGACAGACGGTGGACTCCAGTAACATAGACAGCTTTATCAACTGTACCAAGATCCAAGGAAGCCTACATTTTCTGATCTTAGGTATCAAAGGGTAAGACATACACATAAACACACTCCTTTTACAAGCTCTTTTAGCCCTGTGCAACACTGTCATAAACACTCGGTGCTATATTTCCAGACCTTTGCCCTGTAATGTCATCGAAAGCCTTGATGACACACCATTCCTCAGCTTTGACTTGTTTCACATATTATTAACTAATTAATAAACAGAGCTGATTGATGAGCTCCCACGGGGAATCCATTACTGAAATTGTTTATGCTAATATCCACACTGTTCTTATTCTGCAGAGATGTTTATCATAACATACCACCTCTGGAACCTGAAAAACTCAAAGTGTTTAACACTGTCAGAGAAATTACTGGTATGCTACTTCATGTTATACTGATTGTTCTCTGTGTTCTTGTTGCTGTAGTTTTTGTTACGTCATTCTGCGTCGTGTTGTGACTCAACGATGTGTGTGTGATTTGTAGGAATCTTGAACATTCAGTCTTGGCCTGATGAACTCAGCGATCTATCTGTTTTCTCCAGTCTCACTACCATTCAGGGAAGATCTCTGCTCAAGTAAGACTGAGAGTGTGTAGGTGTGTGAGAGAGTGTGTGACTTTATGTGTGTTCACAGAGTGTTCACATTATTAACTTTTTGCCACACATACCAACTCACATGGGTGAATATGAGTTTGTGAAAAAATTGAATTCCGCTTAGGTACCCTTTGATGGAACTAATCTGTAGGTCAGCATCCTGAATTTCTAGAAGGAGAAAAGAGAAAGAGAGTCAGCTTTCAGGTTCTCCTTTCCTGGAGTGTGTTTAGTAGTTAAAATAAATTGGTCACAGGCTAAGTTCCAGATCAGGCATCTTAGGAGCGGCATAATAGCGGGAGAGTGGGAAATATGCTTATTAATGCAGTGGACAGTGGCTTCGTTATCGCACTGGATTATGATACTAGAGGCTGACCATTCTTTGCCCCAAAGGGAAGCGGCTATGACAAAGGGACATAGTTCAAATAGGGCAGAATAGTCTGGCCATGTAGAAGCGAAACCAGCAGTTACGATAGAACCAGCCGAAACCGATAGAAGGGGCGGCATCAGTAAATAGTTGGATATCGACAGGGGAAGCAGTCAGATCGCTGTAGAAGAATGGCTTGCCGTTCCACCAGCTGAGGAAGTTGATCCAAAGCTGAAGTTCTTGTAGGCATGGGTCAGTAAAGGCTATTTGTTCTTTTAGATTGAGAGCGGAGAGGCTATGGTGAGCAAATGAGAAATTAAAGGGCATCCTTGTGAAATTACATGCATAGCGAAATTGAAATACCCAAGGGCTGACCAGATTTCGCGCTTAGAACAATGAGGGTTAGCTATGAGGTTTGAAGCTACCAGAATGATTCTGTCGCCTTACACTTTTGGTAGGGAAGCGAGATATTTTTGTGAATTGAGGTTAATGTCTAGGAATTAGGGAACTGGGTCCTGAAGTCTTTTCTTGGGCGATGGGGATGCCCAGGTCAGAAAAGTTCAGATTAGCGTTTATTTAAAGCTTGTAACCTTGTAAATCAGAAACATAAGTGTCTCAATTCCACTTGATTCATTTTTCTTATCAATTCAATACATCCTTGATTACAAAAATGATCGAACAATATTGAGTATCGAATTGTTTACATGCATTTGTAATTGTTAACACTCCTTTTACCACTATCTAATGCTCACTTAAAGTTACTTTTAGTTTGTAGTATTCTGTTTCAATTTTAATATCTTTCATTGGCTGTCAGTGTAATATTGGACCCTGTGTGTGTGTGTGTGTGCATGCAGTTGCATATCAGTCATTAATTTGTGTTTTATCCCAGTCACCCCATGTTTAATATTTAGTATGTTTGTCTTTCCACTAAGCGTTTTAATGCTTTTTAATCCTGCAGTGTTTAACATATTTTGTGCGTCTTACCATTGTTTTTTGTGTTCCCTATGTTCTTTTTATTACTCCCCTGACTCTCCACATTGCTTATGTCTGTCCCACAGCCGCAAGAGGTATGTACTCCCTGGAAACCGTTAAACTAACTGTCTGTAAACCGGTATTTCTGTACAACTCTCTCTCAATATGTCAATGCGCAAACATTTTTTTTGCTGTGGGTTCCAAGTAATGACGACAATATTCCTGAAGAGTTGTGAAATGTTTCCGTAGGGATAAAAGGGGCATGTATGAGCACATAATCAGGGTCATGAATGGTTCATCTGCTTGCGTTTTTAGAATCTGATGCGGGTGGTTACGTATAAGTTCTCAAGGGAAATCACTGTGTGTCTCTTCCATCGTTCCTCCAATTTCTCATTCATTTCATCCTCCCCATCAGACCCTTCTCTTTGTTGGTGATGAAGATTCCCTCCCTCAAGTCTCTAGGACTGCGTTCCTTGCGTGAGATCAGCGATGGCAGTGTGTACATCACTCAAAATAAAAATCTGTGTTTTCATCACACCATTAACTGGACCCAGATTGTCACCAGTAACCGTGATAATGACATCAAGGATAACAAACCCAAAATCAAGTGTGGTAAGTTACGTTAAGAATGCATACTACTTATTTCACATATGTATGTTATTATTTCGTCGTCCATCGTTAACATGTGCACAAACAGTTTTTTGTTTTGCATGACTGTGTTCTTGTAAACAGAGGAAGAGGGCCATGTGTGTGATCCACTGTGCTCAGACGCAGGATGTTGGGGCCCAGGGCCTGAGCAGTGTTTGTCGTGCAGGAACCACAGTCGGCACGGCACCTGTGTATCCCACTGCAACCTCTATTCTGGGTCAGTGTGCTTGGTAGATTTATTTATTTATTTATTTATTTTTTATTTGTTTGATTAATTGAAATTTGGGACAGTGTCTAAAGGACTGTGTGTGTCCACAGAGAGCCACGGGAATTCGCAGGATTGAACGGAGAGTGCCTTGCTTGTCACCCTGAATGTTTACCCCAAAATGGAAAAGAAACATGCAAAGGAAAAGTATGCAACACTTTTACTTAGCCTTTTTATTTTTTTATTTTGCTTTAGGACAGGGGGAACATTTCAGTGTTGATATGGTTGTTAATTAAATTAAATTAAATAAAACTGATATACAGTGGCTACAGAAAGTATTCAGACCCCCTTTATTATTTTTCACTCTTTGTTATATTGCAGCCATTTGCTAAAATCATTTTTTTCCCTCATTGATGTGCACACAGCACCCCATACTGACAGAAAAAGACTGTAGATTTATTAAAAAAGAAAAACTGAAATATCACATGGTCTTAAGTATTCAGTATTCTCTTTGCTGTGACACTCATAAATTTAACTCAGGTGCTGTCCATTTCTTCTGATCATCTTTGAGATGGTTCTACACCTTCATTTGAGTCCAGCTGTGTTTGATAATACTGATTGGACTTGATTAGGAAAGCCACACCCCTGTCTATATAAGACCTTACAGCTCACAATGCATGTCAGAGCAAATGAGAATCATGAGGAACTTCCTGAAGAGCCTAGAGACAGAATTGTGGCAAGGCACAGATCTGACCAAGGTTTAAAAAAAATATTCTGCTGCACTTAAGGTTCCTAAGTGGCCTCCATAATCCTTAAATGGAAGATGTTTGGGACGACCAGAACCCCTCCTAGCTGGCCGTCCGGCCAAACTAAGCTATCGGGGGAGAAGAGCTTTGGTGAGAGAGTTGGGAGAAAGTTGTAGAAAGTCAACCCTCACTGCAGCCCTCCATCAGTCAGGGCTGTATGGCAGAGTGTCCCGACAGAAACCTCTCCTCAATGAACATGAAACCTACATGGAGTTTGCTAAAAAAAAACACCTTAAGCACTCATTTCTCAGCAAGATGGTGAGAAATCAGGTTCTCTGGTCTGATGTGACCAAGATAAAACTTTTTGGCCATAATTGTTGCATCTTTCCCAAATAGACTCATGGCTGTATTCGATCAAAAGGGTGCTTCTACTAAATACTGAGCAAGGAGTCTGAATACTTAGGACCATGTGATATTTCAGTTTCTCTTCTTTTTCTAAATCTGCAAAAATGTCAACAATTCTGTGTTGTTGTTGTTTTATATATATATATATATATATATATATATATATATATATTAGACGACAAATGTGAGTTAGTTGCCAATATTTAAAACTAAAATAAAATAAAAATTAAGCTAAATTCACTGATTACTTAAAACTTAAATGATCCAAGTTTCTGTTCCTGTGCACAAGACCTATCCTAGCTTTTGTAGTCTAACAAAATAGAAGTCTGCGTAGAGCGTATCCTCTTTTAGTTAGATTTTACTCCGCTTATAGAACATAGAAAAATAGCTCCGATTTTTTGCCACTTAGATCTGCTGTTCATGTCGTTTGTTTTCTTAAACTTTATGGTGTCCAAGTCTTGGTTTTTGCCAGCGCCTATTTGGCAGATTTTCAATCAACCTCTCACATCTTTCTCACTGTGTATGATAGTGCTCGAGGGTGTTTTGATAATGATGTGAACAAAGCTATTTTACGGTAAAAAATTCCAACCCACACACTCTCTGTGTAATGTCTGCAAGTTCGGTTGATTACAGTAACCTGCCAGACAGGCTTTGCAGGCTCTTTGATTCAGAACTGTTCATTGTGCAATACATCACTTTTAACAGTAACTTAGTAAAAGAAATTCATGTGAACTGTTTGTCTTAGTACAGGTGCTTAGTGACAGGAATATTTGTTCTGCTAATAAATAACTTATATAAGTTTGTCTTTTTTTGTGCTTCAGGGTGCTGATCAGTGTGTAGCATGTTCAAACCTTATGGATGGCCCTCACTGTGTTTCTATTTGTCCTAATGGAGTGAATGGGGAAAAGGGTCAGACTATTTTTAAATATCCAAATGCAGAAGGTCATTGTAAACCCTGTCACCTCAACTGCACAAGAGGGTAAGTCACTCTAAAACGAATGTGCTCTACAGATGTCAAGTACAGTTGTTCACGCTGAGAACACTGTGGATGAAATGGAAAAAAAAACAAATCTGTTATTTTGTCTCTTCATAAGATGCACAGGCCCTGCTCTTAGAAACTGTGCAGAGCTCGACAGACTTGTGAACAGGTTAGTAGCGCCCTCTTCTGGTTACAATCAGAAAGTACAGACGTTGTCATATGTAAACGTTAAGTGTTTTCGTTAACCCCATACACCTTTCTCTTAGTTCTCAGATCGCAGGTATAGCAGTTGCTGTGTTCACTGGCATCATCGTGCTCCTGGCACTGTTTGTGCTTGGTTTGCTGTATCACAGAGGCCTGGCCATCCGCCGCAAAAGAGCACTGAGAAGATACCTGGAGAGCGGTGAGGTGAGCCATTTCGTCTGATTAAATATAAAGCACTTACAAGAATAAAAAGAAGGCTAGCATTTTTAAAGCTATCTTTACAATCCCTATAAGAGCTCAGAAAAATCATTTAAAATAAAAGAACAATATGTTTTCATTTGTTAACCTAATTAATAGATAACCTCATTACTACAGAAAGTTCATTCATTATTGATACTCTTACAGAATTTATTAATCTTAGCTGATGTTAAGTTCAACGTTTACTAATACATTAGTGCATTCATTTGAAATCAAAAGTTGTAACATGAACACGAGCATAATTATATGTTATCAATAACAAAAGTTAAAATGCTGTAAAATGCATAGTTCCTAATTAGATAAATAAGAGCTTATTGTAAATTGTGCCATATTTTTAAGAGTAACATATTAAGTTGACACACGTCCTGATTTTGCCAAGTGCAACATATTTTGTTGACCCTGGGACAACATTGTAATGCAAAATATATATAATGCAAATATATAGTCCAAAATATAATGCAAATATTTAGTCTTGAACATATCTATACACCTTAACCTAACCTTACTCATGAATAATGCCTAATGTCAGAGGAAATGATAAATGACTGGCACTGATGTACAAGCACTAAACACTGATTGTAAGCATAAACTTTACAAACACTGTAAACTATTTCTTCAAATTTGATTCTTCAAATTTGACCTAGGGACATGTTGAACTTGGTGAAATCAGATTAGCGTAAATGCACCAAAATGACTGTAAAGTTATAGTAAATGAGTAAAACGTAATTGTTATCGTTTGAAATAAATTCTGTACCTTTGAACTTTCTAGTGGCCTGTAAATCCTGAACACAATGTATTATGTAAATCAAGGTTTTCATCAGAATTGTTCATACAATGTTCTTTTGTACAACAAATCGTCACATTACAGCGAATTCTGAAGGATCATGTGCCACTGAAGGATGAAATAATGGCTGATGAAAATGTGGCTTTGCCTTCACAGGAATCCATTTTATTTAAAAACCTCACATACAAAATGTTTGGTTGTAATTATATGTTTGTGTTGTATTTTTGCTCAAATACTGTAATGTTGCCTTTGCGAACATTACAGTAACCCTAACAATTTTTTTGAAAAGCATAAAAAAGTCTAGATTAATATTGTATTAGAATTAAGTGAATAAACATTGTCTTAAAAAGTATTTGTATTTTCAGAATGTACTTGGGACCCAAAATAAAAATTTGTGGACCACTGCACTTTCTTGGTTACCAACATTACATGATGCACATTTCCTCCTGTCTTCACACAGAGCATGGAGCCGCTGGATCCAGGAGAGAAGGGGACAAAAGTGCATGCTCGCACCCTAAAACCACAAGAGCTGCGAAAGGGCAAACTTCTGGGCTGCGGAGTCTTTGGCGCTGTGAATAAGGTTGGAGTGACTCACACATTAAGTTTTGAGTTACCTGTTCTCTGAACTGTGATAAAGCTTGAGTGACTTTATCCTCAGGGCTTTTGGATTCCTGAAGGAGACTCTTTAAAAATCCCTGTGGCAATAAAGACCATCAAGGACCGCAGTGGGCGGCAGACCTTCATAGAGATTACTGATGTGAGACATTGGCTTGCAATAATGTACATTCATGCATATGTTGCTTCATGCTCTCATATTTATTTTTCACCTGTCCACAGCACCTGATTGCAATGGGAAGCCTGGATCACCCGTATATAGTGCGTCTTCTTGGGATCTGTCCGGGAACAAGTCTGCAGCTGGTCACCCAGCTCAGTCCTCACGGATCCTTACTGCAACACCTTCGCCAACACAAGGACAGCCTGGATCCCCAGCGTCTGCTCAACTGGTGTGTGCAAATAGCAAAGGTGAGATGACTGAAGATGATAAATAGCGTGTGATACAAAACTTATCGGTGGATAATGTTTATATACACAGCATCTGTATGTATGTTTAGGGAATGTATTATCTTGAGGAGCACTGCATAGCCCACAGGAACCTCGCTGCCCGCAACGTGCTGCTCAAGAGTGACTACATAGTACAGATCTCAGACTTTGGAGTGGTAGACCTGCTGTATCCAGATGATAAGAAATATGTGTACAGTGAACACAAGGTAATTTTCAGATCAGACTTCTGATACATTACTGCACCAAAATTAAAGTTTTTGTTTACATAATATAGGTATATGTACTTTGTGTATTATGCATATAAAAATACAGACATGCATATA
>JAUYWG010000061.1:10639026-10660492 GCA_034779775.1 Enteromius afrohamiltoni
AAATGACCTCCAGCAGGCCACAAATGTGCATGTCTGATCAAACGGTTAGAAACAGACTCCATGAGGGTGGTATGAGGCCCCGACATGCTTACAGCCCAACATCGTGCAGGACGTTTGGCATTTGCCAGAGAACATCAAGGCAAATTCGCCAGTGGTGCCCTGTGCTCTTCACAGATGACCATATGCTGGTTCCTCCATCCTCCACCTCATCAGGAGCATGCCCAAGAGTTGTCGGAAGGTTATACAGGCACATGGAGGCCATACACACTACTGAGCCTGATTTTGACTTCTTTTAAGGACATTACATCAAAGTTGGATCAGCCTTTGGTGTGTTTTTCCACTTCAATTTTGAGTGTGACTCCAAATCCAGACCTCCATGGGTTAATACATTTGATTTCCATTTATAATATTTGTGTGATTTTGTTGGACAGTCAAGCACATTGGACAGTCATGTAAAGAACAAAGTATTTAATAAGAATATTTAATTGGTTCAGATCTAGGATGTGTTATTTAAGTGTTCCTTTGAGCAGTGTATATACATAATAAGAGTGCACAGTACACATGCAAAATACAAAATATTTTATATATTCTCAAACCAATAAATGAACAGTTGCTATTTTTTTTTATTTTAAAAAATCTTCTTTTTTTTAGATGCCAATAAAATGGATGGCATTAGAGAGTATCCTCTTCAGAAGATACACTCATCAGAGTGATGTGTGGAGCTACGGTAAGTCGCAGTCCTGTTGAATATCAGGTGTTTGATTTTGTTTAGTTGTTTGAAGTTCTTGTTGCTTACACCAGGCGTGACTGTATGGGAGATGATGTCACATGGTGCCGAGCCATATGCAACCATGCATCCTCATGATGTGCCAGGTCTACTGGAGAAAGGAGAGCGACTGGCTCAACCACAGATCTGCACCATAGATGTCTACATGGTCATGGTCAAGTGTAAGGCAGATCCTAGACAAGCTTGGGAAACATTAAATGATTTTTAGTGCTGGTAGGGCAGTGAACATCTTTCTAAACACATTTTAACCCCTCTGTCCTCAGGCTGGATGATTGATGAGAATGTAAGGCCTACATTTAAAGAGCTTGCCAGTGAATTTACGAGAATGGCAAGAGATCCACCAAGATACCTCGTGGTGAAAGTAAGAAAACTACATTTTCTTTGAAAATGTTCACCAGGAAGCAGGATTTATGATTGCTTTTAACATTAATTTCTGTGTCATAATGTAGCCTTCTCAGAATTGCGCCGGTGCAGATGAAACCCACCAACGATTTGTTAAAAGTTCTCATTTAGAGGGAAACTTGGAGGAAGATGATGATGATGAGGTATTGCAGGATGGGTTTGCTACTCCTCCCCTCCAGATGTCTCCAACTAGAAGTCATTCTCGCCTCCGCATGGCCTCCTACAAAGTGAGATGCCTCTTGTACTAATAAAGGCTGAATTTATTTGATGCCATAAAAAATACAGTAAAACAGTAGCATTATGAAACAGTATTATAATTTAAAACACTCTTTTGTTTTACTATTTTAAAATGTAATTTATTCCTAAGATTACTAAGATTCATCAGTCATTGCTGAACAGTCTCATGATTGTTCAGAAATAATCTAAAATGCTGATTTATTCAGTGTTCTTTGATTACAAAGTTCAAAAGAACAGTTTTAACTTGAAGTCTTTTTTTCTCTCTCTTCAGGGCACCACCGAACACACAACACCAATAGGATATCTCCCCATGACCCCAGGGGAAGACCATAGACAGGTCAGCTTTCATATCTTCATATCATATTGTCTTTCAGCTCAAATTAACTCTTTTAATTATATCACAGTGTGAACATGCATTAGATCAGGGGTTTTTGAACTTTTCCATTGTAATTACGACAGGGCAGCTTGTTTTGATTGATTTATAACATTTATTAACTAATAATTTATGTTGTGACTCCAGAAGTGCAATAGTTACTGAGAGAAAAAATAAAGAAATATGACTATATATGGCTATGAAACATTGTTATTAAAGGAATAGTTGAGCATTCTGTTATCATTTACTCACTCTCGAGTAGTTTCCAAACCTGTATGAATTTCTATGTACTACTGAACACAAAGGAAGATATTGTGAAAAAAGTTTGCAACCAGGATGTTTTAGGTCACCATTGGCTTCTGTAGTATTTTATTATCCTACTATGGTCAATGGTGACCAAAACAGTCTGGTTACAAACTTCTGTACACAGGTTTGGAGCAGCTTGAGGATAAGTAAATGATCACAGAATTTTAATTTTTGGGTGAACTATTCCTTTAATATGCAATATTGCAAAACAAAACAAAACAAAAAAAATTAATTCAGATTTACTTCTATTGCACTTTTTCTTTACTTTTCTGTTCTATCTCTTTCTAAAGAGATAGCTCACCCACAAATTAAAATTTTGTCATTAAATACTCACCCTCTTGTTGTTCCAAACCACATTCATCTTTAACAAATTATATTTTTCATAAAATCCAAAAGCTTTCTGACCCTCCACTTTACATCAACTGACACTTTCAAGACCCGGAAAGGTCGTAAGGAGATAGTCCAAGTGACATCATTGGTCCAACTGTACTGTTATGAAGATACATGAACACTTTTAACAACTTTATTCAATGCATATATGAAGTAATATATTTGTTTTGTTCCCACACAGATAAGAGCACAGAGGAGAAAGATGGGCTCAGTGAGGACAGAGTCTGAGGGCTCAGAAGGCAGAGGAACCATGGTGGACATTGAAATGGCTTCTCAAACAGGTAGTCTGCACAGAGGCCGTAGCTGTATGGACAGCTCCTACATGTCCACCACTGTGTCTGTGGCCTCAGATCCTTTCTCTTCAGGTCTGGAAGGTGTAGACGAGGACCATTATGGATACGTGTTGCCCACAGAAAGAGGTAAACCGATACTGCACTCACATGTTTAGTCATTATTGAATCTCAACTGTATGCCATTTTTGTGAGACTTATCTTCTCATTTAGGTTACAGGAGCACTGTACCTCATGGCAGGACATCCAGAAATATAGATGTACAAGAGTACGAGCTGATGATCAAACAGCCCCCTCGGCTTTCCACTTCACCCACAGACAGCACTGATGGTTCTTCAGCATTGCGCTCCCCTGCTCCTCCCTACACATGCAGCGTTTTACCACAGAAGAAAGACACTGACTCGACACAAACAGAACAGTCAGATAAGGATGCTAGTCAGCCTGAAGGGGTCAGCGTGGAGTCTGCTGCTGCTACTGCTTGTGAATACAATCTGGCTGGAACAGAAACATGTACTGACGAGAACTGGTCTGAGAGCAGCCCTGTAGAGGAAGAGCCACCAACGGGACCGCAGCCACAAGAAGCGGTGGTCGAGTATGAATACATGGACATACGTACAGATATAAACCAGCAAAACAGTCCCACAGGCAGTCCAGATGAAGTGAGGAGTGACAGCAGAGAAGCCATTTACCAAAATGTAAGAGCAAGACATAAGGAGAATGAGGATTCTGATCTCACTACACGGCGCAGTGAATATGTGGACATGGAGGCTTCTGGGACACCTGGCTCTGAGGACATACATCAGGTTGATTATCAGAACTTTCCGGTAAAGGGAAGACCCATCGTGGGAGAGGAGCCACAAAATACTGGTCTCCGATCCTACATAAAAGTGTGTGCTGGAGTGGAGGCGCAAAACACTTCATTCGACAACCCGGACTACTGGCACAGCAGACTGTTCCACAAGCAGGATGCCGTTTGCACATAATTACTGACTTCAACTGACTTACAAAATTAATGTGTTAGATCAGTGGTGGAAGCAGAATGGACTGGCGGTTTCTAAGGTTGTATATCTACCATGTGTTCAGTGTTTGAACATATACATTTATGCTAAGGTGCCAACTAAATATACTTTATTATAGTATAAAATCACTTGTCTTGTTGAAGATTGGCCTACCTCTTCTTGTGTGTCTCAGATGTGCAACTCCTTTGTTTTTTAAGACAATGATTTTTGTGTACTCCATGAGGAACCAATTTTTTGGAAATAAAATAAACGGAACAAAAACAAAACAAAAAAAACGCTATTGTATATTGATTTTTCTCTGTCAGTAAAAGTAATCTGTCAAGATTTTTGTGTCCCATATTTCATTGTTATTATATGAAAATATTTAGCTGTCACCAATGTTTTGTCAAGCTAGAGCAGGTTATGATTTTTATTTATTTTTTTACAAATCATTATATATATATATATATATATATATATATACATATATAATATAAAGATTGCATATTTTGCCATTTACAAACAGAAGACTTAGAAAACAATGGTATAAAAACTGAATTTAGATCATGCTTTGTGTGAAATGAAAAAAAAAAAAGCAAATACTGATAAAAAAAATATCCTACCAGTCATATCAATATAATTTTTAATCTCTACAGGTTAGCTTTAGTATTAGCTACTGCATTTAGTTAATTTCAAGTTGAACATGACCATTTATGATTTGCTTTAACCACCAGTGTTTAGATTGACTAAAATGAACAAACCTTTAAGTTTGTTTATCTGAAACAAGTTGAGTTCAGTGACATGTATAAATGCTCAGATTTAGACTTCTTCACATAAATAATAAAATGACCAAACTCATTGTTTGATAAACAGCAGATCTAGAGTCGTTTCATGAACCACTGATAAACTCATCAAGGTGGGAACATTTAAAGTTTAATTATAGTTTAATGCAAATCTGATATTTTAAGAGTGTTTGTATTCCAGTTTTTTTTAATTACAGATTGATTACAAAGGAAATTGCGAGCAATAAAAAGTATTTGCCATGATATTTGTTGATTTATTTTTTTTGTTCATACATTAGCTCAAATATAAACAATGTGTGTGTGTGTGTGTGTGTGTGAGAGAGAGATACACAATAACTATTGAAATTATTCAGATTATTCATAGAATAAATGTTTCAAACAATAAAACCTTAAAATAATGAATTTTAAATCACTTCCCTGTTGAAAACAACAGCATATGCTGGCTATGTGTGTTTTGATGCTGGAATGCTGGTCCTTTGCCAGCACGTGAGCAGCATAAACCAGCTAAAAAAGACCAGCATACGTAACGCTCAGGTAAGGAGAGATCAGGATAACAGGAAGCAGATTAACAGTGTTTATTTTTGTTTGGAGAAAAAGGCATTTACATCGTGCTGAACATCCGTTCAATTTCCTCGGGTGAGCTTTTCTATTTTCTTCATTAAAACTTTCCTATGAATTTATTTCCTATGAATTCACAACAACATAACCTACCACTGATCCATCTGACCCCAATATGTGTAGGCTATTATTATATTTAAAGTCACTATTTAAATATGTAATGTTAATGTATTATGTGTTCAAAACACTAATTCACTTTTTCCTACTTAGTGCAGATTATCTGATATCTTCATGTAATTTTTATATTTAAATTCACACAAAAACAATAAAACTTTTTTTTCGTGGAAAGTTAATGAAGTTGGTTATTAATGAAGTTTCAAGCGTCAGTTTAATTATTTCACCATATATCCTCCTCCCCCTACTGGACACCTCAGGAACAACGGGCGTAAAACTGCCTGGGCCGTAGATCTGCCTGCTCCATGTTGAGATATAATTTCCTCGAGCTCCCGCAGAGGTCACTCTTCTGTCGGTGTATCCGCGGGTCCGCGGCTTTTATTTTGAAGTGCGGTGCGGTAATCGGCCATCTTGCGCGTTTCCACGGCTGCTGCTGGCGCAGGCTGTGAGATCTGAAGCGTGCTGCGCTCCATCATCCCACGAGCGAAGCGAGGGAAAAAAGTTACGAGCTACTCTTGGATCCCACCACTGACAAGCATGTCAGGAGACGACGACCAGCAAGAGCACACCATCGCTGATGACTTGGTGGTTACCAAGTACAAGATGGGTGCCGACATAGCAAACCGTAAGATTGATTGTGTGATAAAGGGCTGATTTTGACCGAGCAGTGATGCAGATCAGCGCTCGGCCATGTGTCTGCGAGCTGTAGTGTGATAGACATCGATGCCAGTCATTTCTAGTTTTTTGACTTGACTTATCTTGAAATCGCACGGACAAGCACCGGCAGCCGATGTTTTGTGATCCCAAGAGCAGTATTTATGTTTATAAAGATTCGGCTAGCAGGTTAGCCAGTTAGCTGTAGTTGTAACGTACCGTCCTAAAGTGATAGTTCACCCCAAAAGTTAAATTCGGTCATTATTTGCTCACCGTTATGTTACTCCAAACCTGCGTGACCGTTAACTACAAAGGAAACGTTTGACACAATGCAAGTGACTGACAGCCTCTGAGTCACCATTCGCTTTCATTGCATCCTGTTCCTTTCATTGAGAGCGAGTGGCGACTGACCCCGTCGTTTAGCCGTTGTGTTTCAGAGTCTATATATATATATGTATAGCAGGTATTATGCTACAGTATTGTATATAGGGGGTCAAGTAGATTTATTGGCAGGTGCTCAGAAAGTTTTAGCCGCTGTCAGCTAATAAAATCTATAATTTCTTTCTGTTTTACTAGAAGTGCTTACTGATTAAATGTGTATTGATCTTCTTAAGCCCAGGTCGTGACTCGCAGTGCTTTAGGGAGAGCTTCAAAATCCTTTTGGGTGCGAAATTTCAAAAAGTCTTTCTCTTTCAGAGGCTTTAAAGGTGGTCATCGAAGCAGCCAAACCCGGTGTGTACGTCCTCAGCCTGTGCGAGAAAGGAGATGCTTTCATCACCGCTGAAACAGGCAAGGTCTTCAAGAAGGAGAAAGAGATAAAGAAAGGTAAGAATGCTTCTGAAAGGGAATACAAAATATTAATCGATCTTAAATCAGTGAATTCAGAAATTCTTTAAAATGTTTTTTTAATTTAATTTTGTTTTTGTATTTATTAAAAAAAAAAAAAAAAATATATATATATATATATATTAAAAATTCACATTTTCAGGATCCATTTTTTTATGCATGGTGGTTATAATATTTCACAGCATTACTGTATTTTTGGTCAAATTAATGCAGCCTTGCTGAACATAAGAAACGTCATTAAACATTGACACACTTATGACTGCATATGAAAAAGTGAATTAAGATTTATACTTGAATGACAGGGATTGCCTTTCCCACCTGTGTGTCTGTGAACAACTGTGTGTGCCACTTCTCACCGTTAAAGAGTGATCCAGACTACACACTCAAAGATGGTGACTTGGTGAAAATGTGAGTATTATTTCTGTTCGATGTATACATAAATGTATGTAGTATTTCTGTTTATAAGCACATTTTCTTCCACAGCGACCTCGGAGTGCATGTGGATGGCTTCATCTCCAACGTCGCTCACAGCTTTGTGATTGGCGCAACCAAGGTATGTCTCTTGTGAATGCCCCAACACCCATTTTTCCTTTGTGAATATAGTGAATTTAACATTGCTGTTCTTCTAGGATGCTCCTGTGACAGGTCGGAAAGCAGACGTGATCAAAGCTGCCCACTTGTGTGCAGAAGCTGCTCTCCGGCTGGTTAAACCTGGCAATCAGGTTAAATAGAATCAATTAACTGCTAATAACATCCTAATCATGAACAAAACCTCACAAATAGTTTCATATGTATTAAGCAAGTTGCCTGTTTTTCGGTGTTTCTCAGAACACTCAGGTCACCGAGGCCTGGAACAAGATTGCCCAGTCATTCAAATGCATGGCCATCGAGGGTGAGCTGACTGAAAGCTATACTCGCTCTCTGCTGAAGCATCATAACATGGTTTTAAAGCTCCTTCTGTCTCTTTACGCAGGCATGCTGTCTCATCAGTTAAAGCAGCACGTCATTGATGGAGAGAAGACCATCATTCAGAACCCTACCGACCAGCAAAGGTCAGGATAATGAAGCGCTCAATTGTTTTTGAAGATGATTGAGTGTTCCTCTGTGCTAAAAGCCCTCTGTCCTTGTCTGCTCTAAGGAAGGACCATGAGAAGGCAGAATTTGAGGTGCATGAGGTGTACGCTGTGGACGTGCTCATTAGCACCGGAGAGGGAAAGGTAAAGACTCGTTTCAGCCTCGGCTGTTCCCTGCCTGTTAACATGTGACGGGTAGCTGATCACGGCGCTCTTTCTCCCCGCAGGCTAGAGACTCCGGGCAGAGGACCACTGTTTACAAGCGAGACCCCAGCAAGCAGTATGGACTGAAGATGAAGACCTCCAGGGTGTTCTTTAGTGAGGTCGAGCGGAGATTTGATACCATGCCGTTTACTTTGAGGTAATTTGTTGAAGGTTTAATATCTAAAATCTATCTCTAGTTGAAAGTTAGCTAATCTTAACTAGAGAAAAAAGGGAAGTATAGTTTTTATGTTCAAATTTCTAATACATATTCAATTAAAATACAGCTTAATTTAATGAAAACATTTTAAATCAATTGGTACTTTTGAATGCTAATGTATAAATGATAAAAATGCATTATAGAAATATATAAAAAATTAAATTGTTAGACCAGGTCGCATCCACGTCAATACATTTAATAGTGTATTCAAGCTATATGTTTATGCGGTCTCCCTCCCAGTCAAAAGTATGACTTTGAAGTTACTAGTATCTCAGATGAAAGTGCATGGCACAAAACAAACTCTTCACCTCTGTTGCTCATCACATTTCTTTGTGTCTCTGTTCTTGTCTTTCTGTCTTTGTGTGGTCTGGTGTCTGTGCCATCAGGGCATTTGAGGATGAGAGTAAAGCTCGACTAGGAGTGGTTGAGTGTGCCAAACACGAGCTGCTTCAGCCGTTCAGTGTCCTGCATGAGAAGGAAGGTGAGGCATTAGTACCACGGTCATAAAATGTCACTTTTATATGTAAAACCTTCAACCAAGCATGAAGATAAGGTTGAGCTTTTGCAACGAATCACTAAGTGAAAATGAAAAATAATTTCCTGTCACGCCGGTGCTCAGAGAAGCGAATCCAGCACATTTACCGCATGGCCAGGTCAAAGACTGTTCTTATTTTAGAAGTTTGGCGCCATCAGCAAAGTCTCCAGAGTCACATTGTCAAACCTTCTGTCTCGTCCCTATCTTCTTTTCTTTCAAGGTGAATATGTAGCGCAGTTTAAATTCACGGTGCTGCTCATGGCAAACGGCCCTCTGCGTATCACCACTGGACCTTTTGATCCAGAGCTTTACAAGTCTGAGCATGAAGTACAAGACCCAGAGCTCAAGGTAAGAAAACTGGGGGTTCATGCAGGGAACTGGTTATGGAAGTTGCTTTAGAGGTTTAATAATTATTTACAGAATTTGCAGAAGTAGTGTTTACAGAATTTTGTTTTAATTTTATTTTATTCTGTGGAAATGAGTTGGAAATTATTGGAAGTTATTTTTATATAAATGTGTTTTTTTTTATAAAAGGTAGAAGGAACCCAAGTATGAAAATAATTGTAAAAAGTATTATCAAAAATAAAATATATGATATTCAAATTTATGTTCATAACACATTATTGCCAAACTGATCTTAAAATGAACATTTTTGGGCTGGGAATACTGATTTCTCAACTTTAATGGATATATATGGCAAAATATTGAAAAATTGTTTTAACTTCAGAAAGATGTCAGGATAACTGTTTGTAAGCAATGTCACATTTACATCAGAAAAAGCATATTTGTTGACCACAAACTCATTTATCGCCTAGAAAAATTGACTCTGAGAACTGTTTTGCTAAATATATCATAACTTATTTATTATCAATATTTCAATATTTATTTATTCTAAATTAATTTAGTGTAATCTTAGTGTTTATATACAAACCAGTTAACTCAAACCTTTAGTGTTTTTGTAATGTAGCACCAGCTGAATCATGTATATTTTAGAGGAAACTTAGCCATATACATTATATATCCAAAATAATCAATATCGAATTGAATTGTAAGCTTGTGAATTATATAATGAAATGTGTCATGACCTAGCCCTAAAGTGTCTGTAATTCAGTGTCATTATTCTTCAATGTAATTCATTTTTAAATATATTTTAGTAAATGTACAAGAGACAAAAATATAGGGGCTATTGGCAAAAAAAAAAAAAAATCTTAATAAAAAATCTGCAAAATGAAACTCTACAGTTGATTTTTATATATATATATATATATATATATATATACACACACACACACACACATACACACACATATATATTAAGATTCTCACAATGTGTTTATTATTTGCAGGCATTGTTGCAAAGCTCAGCTAGCCGCAAGGCACAGAAGAAGAAGAAAAAGAAGGTTTGTTGTGTCCGCGTCTGTTTCCTGATTTTTAATGGCACTTTGTGAATATGAAACCATATTTTCATATTCTTTCTTTTCCCAGGCATCCAAAAATGTGGAGAGTGCCACGGGACAACCAGTGGAGGCTGAGAGCGAAGCTGCTGCATAGACTCCCACTGCCAACCAAGCTGACTGACAGAGCCTCTGCACAGCCCAAAGAACAGAACCGTTAAAGCTAATTATGACCTGCCCCACTGAGAGGCCTCCGGCCAAGCCTTCTGTCTTTTTGAATACCTCCTCATTAGTTACATAAGACTGCTACAGGGTCTGTGCAGTTTACTTGCGTTTGGTTGTCTTTGAATGAGGCTGGGAGTGTACGGATGAGCAGGTAGATACTGTCCAACCGTGTTTACAGGAGGCGAGTGCTGGGTTTCTTTCGACCCTCTCTGTCATTGTACAAGCCAACATGAACAATAAAAATGTAATGGTGGCACTCTTTTGGCAATATTGCTACAAAGTGCCATTCATGTCCATGCAGATGAGATCCCTGTTTGAAGTCTGTTAAAGGTTGAGTTTTTGTCAGTTGGGAAAGGATCATAATTTGTATTGATGACCTGCAATGAGTCTTTGGAGCGGTAACTGCCTCACTTACACCTTCAATATAGCAAACCAACTACAATGGAAGCACTGTTAATCAATTTGGTAAGCTTTGATTTCTGTTAGATGACCTTCAGCATTCAATTTCTAGTATTTCCAGAATTATGAAAATGCTTTTCCTGTTTCGATGTAAATCTTTCCCTCAGCTTAATGGTCTGACTTCTAAAAACATTGTTTGACTAAACTGACTGACCAAATTATCCTGCCATTTTATAAAAATGCATCTAATAAATTTAATCAGACAATTTGTGGGTCAGAGCCTGATTTGTTGCAGTTTAAACACTCAAATATCTATCAGAAAGCTTCAGTCATATAGCATACAGAAAAGACACCAAATAGCAAATGCAGTGTTATCTGCAAACCAGTGACGTACCAACTGGTCAATGCAATTGAATGGGAATGGAGTTATTTCCCGTCTTGTTTGCACAAATGTGTGAATCCACAAGTTAATTCGTATTAAATGCCAATATATTCTACTAAGGTTGCCAACTAGAAAGTGTCAGAGTATAAATACTCTATATAAAGACAACCATGACTTCTTTTTTGTGAAATGTTTGCCAAAAAGGGTGTCTTTAGGAGTGTTCCAAGTGCCCAAATACTCCTTAAAAAGCTTAAACTGAATATGTAGCTGCTAATGAATTATAGGTTTACACTTCACGGTTTTGGTCAACTAAAAACAAACAAAAAAAAAAACCCTCCCTTTTCAGCAGTGTATATTTTTTATAATTGTTTAATAACTAATTATTGTACAGCACTTGCAATGTCTGCAGGCAATAAAGGTCACAGTTATAATAACTTATTACATTAAAGAGACCTTTTTTATTGACTCTTAAAAACAAGAAAACTCACAGAAAGAATTGGCTAATCCAGTGCAGTCCTTTGTTCAGGGAAATGCCTGAGAATGTTACGTTTATGCCACATTTTAACAGAAATTAAGAAAAGAAGAGCAGGTAAATCTGAGGGGAGCCATACATTTTCGTTGAAGTTGACAACAAAATAGCACAATTGTGCGCTTTAAATATGTCCAGCATTTTCTTTATTTTTTTTTTAAATAAATATTGTTTCATCCATTTTAAATTATTTTAAAAAAGTAAACAAACAAACCCTATAAGTTCTGAAACACATTACATTTAATAATCAATTTTATTATTAATTATACGTTTATAAAGTAGTAATAGTAGTATATAATAAAAAATAGGGCTATATTTAAGAAAAAAAATTACCGTAAAAAAACATTTTACCGTAATTGTACTATTTAGTATCGTAAACACTGCAAAAATAAGGTCAAAGTAATTTGTGAACACACTGAATAATCTTGACCGCTGTATATATTTGGTAAGAATTGATCATTATTGTCAGGTGTTGCACGCGTTTCTTCATGTAGTCGCTGAGAAATGACGCAATCGAGGCGTATAAAAGAGCCCGTGCCCCGTATGACGTTCTCTTGGAGTCGTTTCTATCGCTTGACGAGGTGAGAAGCTAGCGTCCGCTGACATTGTGTTACCATCTCACACAATCCACACTAATCCAAGACATTTACACGCCATCCATCGACAACTCTAACTTTATCTCTTTATTTACAGAACTATCTTCTCATCATGAGAGCGAAGGTAAGTACATTTTTCGTATGTAAGTGAAATACAGTGTCTCGCTATCAGGCTAGTCCTGCTAGCATGTTGATTTCATAATTTAGTGCTGTTTACGCTCTACGCTACAATGTTTGTTGGTATTTAACTAAATATTTTTACTTTAAGCTTTATTTTTAACGACGTGGAATAAAATAACTGTTAGCGTTAGTGTTGTATATTTTCGTGTTATATTGTCGGGCCTGCTGTTTAGCCTGCTAACGCACTACTGGTCAGAGGGAATATTGTGGCCAGATTAAGTTGCATTCTGCAGCTTTTTTGTAACATTGACTTACGTCTGATAATTGTGTATTGTGTATTTTATAAGCGTTAATATGAAGTTACTTTTTGGTTTCTTAACTATTCCGAGCCGGAGGGCCATGCTGCATGGTGAAAGTACACCCAATGGCGCCAGTTGCTATTGCGCATGTGTTGACTTTGTATCTTTAACTTGCCTGATATTTCGAGTTTATTAATGGTTTTACTCTTCTTGCAGTGGCGAAAGAAGCGCATGCGCAGGTAAGTTTGTGACCGTGTGAGCTGCATCTTATGTTTTTAATGGGCGTTGAGTGACCGACCACTTTATTTTCTTCAGGCTGAAGCGTAAAAGGAGAAAGATGAGGCAGAGGTCAAAGTAAACCGGACCCTCTTTGCTGAAGCTGAGTGCTCCTCCACTTCAATCTCCTCAGCAAGAGTCTGCTGGAAGCCCAACTGAAGCTCCACTCATCCACCATCTATGAGGCCTGCTTTCTTCTGAATGAGGATTTGGTTTTCCATCACCTAGTTCTGCAGAAGCATTCTGGTCTTGATGACCATGTGAACTGTTTTGGACGTTCCTCAGACCTGTCAGCTCAGCGAGTTTTTGTTCATGTCTTAAATAAATCTTTTGGTTTAAGAAAAGGTCCTCTTGCCTAATGTTTTCTCTTATGGGGTTATTGGGTTTCATTCATGCTGTATACATTCTAAAATCAAAAGCATTTCAAGAGCCAGTAGTGTTGGGATGCACTGATTTCTGACTTCGTGCATGTTGCTAGTAGTCCAGTTTTTTTTTTTTTTGTTTTTTGTTTTTTTTTTTTTAACTGAACTAAATTAGCCTGTAAACCCTGCATTGCTTTAACAAACTTCCCTGTTTGGTTCAGTGCAGGGGTGTTGTAGTTGGGTGACAAGTGGGACTAAATCACCAGGGCTCCTGAGTGAAATTTTTAAATATAATTTTAAGATCACAGATGTTAACTAATGTAAATGCAAATGTTTTGGGTAAATGCATCAGTTGATGTATTAAATGGTGCTGTTGGTGTGAGTCTCCAGCTTACTTGGGGCTCATGGCTACTGCTTGACGCACCTGGTTCAGTGTCTGCTACATTGATAACGTGACTCTAGGGAGCCCATTTAGACATGCCAATAAAAACAGTGAAGTGGTTTTAATTTTAATCTGAATATAGTAATGTAAACGCAGGTTGGTAGAGCTCCATATTAAGGGGGCTGGTAATTTAAATGCTGCACTGATTGTGAACCGTACCAGACACCATACAGATTTAACCTGCACAGCGTCATACCCTCTGCTTGCAGTTGCTAGGTGATGACTAGTTTGCCTGCAGTTTTGTCAGTGCATTATTTGTAGTTAATGGGCACATGTTCGTTTGCATTAGCTAAACCCCCCGTCATTAAACACGACGCATTTTCTGCATTTGCTTTGCGTGTAACAGCTCACCGCATTGGTTGTCACGTGACAGTATAAACACCCATACGACAGCTTAAAAGCGCTGGAGGCACACTGCATCTTCAAAAATCCCTGTTTTCTGTTGCTTAAAGCGTAACCTATAACTAGTATCGGTTATGACTGGTAAATGATCCGTTAGTTCCTCCGACATACCGTAAAAACGTTTATGATCCCACACCCAGACATTTTAAGGTTTTCGATGTGGTTTTACTAAGAATTTAGGAGGGCTGACGCTTGAAAACACGCCCCCACACGCCCATCTTTCAAGCAAACTAGAAATGCACAACTTTCCGCTTCAAAGGAACAGACATATGTGCTGTTTTCGTCGAGTGCGCGAATTATGTTTGTTTTTGTTTAATCATATGCGTACAGCACCTTTTCGTTTCCAGCGGTACTGAGTGGGTTTGTGGTGTCCAGGTCGGAACCGCTCACGGAGGACAGGATTTGATGCAGAAAGAGCCGATGTCATCTAAAGATGCAGGGCCGAGTGCGGGTGCCGCTCCGGAGACTGCGCGCTCGGCCCTGCCTCAGGGTTCCGCTGGAAAACACGCCGTGTCCGTTCTCTGGTCCTTTGGGAAGTGCGTCGGTGCCTTATTGCCGGTCTACCTGGCTGGATATTTCGGGTTCAGTATCAGTTTAGTTTTGCTCGGTCTCCTAGTTTACATGGGATGGAAACACAGTCGCGATGGAAAACAAACGCGCCTGCAAAGCGCGATGTATTTTTTAGAGAATGAGCAGGATGTCACCACTACACGGGTGTTTAGAAGTAAACGGGAATTACCGGCGTGGGTAAGACACTTTATACCATAAATGGCACCATTCTTGTAGCCAGCAGTTCAGTATTTAACACATGCAATCTTGAGCAGATATACACGCAGGATTTCTTTGCGCTTTTCGATGGTGTTTACAAGAAGCGTAAATGTGCTTTCGTGGCAATGACAGCCTGATTTCATGCTGTAGTTGTCTACTGATACGACTTTAAAAATGTATTCACCTACTCTTGCAGTACAACCTGTTAGGAGCTATTAATTACACATCATACGCGTAATTACTCACTCTGTTCTACATTCCTTTAAAATAACATCTACTTTTATGTTACAATACCTAATCATTTCTAATAATTAATCTAGAAATTAATCACGAATTGCTTTCATTATGCCAGTTCTAAATTCCAGAAGTGGCAAAGCATCTATTAGGTTAGTCACTAAAAGTATTATTACATTGCTAGACACTGTTTCATTAACAGGTAAATATTCCACATGTAATTGGTAACCAGTTGCATATACCATTGAAATTTACGCAGATGTGTAGTTCAGATATCAACCATTCACTTTTGACTGTATGCATTGTTAAAAAAAAAAAAAAAAGTTCCAACAATCAAATATTCCATTTATGACTGGTAACAAATTGTGTTTAACATTGTAGTTTCTGGGGATCTGTAGTTGGGAAGTATGCATTCAAGGAACATTTAAGTTCACTGAAACATATTCATTGCAAACTAGTACCTTTACTTGCTACTGGTCACTATCCCAATGAAAGATGTCTAATTGCATTTGTCACTGGTAACCAATTTCTGTATCCATTTAATTTTATGGGCACCGTTGCCAACTTTTTGTTTCTGCTTCGTATTTAAGTTTTACTATTAATTGAATAACCATCCTTACTTTTTATTTAGTAATATTTAAATAATTAATAGTACCACTTGAATATATACTGGTACATGTTTATTAGGCGCTATCAATGTGTATCCCAGTTCATAGCAGCAATGTTTTTACTCTTACTAGTAGATTTTTTGACTGTTCAAAAATTTACATACATTTTACTTTTTTATTTTACATACAGAAGGTTTCTTTCCTTTTGTTAACAGGGAACTCAGTTTTGGTGCTCAGTTTTGGTGCTAAATTTATAACTATGTTACGACATCATCTGTAGTCTGAGTGCTATATTGCAACATTGCAACTTTGTCAGCTTCTTTCTGTCAACTCCAATCAAAGTTTCTCTTTTACATAAAGCATCCAGCGCACTCCCTGACAGAGTTCATATTTCTATTCTCCTTTCTTCCCCTGTCCCTCATTAACTTCATTACATTCCGAAGTTAGTCCAGCCCTTGCTATATTTGGACATTAAAGTATCCAGCCTCATGGGAATGACTCACCAGCAGCTAAATGGCAAAATGAACAATTTGCAGCAAGAATTTGGTGAGGGGGTGATGGGAAAACATGAAGAAGTGGAAAATTGTTTAGTAAAGAATGGCCTGTGGTCAGAGAAACGGTTGTGCCACTTTCTTCATATACCTTACATGTACACAGTGGTTTTATTTAAAGGATGTGTTTTGTATAAACCCACACGCATCCTGTTACAAATTATGTTTTTAAACTTTTCAAGAGCGCTGATGCAAAAATATACCCTTGTCTGGTGTTTTAGATTAAAATATGTAGTTGGGAATCATGTATGTAAAGGGTCAAGTTATATTTAATGAAATAACCTCATTTTCTATCTGTATTTTTTGTATTTTAATTACATTGTAGTGTATTATTTATTTATAATTAAACATCTACACTGAAATGAGAGCTGACCTTTAATTCCTTAAATTTAAGATGAACTTGCCATCTAGTATTTGTTTTTAGTCATACTTTTATGATTCTTTAATCCAACTGTTACAATCTACCATTTACAACAACTCTTGCAAGAACGACAGAATTTTCAAGAACTGGCAAAGCTGTGTATTCGTGTGTCTGCTCAACCAGTGTCTTCCCTGGAAAATGCTGGTGTTTTGTTGACACCAGCTCCGACCTTCACAGCGTTTATTTAGTGGGCTAAATAAGCATGCCTCCTTGCACGCGGCACGTTAAACCATGCTGTTATATGTTTTGACATGGGAAGTCAAAGTGTATTCTTTTGTTTTTCCGCAGGTCAACTTTCCCGACGTGGAAAAGGTTGAGTGGATGAACAAGGTATTAAACTCTTTATTCAAATGCTAAAATGCACACGTGACCGTAATTGCTGTTCTCATTGTGTCTGCTTCATGCTCCTGAGGGCACAGCATGTGTGTTTTCAAATTCAGTCCCTGAAGATAAATAGTTGAACCGTTTGGCAGCACTCCAGTCTTTCCACAATGTTTATTAAGTTGTCACAGGTTTATCAGACCCTATTTTGTAATGACTCACAGACTGCATTGCAAAACCTCGTAAAATGTGTGAAACCTTTTCTTAGAAGTAGCACACCAACCACACAGACTCTAAGAGATTATGAGGAAGAAATTTGCCTTGTGAAAGTCTTTAGACTGACTGCCACATGATCTTCCGGATTCTTTCCTTATTTTAAAGTGCAAATATTTACATAATTCTATTCTCATATAAGTGCAAACTGGACACTTCACAGATTGTTATTGGGGGTTTTTTGAACAACAAACTTGTTAGCATTTAGGCTTTGAAGGTTTCCCTCAAACAACTTATTGTTTAGACTAAGAGAGAATAGGATGGGTGGATTGTGGGAAATGCTTCAAAGCTTACTACAAACACACTGCTATTTCAGATGACATTTGCAAATACCCAGTAAATGAATATGTTGTGGTGCAGGTTTTGTATTTAATCCAGTTTTTTGCTGTCAAACTAAACAGCTCCAATGTAAGTTTACGTTTTTATCAATGCTCAGTCTTAAAAGGATTTCATTAGGCTTTTTATATGAGGTTATTCAGTACAGCAGTCCCTTTGCTTTGTAGAGTTTTTTTTCCCTCAGAGCTTGTGATGAGGTTTGACTGACAAATTAGGCAAATTTAGCATGCATTCATTTCAAAATATAATGTTCTGATGTATCTCAAAGAGTACATTGCATCCAATTAAATATGTATATTACATACTCTGAAGCAAAAATCTTTGCATTTACTTGATACCGTCATCTTTGTTTGTAACTATACAGATATTGCAGCAGGCCTGGCCGTTTGTTGGACAGTATCTGGAGAAGCTGCTGGTGGAGACTATTGCCCCTTCGATCCGATCCGCCAGCGCTCATCTGCAAACTCTCAGCTTCACCAAAGTTGACCTGGGCGATAGGGTATACAAATCTATTTCTGATAAAAGACTTGCGTTATTTGCATATATTTCTCACATTTGAATATGATTCTCAGCTCCAGAGATATTTCTTGAGAATTTTTGCCACTAAGACAATTATTTTTGAACAGGCTATGAGGGTAGTTGGGGTGAAGGCCTACACTGAGTATGATAAACGTCAGGTGATACTGGATCTTTATATCAGGTAGTGTTATAGACTCTTTCTTGGCAAACAGGTTCTCAAACTTGAAGCTGTGGTTGTGTCTTATTAAAGGTGCTCTATGCGATGTTGCATGATTTTAGCTCGATTTTATTTTTATCTCAAACCGTCTTGCTGTTTGCCCTCTGAATACATTGGGAAAAAACCCAGTCTCGAAAGACAACACAGAGGAAGAAGAGGTGGGGATTAATGCGCGCAAACAAACTTCGACCAACCAATTGGCAAGATTGGGGCAGTCAGCAAGACGATCAGCATAGGGTTTGAGATAAAAATGAAATCGAGCTAAAATCATGCAACATCACGTAGAGCACCTAATTCCACTTTAGACATTCTACTAATTATAAATAATTTGTATCTATATGCCAACTAATTCTCATTCATTTGCAACTACATGTCTGCTAATTCTGAGAGTAGACTGTTTAGGATAGGTTTGGAGTTAGTAGAAAAAGTTGACATATACTATGTTATGGACCCATTAAAATTAAGTGAATTTATTAACCCTCTACCGCACAGTGTTGCCATATGACAACATACTCTTTATTTTCTGTTTCCTGCCAAGACAAATGTTCTAATTTTGTTGTTGTGATGGTGTTGTTTGGTTAAGTCACATGACACACAGCCTTTTTCTGTGGCGCAATTTCTTACAGACATCTCTTGTGAGTAGTTGCTGAGTGCAAATGAAAACATTTAGAAAATGAAAAATTAGAAACATCACCTCCAGTATGTTATGATGACATATTCACCACTCCAAAAAGTTTTTATGAAATAATTTTTTGGTAAATCGATCACATGTATGTGTTGCCAAACGGCAACACTGTGCAATATTGCAATAGGTTAGCTAGCTAGAAAGGTCAGCTGTGATCTTTTGAGTTGTAACAATAACAACATTAATGCTAGTAATTTAATGTTGATAAGTTGTATGTTAATGGTATTCGTATTTTGGATGAAATCAAATTTAATGGCATTGTTAGTTATGATTAGACATGCATTATATCAATGTGAAAGTATATCAATGAGCACTGGAAAGATCTATGACAAGGTAAAGAAGAAAAAGACACAACTGGTTCTTCCAGCAGGTGAAAGTGAGGATGAGATAGGATTTAGTGACCATGAGAATGATGCGGATTGGACAGTTGATAGCTACAATATTCGACTGCGCCTGGATATGTTAGCCTTTTATTGATTATAATATTTTGTTTACCTACTCTATTTTGTCTGTTATCGACAAACAACATTTCTAGCAAAATTATTAATCTATAATAATAGAATTATTAATTATTAACTTACATTTCTCAGTTAGTTCCACTGTTGGATGTTGTATCATAAAGTACCTTAAACTATTTTTTTTATAGGTCTATCGTAATGCATGGAGTAGAGGGTTAAGCAGATAGTCTACTAATACTCTAATGACTCTAGTTGACATGCAGTTGCAAAGTTACTTACTGTGAGTAGAATGTAATAAAGTTATAAAGTGGACTATCAAAATAAAGTGTTACTGACCAAAAAAGTAGGTTGATGACCAAAAAAATGTGAGAATGGTATTTCAATCCTTTTGGCTGTGTTGCAGTTATGCTGGAGATGTGGAGATTAATGTTGAGGTGAAGAAGTATTTCTGTAAAGCTGGAGTGAAAGGCATTCAGGTAAGGAAGAGGGCAAAATGACATATTCAATATAATAGGATATATATTATCAATATAATATAAAGGACTCATTGACCTTTTTTTTCTATAGCTCCATGGAAAATTGAGGGTGATCTTGGAACCTCTAATTGGAGATGTTCCTCTCGTTGGAGCCATCACCATGTTCTTCATTCGCAGACCTGTTAGTACATTTTACATCTGAATAAATATATCTTATCTTAATAACCCCCTCTTTTTTACGCTGTCTTTGTTTCTTCTCTCCACCATAGAAACTCGACATCAACTGGACTGGGTTGACCAATTTGTTAGACATACCTGGTTTGAAGTGAGTGCATTTATTTTGTATCATTGTTCTATTTTGCTTTTATGATTTAGATATACCACAACTACACTGGTATTTTTAATACTGTAACTCTTCTCATATGCTTCATTCATAAATAATCAGTAGAGCCCTGGTCTGATTATTCAAAGTCTGCTGAGCTTCCCTCTGTTCAAATAAAGAGCAGGGAAACATGCAGTCATTCATATTTATCATAACTTAACTCAACTCATTATAAGCACTCAGAAGCCATGCTTTAAAATAGTTTAAATGTATTTTGTTTGTGCTTCTGTGTCCCATTTTCTCTGTACGAACCCCTTGCATTCATTTTCAGTGCCATGTCGGACACTATGATAATGGATGCAATCGCCTCTTTCCTGGTTCTCCCCAATCGTCTCACTGTGCCTTTGGTGGCCAATCTGCACGTAGCACAGCTGCGTTCCCCTCTCCCACGGGTAACACTTCACTGTGCTTTAATGGAGTATTCCATTATGTTGACCTTTACATTTTAACTGTTTATGATCCATCAAGTGTACTCCATAGTTTCATCATGCATGCTTGTCCGGTGTAGCAGCTTCATAATGTTGTGAACGTCAAGGGCGTTTTCCTATTTACATAATTACATAAGTTAATTAAAGGAATAGTCCACCCAGAAAAAAAAATTGCTGAAACTCATCCTCAGATCATCCAAAAATGTAGATGAGCTTGCTCCTTCATCAGAACTGATTTGAAGAAATTAAGCTTACCAATAGATCCTCTGCAGTGAATGGGTGCCGTCAAAATGAGAGTCCAAACAGCTGATGAACACGCCACAATAATCCTAAAGTAACCAACATGACTCTAGTAGCCCATCAGTTAAAATCCTAGGAAGCAAAAACCTTCATCCTTTAACCTCTTTTTTTTTTTTGACATGTTTACAATGTTTAAAGCATTTCAAGAGTTCGCGCTTTCTCATTAATGCTAGGGAAGATAAGAGCAGGTAGTAAGTTAAAGCAAATTTGGCGAGC
>JAUYWG010000061.1:10660592-10684062 GCA_034779775.1 Enteromius afrohamiltoni
ATATATGAGTTAATGATCTGTTACGTACAATAGAATTATGTTTATCAATATTAAGTGAGAAAATCTATTTAATTTTGTTTTATTGGGTGTCCCTGTTGAGTGGGTTGAGGGTCTGGATGGAATGTCCCTATGTCTGTAAAGTTAAGGTTTGTCCTAGTTTTAGTGTTTCTCTCTCTCTGTCTCTCTCACAGTATATATACCAAGACCTTGCCTTGACGTTTCATAAGACAAACATCTCAACAGACCTTAGATCAGCAATGAGAGAAGTGTACAGGTTTTGGTCACATCCTTGGGGATGTCAAGTGTGACATGAACTTATTGAATTAGTTCTTCAGAGGTTTACATCAAGCCCTATCCAGATGAATTTGGCCTGTGCAGCAGAACCGGGGCTCATCCAGTAGGCTTTTTTTTAGATTCAAAGATATTGTTGAGAAAAAGTACTTTTTGACCAGTCTTCGTGTAATATTAAAATTCCTTGTGCTCAACACATTGAAGCAGGGCTTTTTTTAGCAAGGAAAACTGGTTGGAAAGTTTTAATATTGACTGTAGAGGGTTCAACACACTTCTTCCCAAAAAATATTTGGAAGAATGAGAGGAAAAAGCTTCAGCAGGCCAGTGTGACGTTCAGTAAGAGCTATTGTTTCCCATTCAAACTTACAGTCCACTATGTCTGGCAGGGTTCGTGTGCATTCCTCAGGTCCTACGTTGCCGCTCGGCGCCTGGGGACCTATTAGGTAGAGCTCAGTAGCTGAAAGGGGGAGACGGTCAGATGGGGAGACGGTGTGTGTCTGGCGCTCTGCTCCGGTCTAGTCGAGTATGCTGACATATGCTAAATCCATTGAAAGGATACAAAATCCCAGACTTCCCCCTCATTCTTCCTGTACTACAGTAGTCTGCCGTTTAAACTCATAAAATGGAGTCAGGGTGTAAACTCTACCTGTTGACTTAGTAGTCAAAGAGCCATTTAGATCAGTTTGTAAAACACTCTTATTGGCTTTAGGGTTTCAATTATATTAAGCTTGTAGGTTTAAGTGGACTTTGAAGGAGTTTATGTTGGATGTCTCCCAGAGTCTGGTCTCAGGCATGAGAGACGCTCGGAGCTGTGCATGGGCAAAAAACATTTTTGCATTGTTTGTGTTTATAAATGCAGCTAAGAATTTTTGCTCACATGAACTCCCACTGCCCTCAGAGCGGAGGAAGAACCGGCCAAATAAGGTTGTAAAAGTGTGTGGCCCTCTTTTAAACATGCCATAGCTGTCCCTTGGTGAAGACTAATATTTGACCATGTCAGTTTGGGGAAGAAGAGTCTTTTTGATGCTGCTTTGTGATGTTCACACATGAACAGTGTCTTTTGTCTTTTTTATATTAAAGTGCCCCATGTTATTTGTAATAAATGGTTAATATTTTGGGCTTTGGGAGTTCCCAACAACATGCATGCAAGGCCTTTCATTGTCTCATAATATGTGTTTATTGATTTATTTTTCCAAACCCCTTCTTTGCGTGACGCTATTCTGCAGTGATTGGTCAGATTTATCTCATTTTCATTACATCATCCCTGTAACGGGAAAACTAGTGGCAAAGAGTAAATTTGCATTTTCATTCAGACCAAATTGAAAAGATCAACAAGTGGGCAGGTTAGGCAAATTTCATATTGACTGAAGAGTTTATATTTGTATTTCTGTCTGTGTTACAAGTCGTAAACTGGAGGCCACTTTTCCACATGAGAAAGCACAGATTGGGTTGCTTTTTTATTTTGCTTTTCTCTGTGTGTTGTCTTCCTGTCTGACCTGTGCACTCCATCACGTGTAATGTTTCGTAAGGAGGGTTGTGCGTGACTGGAGTCTGTTTTCTGTCTCTTAAGCTTTTCACTGAATTCATTTTTTGCAATCTGATACCCGATAACAAATCAAGCTACTCTTCTCTTAAGACACATATTTCTCCCCCTTTTTGTCTCTCCCGCACCCTCTTCAGCCAAACATCCCCATGTCTATAGGTCATTTTACCAACTCCCCCTGTAATTTGCAGCACAGTCTTTGCTCACTTTCATTGTAAATAATACACATGGTTCATCTCCTCATGTGTATTTCCGTTTCCCACGCTTCTGTTCCTCTTTTTATGAATTCATTTTGTCTAATTAGAAAAGAGTTTTCCCAAACGTATCATGCATGCAAAAATACTAAAATAAACAACATTAGAGTTTTCACTCTAGTATTAAATGCTAACCACCGATAACCACAGTCTATTGTTCAACATAATCATTTGCCAAACAGCTCAACATGCCAAAAACAAGGGAATGGTTCTTTGTTGTGTCAGCACAGTCACTCTTTCACAAACTATACTGGGATCAAACAGAAGCTCTTTTTGTCTCTGTGATGGGTAGCATCACTCTTTTTTTGGAAGTAAAGAGCTTTTGGGAGTTGATTTTACATTTATTTTTGGACAAAATGAAAGTATTTTCATCTCAGTTGTAAGATGTGGGCCTCTTTTTTAGTAAAACAAGACTGGACTTTTGTGGGGAAAGGTCTAATGAGATTTGGAAAATTAGATTAGGAATCGCCAGTAAACCTTTTGCTGTACTGGAGTAGCCAGCAAGGTCTTTTGGAGAAGGTGAAACATGCACTTTATTTTGTTTTTGTTTTATTGGATCCATATTTTTGGACATGATCAACTTTTTATATTGTATAATGTTTGCAGACGTTCATACTGAATGTGTGGGACCTTTCATGGCAAAATAAGACGTTCTTCCTTTCCAGGAATAGACAAAACGCTTTGATCCCACTGGACTGTGTGCCATCTTAGTGGTTAGGGCTGAATTCAGTGTTTTGTTATTTCAGACTGCTGTTTTTAGTGTGGCCTGGAGTGGACAGGCTAGTTTTTCTCCATAAATATCAAAATCCTCATAGTGTTTTCTTTGATCATACTTCAGTGAGTTTTTGCATTGACTGTTCCCCTTTGATTCAAAGACATCTTTTTACTTTTTGTACTCAAGTTTCAGTTGTTTGTGCTAGTGTTGCTCCAGAAGTTTTAGATAATAATAACCGTTCAGTAAGCTCTCAGGACCTAAGAAACCCCCTCTGTGTAAGTACTGCACAGCTGAATCAGAAAAGTGAATCTTAAACTTATTTGCTTAGACACTCATTTCTTGAACAGAAAACAAAGAAGCCTTAATCTCAGAGAGCTACTGTAGATCAGATAAAGACTCATCTGAGCTCTTTGCAGCCAGTGTTATCAGTGATGTGGCACCAGATCCTGGATCGTCATGTGAAAGGAGGACTGGAACCTCACTGTGCTCTAAGTGCCCTAATTACATATCAGACCGACAAATGGTCACTAGGCAGTCCCGGCAACAGACATATGGCCAGATGCAACCTCTGACTCCTATTTTGAAGCTTCCCAGAAGACAGTTTTATTACTCACAGGTTGCTCTTTCATGGCTCAGGAAGCTAAAGCTATTTTCTCCTAAAATTGCTTAAGAGAAATAAAAATAAACAAATTAGGCCAGTGTTGATATAGAGTATAGGGGTTGACCAATATGTGTTTTTCATGGCCAATGCAGATACCGATTATTATGGATCAAAATGAACAATATGTTTAACCATACATTTGTCTGTATTTGAAAATTGATATGAAATATTTGGATGCATATTGAAATCTGACTTTAAATCCCAGGCAGTTTGTTCTAGACGTCTTCTTTAATATGCATATTTCTCATAAGAAGATCTTACAATCTCATTGCTGTCTAGAAGAAAAAAAGAATAATTCTTTCAGATGGAATATGCTTTTGTCATAAAAATGCATTATAGCTTATGTTTCCTCAGATACTGGATGCTTTCATACTGGCTCAAAATGGATGATGGTATTTTGGTAGACATTAAGTTCCATTCTTCCTCAAAAACAATGGATGAGGTTTGTTGTGTGAAATGTTCGGAAGCAGTGAGCTCATCACAAAAGAGCTGCCATTTACGTCATTTATTAAATTCTGCATGCTAACAAGTGTAGGAGGCACCCATTCCATCCTTGACATTTGAGCTGTAAAGAGTATAGAGATAGAGAAGGAGAGAGAAATTCAACCCAAAATCTATAAGCTCAGTCAAAGAGAAGGGAACCGAGGGAAAATCGGGTGATAGAGAAGATGAAGTAGGATAATTTATAGCCAAATTCATTACTGTTATAAACAGGACACATTCCTTCTGAAGCTGTGGACATCTGGAATGCACAACGTCGGTCACAACTGGGGGGAAAAAAAGCATTGGAAGGGGGATTGTGGGAGGGAATGGTAATGCTTGAGATCTTCACAGACTAAGCCAAATAACATTCTCCAGGGCCTTTTTTTACACATTGTCATTTCTGCTTAAAAGTTGTTAGCTTTTCAGACATTACAAACCCTAGTCATCATAACTGGGATGTCTTCCAGTTGAATGTGGTTTCAAACAAAACAAATTTACTACATGGTCAGTTGAGTCTGTCTGCTGTTGTATTAAATGCTGGAAGCTGAACTGTTTAGATTTATTAACTCAAAACTTCCTGTACTTCCTGTACTTCCTGTACTGCTTTTTGTTGCAGGTAAATCTAAAGCTTCATTGCAAACAAACAGTGGTGGACTTATTGTAAATGAATTCTTTTGACTGGGATGAGATAAAAAAGGCGCGTTCAAAACTTGGTTTCATTGCCATCTGAATTGTTTTGAAGCAATTGTTTCGCAAAGGAATTGGTTCAGTTGATTCAAAGTTTATAAAACATTAATTCACTTAATTCTCACACAAGTTATGGCATGTATGGTTACACTTTTTGTTCACTTGTAATAATAATAAACTGCATGTACTTAGTATAGGGTTAGCATTAGGAGTTTGGCTTGGCAAAGACAAGGCAGATGCATGGGATAGTGTGAATGGTATCTTTAGAACAAACACCTCTTCTGTCTTCAAAGGGAAACCCACTGAGAGGTCTGTGCCATACTGGGGGGATCTGCCGCTCGCTATCAGGAATCATAGCACAGCGTCTCAGGTTAATAAAGACAGACATAGTGTTTGCTGGAGCCAGTTGTCAGATCACACCCCACACCTGACTCAGTGTGTGTTCCACCATTAAAGAGATTTAGAAGACAAATTGCACACCTATCTGTTTGTAGTGCAAACATGACCTGATATCAGAGAGTAGTCTTGTTACAATGCAGTGCCCTGTCTATTATAACAAGTGGAAGGCGGTTTTTATATCGTTTGAACAATAGCATTATTATTATCATCATACTGGTTTATATGCGATTCTTGTGACTCAGTGTCTTACTACTGTTTAAAAGGTTGGTTTCAGTCAGATTTTTTAAATTTAATTTAAAGAAATTGATCTTTTTATTCATTGAAGTTATAAAGGCATTGGGACTGACATTTCTGTTAAAAGCTGTTCTGTTGATCTTTCTATTCATTAATGAAGCCCGAAAAAAACGTTTCCACAAAAATTTTAGGCTGCAAACCTGATCATGTGATGCTGACGTTTGGAGTAATGCCTCTTTCAGCTTTGCCATCACATCAAAAATTAGTTTGAAAAACAATACAAAAAATTCCAGGATATTTGATAGCTCAAGTTAACAAGCTTCTGGTGACAGAGTTAGATTTAGATGTCTGTGCCATTTAACCAAGTGTTTTATTATTCCAGAAAGATGCTAGAAGCATGCTGCTTTTAACAAACTTCTAAGACTCTCTCGCACATTGTGTGCAATGCACACAATCACATGTTTGTGTTTCGTAATTGTGTATTTCCGTAAACTTTAACACATAAGTCATACCTCAACTAATGCAGTTTGCTTTCAAGCAACACCCCAGTAAACAAATACACACTGCAAAACACTCAGAACACCTTAGCAACTGCCTAGCAGCAACACACAAGCAGTCACACACAATTCTGGTTGTGAGTTTTGCAAAGTAAATAGCTTCCTTCAAATAAAAAACAAAAAAAAAATAGTTTGAAATGGAGAATTGAGTAGAAAAAGATGAAATCATCACGTGAAATCATGTTTAAAATCATATTCAGACTAAAGAGAAATGATTTCAAACAGGATATAAGAAGTCAGTACAGGACGTGAGGTCAGACAAGAAACCGCTGTGACCCAAAGAAGACACAGAGACGTGTCTGCAAGGTCGTTGCCATGGTTACGTGGAGGAATACATGACTTCCTGTGTGTTCTGATGCGAAAACGCTCTCTTGTTTTTCAGAACTCTATGAACCTGCCCCCGGATAAAGCACGTCTCCTACGGCAGTATGATAATGAGAAGAAGTGGGACCTCATTTGCGACCAGGTACAGCCTCCACAATCACCCACTATTATATCACACCCTTCCCTTAGTAAGGCAGTCCAGAAAACAACTCCAAGAATGGTGTTGAGATGACATTTTTAAAAAATGTAATGACTGTCATCATAAAGTCAAAATAATGACTTTAACTGTTGCTTTAAAAGGGTTTTTTTGCTTTTTATCACACAGACGTATCACACATTTGTGGAGCTTTCCACTAGTTGTATGGATCACTTTTTTGATAATTTTGTAGTGATTCTATCCTCAGGTCCTATTTATTTAAACTGCATTAAAATAGCGACCTGTGCAGTCTGATTTCACACATTCATAAAGGTTTAGGATAATTTGAGAGTGAGTAAATTATGACATAATGAAATTTTTAAAGGAACTGTCTCTTTAAATAAACTGACACATCTTGTAAAAGACATGGTCTGCTGGCAAAATGCATCAATGCAGTAAATTATGACATTACGTGCATGCATGATTTGTAAAACTAAAAATAAATCTGAGTCCATAGTAGCAACAAAAAATAGTTTAATATCAGGGTTTTTAAAAAAATACAGCATGTGGAGATGTTTGATGGGTTTTGCCTGTGTTTAACTGTCTGCCCCTCTTTTCTGTGTTAGGAGCGTTTCCAAGTGAAGAATCCTCCACATACATACATTCAGAAACTACGTGGATATTTAGACCCAAGAGTCACACGCAAGGTCAGTATCTTTCACAAGATTGTGTAATCAGTGTGTGTTTCTCACCTGGTCACATGTGAACACTTTACAGCAGTCAAAGAGGCTGTATTATTTGAATTAAAAAACTTGTCTGTTTAATTCCAAAGTTATGTTTATTTATGAATCCTTATTGTTCAACACAAAAACTAAGTATAACTATCATTATATCCCAGTAGAAAAAATTATATATATATATAAAAGCAATATACTTTATTATTTATATTGTTACAAATGATTTATATTTTTAAAAATAAATGTAAATACATGCTGTTCTTTTAAACATTCTATTTATCAAAGAATTCTGAAAAACAATCTTAATTTCCTTAAAAATATTAAGCATCAGAGCTCAACATTAATAATAATAGTAAGCACCAAATCAGCCTATTTTAAATAAAACAATTTTGGGATTGGAAGTGTATATGCAAAAAATAAAAAGAATCAGGATCATTTAATTTACTATAATCGGATCGATTGTACTGATTGAAAATCAGTAGTGCGGACCTCTTTAGTGCCCTAAAAGTTTATTCAGAAGTGTTATTGAAATGTTTAAACCGTTCCGGTGAGGATGCGGAGGTTTTCTCTAAACATGCTGATAATCATCAGTTTGTTTCTGTGTGCAGAAATTCCGCAGGAGGGTCCAGGAATCCACCAAAGTCCTGCGGGAGCTGGAGATATCGCTGAGAACCAATCATATAGGGTGACTAATTCCTGTCTTCTTTCATTTAATCCTTCTTTTACATTTCGTCTCGTGCTGATCTCTCCAAACACCCCTCCCAGTCACCATTGCAGTGAGGTTATGAGGCTCCTGTGTACAGTGCAGGGAACAATAGCACTGCCAGTGGTATGGACGGGAAGCTGTGGTATTGTTTGGCTTTCCCCTCTAAAGAATCACTCTTTCTTTGTTCTTCCTGTTGTAGAAAGCTAGATGTAGTGTTTGCTCGTGCACAAATCCCTGCTGTTAGGCTGTTCTGCCAGCTTCCCTCTGCTTATAATGCTCTCGGTAGAACCTCGGTAGCGTCCAGATGGTTTTTATTCATCTCGTCCCTCACACACCACCCCCTTAGCAGCTTCAAGCAACTCAGGAAACGGAGTTGTGTATGCCGGAGAGCCAGGAAGCCTGTAGCATCCAACAATGTAGTGTGTGAAAGGACACGTATACACACACATACACACAAAGGATTATAACTCACATTGATGAACACAGACAAAAACACTGACACACAGTTGTGTAACACAATGAAGCACTGACAACTGGGAACATCTTTTCACTGTTTATATTCCGTTCTCAAGGGCACACACACTTTCTGAATACAAAAAACAATGTGTGTTGTGGAACCGTAAAACCATTTGCACACATCCGTGTTAGAGAATAGCATGCTTGTTACATTCACTAAGTATGGTACATTCTTATTGGATGAACACACAAGCAATGAGCAGTAAATAATAACTTTACCACATTTTTTAGTAGTTCAGTTGTTTTGAAAATTTCTAAATTTGTATTAAATATCGCTTTGTATTGTGCATGCAAATTTACATTAAATTTTTTCTCAGAATAATGCTTTATCAGTTCAAATCTCCCCATAGAAGCAATTCATTTGAGCTATTTGAGTCTCCAAATAAAAGCAATTAATTGTAGGTATTTTCTTTTTTTTTTATCAAAATCTTCAGTTGCGTGCTGCTATTTGTTGTTATGTTTTTTATACATTTGTTTTGCATTATAGTTTTGGTTAGTTATTCTAGTTGTTTATTGTATTTTGTTAGTTGTTTAACTTAACTCTTTAGTTTGTCTGTGCATTTAGGATTGTTGAAATAATTAAATTATTTGTGTGTGTGTGTGTGTGTGTGTGTGTTTAACAATGCACATTTTAACATTTTATAACAGCAATTTAATATTTTAAACAATTTATAAATTATATTTTTAAATATTTAGGAAGTAGTTGTTTTTTTAAGTTTGGTTAGTTGTAAGTAGGTTAGCTAACTACTACTTCAAAAGATTAAAAGACTGTATTCAGTTTAAATGACTATAAATGATGAGTAGCTTAGTTCAGAGTAGCTTCCTGATACACACAAAGTAAGTTATATGAGCAAAATCCCAGAAAACACTGGCAAAGTATGATTCTGAATGACTTCCTTTGTCTTCTGCATGAGCCATAAATAACCAATACACTCCTCGCTCCTGCATTATTAAGAGCCAGGGGTAATGTGTTTCTCATTAAGAACAAAAGAAAAAGAATAGGCAGGCTATTTTCACTTTTTTGGGGGAAATGGAACTGTTTATTGCATGTGTCCGATCCCTGGCCTCTTTCCGATGTGCTACTCCTTGCTTTGCCAAGACAATCTGAAATAGCATCTGGCCGGACAGGAAAAGAGTCTAAAGGGGAGCAGGGAGGGGGAGGTGGCAGACAGGAAGCTGATGATGGAGTGAGCCCCCTCCACCTTTTCAGTCTGAAAAGTCTGTTTTTTGCTCAGTTCCCCATTTCGTCTGTTTTTCTTGTGCTCGTTCGGGAGTCTGGTAACTTTTTTTTTCTTATGCATCCAAAGCCATTTAAGAATAGAGGCAGATTTCAACTAATCATTACGGCTTGAGTTTAAGAGGTAAAAAAAGAATGGAATGAGAGCCGTGCAGAAAAACGAAGAATGCATGTATATATAAGTGAATGTTTGCACAGGGGAGGCAGTCTAAACACTCCCACTGTCAGATTTAACCTCCTCTCTCAGGCTATGATCTCCACGTCTTTTTGCTCTGCATGGTGGCAATTCCTTTTGCTTTGAGTTTCCCCTTCAGAAATCTGGAGCTAAAAGAGGGAAATCTAAAACTACCCTCTATTCAGTCTAGCCCAGCCAGTCAACTCACAGCAGCCTTGAACCTGAAAATGTCTTGGAATTTAAAGTCAGCATGAAACAACATTCGCGACTTACATAATATGATCTATTATTTAATGTACAATCTGATGTAAATGAACAATAAAAAGGGTAGAAGTTTTCTGTCAGTTGTGAAGGATTTCTTCCCTCTTTTCTATTGGAAACTATTTTAAAGATTGCAAAAACAAACTTGTTTAATCTCATTTAATGATAAATTATTCACAAACAGAAAGTATAAATGGGATTAATTGAATTAATTTCATGCTCTGTTGTCATATTAACCGTCAAGAAAGAAATGCTTAATTTCTTTTATTTAATTTCTTTCATATTTTCCATGTTTGTTAGTCTGATCCTATTTGTACATTGATGCTCTAGATGTAATTTCATTCAGAAATCATTTCTGATCTGCTGCTTAAGAACGTTTTTGGTTGACACCCTTATTAAAAGAAAGAAATAGAATATTTATTTAAAATAGAAGTCTTTTGTAATACTATAAATATCATCGCTGCCACATTTAATGCATCCTCGCTGAATAAAAGTATTAATTTCTTTAAAAAAAAATCTCATTAGGATGATTTAATTTCATCTCCCTCTTTAATGTGGTAGGTGGGTTCGTGAGTTCCTCAACGATGAGAACAGAGGCCTAGACATCCTGGTGGAGTACCTATCCTTCGCCCAGTGTGCCGTCATGTGAGTGACACAGCCTAAAAACGACCAACCACAGTCATCTTCACAACACACCAACCTGTGTACCGCTTTAGATCATGTAGCCAGGCTTCTGCTGGAGACAAAGGCTGCTATGAATGCAGTGTTGTTTAATGATTATGACCGTGCTGATTGCCTCATTGTAGGCGTGCTGCATTTTGTTTTGTGCTTTGTTATGCCGTGCTATAATTTGCTTGGATGGTCCTTTGCTGCTGTCTGCATAATCCTGGACCCCCGGTTACTGAGCTTTGTTGCTAACCTTCCCCATCCTTACCCCCTGCCCTCCTTGTGTGCGGTTCCCTGTCTGTGCGGCTCAGGTTGGATTTTGAAGGGCTGGAGAATGGTGACGACTTTTCGCTGGATAAGTCCTGGAGCAGGTCCATTGAGGATCTGCACCAGAACGGCTGTAATACGCTGGTGCGCTCTGCGCGGCAATCCGTCCTCCGGTATGTACTGGCCTGCTTGTGCTTGCTATGCTCTGCCTTGCTTTAAAATGATGTTTGCTTATGTGATAACTTGCATTGGTTTGGTTCAAGCTGCTTATTAAGTCACCACTTAATCATTTTAAATATTTAATGCACGGTTTTGAGACATATATACATATATATTGATATATATAACTGGCACTTTCCAAGAATAGAGTAGGAAAGAGCCTCAGAGTCTTAAATAAAAATAACTATAAAGCCTGCATGTATTCTAGCGTCTGATTAATAGTTTATGCTTTTTTGGTAAACGTAACCCTGCGTGTCTAAGATTTACATGATTCTTCATCCATTATTGTTGAAGAATGTTAAAAGGTATCAAATATCAGGTTTTGTTGCATTGAATTATATGGTTGTAAAATATATGTTTGCTCAAATGCAAATATTTTTTGGTTTATTTAATATATATATATATATATATATATATATATATATATATTAAAGTTTAAATAAACTATCCCATTAACTATCCCATCCCATTTTTACTTCAACATTTCGAGACATGTATATTTTTTACTTTCAGTAATAAATATTAAATTCATATCAAATTAACTAAAATAAATAAATAAAACCAAAATCAAAAATAAATTAATATATATAGAAATATATTATTTTATATAATGTATAAAAGAAATACATATTTCAGTATTTTTACAATAAAGTAGTTGCATACTGAATAAATATGTAATATTTGGTCATCATTTCATCAGATTATGTCAAAAGTTTATTTAATGGTTTTTACATTAAAACATTTTGGTTTATTGAAGTACTTGGACCCTACTTTTGGAAAGTGTCAAATATTGTTTTAGAATTTCTCAGTTAGCTTCCTCTCTCGTTTCACAGTATATGTGTTCATGCAGTGACAGGAACATTGCTTTGCACCGAAACTAGGAGTCACATGCGTGCATTATTTTGCCCACTGAGCCATAGCCACACTTCCTGAGGGTAGATAACACACGCGAATGAAAACCTTTTTTATATGGTGCAAATGAGTTATCGTTTGTGCGCATTTATGTTATGTCAAAAACTAACATACAAAGCACTACTAACTTTGTCCTTCTATTTCAGTTATGGCTCAACTGCCAACAGCAAAACCATCAAGAACTCCAGATTAGTCAGTCAAAAGGATGACGTGCATGTGTGCATTATGTGCCTCAGAGCAATCATGAACTATCAGGTACAGGATGCACAGACCTGATTGGTCGCAAAAACCTCAGGGACGCATGACCCTATTGCAGCATATCGAAACAAATTTCTCAGTAGTATTATTAAGCGTCATGACAAGTAACATGTTACTCTCAAGAATGTTTCAGTTCACAAACAGAGGCATAATGTCTCTATAAAATCACCACTGCACTGTGGTAAATGTTTTTCTATATATACTTAAACCACATTGCTTTTTTCTTTCTTGCTTTAGTATGGCTTCAACCTTGTCATGTCTCACGCCCATGCGGTGAATGAGATCGCCCTAAGTTTGAACAATAAGAACCCAAGGTAAGAATTATGCCTCTGTATAAAGGTTCATTCTCTCACCTGTCCAAACCTATATGCATTTCCTACTTCTGCTGAACACAAAAGAAGGTAGTTTGAAGAATGTTGGTAAACAAACAGTGTCGGGTTCCATTGACTTCCATAGTATTGTATGTATGGTCCATTCTATGGATGTCAATGGGCCTCGAAACTGTTTGGTTACCAACATTCTTCGAAATATCTTTTGTGATATAACAGTATTTGGTCCCGCTGACTTCTATGGTTTTATTAATTTTTTCTTACTATAGAAGTCATTGGGCCCCAAAACTGTTATATACAAAATATCTTGTGTGTTCCACAGAAGAAGTAGATGACCTGAGGGGGAGTAAATTATGACAAAATTAAAATTTGTAACTGTACTGTCCCTCTAAGGGCCATTCAAAGAGAATGTGTTTTTGAAATTAAATGCAGAGTGCAGGGAACAAAAAACACTAGGCATAGACATTTTGTTTTTTATTTGTAAAATGTGCTGCAAAACATAATATTTGAGTGCAGCTGTCATACTGTCTGTCTGGTCCATGTTTTCATACAAAAACGTTGGAAAAGAAGCACAGCAAAATGCAAAGTAAAGGTGTTTTGTGTGAACAGTCTCTAAATATGTAGTTACCTGATTAACCCGATTAATGCATTACTTTCAGTGACCTTTAGTTTTGGTGGCGCTGTGAAGTTGGGGATTAGAGTTGTGCTTTTGTTTGGTAAGAATTAATTCTTTCAGGCGGATTAGTGTCAGTCTGACTAAGTGTATTTGTAGTAGAAGCTTAGATCAGTTCAGACTGAAGCATGGAAAACCCCCCCAGCTTTTTGAAAATGATTCCTAGAGCTCAATGAATCATACGCCAATGTATCACTCAATCACGACATTTAACTGCGCATAAAGGCGTTTCTTAGATTGTGTCATTCCAAAACATCACCATAAAATTACCCAGCGTCAGATGTGACCCCAATGAGAGGCTCAAGATGAAAGTGCGCTATCGCGTTTCTGATTTTGAAAATTGTATAACAATGGACACAAAGCTGCTGTTCACCCTGAAGGATAGATCTAAGCAGGTGTGGGTGGGTAATGATCTGTCAAGTTGGTAATGTTACCCCTCTTATTGTGCGAGTCCTGCTCTGCTATTCTGGTTCAGTTGAATGCTCACAGAGGATTTTGTTCTGCCTGTAGAACAAAGGCGCTGGTCCTGGAGCTGCTGGCTGCTGTGTGTTTGGTGCGAGGAGGTCATGAAATCATCCTCTCAGCGTTCGATAACTTCAAAGAGGTAGATCCTGGGATTTTTACACCCGTATGTGTCTTGCACAAAAGCCATGGTATTATGTTTAAAAAATTGTTTTGTTTCAGTTTGTGCACAAACACAGCCTATTAGCTGGCCATTTTATCCCTTCCCACATGCATGTGTGGGAAAACACCACATCTTAAGCAAGTCGTTTCATCAGACCCACATCTCTGATTAGGATCAGTGTATTTGCGGGGTTCGGGGGAGAATTGCCTGCAGACTCAACTGTTCACTCAGCCTCTTAGTTTTGTTTGCCTAGTCATTTAAATACCGGAAACAGGCCAATTATCCTGTAACTGTCCTGAGAAACTAAGAGAGATAATCAACACAGCAGTCACAACAATCCTATGTGAAAGACCGAAATAAAACCCTGCCTTGCAGAACTACTCTTCAAAGAGTCTGTGGTTGAGCTAACTTTGAATTTAAACTAGTAAATTAAATGTTCCACATTTAAATCAGCAAAGCATTACGAACAAGAAGCTGATTTGAAATAAGTTTCTCATTCTACCTGCTCTTTAGTGAAACGTGAGGGAATAATATAGTTCCTTTGTTATTTCAATCCTCTTCTTTTTCTTTTTCCAAGTCTACAATAAAGTTTGACTGTGATCTGAATTCTCCATCAGTCTCAGCTTCACTGAACCCCATAACCTCATAGTCTGCTGTTAGAACTAGAAACTTCAGTAATTTCTTCTATGTTGGGTTTGTTCTTTGGGATATTTTTTTGTGAGAATATAAAAGCTATAACTACCATACTTAATATTTTAACCCTTAACAAATCTGGAGGGTTACTGTGTTTTTGTGACTGACTAAAGAAAAATATTTGCAGGTGTGTAAGGAGAAGCACCGCTTTGAGAAGCTGATGGAGTATTTCCGTAGTGAGGATGGCAACATTGACTTCATGGTAGGTGCATGAAAGCACATCTGTATTTTGTGTGAGGCATGGATGTGTTTGAATTTGTGGTTTGTGTTTCAGGTTGCATGTATGCAGTTCATCAACATTGTGGTCCATTCAGTGGAGGACATGAACTTCCGTGTACATCTGCAGTATGAGTTCACTAAGCTGGGGCTTGATGACTTCCTGGAGGTATCCAGTCATTGTTCAAACTGATCTAAAATCATTCAGTGTTTAAATAGCTAAATAAAAAGGCAAGTTTGGATGTCTTTTTGTATTTGAAATACTATTAAAAGATTCAGTCTTACAAACATATTATTAAACTCCCATGTAGCCCGCATGATAAAGCGTTAAGAAATCTCCTATGTTTCCTTCCAGAAATCCAAGCACACAGAAAGTGATAAGTTGTCGGTGCAGATTCAGGCTTACCTGGATAATGTGTTTGATGTTGGAGGTCTGTTGGAGGACGCTGAAACTAAGAATGTGGCCCTGGAGAAGGTGGAGGAGCTGGAAGAACATTTGTCTCATGTAAGAAACATTGTATACTCCCTTTCATTATTGCTATGTTATTGTTAAACCCCATACACTCAGCATACATCAGCACATTGTCTCAATGCTTACACTACAAAAATGATTATGTTAGAATAAATAAAATGTTAGGCCTTTTTTTTACATTTAGACCAATTGTGTTTGCTTGTATCACCACACTTACATTTTGATTTTATTTATTCCGTTCTAATTATGTTCATATCCTAATTATGTCAAAACATCTTTATCAGTTCATCATAGCACAACTCAGTCATGTTGACACTTTGAATACCTTAATGACTTCACCCTGATCAGAGTTCACAGAGATCAGGGTTATTCCCTAGTATTCACTCACATCATATAGCCTCATGCATAGCTTAAACATTCACTTTCAGTCTAGAGAGATATTAAACTATAATTTATAATCTGACTCGCACACTGATTGGGCTTATAAGTGTTAAATTCTACAGATGAGGCTTGTAAATCTGAGCATGCAGAATGCAGGCAGTGTAAAAACAAACCTTAGATTGTTCCTCTGATCTTTCTGCTGGGCTGAGCTATGCTCATGGCAAAGGTCTTGGAATGAACAGAGAATCACACAACAACTTTTTTTCTCTCGCTGGGGGAGGAAGACAGAATTCCCCAAACATTCCACTATATGTGCAATCTTCACTGCTTCAAAAGTGAAAGTGATGCTACCTCATCTGCTGTGTCATACTTCTGGGAATGTTATTATTGATCCATAAGAGAGCGAGAGAGACAGAATGAAGCTTAAAAGGGTATGGGAGAGATGCTTATAGGATTAAAGCTCTGAACCGCCTCTCTATCTTCACTCATTTTTGTTTTACAGCCTCTCAAGCTGTCATGTTTTCTCTTGTTCTCCTCCTTTTTTTTGTTCTAGGTGACAGAGAAGCTTCTAGATGTTGAAAATGAGACCGTGATGAAGGTAGCAGATCTGGAGAAACTGCTTTTACACAAAGACAAGGAACTGTTAAGCATAAAGGTAGGCCTCGGTCACTTTGAATCCCTCCTATAATGATTTGTTTGTATAATATGAATAAGTAATAGAACTGATGATATTGCGTACAATGAAAATTTGTCATTATGAATGATTATTAATTCTTTGTGGATTTGCGTAGTCTGGTTACTATATGTCAAAATGTCTGATAATAGAGAGTAAGATACCATGTTTTTTTTTTAACATCTACTATGGGATTTCTTGAAGTACCATCATAGAAATAACTGTTAAATAATTACGCCAATTATTTTTCACAGACTCTGATATTATTAGCATTGTGAATCTAGCACATTTTTTTTAAGGTTTTAAAACTAATATACAATTTTAAAAATACACTGTGTTTTATTGCCTTTGGATCAGTTTACCAAAAAATGGTTAATGCTTGTTCTTGAGTGTTTCTAACAGCTTTTTCTCTCTTATGACCAACATAATCAATATCTCAATATTTTTATCTCTACTAGAAAGTCATAGAAACACTGTTATGGATTGTTTGCAAAAATCATAAACATCAAAATCATATTTGTTATAGTTTTCAAAATAATGTTTTCATGCACACCAAACCATGAGGACTTAAGCTTCCGAGCTCCAAGGAAATGTGAAAAGAGTCCATGGTATTAGTCAAAATAGACTATTTACATGTGTTTTGTAGACTTATTATTGCTAGGCTGAGAGAAAAGTACAATAAATGTGTTGAACTAGCTTTTTATCCTTGACCGGCCGTTCTCATGGTTTTTCAGGAGACGTATGAGTCCACCAACTCACAAGTGCACACGCTGCGGCGGATGATCCAGGAGAAGGACGCCGCCTTCCAGAGGCACAATAACATTGAGAAGCAGTTACTGGAGCTGGAGCAGCAGGGCACCATCCGTTTACGCAAACAGCCTGATGGGGATATTTCCATTGAGGCTCTAGGTGGAGGAGGACTGCTTGGTGGAGCAGCAGCTGGAGCACCTCTGGGAGACCTGGGCTTACTTCCTGCAAGCATGAGTGGGCTTGGAGGTTTTGGTGTCACTACACCTGTTCCTATTGAAGCTGTTGCTCCACCTCCACCTCCACCTCCACCACCACCTCCACCTGCCCCACCACTCCCTTCAGAAGGTACCGAGTCTGAAACAGCCAGGAAAATCAACTGTGTATGTGATTTGTGTGTTGTGCGCTATCAGTTACTGTTGCTTGACCAGGAGATCTGAGATTCTCAGAACTCTTGGATTTTAAATAATTAGATCTCAAGGACGGACAAGGAAAAGTTTAGATTTGGCATCAGTGCAAGTGGAAAATAGATATGTAAGTGTCCTCTCGAAGCTCAAGATTATGGGGATCTACTGTAGTGTATCATAATCAGAAAAACAAGGCTCCTCTGTGCACACGTAGTTCCTTCTGAGTTACAGAGATTTAAATGTATCATTTAAATGATTTAAAAGTCTTTGCAAGCCTAGCAGGAAAAGGAAAAGCTAAGGGTGTTTCCTTTAGCTAAGGAGCGGTTTCTGCTGAGGAAGCAGCTGGACTGGGACTGACTAAATATCTATTTAGTTCTTGTGACTATTTGGGAACAGATTTAAGAGTCAAGCTGAAAATGTATGCATGCTAATGTATTACATATCTCTTTTTTATATAGTCGAGTGTATTCCTATTCCTCCTCCACCTCCTCCACCTCTTCCTGGACCATCACCATCAGTCATCCTTAGTGTTGGCTTATCTGGTAATTTAATATTACAAATAAAAACAAGAAATCATATGAATCAAGTCACAGTGACAAATCACTCTCAGGATCTTGTCATATGCAATTATGTTAGTCTGACAATAATGTTTATTCCTATCTAATAGCCATACGCATCAAGAAACCCATAAAAACCAAATTCCGCCTTCCTGTCTTCAACTGGACTGCACTGAAACCGAACCAGATCAATGGCACTGTCTTCAATGAAATTGACGATGAGCGTGTACTTGAGGTGATACTGAGTTTAACTCAGCTTTGCAAATAATTTTAACCGTGTGCTCCATGAAACTCTCCACCCATGCCATGTGCTCTTGATTGGTCGTGTAGGAGTTGGATCTGGAGAAGTTTGAGGAGCTGTTCAAGACGAAAGCCCAGGGTCCTGTGGTGGATGTGTCATGCTCAAAGAGCAAGGTTTCCCACAAGGTCATCAACAAAGTGCAGCTGCTTGATGCCAATCGCTCAAAGAATTTGGCCATCACTCTGCGCAAGGCCAACAAGACCACAGAAGAGATTTGCAAAGCCATTCAAACGTACGCACATATGCAGGTGTCTTAATCTTGTCAAAGATTAATCTCCTCTGAGATTAATATGATGCCATGTCCATGCTGCAGGTTTGATCTGAAAGCTCTGCCGGTGGACTTTGTGGAATGCCTGATGCGGTTTCTGCCCACGGAGGCTGAGAGTAAACTACTGCGTCAGTACGAGCGTGAGAGGAGACCTCTGGACCAACTAGCTGAGGAAGACCGTTTCATGCTCCTCTTCAGCAAGATTGAGCGGCTCACTCAGAGAATGAGCATCATCACGTTTGTGGGCAACTTCAGTGATAATGTCAACATGCTGACCCCGGTGAGCAACTGTGATGGTCAACAAATAGGAAGTTGGGAAATTTTGTGGGTTTTTAAAATAGATTTTTGGGGGAAGAAGGACCATCCACAGTAAATTGTTATACATTTTTTCGACCAACATCCTTGTTGTTCCTGGAACAACATTTCTATTCACATTTTGGGGTTTAACATGAGGCATAAACTTATCAACCTATCATTTCCCTCTGATTTTAGGGGTTGTTAGGCTTGGGGTTAAGTATAGGGTTAGTTTATTTGATGAGAATTTTATTTCTGGAACAACAACAAGATGTTGATTTAGGAACATGTTCTTGGCAATATCCCTGATCAAATAAAGATTTGACATGTGTTTATTTAAATCCACAGCAACTTAACGCTATCATCGCTGCATCAGCGTCAGTGAAGTCTTCTCCAAAGTTAAAGAAGATCCTTGAAGTAAATTTCTTCCTATTTTGCATATTATAAGCATTCAAATCATCTCAAATTGGTCTCTAATTATATGCTTAACTATCCTTTTTTGTCTCCACAGATCATTCTGGCCGTGGGGAATTACATGAACAGTAGTAAAAGAGGCTCAGTGTATGGTTTCAAACTTCAGAGTCTGGATTTGGTGAGCTGGAGTGTAGAAATTGCTTTAGAGATGATGTAATTGAAAAACAGTTCTGTTCTCACCCATGCTGATGATGTTCTCTCTCAGCTGCTAGATACTAAATCTACTGACCGGAAGATGACATTATTGCACTACATTGCTCTGGTGGTCAAAGAGAAATATCCCGAACTGGCTACCTTCTACAATGAGCTGCACTTTGTGGATAAGGCTGCAGCAGGTCTGTGTTCTTCAGGGTTGGGATTTTAAACATCTCCCATGTGATGCCAATTTCTTTGGATTTATCTTTATTTGTACTCTAAATGCATTCATTCGAAATCTTCCATTACAGTCTCCTTGGAGAATGTGTTGTTGGATGTTAAGGAGCTGGGTAAGGGCATGGATCTGGTCAGGAGAGAATGCAGTTTGCATGACCACGCTGTACTCAAGGGCTTCCTCCAGACCAGCGATACACAGCTGGACAAACTACAAAAAGACGCCAAGACTGCAGAGGTGTACTTTCTCTCTTTTACAAAACACTTTCAGGATACAAAACCAGATTATCTGAATCTCAAATTGAATCCATTTATAGGAGGCCTTCAGCAATGTGGTGCTTTACTTTGGGGAGAGTCCTAAGACCACACCGCCCTCTGTGTTCTTCCCAGTGTTTGTACGCTTCATCAGAGCCTACAAGGTACTGCAATCCATTAAATTATTCAGACAATGGTTCCAGGCACGACACTAAAGAATCACAAATCTTAGTAATATGACAAGGAGAAAACACATTTGAGCCTTTGTGTACTCATCAGGAAGGGACTTTTATTTTCTAAGCCTTGGGGGGAAAGGTGAACCCGACCTGTTTCAAGTCATTGAGGACAGGAAGGAGCCGTTCATGTGATCTCCTATCTGGCATGTTTAGTAAACATGATGCGATGAATGATCTGGCCTGCTAGCCATTGGTTGTGGGTTCACAGTTTCTTTGTGTGTTTATATCCTCTTGTCATCCTTGTTTTAATGTCTTCCCTGTTGGAGCATCAGCGTCAGAGTGCTGGGGTGGAGTAGCAGACGTTAGCAGAGGGTGAATAACAGGAAGGGGCAGCTGGGCTGAGATTTAAGGGCAGCTGCTGTGTTGAGACTGGGCTTTGCCTTCACCGCCTTTAACCCGGACACACACGCATACACACACCTCTTCCTCACATTGTTCTTCTGGTGGATTTATGAGAGGAACCGCAAAAGCTCCAAGATATCTATGCATTCGTGTGTGTCCATATTCATATCCCTTCTCAGAGGTTGCTGTGATTGTTTAGATTTGAGGTCGTAGCCTGTGTTTTGTGCAGTGTCAGGACCCGGATCACACTCACCTATCTAACCGAACTGTGTTGTTTTCTGCAGGAGGCTGTGGAGGAAAACGTACAGAGGAAAAAGCAAGAGGAAGCCATGAGAGAAAAACTACTAGCCCAGGAGGCCAAACAGCATGACCCCAAGGTGAAATCTAAGAGATGAGCTTTTTTTTCCAACTAGAAGATGGCTTTTCAGATAATACTACAAAAACATAATACTAATCTGTTCTAGTAGTTTTGTTCCTGTATACATTAAATATTTTAAGCACTTCCAGATACTAGTACTAGTGGTAAACATGTATTTCCCCCCCCCCTGCAGGTCCAGGCTCATAAGAAACGGCAGCAGCAGCAGGAACTGATTGCAGAGCTACGGCGCAGACAGGCCAAGGACCACCGGCCTGTATATGAGGGCAAAGATGGCACCATTGAAGATATTATCACAGGTGGGCCAGGCAGGACTACAATACCCATCAGCCAGGGGTCCACAATCACTGTGGTGGTCCACAGCTCTCCACATAAGCAGTGTACTCTCTGTTATATTAAACGTCGGCCCTTACTGCTCAATCACCACACTTTACAAGTGCATATCAGTTAAAAGCAGTGGTTCAGAACTTTAATCAACCGTCAGGGATTAGATGGCATACTAACTAAATTTGATTTTGTAATAAAATTCCACACATGGGGAATTGTTTGCTATTTTAACATTTTAACATTAAACAACGTCCCAGCCTTATAAAGCCATAGATATCACTGACAGAACAGTGACTGTTACCCCAGTCACAAAGTAAACAGGATTTAATCTCCATTAATGCTTAAGTTTACACTTAAACCTATTTGTTTAACATGTACTTTAATGGTTTAATCTTAAAGTTACTGTACTTTAAGTTACTGTGTAGTTTTTCCTTCAAAAAACAAATTCCTCCATCTAAAATATTGTTCAAAAGTTTGGGGTCTGTACGATTTTATTGATGTTTTTGAAAGAGGTTTCATAAAGATTGCATTGATTTTCTTCAAAATACAGTAAAAACAGTTATATTGTGAAATATTGCAAATTAAAATGAAATGTATTCCTTTGATGTAATTTTCAGTCTAGTGTCACATGACCCTTCAGAAATCATTCTAATTTGTATTCCAATATACATTTTAATTGCTGCTTTTAGAAATTAAAAACACTTTTAGTATTCCATTTTTGGTCTTAATTTGATGCCTCCTTCCAAAATACAATAAGATATATTATATTCCTTAAAAAATCATTACTGACTCCTAGCATTTGAACGATAGTGTACCCTTGTGAAGATTTTATGGCTGTTGCTGTTAAATAGGATTGAGAACATCTTGCACAAAAATGCCAGGAAGTTGCTAGGGCTTTCTCTTTTAGGAACACATGCTCCTTAACCTCAGATATAACGTTCTGTCTCTGACCTCCCTCCCTCCCTCCCTCAGTGCTGAAGAGTGTGCCCTTCACAGCCCGCACGGCCAAACGGGGCTCTCGCTTCTTCTGCGATACCAACCTCTTCGACGAGTCCATCTGCTAGCCCCCCAAACCCCCCCCAAAAAACTGCCCCTAATGCCGCAGGTTATCCAGTTCTCTTACCAGTTGCAAAGTGCATGCATACAACCACTCGCATGCCCCATTCTGTCACTTGGTTACCCCGCATCCTTTACTAACCTTTGAACAATGGAATAGTGGGAAGCACAAGCTGTGGCTGTTCACAGATATGAAACAGGGACCGGCCAAATCTTTCTCAAGGGAATTATGACAAATGGACTTAAAGTATTTAATTATCTGTATATAATATAATATATATTCATATTTTTGTACTGTAAAACTATTGCTTGACTGATTCTTACATATATACTTTAATAATGATTTTTGTAATGGGTCTTTCTGTTTGTCATATTGTCCAAAGAGATTTGGCCTGTGTAACAGTCCTTTTTATGTTTCACTTGGTTTGTCACCTCCTAACTCTAATCTTCTCTCCCATAACTCTTTGTTTTACCTTTCCAGCAGAAAAGGGGATTAATCTGAGTAAATTTGAGCACAAAATAATTGGAGGGTAAGAAAGGCATCATGGAGCTTTGTGGCGCTTTGCTCCTGTCTGCCTTTTTACCGTCAGCTCAGTTGCTTTAGCGGTGCTACATTTTGCACATTGCTACATTGCTGAAGCTTATGTGGCCAAATGCAGTCATACTGAATATTGCTTTTTGTGCATTGTTATACATTTTATGAAATTTGTCGTTGTGTCAAGAAGATAATTAGGTATATTTACTATAGTTTTTTATTTCACAATATAGACTTTATCACAATTAAAAAAAAGTTAGAATTGTGAAATATAAACTAATTTTTGAGGAAAAAATAGGCAAATTCTGAGTTTACATCTTTTGTTTTTCCCCCTCAGTTTAGGTCTCACAATTCAGTTTTTTACTATATCATATACTATTTATATCTTAAGATATATTATGGGCCTATAAACTACAACATTTTATAGTTTTATTTAGTGCGATCAAACAATTAATTGCACCCTAAATGAAATTTATTTGAATAATATATCTGTGTGTATGGTGTATATTTATTATGTATATATAAATACACACACATACAGTAGATATTTAAAAAAATATTTACATTTATTTACATGTATATATTTATATTACTATAATTTATATTATAAATACATACATACATGT
>JAUYWG010000061.1:10684084-10697033 GCA_034779775.1 Enteromius afrohamiltoni
TATATATTAAATAAGCTTAACATATTTGTCTTAAATATATACTTGCATGGGTATGTATTCATATATACATAAGAAATATACACAGTACACACACATATATTATATATTTGCAATAAATAGCTATTTATCTTATGACCGCACTAGTTTTATAAAACCGTATAGATATTTTTATATTAGAAATTTTGTTAGCTTTTCTTCAGTAGCATATATTGGAAAGGATCCAGGAATGAAATCTCAATTTTCTTGTCATCACTGTTGCATGTAAAGCTGTGTTTGTCCGTTGTATCTTTGCACTGTGCTGTTTGTCTAACATGTTCATGTCTTCCGCTGTCTTGTCACCTGCATGCAACTCTGTGTTCTGTTCAGCAAGATCTACATGTTATGGTTACTGTATATATAGTGGTGTAGTGATTCATTAAATATGCAATTGTTATAGTATTTTTTGAGACCTTGCTGAACACTGAATTTCTCAGTTCAGATGTATTTGTGTCGAATGGTCTTACTGCAGTGATTGTATATTTTGTTTTGTGTCTCTAGTGTTTTACGGTGGGTGCTTTATAAGTGCAGGGCCATGCTTATGTTCATCCTAGAAGATGTTTCTGAAATTTAGATTAATTGCTTTTTTTTCTTTTTGTTTTACTTTAAATGGAACAGTTCATACAAAAATACAATGTCGTTTACACATCATGTCATTATGTCATTACATCCCTTTTGTGGAACACGATAGGAGAAATTTTATAAAATCTCCAAGGTGCTGTTTTACATATACTACGATTTCTTTTGTTGTCTTACAACTTATTTTATACCACTTATGGCAAAGGTTATTTTTCAGCAGCTATTTCAGTCTTTAGTGTCACCTAATTCTGATACACAGATTTGATACTCAAGAGATGTTTCTTATTACAGTAAGTGTTATGCTGCTTAAAGGGATAGTTCACTCAAAAAAATTTAAAATTCTGTTATTTACTCACCCTCATTTTTTCTTGTGTTAAACACAAAAGGAGATACTCTGTAAACTAATGTTTGTAACCAAACAGTTTCTGGTCCCCATTATCTTCTGCAGTATTTGTTCATCAACTGTTTGTTTACCATGATTCTTCAAAATGATCATTATTTGTGTTTAACAGAAAAAAAAAATTCAAACAGGTTTGGAACAACATGAGGGTGAATAGATAACTTTTTTTATTTTGAGTGAATTATCCAATGTTTTTGTGGAAACAGTGACACATTATTTCTTATCGGAGCATGACAGCTGCCACTCATAGTTGCTTTCATTCTAAATACAAGAAAAGCATAAACTTATTTTCTTTCCCAGATAAAATGGGCACAAATGACATGACTCTGGGTAAATTACAAAATTGTTCTTCTTTGGGTGAACTGTTCCTTTAAGATCTGGAAAAATAAGAATTGAATACAGAATTCTGCATTCCTTCGACCTTTTCAAAGATAGCTTAAATATTAGCAGCCAGCTCAAATGCTGAGAATGACCCCTGCTACCCTAAATGTTCCCTGATCTAACTCTAACTCTCTCCCTTCCCCACTCACAGATCTCCGAAGCCAGCCCTTCCTGCGAGCTGACGCGGTGATTCGGAATGGGTGGAAGCGACCCTAAAGACCCCTCACACACTCACCCACTGCTACTCTCCCCCCGCTTTCTCCTGAAATGGCATCTTCCTGCCATTCACAGTGACTGAGGGAAGCGCAGGACCAAACCACTGTCTTTGGTTTTAAGGGGGTGGGGAAGTTGTTATTTATTTATGGAAATCCTTTTTGAAATCTGCACTGGAGGCTCTTTCAAAAAAGCCAGAAAAGCACAGACATTAAGTGCGGCCTCATGAATGCTCACACACTCAAATCCTGAGGAGCGTCTGTAACGGCTTGTGTTGGCACAGGAAAAATGCTAGTTGTGGTTGACACACAGACAGCGGTAACACTAGCCTGCTGACCCCGAAGAGCCTCCCAACGGGATCTCACGCCCATAAATTTGGATTTCCTTTTATTGTGCAATGCAAGCATGACTTTCTGTCTGAGATCACTGACTTTCAGGCCAGAGCCAGTTTGTACAGTTCTTTTATTAACTATGAACTCAGAAGATTTATTAATCCTAACTACCTGGAGCGGACTAGTCTGTCTCCAGCATTTTAACCCTATGGTTACAAAGAAGTGCCTTTGCGTTGAGTCAGTATTATTTCTTATAGCCAATATTGATTTATACGCGTGTTAATCATTACGTTGTTACATTGCTTAGTGTAAATATAATTAAATACAGTTATCCATTGCAGCTTTAACAAAAGAGCCTAAAGTGCTGTATTTGACTGACCGTGTGCCTTGTATTGATGGTGCCTTCTTCATCCAGCTTTTTAAGTGTTTAATGTGCATGTACCAGAACACAGTGTACATAATGTTATGCCATTCGTCATATTCTTTCTCCGAGAATAATGCCACAGAATTCTTATGTATATAAATGCATATATGCAATGGGAATCACTCCAGGATTGTAAAGATGGTAAAACCAGAATCTTTTGGGTGTGCAGTTAGTCAAATGAAGGACATTCGTCATGGTCTGTATTAATTCACTTGGTTTAAACCAACAGTAACGTTTTATGAGAAGACTCTTCCCTAATGGAATAACTATTTTCTTTGCACTATCGTCGAATCAGAACCGATTATTCTAGTGACTCCATATAAGATGTATTTTAGCAGTAACTTAGTAGTTATTTCTACTACGTTACGTAATTACTATTGGTGGTTGTTTTGTTCGGGATGCGCTGCCAGTTATTCATCTTCAGCACGGCCTCAAGTACTGCTTTTTATAAAACGAAACGTTTTAAATATTAAGGAGAGAAACCATTATTATTCCGTTAAGAAAAATACATCAAGTGGCATATTACCACTAGAAGAGATACAACAGCCTCGACGAAGACTGCAGGTGGACAGGAGGCAAACCGGAAGTGTCCGTTTCTTAAAAGAAAAAAAAAAAGAAGCTCACTCTCGCTCAAGAGAAAAGAAAACATGTAAATTAAACACTAACGACTTTCATATAATCTTGGAGTTATTTCTAAGACGGGACTTTTTTTATATTGTTAGACGTAAATCAAGTCATTTGGGAGGACAAAGCAAAGCACAAGATGAATGTACCAAAGCTTTAACGTTATTCGGTTGAAAAAGACCAATGAATTCAGCAGTTAACTGGATATTCTGTTGAAGTGGCAAATAAAAATATTTGAGACTTGACTTTCATGTGAATTTGATTAGTGCATTTTCACCAGTGTACTGTAGAGTAAATACAGGTGAAGTGGGACAACCTTTGGATTCATCTCTTACTTCTTACACGGTATATAGGCCTATTGTAGGTAGTTAACAACTGGAAATCATAATTTAGATTAATGCCAATCACAAAAAATCCGAAAGAGTCCCATTTTACCTCTTTTCACCCAAATTATATCTAGCACTAGGACAACAGTAGGCCCAATTGTTTTAGATTTAGTACTTAATGTTGCACATCCCTGTTGAAATAAACAACATGTAACTGTATTTACAGCTAATATTATTACATCTAAGGCATAAACCTTACAAAATCTAACAAATTAACATTTCTCGTCTATCGTTCTGGAGAAGGTCTTTTGACTTGTGGACTCTGTTGGGGAAAGCTAAACTGTTTCTAAACTGACCACATGTACCCATTACCAAGCTACAGCAGAGCACCAGTCCAGAAACCACTTCTATTTTCTTTTTTATTTACACTTGTTTTATTTTTGATATGTGTTATTGTCTATGATTCATGAAGATCTCCAGCTGGAACAAAAGAAACGAACATCACACCGTCTCTCCAAAAGAAGGGCTGAGCCATCATGCATTTCTACTATAAAAAGCAGTTTAATTATTTTGTATATATAAAAAAAAAACAAAAAAAACCCAAATGAACCAATAAAACTACAGAAACGTTGCAGGGTTGTGACACTAGTCATCTGTGACAGTAAAAGGCCACCAAGGGCCGTGCTAAATTACATTTGATCGTAAACAGAGCAGACACTTTACGTTAAGTCCAGACGCTCGGATGAATACTGTTAACATGTATCTGTTGAGCCAACGCTAGTCTTTTTGCGTTGTTGGATCCATGCATTAGCCTATGGCGCACGGGTTACCTCCATTAGAAGCAGTGGATGCTCGGTTGCAAGCAGGGCTGGCCGAGTCTCTCTACAGGTCAGGCAGATGAGTATGATGGGAAGAGTAGCAGCAAGGCAGTGAGTTATTACTGGATCCACACGAACCTCACAGGAATGCACTTACACTGAGCATAAAGTCCATAAGACACAAAACTAGTGAACTAAAAGTGACATACAGCTCCCACTGAAGTAGTACGGAACAGATCTGTCGAAGCCACACCGACAATCATCTGCGTGTTTCTGCAGGCTGTTTCCGGCGTACTGGAAGACATGGCGTCCGATGAGGCCCGCATCCTTTGGACGTACCGCTTGCGTACACACCAAGGCCACTGATACCCTGGAAACAGTTCTGGGATGTCCTGACATTAAGCATCCGTTTGGATTCGCTCGCTCGTTCATTCAATCCACATCTTTTCATCCGTTAAAAAACAAAGTTAAAACAAAGACTGCTATTCGTACCGCTGTCTGCTTGTATTCCTGGGTATATTCGTCAAGACACTTTGTTAATTATATATGTAAATATATATATAAAATCAATCTGTGCAAGGAGTATGACAATCATCGTAAGCGTTGTTCTCTGAGATAACAGTATAGAAATAAAAGCGATGCTGACTCGTCCACGTCTCGCAACACTCGCACACGCATATTCGTTCTCAGCCATCTGAAATCACACACGGGCCGAGTCAGCATCAGTATCATTCAGTCGGCCGTGCCCTCCTCCCTTACATTTCGTTAGCAACACTTGGCAATTTTGCTTTTCCTAAAAGAAACATTGATCTCTATACAATTCATACAAAAATAAACTTAAAACCAAAACAACAACAACAAAAAAAAAAAGATTTCCCATATTTTTGTTGGCATCTTGTTGAGCACAGAGGTAGTGGCTAAATGGAGGGGAAGGGTGAGAAATTATGTATGCAAATGTCTGAAAAAAAAGAAAGAAAAAAAAAAAGTATAGAAAATGATTTCTTTTGTTGACCAGAAGGATTTCTCGAAGAATAAAATATAATACTGCGATCACATACAAAAGTGTCCTTCATTTTTATCTTTTTGTGTTTTTTTTTTTTTTTTACATTTTGTACAGTGTTCCTGCTCTTGTTGCTTTTCCTCTGACGTGTAAAGGCATAATGGTCTGCGTGAGGGTGGGCGTTCGGCCGTGACTCTATGCCAGCGGGTCTCCAATGTCGTCGTCTCCTGCAGACAGCAGCTCTTTCTTCTCGTCTGTGCTGGCCAGAGAGTTACGGCTGTTGTGGGCACCCATGTAGAGAGTGGCGTATACGGGGTTGGTGAAGTTTGTGGGCTGCAAGAGAGATACAGATGCAGATAAGCTGATGAGTATTTTTATGGTCCATACAAGATTTATGGCCGGTATTAAAATTCCAAACTGTTTTAATGAACAACATTAAAATAATATCAACTTTATAATATACAGTATGAAAAATGGATATTCAAAACAGTCAAAAAAATATTATATACAATTATTTGATTATAATTGTTTTTAATTAAACTAATAATTAGACATTTTAATACATGATCATATATTTAATTTCAAAATTTTAAATTTAATAAAAAAATACATTTTAAATTATTTATATTATAATTTTTTACACACCCACTCTGAGATATATATATATATATATATATATATATATATAAATCAATCAAGAATAATAACTACCGATAATACAAAATAACCATAAAAATGTATGTAATTGTATATAAAATAATATTAATATTATAAATATAAATCGTGTAATATTGTCATATTGATTTTAATGCTATAATTATAAATTGGTGACATAAACATTATAATTTCAATACATAATTTACAGTAATAAGAAACAATCACCACAAATACATACAAATAACAAAAATAGTGCTGATGTTTTTTTCTCTATAAGAGACCTTTTTAAAATATTAAATATCTAATATAATTTTAAATGAGACATTCTATAAAAATACGTCTTACACTCAAAACATTCTTATTCAAGACACACTCATTCATATTTATTGAAAGGGAAACCGGTTTGTATATTCAATCTGGTCATATGCATTTTCATTTGCTTCTGAATTCATAAAGCTTGTTGCATATGCATTCATTTCATTCATATTCATATATTATTACCTAATGATATTATTAATGATAATATTAAACATATTAGCACACAGAACATTTCAACTATAACTAATAATAAAATACACATCCAATTCTAATAAATAACATTATAACACAAACCTAAATAACAAAAATCTAGTATGCAAGACCCCTCCAGGTGGTTATAAAAAAACAAAGGTGTCACCTTATCTGGATCCAGAGTGAACTCAGAGTCCAGCAGCTCCCCTGCGTCATCGTCAGGCTCTCCTTCGTAAATCTTGTACGCCGGGTTCCCAATCTCAACGTTCATGGCTCCATTAGTCATCCTCTGGTGCTGGAATCCCTTAGCGCTGCGGACACAAACACCAGCAAGCAGTTACATCTCCGTCCAAGCTTCTTTGTAACACACCTCTGCAGGCCGAGCCAAGGCACAGGAAGTTACACTCACACACGCACACAAAGTAGCCTATCTCCAAGCAACTCACAAACACAGACACACACAGCTACATCCACCAGGGTCTCTCCTGCCATATAAACACAAGTTGCAAGGAGCCATGACACTTTGAGGAACCATCCATGTGCTTTCGGGTGGAGACTTCCAGCCAGAGTGAGCAACTCTGCAGGGTCTTAGAGAAAGCTGGATATCCACAAGACATGGTCCACTACGCTCAATGAGGAGCCAAACACTTCAAGCACAGCGACACTGCTCTCACAGACATATAAAACGGACACACGTCTACAGGATGGCGCGAAGGAAGAGTGAGAGGGACAGGACGCAGCCCAGTGCTGCATCTTGCACCAACCAGTTGATCTATTTTAGCGGTCGTCAATAGATCCCTGTGTTGAAACTGGTAAAAACCACAGGAATACCACAGTAACAGCACAGGATCAGGCAGGAGAAGCAGGGAGAAAGAGAGGTAGAGTATGATGATGGGGGAGGAAGAGAGGAGAGGATGGACTAGGATGGGACCCTGCAGTTATAGAGTCAGAGTTACCGCGAACATCTGGAGCTGGGCTTGCCCCGCCTCACAGACCTGAGAGACAGAAAGATGCAGTTTAACCACAGAGAGAGAAAGTGAGAGAGCTGGAAATTGAGTTAAGTGTTAAAATAAAGGAGAAGGTGGAGGAATAAATGCTCTAAAGCAGGGGTCTTCAACTTGGTACTGAAGTGGGTCTGCTGATTATTGTATGAGCTTAAGGCAGGGAACAAACCAAGCAATGCTGAAAGCCGAAGGTGTTGTCACCAGCATCTGGATCGAAAAGCTTCGCTTGAACACACGGACACAGACTGTACAGCTGACTGCAAACTAACACGCGTGAGAGGAGTTAACGGTCTATATCAGCAGATATCAATAGTATATAATCCTCATTTAAAAGGAGAAACTGAGATAAACACATATATACCAATACCAACTACTTTCATGTTGTTGCGAAAATATTTGCATATTGGAATGCTTTGGTAAGATAATGTATCATGATCTTGCCTTCTGTCTGTGCCGTGCATTTATTTATCAGCTTGTTTTCATCACTTTCGCTTTAATTTGCAGACACTGACTCATTAATTCAACATGTTGAAACGGGCTTGCCAAATAAATTTAGACTAAACCACGGACTGTAGACTAAATATTGTTGAAAAAATATGTATTCATGTATTCAAAATTCAGTTTATAGCTTGATTATTAAAATCAACGTAGAATTACAATCATAAAATAATAATAAAAAGTATAATTACATGCATAAACTGTTCTTCAAACAAACATTTTAAACAAAACCAATACCAATACCATCATACTAAATTTTTTAATTATTTCCTTTAGCCAAACAATATCTAATGATCTAATGATTAATAAAGTCTATCACCAAAACTAAGGTCCTTGAACTGAGCAAGTCAAAGACCCCTGCTCTACGGTAAAACGAGAAAGATGATAATATTGGCTATAGCCCTGGAGTGTCTCTGAGTTCCTTTGTATACACGGAAATTGTTTCATGTACTCACCCACGCATTCTCTTCTTGTACCACAAGATGGCACCAACCACTACCAGTGCAAGTAAAAGCAGTAACAACACCGGGATGACCACTGACGGAGTATCTACACCAGGAAGAAATGTGCATTATTATTATTATTATACTATTGGCCAGATTATTATTATAATATTGACCAGATTTTTTAATGGCAAACAGGCATACAAAAAATATTGCCATTACAAAGCTTCTTTTTGTTTAAATTACCTAGCATGAATCTGAGAGATGAAAGCTGGTACTTACTTCCAGAGTCTGTGGTTTGAACAGGAGCAACACTGAGCTCACACCGGAAACCCGACCAGCCCGTGTGACACCTAAATAACACACACACACTTTACATTACTGGCAAACCTTATACAGGATCTTGTGATTATAGATTTTTAAGATTGTGTTACACAGTTACTCAGTACAAAACTCAGTATCTTTTATTTGGAGTACCACAAGGTTCAGTGCTAGGCCTATTTATGTTTTATTATTTTCTATAGAAATGGCCTAACTGTCCATTTTATGTGGGTTTTATATATTGGTGTGTTTTCTTTCTTTTTTTTTACCAACAAAAAACACTTCCAAGAACATAAAAACTAATTTTATAGAATCATGTCCACTTTACCTGCACTGTGGCAGCATAGTATGAGGATCTACAGAGCACTGGCCCTCAATACAGAAGTCATCGCAGGTGTAGCACGTAGGCTTCTGGATATTATTACCACATCTACACAGAAGAACAAAAAAAAATAGCACTCACATAAACAGTACACAAATTACCCATATTTATAAGACAATGTTGGAAGACTATGAAAGCTGAGTGAGCCGAATATGCTGGTACGTACTTGCATGTTATCCCACTGCCTAGCGCTTCACACTTGCCCGTGCCACAGTATTCACACTTGTTCAGCTCACATTGTGGTCCAAAGTATGACTCAGAACACTGACAATGTTTAGTGCCGTTCATCATCTCCATACAAGTACCTCCATTCTTACAGAAGTCTTCACAATGACCTGCACAGAATGATTTCCAGTACTTATTTGACTTTGTTTCATTTATTTGTAAGACTTCTGTTAATCATAAGCTAATAATATTAATAATCATAATAATAAGATTAAAACTATGGAGATTTTAGAAATGGCTGAACCCTCTATTTAGGGTGACAGGTAGTTAAACTCACTGTACTGGCACTGGTCACCCAAGAAGCCATTTGGACAACGGCAGGTTGGCTGGTTGCCCTGGTTGACAGTGCAATTACCACCATTCTGGCAGTAGTTGTTGCAAACATGGAGGTTACATTTGGGGCCAGTGAAGCCAGTCTGACAGCGGCAAGTAGGAGCACCTGAGGAGACGAAACAGAAAGTGTTGCTGATGTAGCTATGAAGATAAATATGCAAAACCCTGGCCACAAAAGCACAATGTGTGTGTGAGTGTGTGTACCTGTGCGTGATGGGGAGCAGGTTCCTCCGTTCTGACAGTAGTCTCTGCACTGGTTGATTTCACAGCGTTCTCCACTGTAACTGGTGGGGCAGCGACATTTGGGCTGGTTCCATGCGTTGAGGAAACAGCTGCCACCATTCTGGCACTGAACATTACATGTAGGAGCTACAAGAAAAAAAACATGTCAAAGATGACTGACTTAATAAACATCTTAAATTTGATACTTTAATCATGTTGATAATATAATTTATGCTAATGACGTATCAGAACAAAATAGTTTATTTAATACCATCAATGCATTCAATCAAGCTAAAAAATGTGCATATGCACAATATTTACCATGTACATTTTTATTTCTTTATATTATTTCAGTGACAAATAGCTTCAGAATGGTTCTGGCTGTAGAATTAGAATTTAGTGTGAAAGCAGGGTCTTACTAAAGGGGGACTGGGTCGCTGGCGGCACCTCCGTACAGGTACCGTTGTCAGGGATGTGGTCATTAGGACAGGTGCACACTGGCCCGCTGGGACTGAGCAAACACAACCACTCACACTTCTTCCTATCGCATGGGTTAGTCACTGCAAAAAATAAAAATAAAAAATACACCTATTAGATAACATAAAAATACACTTATATTCACAGTCAGACCCTAAAAATGTGTCCAAACCAAACACACTTTTACACAGGTACTCACTCTCAGGCTGTTTGTAGCGGTGATATAGGACTATGTCAGTTGCATGGTTGATGCCAGTGGTCAGATTCTCCGCCTGACCTTTGCCGAACTTGTTAACCCGGAAAACAAAGTTATTGGTGTAGGTAACACCGTAAATGTAATCCTCAAATATATCAATGCTGAAGGGGTGGAGGAGATCTGTAAAAAATGAATAGAAGCTAATTAATGGTTACAATATTACAGTTTTGTACAGTTTTTGTGAGTATTACAAAACCCAAACATTTGAACATTGGTAGTGTATAGCTAAAGATACATTTTAGCAGATACAGTCAATGATAAGCTTTAATCCCAGAGCATAATAGCATTACTGAACTGTTTTTGATGTTGGATACAGCCACAACGGGGTCAGAGCCATCCAGACGCACACTGCCAATCATAGAGAGCTTGACATCTGCCCAGTACAGACGCTCATTGAAGTAGTCCACTGCCAGTCCTGTTTTTAAAAAGATGTATGCATTAACACAGATTTAATATGAACGCAGTGAAATACATTTATGGATACAGATGGTTAAAAGCAGCATTGTGCTGTAAGACCTGTAGGCCATTGGATGTTCTCATGGACCAGTGTCTGTCTGAGTGTTCCATCCATGGCTGCAGTCTCAATCTTTGGATGGTTCCCCCAATCAGTCCAGTACATGGTTCTGACATTATGAAACAAAAAAGTATCTACTTGAAGCGACTGTACTTTAGTATTAACCAAACATGCAGTACAGTATGCGCTTCTTACCCTCTCTGAGGATCCACTACAATAGCATAGGGCTCATCAATCATGCCAGAAATCAGCGTCTTCCTGTGCTGGCCTGAAATCTGTGCAACCTCGATCACATCACGTCCCGAATCGGTCCAGTAGAGGTTACCAGCCACCCAATCTACCGCAATTCCACGTGGCATCTTCAAACCTGGAATCTAAAGAGAAAATTCAGGTAAGTATCGCAAAGCATGAAGCTAAATATTGAACACTGAATGTCTTGACTTACATCAAGGTTGGTGACACTGCCCTCGCTCTGCCTCGTGTTGCGGTGCGAGTTAGACGTAGGACCTGATGGTGAGGATGGAGAGGGCAGCTGGAAGCAGGAAATGCCAGATGTGTGCCAATTGGTCCAGAAAATGCGGTTAGTCTTGACATGCAAGTCCATGGCATCGATGCGCACGTTGGCATCACCCTGGAATGTCTGCTCATAAACCCATTTGCGCATATCGAGATTTAGGCTGCGGATCTCGTTATCATCCGCAATGTAAAGGACCTGTTTACTAATGTTCTGACCTGCAGAAAAAGGCACAAAAAAAAGTTAGATAGGTGAATCCAGCATGCACAACTGATTTAAAGTGAACAAAATCAGTACATACTGTCGGCCTTGCATGTGTGGTTAATTCTGGTGAAGTATTTGTGGCAGCTGCACTTGTAGGAGCCCTTGGTGTTGTTACATATGTGAGAACACATACCAAATTGCTTGCACTCATTCTTATCTAAAAAGAGAGCACAACATGTTACCAAATGTCAATTTGCAGGTCGTGATGCCCTTCACTGACAGCTTTAAGATGGCAGACCACGTACCTTCACAGGTGTTGTGCCCAACTCTTTGGAAACCATGTTTGCAGGAGCAGAATGTGTCTGTGCCATTAGAAATGCAGTGTGCCTCATCGCCATCTCCGCATAGAGATTTATTACTCTTACAGTCATTCAGCATGGTGTCTAAAAACAAAAAAAGATAGACACATGAATTCAAAGCAATCATGATATAAGAGCCCCTTCTAAATATTACACTTTAAAATCAAAGCGGGCTTTATCCGCAAACATGGCCACTTGCATTGCAAGAAACGAATACAGATGTGGGATTCCTGCATAATGTTGTGCTATCCAGATGGCAGCACCTTACCTGTCTTGCAGCCAATCTCATCTGACCCGTAATCTTCACAGTCATTAAAGAAGTTGCACCGCAGGTTGGCACTGATGCATTTGCCATTGCTGCACTTGAACTGGTCTTTATCGCATGTGGATGCTTGGTCTCCTATATAAACATGAACCATACAGCACCGTTCATGAAATAACTCTGATATAAAATCATCGAGGCATGTCAAAGAAGAAGACTCACCACAGTTTGTTTCATCTGAATTGTCTCCGCAGTTGTCCACACCATCACAGCGCTTGCCACTCCAGAGACATACACGGTTATTCCGACAACGGAAATTCCTAGTTGGTGGGCATGGGAAATTTCCTGAAACACAAGAAAGTAGACGTTTACAGTTTGAGCTTGCTACGTATTGTGTTATTTTTCTATTCATCACCAAAAAAACAATGCAGACGTTTTTTATCAGATTTATTAGAATTTAACTGTGTATAAAAATTCTTACTGCATTCCTCAGGGTTCTCATCAGAGTTGTCTCCACAGTCGTCCTCCCCATCACACTTCCAGGACAGCGGCTTACACAGAGTGTTATTACACTGGAACTCATCATGGGGGCAGTGCCGTGCCACTGAAAGAGCAAAAAAAAAAAAGAATATATA
>JAUYWG010000061.1:10705714-10732182 GCA_034779775.1 Enteromius afrohamiltoni
ACTGGAGACACGGAAAAACACCACAAAATGCAGCGCTAGATGCTGGAAAGCGAGCTAATGCATTCTTCACCTCAGCGCGCGACGGAAAGTAGCCCACAGCTGCTGGGAAGTTTTCTGGTTGATAATGGTGTAATAAAAAGAGCAACCAAAAAGGTCGCCGAAGCTGGGTCATGTAGTTATTTTTTAATTGCGTTACATTGTAGGCGTACTAAAAGGAAACTACAAAATGGTGCATTTTTTTCCTCTTTCCTATTGGTTGATTCCCGCACCCGTCCGCTCCCGTTAACTATTTATCCTGTACCGTCCCAAAGATGACTCCCATCCCGCGGGAATCCCAAAGCAAATAATGACAATTAAAATTTTTGGGTGAACTATCCCTTTAAGTAGCATAGAACTTGTTTTGACCTTACACGGTCACAGATATGACAATAAAAACAATGCATAATGCATAATAAAACGCAACCAACCATATCACCACTCATTGTGAGATCAGCTAAATAGCTTTTAAAAGGGGCAAAAAACTACTACTGTTCTGCTGACGTTAAATGTGGTGTGTCCAAACAAATTTTTCTGTTGGTAACTCGCCAAATTAAACAGATGCTAACATGGACAGACTGTGTGACATCCTCAAAAACCATGAACAAAGGTAAAAGAGCACGCATGGGTTCACTTGCAGTGAGGATAAACACAGTTTATTTGGGGTCACAGCTTTGTTTGTTGATGTAAGTTATAACCTGACTCACTGCATTTGCTGTCCTCATCAGTGCCGTCTCCACAGTCATCAGCACCATCACACACCCAGGATTTGGAGATACAGCGATGGTTCCCACACTCAAACTGATTCGACGAGCAGAACTTATCTGAGAAAATGAGTAAACAATCTTATTGTCAAAGATTCTAAATATGATAATAACATCATTATTAGGTGTAGCTGTGGTCAATTTGTGTCAAATAGCAAAGAAATGTACAATAACATAAAATAACAATAAATGCTACATGCAAATTAATTATTAATTAAGGGTATACAGATTAATTAGGGCTGTCAGATTAAAAAAGACTAATAAAAAATAATATATATTTTTTTTTAAGAAAATTATACTATAAATAAGAAAATAAATCTGCAAGTAGGTGGCAGTAAATGGCTTCATTTAATTCATTCAAACAATGTAGTAAATTACGTAAATGGCTCTCCCTACAAATGGGTCTTTGAATCATTGGCTCACATGATTTGTTTAGAATGTGGATTCATTTCGAAACTAAACACCATTGTGTCATTCAGTGATGCAAAACAATTATGTTGTGGCTTTAAAAGTAATATGTTCTCTGCAAAATTGAGCAAAAAATATTATATTTTGTTTAAAATGTAACATCATATCAACTTATTTACTAAACAGCTGTATAAAATCGCATCTAAACTTGTGATATTCGGGATAAAAAGAAATCAGCACTTGCGTAATAGTGCTCTCCCTGCTTTTAAGATAAGACAAATGCCATAAAATCTTAAAAAAAGTGAAAATGTCAATTCATTTTAGGAAAAGTCCAAGAGGTGTTCACTAACCACAGTGAGACTCATCTGCTCCATTCTCACAGTCGTTCTCTTTGTCACAGGTCCAGCTCATGGGAATACAGCGGCCACTCGGACACGCAAAAAAGTTCACTGGACAATTATGCTTCTTTTTCTCTGTGGGAAAGAAAGTGAAAGGTCAGTCTCATTATGCATATCCCACATATTTTATTTGCTGTGAGAATGAAGGGATGTGTCAGTGCTTGCTGATGTGTGACGAGTCTGACCGGGACAGTTTCTTTCATCTGAGAAGTCTCCGCAGTCATTGGAGCCATCACAGCGCCAGGAGGGGGCGTAGCAGAGTGTAGTGAACTCACAACGCTCAAAAGTCACACCCTTCACTCCAAGCAGATAGTAACTGGAGCAGTCAGTGGGGCCTGTAAGAGTAAGTACCAAAACATTGTATCCATTCGAGAGAGTCTATAAACATTCATCCCTGCAACCTTTTGGTTTTGTTACCAGAGCGGATATTTTTAGATTAATACTTACTGCAGTTCATCTCGTCACTGGCGTCCTCGCAGTCCACCACCTGATTACAGCGACTAGAGTTAGTAATGCAGGAACCGTCTTTACACTGGAACTCAGCAGCGCTGCACAGAGTCACTGTAGAAAAACAGAGATTGCACTTTGACCAATGTCTTTTTTCTTAATCTCCATTTATTTCAGAGAATCACACCCCCTCTCCCTCGCTTACTGTTACACGGCAGCTCATCTGAACCATCTCCACAGTTATCAGTGCCGTCACACCAAGAGCTGTGTTTGATACAGCGTCCGTTAATGCAACGCCGGTAGCCCTTCTTACACATGCGGTTCGCTGCAAACAAAAAAAGAGAGAAACCTTCAATCAAACATCAAGCTTTCTAAATTTGGAAATGCTTCTGTAAACTACAAAGCAGTTAACGAGAAGCAGTGTCATGCTTACCGCAGTAGGACTGCTTCTCATCAGACTTGTCCTTGCAGTGGCCACCACTGTCACAAGTCAGGCTGTAGTCGATACAGTCGCCGTTTCCACATTCAAACTCATCCACGCTGTTGCAGGTTGTGTTCTCCGCTGGGGGACAGAGAGATAGGCGTTCGTACTATGCTGCACTTTTCTGAGGAAACTAATGGAGCATATTCAGCTTATTTTTTGTTTGTTTAATGTTTGTGTCTCTCACCAACACAGGTGTTGTCTCCCAGTAGTTTGCGCTCTCCACGGCAGCTGCAGTTGACTCGTCCTTCTGACGTCAGCAGACACAGGTCCTGACAGCCTCCGTTGTTGGTGAGACATGGAGAAAATTCACCTACAGACACAAATGACCGTTTACAAATACATTTTGGAGCTGGGTAATACATAAAATCATCATAAGTTCCATTCATTTTCATTATTAGTTAAAAAATGTCAATTTTATTAAAAATGTGTGCCAACGTGTCACTGAGATACTATTGTAGTGTTTTGAATTAGAAAGAAATTTCATCTTCTGTTTTCATTTTCATTGTAAAGTTTCAGTATTTTTGGAAAATGTATTAGTTTTTGTTATGAAATATATACAGTATATATATATTTTTTATATATATAAATATTATTTTAGTTTAAATTTAGTTATTTTAATGATAAACTAAATGTAAAATATCAGCTAGCTGCAATAAAATCATAGGATAACATTAGGTAACATTTAGGTAATGCAATTTGTTATGATTTTAGCTTTTAATAACCTTCTGCCAAATAACCTTGTGCAAATAATAATATTTCTAATACTGGCATGCAAAAATGTAACTACTTTTCTGTAACACATGGATAGGTCAGGCTTCAGGGGGAAAAAACAAACAAACTTACAGCTATTAGTGTCTTTGGCCACAGCAATGATGCCCATTGGCTGTTGAGGAATGTCGGCACGTAGGACTTTCATATCTGTGCCGTATTTATTAGCCCTAAGCACAGCTCTGCGCACCCAGTCTGTCCAGAAGATATAGTCACCGTACACCGCCAAACCGAAAGGATGCACTGGCTCATTCTTCAAGACCACCTAATCACAGGTACAACTCACATTCATTCATTTTGTAAAGAAATTCAAGTTGTACAAGATGTTAGTAGTGTGTGTGTTCTGTAAGAATCCAGCTCATGAACGGTCCCATGAACAAATATTAAAAATGTAGACATGAATAGAGATGAACTCACAAAGCGTCGACTGCCATCATACTCGCAGCGCTCAATCTTGTCAAATGTGGCATCCGAGAAATAGATTTTTTCAGCACGGTGGTCAATGGCAAGGCCGTTCGGGGTGCGGATGTTATTGCCTATGATCACAATGAGATTCGCTCCAGAAAGAGATGCTCGCATGATACTTGGAGCCTGTTCATTCCAGTTAGTCCAGAACATCAAGCTGAAACAAATAGCACAAAATGGAATTTTAAAATGGAAACTGACACGTGGGGTCTTACAACAAAAGCAACATAAAATTCAAAATGAAGCAAGAAATTGTCCAAACTACTAAAAAGAGCAAAGAAATATTCCAAAATAAATACTAGCACTTTCAAATGATTAATTGTATCCAAAATAGAGTTTATGTATGTGTACTGTTTATGTATATGCAAATACACACACACTGTATATATTTTGAAAATGTTTACATGTATATACATTGATATACTTTTATTATTATATTTTATATACATAATAAATATACGCAGTACACACTCAAATTTTCTGTAAACAAACATTTGTACGAGATGATAATAAATATTAGTATTAATATTATTCAAAAGTTATAAAATAATAAAAACAAAATCTCACAAGTTTAGATTACAATTCATTAAGCAGAAAGATTAAATTGCATTGCATCATGGAAAATGTGATACACAACGTTCATACTCTTGGCATTCATCCAGAACAAAGGCTCTGGGGTGGTCATCCCCGGACATAGTGACAACAGTGTCTCTGTCAAAAGCTCCAGAGCGGCTTTGGTCCACAGTGTGCCGTGTGATGGTGGAAGTGGTGTAGCTGGTCCAGTAAAGTGTGTCCCAACCCCGGTGATAAGCCAAACCTTCGATTGACCCCACATCTGTTCAAACGAAAAGAAAACGGTCTTTAACTGAGGAAGTAAATAGAGACTCCGGCTCTGACTGCATCCAATCTGGTTTTATTAGAATTCATTTGAATTCTGTGCACACACATGCACTGCATTTATTTTGATAACTACACAGCTTCTTCGAGGACACTATAGTTAAAAATGAAACAAAAAAACGAGGCATTTGAACTTCTCGGAAAGGATGGCAACAACTTCAAACTGGATTAATGTTGTCTAAGCTTCATCGAGTGAATCAATTCTATGATTACCACAGGGTAGTCCAAAACATCTTTTTTTAAACTCCTTATCCTGTCCCAGTGAACAGTTTAATCCCATGATACATGTGCATGTTGGGTTCAGCGTGCTGAGAGATGTTGCTGGTGCATGTGTGTGTTTAGTGGCTTAGTGTCATCCGGTCATTTCATGGATGGGTGCCTGTGCATACAAGACCCCTCCCTCGATGAATCTCTTTAACCACGGTGACTAGTTCTTCCACAAAGAGAGGACTGCTGGAAGAGTCTCAGACACAACTCTGGGGTGAGAAGCAATGTGGGGTAATGCGCTTCAGTCAGCACTGTTGAAAGAGTCTCAATGAGTTAAAGTCACACTGAATAATAGTTGCCCCTACACTAAATATATGAGAGGCTTTGCTGAATCTACCTGCACGCCAATGGCTGCTTTACGACAGCGATTACTCCACCATAAAACAGAAACGACACTCGACCAAGCTGTTTACTTTTGCTAAAATCCAATAATGATCTTGTAAAACACACCAGTCTTCAAGCCAAAGGAAGTATAACACGATACTTGCGCAATAGACAATGTCGACAGGTGAGACGTCATCACAGAAACGATGATGTTCTAGGAAAAGGTCAGTAAACCTGACAATCGATGTATCAGATGATGATACCTGAACAACCACTCATTGTACTTTGAACTTGGAGGTTAGGAGGATTGATATGGTGTTGGTCGTTCCTCCTACTACTTCTCTATCTCTGCGAGAGACATCGCTCATTAAGATAGGCTGAGGAGAGTCGTCTTGCTTTCTTTGCAGCAGAAGGACAAAGCCCTGGAATAGCCAAGCTTAAGGAATTGGAACAAATCTGAAGAGTCATTTAATTGATCAAAAGAGGAAAGTTGCATTGGGCAATTAGATTCAAGTAGAATCGACAGTTCGTTATGTGGTGGCCATCGACAGATGCAGGGAATCACATTTCGCAGGGTTGCCTGGTTTCCCTCAATCAATACAAGCAAACAGCAATTATGGATGGCCGTAAGGTAAGCACCTTCTATAATTTCAAATACAGATATTTGAAATTTAATAGTGTTCACATGTGAAAGAAGACATTTTCACATTACAAATGATGAAATACAACATTTTTGTGGTAATAGTAGAAGTGTTTGCACGTGTTACTCACTAAAATGTGAATTGTTTATGTTAATTAAAATAATGTTTGTTGAATAAAATAAACCTGAAATAAATTAGTAATTTTTGCTGAAATTGCAAATTAGGCGTTGCCTTGACAACTAACTGAAAATGAAATAAAGTTCAAATTAAAAAGTAAATTGACTAAAACTATAAAAACAAAGGCTAATTCAAAATATTACTAACAACTAAACTAAAAGCTATAATGTAATTACAAAAAAGCGGAAACATCTTGCCAATATAGAATTTCAGTCGGTTCATAATAATATAATATAATGTAATATAACACAATAATATAACATAAAACAAACTTATACTTGATTCTAGTTTAATCTATTATATTGTATACTAACTATATATACACTTTTTTTTAAAAGCACTTTTGATGACAGAAATTAGCATTGTAGTCCCTGGATATTTGATTTGTTTTCTAGTACAAAATGTAAAAATGGATAAAAAAATAACTGACTAGGCATTGTTAAATTATATACAATTGATTTATTTAAAATGCATATATGCATTATTTATTCAATTATTTTGTATTTTTATTTATTTGGTAAATTGTGCTGTATGTACCAAAGAAAAAGCATTAACATGAATTCTCAACTTCCTAGGAGGATATATTGCTAAATGCTAATGCTAATCGCTAACAACCACCGCTGCAGAGACTCCCTTTATCTCTTGGAGCAAACACCCCAATGATGCTTGCCATGTGAGAGAGTTATTAACTCTCAAAAGGGCCCATTATTAGCCTGAAGCAGACGCCGATCTTCATCTGGAGTTTGAACGCATGCCACTCCACATCTCAGTAAACTGCTCTTCAGTGTGTGTTCAGCATGAATATTAGCCATGACTGTGGGAGTCTGAGCTGGGAACTAACACGGGTCTTAGCTCCCACTCTGGACGCAATAGTTATGTTGATCGGTCTGGTGGGACACTCGCTGGTCATTTACATCCTGACCGGACGGAGGAAGAAAAATGGATTCCAGTCTCTTCAAGGGACAGATACGTTACTTTTAGCCTTGAGTGCTTCGGATCTGCTGCTGCTCATTTGCCTGCCCTTCCACACCGCAGCTATAGCACTGGGCTACTGGCCCTTCAGCAGCATCCTATGCAAAGTCATCAGCTTCCTGGGAGTGACCTGTAACTCTGTGAGTGTATTCACTCTAGCTGCATTAGCGGTAACGCGCTACCTGATTGTGGTGTACCCCACTTGGACGTATCGTTTCCGAATGCGCTGGTGGCTACGGGTCACTGTGATTCTCATGTGGGTCTTAGCTGTGGCTCTCGCAGCACCTCAGTTCGCTTTCCGCCAACTGAGAACTGTGCCCATACTCTGCTTTGCGTTTCTATCAGACCTCAGCCAGGTGGTCTACAGCACCATTCTGTTCCTGTTTGGCTTTGCTTTCCCTCTGATCATCATCGTCGTCATGTACACCAAACTCTACAGCTTCCTGCAAAGGACCCGACTGCAAGGTAACGTGTCGCAACTGGAGCGCTACCAGAACCAGGTGACCAAGACGTCGATCCTGTTGGTGTTAGTCTTCACCCTCTGCTGGTTGCCATCCTACGTCCTCATGTTCTTGCTCATCGCTACTGATAATAGCAGTATACACGCACATCAACTCAACTTCGCCATCGTCGCCAGGCTGCTAGCGAGCTCCTCGGCTGTAGTCAATCCGCTGCTCTATGCTTTCATGTCTAACAAATTCCGTCGAGAGCTGCTGACATTGGGACGGGTGTGCTGCAAAGGTTGCGGGTGCGTTATGTGTCCAGGAAGCGCCATAGTGGAGCCCTTTAACCCTGTGGAGCTGGACACCCCTACCCAACCGTGAGGATAAAGCATTTAATGGGCTTCTGCTATAAAAGGCAAAACCAGTAATAGGACTAATTATGTCATGAGATAAAGACAATAAATATTAGACATATGTTTAACTGCATTGATTTGTTCTGCCAGATATAGAGCCTGAATTACCGGTGAACACTTGATTTTATGTAATCGTTACGTGAAAGTATATCCTATATTGTTAAGAAATTTACTTTTAATTATGAAAATTATGAAAACCGGCATCTGTCTAACCATCTAAAATGAATGACATTTAAAAAAAGATTTTAATAATCGGTTTTGGTGCTGACCATATACCAAAAATATACCATATATTCCCTGTTTAAAATTTGGGGTTGGTAAGATTTGGAATACACAATTATGCACACTATGGCTGCAATTATTTGATTAAAATATTTTATTATCATTTCTCACTGCTAGTATTGCTTTTAGCCTCATCCAGATGGTTTGCGCAAAACAGCAATGAAAAAAAAAGAAAGAAAGAAAAGATGGGGAACTTACTCTCCACTATGGTCTTGCGGTCAGAGCCGTCATCGCTGATCTGCTGAATGTTACCAAAGTGAATGTCACTGTAGAAGATCCGGTTGGCTCCCTTTCCACCGCCACCCCTGTAGTCAAAGGTGAGGGCGATGACGTTCTTCATGTGTTCTGGGTCTTCAAAGGGTTTAATAGGAGCATTGAGATTTGTTTCATCCGATAGGTGAATGCTCTTTAGTATTGTTCGTTCAGAGTAGAGTAGGTAGCCATCGTAATCCCTGCAGCTGTGGCCGTCCTCTGCCAGCATGCCGTGTGCGCAAGCACAGGTACGATTGCCATTACCCCGGTACAGACACAGCTGTTCACAACCACCATTGTTAATTTTACAGATGTTGGTACCTGCAACAAAATATTAAGATATTAAAATTAACACATTTGCTATTGTCAAAATCCAACTTTTTACATACTAGGGTCTCTTGGTTGGCTAAAACCCTGAGTGGAGGGGTCCTGGTAATTGGAAACCTGTGCTATATAGTAAAAGAAAAACGTTTCTTGGGAAAAGTTTCGCTTTTCAGTAAGATACACACCATGCTGTCTTGCACGGTTGAAGACTTTAATGTCTTTGAGCTGTACACCAATTCCTGTTCTCAGATACACCATGTCTGTGGCGTTGTCCTTGTTTCCTCTCTTGATGGAGCCATTGGCATGCGTCCTATTAGAAACAGGTGAAGATAAAAAGTTAATTACATGTAAAAATTCACTGCAATAGCAAAATACATTTGAGAACATATGAATAAAATTGGCCAGTAAAAAAAAGAAAGAAAAAGAGTAATAATAAGCAATAGCAAAGGAATAATTTTTTGGGACCTGTCACTCCAGTAGATGTAGTCCTCAAATACAGAAACAGCAAACATGTCCATGTTGTTACTAGACAGCACCAGCTCACGGTTTTCTCCAGTCTCCAGATTTATGCGCTCAATTTTGTCTGTACGTGCATCACACCAATACAGCAGCCCCCCCTACAGATTGTACAACAGTAGTTATATAAGATTTACCAGACTGTTGTGCTTTCATTAGTAGAATACATTTCTTTTCTTTTATTAATTTTAGGTTGAATTTCATTTTAAGATTTTTTTATTTTATTTTTTATTTTAATTGTTAAAAAAAAAAAAAAAAAAAAAAAAAAAAGTATTAGTTTAAAATGACTGTTTGTGTCAATATATTTTCAAATGTAATTTATTTCTGTAATGGCAAATGAAATTTCAGCAGACATTACTTCTGTGTCACATGATCAGTCAGAAATGTTCTAATATGTTGATTTGATGCTCAAAGATCTTACAATTACAATAATTTATATTATATACAAATATATTAAATATATAGAAACACATTTTTTTCTTACATATATAAATGCATGTGCGTGCATTTATATATACATAATTATAAATAGTACACTCTCACATATGTTATGTAAACAATAACTATTTTGGATATGATTAATCGCGATTAATCGTTTGACAGCACTAATAGAAAGCAAAAAAATTATAATAATTAAATTATAATAACTAATCACTTTCTAAAACAAGCAAATAATCCTGGTACTAAAACCAAAAATAAACTTGATCTGCAAAAGAGGCACAATGTGTATTTGTACAAACCTGGTAATCAACGGAGATGCCATTGGGCCAGCTGATGCTGACATTGACAAGAACTACTCTCTCAGAGCCGTCCAGACGAGATCTTTCAATACGTGGATACTGACCCCACTCCGTCCAGAACAGATATCTGTACACACAAATACTTGAGTCTGGGATCATGAAATCATACACAGTTTTCTCATGCTCATAGTTACACATTCCCATCTTCACTTAAAATACAGACAGACACATTCCCTCACCCTCTCTCTGGATGTACAGTAATGGCCCGAGGTTTGTCGAGACCCTGAGAGATGACCACGTAGCGGAAGGAGCCATTGAGTCTGGCCACCTCAATCACATCAAATCCTTGATCAGTCCAATAGATGTTGCCTATTTATACAAAAAACCCCACAATGTATTAGATGCACTAACACACAATGTGCTTTTAATTGTGTGTTTGCTTGTTTGCACACCTGCAATCCAGTCCACGGTGATGCCTTCCACACGTCCAATGCCATTGGTCACTATGTCCTCCCTCCAGGTCTGGTCTCGCTTGGCTCGGCTAATAGTGCTGAGGCCCATGTCAACCCAGTAGATGGTGTCATTCTCTACAGGGCAAAAGAACCACAAAACACCTCAAGTCAGTGGCATCCAGAGCAAATTTCAGACTGAATATTTGTACCCAAAGGTATCTGCATAACTCACCAGCATGGAAGTCAATGCCCACAGCAAGAGAGGTGCCTGACACAGGAACCAGGGCATCGGATTTATCCGACGGGTCCAGAGGAATGCCGCGGATGCCCTCATGCACAGAGTACAGCAAAAACGAGCCCATGCCTTTATACAGAAGCGCCATACACATATTGTTAAAATGTGGTCATGTGAAAGCAAATGGTGTATGAGTTGTTACTGGTTACTTATGTTTGTATGAGATCTTGCCTTCACATGACTGTTGGCCACTCTTCAGACTGTATCCGGCCGTACACATGCAAGCTCTTGTAGTTAGTGAAGTTGGCAAGCAAAGCTGAGAGCAATCACCATTGTTCTTACTGCAGAGGTTGGTACCTATAGTAGATATCAGACACATCCAAATGGTATCATCGTATATTAATAGTGTGCATTATATTGTAATTATTTATAGGTGTGTTTATGTAATGCATTAACTGAAATGAGACCTATTATAATATTAATATGTAATCTGTTGTAATATGGAATTTGCACTATTTAAAAAAAAAAATCGTAATAACAAAATCTTTTTATTCATTATATTTTTTAATTATTAACAACTTATAATTAACAATTTGCTTAAATATTATACAAATTTTCCTTTTAAAATTGTAAATTATAAAGAAAAATGTCTATTTTTTTCCTGCTAAATTAATTTAAAGGGACAAAAACACTAATCCATGTAAATTACATTAAATTATATTTACTCACTAATTGAAATGTAATTGTCCTCTATTATAACATAAATATTTAATCTGCCATATGACAATCCAGAAATTCTATTTTCTCTATGATCTATTTTAACATTTAATTGAATAATCTTTAAATGTAAAATTTAGTAAATTAGGTAACAGCAATAAAGACCACACAAATAATAATGATAAAATAATAATCATTTAAAATTTATATACATAAAATTAATAGTTTTATTTTAAAAACAATAACAACATCTCCTTTTAAAAATCTGCCATTTTATAAAGAGTCATTTCCTTTTTCTCTTGCATATTTATTTATGGGGACAAAGTCGCATACATTTTAGGGTTAAATAATCAATATAAATATGAAAACACACCTAGTTGATGCACAGTCTCATTGTAGATCTTCATATGCATCATGGGTGAGCTGTTATTTCGGAGAACTTTCCAGTTGCCTCCATCGCTCTTGTCACATGTACCGATCTGATCTGTGCCCTGATCGGCCCACCACAACTTATCTCCTACACATAAAACATAACAGGTCAGTCAGCTATCCCAAATTGGTTAACAATGCAGAGAGCTCACAATTATGGTTTTACAGAAAGCACTTCATCCAGTTATGAGAAAGAGTTTTTAAGAGCTGTTCACTCATGAGATCATACTGAACAGAAAAATTTCACAAGCCACAATGAAGTTCAGTGAGTTGCATCACAAAGTTTCAGTTTTTGTTGCATTGGAAACAGGTTGATGGTGCCATCTCACCCATGATGGCGAGTGCTGTAGCTTTGGTGAGTTTTCCTTTAACACCCTCAATGATCTCCAGTCCAGAACCATCCAGCTTACAGCGGTTAATGGTGCTGTTCCCTGAGCTGATCCAGTACAGCTGCTCCATGTGAAAGTCTATGGACAGACCTGCCACAGGGAAAAGTCAGACACATGTCAGACACCATCTCCAGAAGGCCTTCTTTGAGCTTTAGGGAAAAAAAACAAAGCCACAGAAGACCGATCACTCACCCACTGGGCCTTTCTGATTGGTGAACAGTAATGTGCGGTTGGTGCCATCCATGTTGGCCATACTGATGTTGTCGCCATCAAGCCAGTAGAGCTTTCTGTAAACAATGTGCAAAAGATAAGACAAGTCCTGACATAAAGCAGATATCTGCAAATTATTTGTGGCCATGTTTAAGTATTACTTCTAACAAAATGATATTTATTAATATTTTGAATTTTTTCATATTAATTAATTTGTTTGAATAATTTTACGCACAACGTTTTTTAATATTTAAATGAATTAATTTTAACTTTTAATATTTTTAGTAAGCTTTAATTTTATGTTCTCATTTTAATTTTCAAATAAATTTCAATTATTTATATTTCTGTATAGCTTTAATTCATTTTTTAGTTTTTGTTTTAGCTTCAGTAAATGTATTACTTCAACTTACGTATTCAGTAAACGTATTACTTCAATTTATTTCAGTTAGTCTGGAAGGCAATGTTTCTCATTTTTAAGTTTTAAATGTAATTTTTTTTTTCCTGCTTTATTTCAAAAAGCATAAATTATTATTTATTATAGTTTATTTGCAAAGAGCACCATGTTTGTTGAGCTTCTGTAATTCAAGATTCTGGAAATCAAAAATAATCTTGTAATGTGTTATTTTGGTTTGGTTTAAAAAAAAAGTGTTTTTATATCTTTATAGTAAAGTGAATACCTTTAAACGCTGTAATGTACTGCCAGTAAGAGAATAATTTATCAAAAAACAAACAGATCAAATGAAAAATCAGCTAAATGACTTATATTGTCTACATGCGCAAGCTTGCTGTGTTTATTAGAAACTGGCGTGTCTAGAAACTAGCACACTGGCACTAAACACATCTGGTTCACATTGACCACACAGCAACAGACTGAGAAGTGCAACATGAGGGCAGCCATATTGTCCAATCTATAGCTCACACTAATGAGCAACATCAACATTTATCTACACCCTTTACAATCTCTGCCAGAAACATACTGACACGGCATCTGCTCCTCTCCAAATGTGGCCTACTAAACAAGCTGAGAGCGAAAGAGGCTAAAGAGACTAAAATGACAGAGAGGCACTAATGCTAAGTCTGAACTAGCAATTGTGCATGTGTGAGTGTACTTGTACTAACCCCAGGATTGGATGTAACACCAAACAGTGAGGCTTGTCCAGTCCATGGATTACAGCGTTCTTGAAGGACCCGTCCAAGCGTGCAACATTGATCTGCTTCTTATTCGTATCATAGCTGGTCCAGAACAGGTTTCTGGAGACCCAGTCTACAGCTAGACCCTGAGCATTAGGAAGGTCTAGCAAAGGAAAAAAAAAAAGAATTTGATCATGATTACAATTGTAAAATGATCACGTCAGAAAAACAAAACAACTTAGCAAAAATAAACATGTATTTGTTTTTTTTATTCTTTCCTCAAAAAAGTATGAGGACACTTGCTGTAAGATATTTTTCATAAGTCTGTGGTCAGAAAAATGTTTTTTCAAAGATGTTTCTTTCTTATACTGTGTGTGTGTGTATGTTTATATATACATAATAAACATACACAGAGCACACATAATAATCATTGTGTTCGTAATTAAACATTTTTAAGTTTAAAGTAAAACAGTAATATTTTATTACAATTTAAAGCAATTGTTTTCTATATGAAAATATTTTAAAATGCAGTTTAATCCAGTGATCATGAATTTACAGCAGCCACTTACTCCACTTGCAAGTTACACATCTATTGTACATTTATTATATACCAATAAATAAATATATAATATATTGGATTTAAGATAGATAAGCGGTTTAAAATGAAGCCGAAACTATGTTTTAATTTTTGATTATAAAACATAATGGACCATGAGCAGTTAACTTGAAACAGACTTCATGGCTAAAAGCAACTGGGGAAAAAAAAGGTACTTTAAATTTTACAGCATCATTTACAGATGCTTTTCAGTTTATTATGTTGCTATATAAAGCATCGAAGGTCCATTTTTAAGTGTTCATATGTATTTTGGGCCAGTATAGACTTAGAACAACAGATCTTTGAACTCAGACTATCATCTCACCAGCTGATACCACAGTCTCCACACCAGTCCCATTGATGAAGGCTCTTTTGATTGTCTGAGTGCGAACATCAGACCAGTAGATGCGGTGCTCCAGAGCATCGTAATCCACCACTGTAACATTGTCAATGTCGGGCACAGTGAAAGAGATGATGTAGTTGTAATAGGGATTATCAATGTCCACCCCTCTGATTTCAATCTGACGAGCGTACAGCAGGAACTGACGGTACTCTGGACAAAAGAAAAACAGATAAGTCATTGTCAATAGATAAACAGTATTATAAAAGTGCAAGGAAAACAAAGCGCATATGTATTTGTATATACAAAATCATCTTGTACAAAATATAAGCTATTGTTAATTTGCAGTTTTCATTTTAACATTAGTGTAAAAGTAAAGAACAAACAGCAGTAGTGAAGTCTACGGTCTTCATGTTATTTAGCCTGAATGGAAGAGTAGCTGTTACTCCTGCATTAGTCACTATCTGATGTCAGTGTTAATTCACCACCGAACCTAAAGGTCCTCTACTCCAATCACTCTCCTCTCCATACAGCCATAATGGAGCTGTGCTGCTGAATACTAAACACTGATCGTGCATCTGGGCGGCAGGGTGCACTGTTGTTGTCTTGACGGTTAAATGAGATTTACAGCCCACACATGACTACTACTAACATTCAGCCCGTCCTGAAAAATCTAACATTGAGCATCAATAGCACCAACGCACAAGGAATCTGAAAGAAAAGCCTCATGCTGTGCCGCAATTTATATACCGTGTGCCCTGAAGGGTGCGAAATAAGAACTGCTGCATTTAAAATAATAGTAAACTGAAGAATGATGGTATGATCACGGTATGATTCTTTTTTCTGTGGATTTTGTAAGTGTGCAACCACATCCAGTTCTTGCAAATGCTCTAAATTTGAAAGATGAAGCTGCCACAATTGGAACTCCAGCTTTAGGTTACGTTCCAAATAATGTACTATTACTGCAGAACGTTTGTATGTGGAACACCAAGGTGATCAAATACATTCACTTAAACATGCAGTGTATTTTTATATAGATATTCCGGCATGGATAACTGTATCCCACGATGCATGATGCTATGTATATGTATAGTTATTGAGGTTGTAACAATATACTGTGGAATAATTCCTATTGTTTCTTAGTTCAATTTACATTGTTCCTGTTGCTCAAGATCATCGGAAATGTAAACTAAGGTGCAGTATTCAGTAATTAGAAAAACAGCATTTCATTTAGAACTTTCTAGCAATTGAAGCATTTGATTGGATCTTAGGGCTGAGGGAGGAGCAGCTTACCGTAGCAAGTGTGATTGTCTGCCTTGAGTTTCATGAGGTGTGGACAGGCACATGAAAAGGTTTGGTTGTAGTTGATGAGGCACAGGTGAGAGCATGGCCCTTTCCCATCATTTGCGGCACACGGGTTGGGAGCTGCAAAGGAAGGAGGAAATGTTCACTGTTATTTATAGAAAGTGTTGAATATATTAAATATATTTCTATTTTGATTTCATTTTTAAAATCCAGTTCAAGTAATTTTACTGAAAACTATTTGGCTTAACAAAAAGTTAACTGAATAAAAAAAAAAGTTCTCAATAAAACCTAATAAACATTTCTGATATGTGACCCTGGACCACAAAACTAGTCATAAGTAGCACAGGTATATTTGTAGTGACAGCCAACAATACAATGTATGGGTCAAAATGATCAATTAATCTTTTATGCCAAAAATTAAGAAAAGATCATGTTCCATGAAGATATGTTGTAAATATATCCTACTGTTAATATATCAAAACTTAATTTTTATTAGTAATATGCATTGCTAAAAACTTCATTTTTACAACTTTAAAGACAATTTTTGATTTTCTGCACCCTTAAATTCAAAATAGCTGTATCACGGCCAATACTGGCCTATGCTAACACAATAAATCAATGGAAAGCTTATTTATTCAGACTGCAGATGATGTACAAATCTCAGTTTCATAAAATTCACAATTATGACTGGTTTAGTGGTTCAGGGTCACATAATACCTTAAGTTAAAGTTTTTTTATCTAGTATTTATACTTTATTTCAGTAAAAGAAAATAGATTTTAATAAGTTTGATTCAAAAAACAACACTGGTGTTCACAGTTCACAAACGCAACATACAAGTTTTTTGAAATATTAGTCAAGGTCATGCTGGTTCTTACCCTGAGGTTGTCGAGAAGGATGAAACACCTGAAGATCAAATGGCTGAGTGTTTGTTCTCTGGACCACCGTCACATTGTGTCCTGTCCATTTATTGGCTTTAGCCAAAGTGTTGGTCCGCCAGTCCGTCCAGTAGACCTCTCCTCCATACATGGTGACGGCAAAGGGATGTGATAAGTGTTCATGACCTCGGAGAACCTCGATTAGGCCGGAACCGTCGTAAGCAGCAGAGTAGATGGCATCAGATCTAAAGAGATATTTTTATTTTTAGAAGATTAAGGTGACTAACTGTGGATATTTTTGCATTTTACTTCACTTTTAGTGCCGAAAGTGCATACCTGGCATCAATCCACAGGATACGGCGCTCCAGATAGTCCACAGTGAGACCGTTGGGCCAGCCACCATTCCCAGTCTCTTTGTGGATGGTGCGACGGCCCTCCCCGCTCATAGACGCAGCCTCTATTCTAGGAGAGCTGGCGTCCCAGTCCGTCCAGAACAGTATACTGGTGGGAGAAAAGAAAAATTTCTTGTAACAACCCAATTCTGTCAAGATATCTGAACAATAACAGAGCTGTCAAAGAATATCATGTTTTACCCGTCTCTTGGGTCAAGTGCAATGGCACGTGGATGCTCCACTTCTCCGGCTAGTAGTGTTGTACGCATGGTACCATCCAGCTTGGCCACCTCGATCTGATCCAGGTTACTCTCTACCCAGTAGATGTTTCCTGCAATCCAGTCCACAGCCAGACCCTCTGGAGTGGCCAAACCATACTGAATCACCACCTCAAAACTGGTGAGAGCTGAAACACCAAGACAAGAAGAATTAATAGGAACGTTGAAAAATGCATCAAGATATTTTAACCAAAGAAATTATGGATCCAATGTAATAATTCTGCCCAATTATAAGCAATTATATATATATATATATATATATATATATATATATTTTTTTTTTTTTTACATTATTCCCAGCTAATGCCTTTAATTGAACAGAACAGTAGTTAGACAGTCAATAAATTAATAAATTTATAACTTTAAACCCTACAAATAAATTTTGCCACTGGCATTCATTTTGAGATTTGCTAAAGATTATATCATTAATTGTGTTTTGTAATTAATTAGTGTTTTTAAAGATTAACATTACATGTCCCTTACACTACTTGAACATTAGTAAACATGAACTACGATTGAACAATTCTTCTATAGCATTTATTAATCTTAGTTAATGTGAATTTCAGCAATTACTAATGCAATCACAAGCTGTGTTTGTTAACGGTAGTTAATGCACATTAACTAGTGTTAACAAACAACACCCCTACATGAGTTACATATTTTCAAAATCAATAGGTTCTCTGCATATTCTAAAATCATACTGGGGAACATACATACAAACAGATCAAGTGCTGCAAAAGGGAAACAAACCAAATACTAAGTTCAACTTTTCACTCAAAATGTAATACATAATACATTTTCTAATCAACAAATTGTATTAATATAAAGTAGAAGCATTTTTACCAATGGTCACAGACTGTATATATTGGCTAAGAAATCGTTTGATTGCGTCCAGCCTGAAAGCCATTTAAGTCAATGCTGCAATAAATATTCCCCCACTCTGAGCTACAGCCATGTGGAAGAAAAAAAAAGATTCCCAATCAAGGCAAGCTGCTCTCTGATCTGTGAGAGAGACTCTCATACAGAGCACTAATTAAAGGTCCAGAATGGCTCTCTGTTGGGCTGGAGACAGCGCAGCCTCTCCGATGGGGGTTGAGAAACAACACTTTGTTACTTTGTTGGCAGCAATGTCAGTCATATTTTTACTCTGTAAAAAACCACAGCAGGGATCCGAAACTTGGACAGTGTATCATATCTCTGGAAAGAGCTCTTCAGAGAAAGAGGGAGGTGTGTGCACATGTTTGAAGCAACTAAGGCTCCCGACACTTTGCTTTTACTCTGGCTGTAGTCACGCAAACTAAGAATGAGTCAACTGGGTAAAGAATTCCTGTGCTACGATCACACACAGACTTCACTTAGACACATGCTGTGGTTTTGTGAACCGAAAATAGTTGTAATAATTACGGACTAACTTGGTATGCTGAGAAGAACAGAACAAAGTGGGAAAACACAGTTAAACAACAAGTCAACTCAAAACTTCACACAAGTCTTCAAAACAAGAGAATCCGATTGAAGGTCCCTTTTCCTTGAAGCCATTATTATGTTAAATAATAAAGTTCTACCTCATTCCACCAGTCTTCGGTATCACACGATCCCTCATAAATAATTCTAATATGCTGATTAACTGTTTAAGAAACATTTATTATTATTATTATCATTATTATAAATACACACACACACACATATATATATATATATATATATATATATATATATTAAAAAAAACTGGATTCTATGAATAATTTGAAAGATCCAAAGATCAGCATTAATCTAAAATAATTTTTTTTTGTAACATTATACATTCAGTTTCAGTTTAAACAGCGAATTTTTAAGATCTAACCATATGACTTAGGAACAACCACTCCAATAGGACATTCATTTACCTCCGTTTTCCGACAGCTTTCCCCGATAGATCTTGTCTTCAACCACATCGGTCCAGTAGAGGGCACTCTGGTTGAGGTGGAAATCCAGGGCAATGGTGTTACGCAGGCCAGGCACCAGCACGCTGAACTCGCCCTTGTACAAGTCAATCCGACGAATCTCATGACGGTTGGAGAAAATGATGAAGGGCTTGAATGGATCTAAAGAACATGGACAAGGCACATAAGGCCAGCACACTGCTAATCCTTGATTTTGGTTTGACTCCATAAAGTCACTAAACATATATAATTTTGAATTGTTACCTAGCTATAAAAATACAAATCTTTTATATACACCAGTGTACTGTACATTAAATACTCTAGGTATGTTTATTCGTCCTGTCTTTCCCTCACCGGTGCTCTTGCAGCTCTCGCCATCCGGCCCGAGGGCCCAGCCTTCATAGCAGGCACACTTAACAGTGGCCTTCTCCTGCATGCAGCGCTGGCTGCACTTGAGATGCTTGGCGCAGAAGCTCTGAATCTGGCAGGTCTTGTTGTCGGTACCCAGCTCCATGCCAACTGGGCAGGAGCACAGGACGCCCTCACCAGGAGCGATGGTGCAGTTGTGGCTGCAGCCTCCATTATCCATCGTGCAAAGATCTAGAACCAAACCATTTTATTAGTAAGTTGCTGCAAGTCTTTCAAAAAAAGAAAAATTAGAGTTGGAGAGAACATGCTTATTTCATTTGAATTCAAGCCTGAAATTTCTTTGTGTCATGCTAATGGGAAACACAAGTTGAGTTGGCATGCTCTGCGCAAGCTGTGAAAGATTTTAAGTAGTTGTTCACGCAATAATTACATTTTTGTTATTCCATGAAGCACAAAAGATCTACTACATGTCAAGCTCCACAAGTTTGACATATAGCACAAAATATAGCCCATTTGACCTGTGGGTTATATTCTGAAGCATTTCGGGGCTATATTATATTGAATATAGAAAACAAGTCACATGGAATACTTTTATTGTGCTTTTTGGAGTTTGACAGATCATGGTGACTTATTTACTGCAGATCATCATTACATGAAAAAAGTTCAGTTACAATTCAGTTATATATTAAAGTTAAATATTCAGTTAAAATTCAAGCATGGTAAGATAATGATTTAATATTTATGCTTTATGCTAATTATTTGACGAATACTGTATAAAGTTTAAATGATGAGCATTTAATTAAATAAAATATATTTGTATATATTTAGGGTTAATTAAACAATTCTGACCCAAAACTTTTGAATGGTAGCTTATGAGATTCTTTAAATATTAAATATATATATAAAAACATGACTAAAATAACATGAGGTAACGCATGACAACAATAATTATCCTTTTAACTTGAGTGTATTTGTATTTAAGGGCGTGTGCATTACTGCAAAGCTTCTCGTCCGAGCCATCGGGGCAGTCGTCCGTGCCGTCGCACAGTTTCTCAGGAGGTAGGCAGATGGAGTCATTGCTGGCACACACATGGTGGGAGAGCTTGCACTCAAGAGCCTCGCAGTTTTCTTCATCCGAGTTATCCTCGCAATCACTGTCCCTGTCACACACCCAGGCCTTACTGATGCAGCGAGCTAAAATGAACACAAGGAACAAAAAGATTTACAAATCAGAATTTATGTGTGCTACGTTTATTTATAATAATTATTTATTTATGTACACATACACACACATTCAGCATAGAGTTTGAAAATAATGTATTTATATAATTATATTTTATATGATATAGATATATTTAATATATCATAACATTTTTCTTTAAAATATACATGCATGTGCTTGTATTTATATATACATAATAAATATAGACAGCACACACTCGTGTTATGTAAACAAAAACTTTCCTTTTGGATGCGATTAATCATGATTTGAAGCACTGGATTTATCTTGCCATTTATTTATGATTGTTGCTGAAACATCAGCCAAATGTGAACTCACCTGAGTCCTTGCAGGCAAACTTGACGGCAGGGTCACACATGTGTGTGACGCCCTCACAGTTCTTCTCATCACTGAGGTCCATGCAGTCAGTGTCTCCATCACAGCGCCATCGCATAGGAATACACAAACCGTCCATTCGGCACTGGAACTCATCGGTGTGGCAACCGCCGGGAGGCCGCGTGGCTGCAGACAAAGGCAAAAACGGGACACACAATTACAATGCAGTTGTGTGAACACTCAAACATAGGCACTGACCATATCTTATTATCTGAGAGCTTGGCTTCCCAACGTCAAAAATCAGTTCCCAGGGACGGAGATTGTAACCACCGTGAGGCACAACCACGATGACCTGATCCAAAGCAAACTTTCTCATGAACAGCGGTCCAGGGCTGGCACTGTGACGACCATCATTAGGCATCAGACATAAAGGCTTTCCCTCATGGCAAAGGTTAGTGTCTGGCAGAGTGTGGAAATGGGGGAAGCGTAAAACCAGAGCTCATCCGTAAACAGAGAGAAGTGTGTCCTAGAACAGGGATCTGCTGGGGTGAACTGACCCAAATGACATCATACTGCTCAAGCTGCATGCATTCAGTCTCAGTCGCTCTCTGTCTCTCTCTCACAATTTCTCACACACACACTATCAACAATAAAATCTGACTGGAATATTACAATTCACCGTCATTTATCCAAATATTAATTTGCCAAAATCTTGGCAAAAAAAAAATTATAATAATAATTAAATGTAAATTTGTAAATTACAATGTAAAATACAACATTGGATTTTTGTTTTGTTTCCCTTTCACTTTACAAGTACCATTACTTTTAACATCCATACTTCAAACTCAATGACTTTATGAAAAATCTCTCCTTCACAACTCATGCTAGCATGACCTCATTCAGTTCTACATCTTTACACAGGCACAAACACACTGCCAGGCTCCCAGAAGGCCCAGCACTCTCATTAGGCCTCTGGCTTGGTTCTGCTGCATTGATTCTGCGAGTCTATTAAGCACCAGAATGCCGTAGGGATTAGAGAAGAGAAGGACAGAGCCCAGACCCTGAAAACAGAACCTAACCCTCTATTCCTGTTCCACGCTGGGCCCGGCCAACCCTTGATCAATTAATAGCTATGAAGCCACATGAATGGGACTTGTGGAGAGGCAAAGAGATATGAACAAAACTGCACATCCACCAGCGCAGCTTCCCGGCACATCTGTGATGCAAACCCTCTAGACAGCAGCTCTCAGAGCAGTCATTAACACTGCTCTCCACTGGGACTCTCACTCCCTGCACTCCTCACAGACATTCTTCAAGGTTTTGTGGTTTACGTGTTTCACCACAAAAAAAAGAAAAAAGAAAAAAGAACAAGACGACAGCCCAGTTTTTGAAGTCGTGATTTACTCCAGTTAATGAAGAGCTCGACTGCATTAGTCATTGTGGTTTCGCTCAAAATCTAGACACTTCAGAAGGCCCACACAACTAAAATAGCTTCACAGAATAAACTGACAGTTTACACAGTACAAATATGGTAATGAAGAAGCTGACACCATTACAAATATCATTTGTGACCCAGGGCCACAAAACCTGTCATAAGTAGCACAGGTATATTTGCAGCAATAGCCAAAAATACATTGTATGGGTCAAAATGATCGCCATAATCATGCCAAAAATCATTATGATATTAAGTAAAGATCATGTTCCATGAAAATATTTTGTGAAATTCCAGATGTAAATATATCAACTTACTGACGCAATAAAACTTTTTTTGCACCCTCAGATTATCAAATAGCTAAAACTCAATCAAATAATGCATATCCTAACAAACCATACATCAGTGGGAATCTCACTCATAGCTAAAATATTATTGATCATCAACTTCAAGATTTTAAACTTAATGTTTAAAGTTGTTTTCTATGGTGTTCACTAGTTATTACACTTATATATATATATATATATATATATATATATATAAAAATAAACACAAACAAATAAACAAAAAGAAACAAAATGAATATATCAATCAAAACTATTATTTTCTAACAATAAATATTTATTTTTTTAGTAAGAAACACATATTTTTGTAATTAGTTTTTATATTTGTTAATTGCTACTGTTAATTTAACTGTTAATTTACACAATTTATATAATTTTTTTTTTTTTATAAAAATAAAATGCAAAATGTATACATTTTATGCATAATAAACTGAATTAAAATATGTCTGGAGTAAGTCTTCTTTTCTTTATCAAATAATAATTCCTTTCAAACTAACCTTGATTGGTACAGTTGGCATGAGTCTCATCGCTGTAATCTCCACAGTCATTGTCTCCATCACAGGTCCAGTACTCTGGAATACAGCGACCACTATTGCATTTAAACTGGACACTGGAGCACGAGTGACTGCAGCCAGCTTCATCACTGTTATCTCCACAGTCGTTGTCTGAGGACACACACACACACACACACACACACACGATGGCGGTTACTGGACATTATAAGTATTTATTATAAGCATTTGTAGACAGCATTAGAAACTCACCATTATCACAACGCCAGTTGACATTTATACAGCGTCCATTGGCACAAGTGAACTGAGTGAGTGGGAAACAGGTGGGATATGCTGGAGAGAGAGACAAGAGAGAAGAGGAGATAAAGAAAAGGGTACACAGCACGGCATGACAACAAAAGGAAAAGAGGCTCAAATTTGGATACCACAAGATGGTGGTTCATCGGAGCGATCGCCACAATCATCATCCAGGTCACATGTCCAGGAGACAGGAATACAGCGGCCACTGGCACATGGGTACTGATTAGAAGGACACGTGCGTGCTGGGAGAGACAAGAAAACCTGATCAATTCACTAAGTGTATTTGGACATTCACTAACAAAAAAAAGCTTAAAAATCCCATTAACATGCAATTAAGAAGTTCACAATACCCAAGCAGGTGCTGTTAGATTCGTCTTCATCATTCCCACAGTCATTGTCTCCATCACAAAGCCAGCGCAGTGGGATACAACGGTTATTCTGGCACTTAAAGCGGTCTGCAGGACAGGTGTGCTGGTCTGAAACAGGACAAATAGGACCATTTAAATGTGCACTCAGTAGTGTTTTGTTCTTTTGATGACTGATATAACAGTGTGATTTATAAGGACACCTCGTGGCATGGATGTAGTAATCACACATTTACCAGTGCCGGACGCAGCAGAATTTTCAACATTGATAATAAGAAGAAATATTTTTGAACACCAAATCAGTATATTAGAATGATTTCTGAAGGATCAAAAGGATACTGAAGACTGGAGTAACATCTGCTGAAAATCGGCTTAGCATCGGCTTTTGGATCACAAAACCATTCATAAGTGTATGTTTTTGAGATTTCTACATAGTCGAATAAATAAGCTTCCCACTGATATGTTAGAATAGGACAATATTTGGCAGATATATAACAATTTGAATATCTTTAATCTGGGGGTGCAAAAAATACTGAGAAAATCACCTTTAAAGTTGACCAAATTAAGTTTCTAGCAATGCATATTACTAATCGAAAATTATGTTTTAAAATATTTACGGTGGGAAATGTACTAAATGTCTTGATGGAACATGATCTTTATTTAATATTATTACGATTTTTGGCATAAAAGGAGAATTAATCATTTTGACCCATACAATGTATTTTTGGCTCTTTCTACAAAAATACCCCAGCTACTTACTTTTGTGGTCCAGGGTCACATATATTAAATTAAAAAAAGACTATTTCAAAATTGTAATAATATTTTTTTACTGTACTGTATCTTTGATCAAATAAATGCAGCCTTGGTGAACATAAAAGACGTTTGAATGTTAATGCTGCTATTTGCATATCTAAAAAAAAAACGAGACACTAACGGCACAACTCGGGGGCCTCATCGCTGTTGTCCAGACAGTCATTGTCCCCGTCACACTTCCAGCGATCTTGAATACAGCGATTATTCTTACAGGCAAATTCTCCAGGCTGGCACTGAGGAGGTGGCACGTAAGAAGGGTTTGCTAGGGGGAAAAAAAACAGAGCAATATTTTCAACCTCAAAATCCAAAACGGGCCAATTTTCAATCCTCTGAGGTTCTTGACATTAACATTAACACTTCAGGTCATTTAAAGCACAGAATAGCCACCTTTACAGGTCTTGTTGTCAGTATCTAGTATCTGGTCATCGGCACAGGCGCAGGAGCGTCCAGAGGGTGTCAGCAGACACAGACTGCTGCAGCCACCGTTATTGGCACGGCACACGTTGGAGCCTGTGACTGCACACAACAAAACAACCTTAGCAGATCCCTATAAAACGCCCAGTAAAACCACTGAAACGCTGATCTCACTAGTTTGTTACCATTAACGCTGTACAAATAATCTGGCTGTTGAGACATGTTAACATACAAAACAACACAATCAAGTCTTTGTTTGATCTGTCAGCTCATGTTTTACATTATGACTCATAAATGACTAATTTCCAAAAAGAAATGTTCAGGGTGTTCGGTACTTTGCTGCTGTTGTGCGTCATAGGTGCGAATCTCATAGATTGGTGGTCGTTCACTGCGCAGCAATGTGGCCTTCTTGGTGTTCTGGTCCAGTTTGTAGATTCCTCCACTGCGGTACTCATTCCAGAACAGGAAGTTCTTATAATGGCACAGGCCGAAGGGATGGTTCAGCTCCTGTCCTTCATATACCGTCTGGATGAACAGAAAAGTGCTTTTATTACAAATTCAAGTTAGAATGTCATAATTATGATGTCAGTTGCATTCAATCACTTTTGACAGAAATATACCTTTTTAAGGATTTTATCATTTTTGCTCATGGGGTGTTTTTGCTTTATTTGTTATTATCATAAATTCTTTAGTTTAAGAAGGTGTCAAGAACTGAATCATCACCATTAAGCCATTACGATTATTACTACCATCAAAAAATGCTTAATAATAAGCTTAATTGTATAGAACAAACATAAAATAACTTATAAACAAAAGTTATAATTACTGTATGCAGTACATGAACAGTTGGTGAAAACAAAAACTCTAAATACAATTAGAAAATAAAAATATGTGATATAAAAAGTTTCATATGCGCTCTATAATAAACAACAACATTTTTAATTTGTAGATAATCACAAGTGAGATTTTAGTAGTGCTGTCAAATGATTAATCACGATTAATCTTTACATAGTATATTTGTATGTACTGTGTATATTTATTAAGTATATAAAAATACAAACACATGCATGTATATATT
>JAUYWG010000061.1:10732282-10863736 GCA_034779775.1 Enteromius afrohamiltoni
CAACACATATATTATGTAAAGAAAAACTTTTATTTTGGATGCGATTAATCGCGATTAATCATTTGACAGCACTAGATTTTAGTGATGTCCCTGGTTTTATGTTTATGTACGAAATTTGCTAATCGTACTATAATGATGTATGAAGTTTCTCTATGTAACATGCAAACTTGAGCTGCCTTGATTGCCTTAAAACTGCTTGTGTTTCCTCACCCTGCGTTCTGTGGTGTTGAGAAACACCATCTCGATGCGGTCGTAGTACGCATCCACCCAGTACAAGATGCCCTGCTGGATGTCCAGGCTGAGGCCGTTGGGCCAGAGTACAGTTTTAGAAGTAAGCAGGATGCCAGCATTTGAACCGTCCATCCAGGCCTTCCTTATACTGCCGCGATTGCTGTCTTTAGGCTCCTCCTCCCAGTCACTCCAGTACATCATTCTGCAAAAAGCACAAATTTAATTCATTCAAAACTGTAAATGACTGTGATGCAACTCTAACTGGTTTATCCATATACACATGGTATCTAAAATCTATTGTGACATAAAATGTATAAAATCAGTTTGCGAGTGTATGGTTTTGTTTTGTTTTTCTGACAGATTCTTTACATTTTGCATTTAAGCAAAAATAGTTGATTTACCCATGAGAAGGGTCTACTACTATGGCTCTGGGATGGGTCATCTTGCCCTCGATAAGAGTTTTGCGGGTTTGAGAGGCTTTCTCCAGTTTGGCCACACTGATGGTCTTCTTGAGTCCATCGTCAGTCCAATACAGGTTTTGTCCCATCCAGTCCACAGCGATACCTTCTACGGTTTGAATACCTGTGGAATACATAGACAAAATGAATGGGAAGGAGAAAAGAGAGAGAGATATAGGAGTTGTCCATCTAAATAATCCACCTTCAATGTCACTGCAACCAACCCCCACCCAGCATCGTTCTGCACTCACCATCCTTCACTATGATGTCTCTCTCAGTGCCGTCAATCTTCTGACGGCCGATGATGAAGCTGGTTGCGTCGGCAAAATAGATGAATTCGGTCTCAGCGTGGAAGTCCAGGGCTCTTGGGTTATTCAGGTTCTCGATGGGGATGATGTGCTCGTCATACACCCTGGCATGCATGTCCATACCCCGGATGACACCAGGTCGGCCTTTACCGTACACAAGGAAGAGCTCATGCTCTGGTTCTGAGGAGAAAAAACATGATATATAAAGAACGGGGACTGCTGTTGCGTAACACTGATAGATTGAGATTGTACTCACTCTTGCAGGACTTTCCGTCACTGCCCAGGCTAAAGCCCGATCGACAGCGACAGGTTCGGCTCTTGTGACTGTTACCCAGCAGGCAGATATCGGAACAGCCACCTGGCTTCCCAAACTGATCAGGAACACATGCGTGACCGCGGACTGTAATGACAAACAAAACAGCCTAATTTTAACATAAGGGACCAGTGGCGAAACCACAATGAATAGTACTGAGTCGTGCTGCCTTACAATAACTTTTAGAACATATAGTACATTTCACTATTTTTAGAAACATTTTAAAACTGAATCCCACAGTCGTACCTGCTGGTTGACGTCTCTGGTGGTAAACGTGAAGGGCGCCGCCCTTATCCACGCGTGTCACCACCTGGAAGTCAGAGCTGTTGAATCGGTTGACTCTGATCACACTGGTTTTGGGCTGCATGTTGGCGTTGTCAGAGTTGGTGGCATACAGATAGTTTTCAAACACTGTGAGACCATAGAGATGTTCAATCTGCCAAAACAAAAAAACACAAAGCATAAAAACAGAGCCACCGTGAATAAAGCGTGTGACAGAGTATACACTGTTTGCCATCTGATGCACTGTTTCTCAACCTTTCTGACTCAAAGGCCTCACACCTTATCATCAAAAAGAATCCATGTTTTATTCTATTTTAATGACTTATTTACTCAATTTACATGATTTTTACCGTTCTAAAAATCACACTAATGAGACTTCCTTATATATCCCAGTTTTCAAAGACTGAGATGGTGAGGAAGAAACAAACAGCTGTTGAGAAGGATAATAGAGTGATTTAAACCCCTAATATGCAGTTTTCAATGATAGCTTTAGATAAAAACTCTAAAATGGATTCAAGGTTGAAAATTGAGTCTTTGTGGAATAATTTCCTAAGAGAACTTTAACACACTTTAATGATACCTGTTTAACAGAGACTGGACTCTGCAAGGATCCCAGCAATAATTGAAAATACACATGTGACTGTAATGTCCCCTTGGAAGTTTGCTGGTTGAGAACCAATGAAACATGCTACTTTCAGTGTAAACAAACAAACAAAAACATTACATTTTAATTATTTTAAAAGCTACAAGAGCATTTAGGCATCACAACAATATAGATGTACAGTCTGAAATCATTTTGATTTGTTATTACATTAGAATTATTTTTAAAGAATAACTTAATTGATGTTACTGTTATATATGCAATCCTATGCAAAAGTCTTATAACAGCATATATTAATTTCCAACAGGACTATGTTAACATCTACAGTGCAAGCTTGAACAATCCAGTGTTTATTTTTGCGATACGCTGAACGTAAACCAAAGGAATGATTTCCTCCTGAATGATTTTAAAAACGGGGGGGAAGTGACACTGTGGACTTGCACAATGCTCATTTTGCACTGCTGCAGTAGGTTTTGGATGAGCCAATGCTGATCTTTCAGTCCTGCTGATCATGTGATCATGTGATCAGTTCATCACGAGCGATGACGTCAATGCAAGTGACATCCTGAGATCAAGTTCATGGCTTTGAACAAACAAATCTCTAACAGCATGTACGTGTTTGGCAACCACAAATGTACTTGTGACACTTCACACGTACCAGCAATCCCTGAATGATGGTGTGCCGGTTCTTGCCTTCGTAGTCCACCACCTCAATGTAATCTAGGTAAGCATCAGCCCAGTACACCAGTTTGCTGACCAGGTCCAGAGTGATGCCATGAGGGAAGACGATTTTACTGTCTACCAGTTTGGTACGGTTCTGACCATTCATATCGCAGCGCTCCACCTTCGGGATTTGGCCGTAGTCTGTGAAGAATACTTTCCTGGAAAATAAGAAAGAAAGAAATTTATGATTATGAACAATTAACTGCAATAGTAATTATGAATAAATTGTATTATTTCCATGTTTTTTTTTGTTTTTGTATGAATTCAACAAGCTATTGGAAATTAATCCAAATTAATTTGATTATTTCAAAATAACAGCAAGTCGAAGAAGTGAATATGCTATTGTTATGTGGGAAAAATGAATCATGGACACTTGATGCAAAACCGTGACATGACTTTGAAGTCTGTCGCAAAAGGGCATGTTGAGATATATCTACAGAGAACTAAAAGTGACATGAGGGACATTGTTTGTCTGGACAAGAATTAAGGAACAATGGTCTTGGGGTCTCACCCCATGGCTGGGTCCAGTGCGATTCCTTTAGGGTTATAGAGCTCCAGGTCCAGTAAGATGACACAGGTTAAGCCATCTTTACTGCACACAAAAATGCGGTCGTCCACATCATCCACAAAGTAGAAGTTTCCTGTCAGCCAGTCAATAGCCATCTGCTCCACATCTGAGTTTGTGAGAGAGAAGCAAGACAGGAAGAGAATGAGGAGGAATACAGGAGGGAAAAGAGAAGGAGAGATGTTTTCAGCGTTAGCTTTATTTTTGGTCAGTCATAACTGCAGCTTCTGTCTGACTCAGCAGAAAGATGCTGCACCGCAAACTTGGAACATAAAACCTGGGAGGACTGGAAAAGAGGAAACTGAAAACAAGAGATACAAAAAAGCTGCAAAAGCTACCAGGTGTTTGTATCTGTCAATCATTGTACTTAAACACAGCCTCATTATCAAAGCAGAACCAAGAAAACAAGACTGCATTGAAAACAACACTGAAAAACCCACTGCTGTCATTAATTTGCTTTGAAATCTCACTGGTACAACTTTCTTCTATTAATAGCTTAGTTTTAATAGTAAAAAAAAAAAGAACAAATATCTTATGTAGCACCTTATGATTTCCACGTTACAGAAAATGCGGATAAAAATGAATCCAGTCATAAAAATAGAATTTACTCTGCTGCGTAAAATGTCACGGAATTTGCCAAATTAGGGAAGAGTAAAAGATCAGCAGATTTAAATCAAAGCAAATATTAAGCTGCAAATATACTATTCAAATATGAATAATGTATGTTCTGCTTATCTTTGTCTGAATGAATTACTACTACACATACTAAAGCACACATAATGCTTAGAGTGTTCTCTCCTTCTACTGCTTTAATGTATGAGTACATGAATATGAAGAACTGTCACTTAATAAGCATTTTACCATATCTTTTAAGAAAAACTCAAAACGCCCCAAAAAAAACAAAACCCTGCTGCACGATTAATCATATCGCAATCGCGATGTCAGCATATGCGATTACTTTACAGAAAATGTTGCGATTATATTAATTAAATAAATGCATTCGTGGACGTAACAAGACATTCATTCTTGCGTTCCCACCAGACGCGAATGAAGCGTTAAGCGCGAGTCATTTACATGTTAAGTCAATGCAAAGACGCAATTAGACATCCTGCGGCACAAATCGCGCGAAAACGCGCTGGTTTTAACGCAAGCTGCGCAGAAGCGGCGCGTATGAAGAGCATGATCAGCACGCGCCAATTGCGCTTATACTGGCAGCTTGTACTGCAGTAGGATAGACAAGCATCTTTCTATCCTATTTTCCAGCGTTGCGTTGTTCTCCGAACACTATCTGCCATGTGCTTTGATTTATGTAATTTATGCAATATTGACGTGCGCATGCGCAGTAAGCCCGGGTAGGAAACTCTGACGGGTAGGAAAAAATGCTAGAACACCTGTTAAAATAAGCGCTGCTTACGCCCTGCTGACATGTGCAGTGTGAAACCGGTGTGAAATTTAAATGTTCAAGCGTCCAAGTACACGCAAATAGCGAGATATATTCGCCCAAGTCCCCTCAGGTGTGAACGCACTTTTAGCAAAGAGGGATTTGAGAAAGTGATTGGCACACTGGACAAGAGATACCAAAAGAAATTAGTATATGTTACATCCTGCTAAAATGTTTTGGGACAATATGTAAAAATATAAAAATGGGTATTTGTTTTATTTATCTGTACTTTTGACTTTTTAATAGTATTTTAATGTTAATTTAAATGTAATTTAATTCAGTGATGTAAAGATGTTACTGTTGTGTAATTTTGTACAATTTAGTTTTAATTTGTTGTTGCTAGATTGCACTGTATACTGTATCTCAGTTGAGAAATACAGATTTCAGCATTATTAGTCATCTGTGTGCGCATTTTCCTTGATAACAAGTTTAGTCAAACCACTTACATATCGTATCACAAACGCAAAAATGTTCATTGTTAGGATAGACCTGTTACATTCTAATCCTTATATTCTATCTAAATATAATAATATTTTCTGATTTTATGCATTTCCTGTCACTTTTGATCAATTTCATGCATCTTTGCAGAATAAAAAAAAAACTTTCTTGAAAAAAAAGAAGAAAAAAAAAAGAATAGTATTATATAAATGGATTAACAACAAAAAAAAAACAACCTGTATGACAAAGTTGTATGAATGATCTCAAAGTACAAGCAAAGTTCATGAAGTGCCCAACCAGAAACTCAAGCAGAAGAAACGTAGCTAAATCAATCAATTCTTAATCCATTCTGACATAAAATGTCAGATTGAATTAAATGCAACCCATTACATAAGAAGAGCTGTGCGAATGATTAACGCAGAAACTCGTTCTGCTTGTGTTTTATGAATAAGGCCCGATGGTTTTTATGCATATCTCTTCATATGTATGCATTTGAGTGTGTGTGTATCAGCCCAACTCTAACTCACTTTCACAAGATGATTATTCACTCTGAAAGTGTTTTTTTCACGGCGTTTTATGCATCAACACAATTAAAAAGAAAGCAAACTAAAAAAATCTGACAGCAGAAACTCCATGCTTCAACCATCTCCACACGTTCTCCATTACCACACCTTTTCCCTGCACAGGGAGGCTGGACTTGGCCGCACAAATATCCTCAATTCTGGGAAAAGAGTTTGAAATGGTAATTCAGTGAATACTAAATTTCTCTTTCTCTTCTATTACAATAAGACTCTTTCTGTGCAGGCCATGCAGAGCTCCAGCGGTGCCTCCCATGATGCTTGGTGTTGCAACAGCTGCCACCGTACTTCCTGTTACTGCTTTGGGGGAGGGTTTCTGCAGGCATCCACTAATGATCCTCAGACATAGGAATATATCCTTGTTGTGCAACCCAGTGCAGCGAGCTTGTACAAAACAGACACAAACTGTTCTCACACATTTCTACAAAGTCCGGTAAACAGAAGCCCTGCCGGGAAATGTAAAAGTACCTCCAGGCCACACCAACCCCCGCACCCCCCGGCCCTCAGCCTGCAAAACAAACATTCACAGTACCTGTTGCGCAAAACTGCAAAAGACATGCTATTCCAGGGGGAATTTCATCCTGACATTCACAAATCTGCTAAAATGAAGTTACTCATCTTTCATCTCCCCTCCATTCTTCAGCGGAAAAGTTTGAAACAATACGTGGTAAGGACATCTGTAACTAATCATCTGTAACTACATCTCATACAGGCGAAAGGTACCTCGTATGGTTATGAACTGAGATTTGTTGTGAAAATATGCCAGGAACTGTGGATGATTTTGAAAGGAGTAACATGAGGGAAAGGAGGAGGGAAAGTAAAGATCGCTTAGATTTCAAATTACTCACAAGATCTAAATTAATGTAAGTGGAAACGGATATAGACATGCGATTAGGAATATTAGGTAGATAAGACAAGGTTACAGCTACCAGTAAAGTGAAGCTTAACTGTATCAGTGACAGAAACACAGGAGATTTAAGAAGGGTGAGGAGAACAAAGCGCTGAGTGTCTTTGAGACCTGGGACACGCCGGTGGGATTCTTATGAATGGACAACTCTTTCAACAAGGCTAGAGTTAGGGGAGCTCTCAGATGTATGGCATATGAAACACTGATGCAACAAGTAGCAGAAAAATGATGATCCTGTTACAATGTTCGCTAAAATTACGCATATAGTAACGGCAAAAATAAACGAAGATTACGCAATAAAACGCAAAACGGTCTGGTCACAAACTTTCTTCAAAATAAGTCAGCCCATGTCCAGACCCATCTGAAGTTTGCCAGGGACCATCTGGATGATCCAGAGGAGTTATGGGAGAAAGTCCTGTAGTCAGATGAGACCAAAGTAGAACTTTCTGGTCTTAACTCCATTCGCCGTGTTTGGAGGAAGAAGAATGATGAGAATCATCCCAATAATACCATACCTACAGTGAAGCATGGGGCTGGAAGCATCATGCTCTGGGGGTGTTTTTCTGCACAAGGGACAGGGTGACTGCACTGTATTAAGGAGAGGATTAACAGGCCATTTATTGTGAAATATTGGGCAAAAACCTCCTTCCCTCAATCAGAGCATTAATGATGGGTCATGGCTGGGTCTTCCAACATGACAATTGAAAAACCAATTGAAAATCTATGGAGGGAGCTGAAACTCTGTGTTGCTCAGACAACATCCTCCAAACCAGAGAAAAGAATCTAGAGAAGATCTGTATGGAGGAGTGGACCAAAATCCCTCCTGCAGTGTGTGCAAACCAGGTGAAGACCTACAGAAACCTTTGACCTCTATAATTGTTAACAAAGGCTTCTGTACCAAATATTACACATTTTTACAAATACAAATTTCTGACTCAAGTGATCAAATACTTATGTGACACAGTAATTCCTGAATGAATTGTTAAAAAAAATCATACAATGTGATTTCCATATTTTTCTTTTTAGATTCTCTTCAAAGTAAGAGAACTTGCAAAATCACAGGGTGATCAAACACTTATTGACCTCACTGTATATATATTAAATTAGAACTGATTAAGTAAGTATTATGTAAAATATTATATTTAATAAAATAATATATTTTTAATTAGAGCAAATGGATGGATGGATGAACAAACACACAAATTAAACTGCTGATATCGGAGTCATTTTGTGACACTATTAGCATCCTTTTGTCCTTCCTTCAATCAAATGTTTTTGTAGAAAGAATTTAGCGAGAAAAAAATAAAAAGATGCGCAGTGCTGTGAAACCCAGTAAAAGCAAGTGAAAACACCAGAAATATATACAGGAAGACACATCAGTCACTTCAAGACTGACTGAAGACACCAGCATATTCTAGAGCTCAGATACATCTGGACTAGAAGTGGGCCGCTCTTAAACCTGCAAGACAGCCATTACACAACCAACAGCAAAGACGTCCTGAGCCAATGAAGTGGCGTGACACCCTCAAGCATGACTAAGAGAGAACTGATATGTGCTACCCAGGTTCATCAGCCACAGCGGGGACGCCCACTCGCCCACCGGCATACACTGATGATGAGTTTGTGTGTGCGTCCTGCTCTGTTTTCAGCCTTTTGACGGGGGATAGCGGTCACAGGGCACATCTGGAGTGCTCATCTGCCCGGCATGCAACAGTTATAAATCACTCCCCCTCTGAGAAACTGGGCCATATGCAATCCAATGCAGCACCATTACCGCACAGCACCCCCAGCATCACATAAAAGCAAATATCTGCAACATATAGGCTCATTAAAAAGAATCATCCATCTACTGTCCTTCGATTCGTCCCGCCTTTCCTGCAAAATGGCCACACAGAGTCATTAGGGATGTGACTGTAATAACAGTTGTCCTATACACACTGAAGAGCAGAGGCTGTTGATTTATAGGTCCAGTTAGAGGTAGATCAGAACTTTGATAACATATAATTATCTCAGCCCTGGTGGCGTAGGGCCTCTGGACATGGTGTAATTGAACAGGGATGCTCTGATTTATGACCTCTTTGAGGAAGTTTTGCGGCTGGTTTTGTAAAAGGCCTGGGAAGCTACATAATTGGTGGCGTAGGTGCTCGGAGCATTAAACCTACAGTGAAGCAGAACAGAAGAGATTTGCTGTCTTTGAGAACATCAAAGATCAATATCAAAAGACAGTGGCAAAGCATTCCGAGAGTTAATGTCTCTTTAACAGGGCTGTTTTGAACCTTGCTACCATACCTTTAAGACTCCTATATGCAAATGACCAGGTTTAGCATCAGTGAACAAATCATTCAGAATAGTTTTGCGAAACAGATCAACCAATTTAAAAGAATGATTCATTCATGAAGCACAGGTAACGACTGGTAACTGTTCAATCAAGAATTTGACAATTTTAACAATTGTTAAATATTAAATTGATCGGTAATCGGAAATAACTGTTCGTTCCAGATGAGGTCTTCACAGCCTGAGTGAATGTGCAAGAGAATAAGCGCAACAGTACTCTCAGAAAGTTAGAGATGCAAAGTGTGATAATAAAATCTTTTTCTTAGGTACGCATTGCACATCCAAGATGCTTAACACGATTTTAATGTGACACTGATTTTATACAATAATAGTTCAATAAAGCAAGATGTTAATAGTAAGTGTAGGGCTGCATGATTATGAGAAAATCGATTATTGCCTTGAGATTGTGATTGCGATTATTAAATACGATCAACACAGTTTACTTAGAATGATGAACTATACCATTGCTTGATGCAACCGCATATTTTTAGATGAAAATAAGCAAGCTAAAAACAACTGAAAAACTCATCGCTTTTTAAAAATAGTATTAAGCCTCAAATGTGAATTATATGAAATAAGTGGATTTTGAATGATTAATTGAAATGTGGCATTTTAAATTGTGATTAGAAATTTGATTAATTGTGGAGCCCTAATTAAGCGACTTACAGTTTAGATACAATATTGGCTGTTTTTGCTCACTTTTGCTGATGATAGTAGTTCCAATCAAACCATAGCCGAACTGCTGCTCCGAGCAACGCAGTGGTGTTTGGTTACTAAATTAATTACATAAATCAAGTGAGTCAATTATTCAAAAACTCATTCATAAAAGAAGTCACTTGCTTCATTTCTGAATAAATCTGCCATTTGAACGAATCGGTTGAACAAATGATTAAATTACTTACTGGTGGATTGGTTTCATATTTAAAAGTATCATTGCATTTTTAGAATATTTCATATTCGTACATTTAAAAAATATTTTAAACTTTGATTTCATACAATCATTCATCAATTTGAAATTTAGCATTGTAAATGTGTTTATACGTTTGTAACCTAGTCCAGATTTGTGGAATTGTAATGTTGAATACATTTGTATATACTGTCAATTATAGTTCAGGTCAAACACCCACAAAAAGAAATTGGAATTGGCCAAAAAAACTGCAATTGGTGCATCAATATTTATGGATGGACAGATTTTCAGTAAATAATTCAGCTAATGCAACACATGACTTCAGACAACGTCTACAATTGATATGTTACATTTGACCACTTTTACATCTTTTTGAAGCTTGAAAGCTTCGGTCTTTATACATTGCTACTGCATGGAGAAGAGTCTTCAGAATAACTCTTGTGTTCCACGGCAAAAAAAATAAATAAAAATCATAAAGCCTGATTCAACATCAAAATGAGTTCAAAAATATGATATAAAATATGATAATTTTACAACTTCCCTTTAAATATTGTGCAGCAAATTAACTGGCTGCTCCCGAAAGACTTAGAAGCTCTTGTAGAGAGCTGAAGCTTGGGCTAGATAGGAGCTCCAGGCTGCTAGATTAGGGAACTGATCAGGTCCGTTTGAGTAATCACAAAAGTCCGGATATTTCCCAACTATGCCAAAAGAAGATCTGTCGACAATTTCTCTGATGCTCCAGCTGTAGTCCAGTACCTGTTACTCAGAAAACTCTCTGTTTCTTCTTTGTCTGTCTTGCATAAAGCTGGGTCTGAAATCAAAGGGACAGCAATGCACACGCTCCCGACTTCCTGTAAAGCTATTCTGAGACACTAAAGCTCAGTTCTAAAACCTTGTGAGTTACTGTCTACACAGGCAGCGGAATTATGAGGTTTCTTAACAGTTAATAATAATAAATCATCATAACAATCAGTCAAATTTATTATACATAGACTATTATTTTTATTATCATTAATTATTAATTGTATTAATTTTCATTTTAATATTTGTCTTTTTCAAAATATTTGACCTACATAATATATATATATATATATATATGTGTGTGCGTATATACTGTGCATATTTATTATGTATATAAATACACAGACGCATGTATATATTTAAGAAAACTTGAATATTTTATATAAATACATAAGTGAAAGTATTTTACAAATATATACCGTACCATGCGTTTATTTATGTATACATAATATACACAGTACACACGCATATTACAAATAATTATTTAGGATGTGATTAATCATGATTAATCATATGACCTAACCTGCACTAATAATTAAAAATTTAACTAATTAAATTCTTCAGTATTAAGATTAAGTTAAATTGGCAAGTTGATGATGGTCATTACTAAGTGCATTATTATCAGTATTTATAAAAATGTTGATAGTTGCTGAATATTTTTATTGATTGAACAGTTTTTTTATTTATATAATATTTACACATTTATTTTATATTAACATATACATTTCTTTAATACACATTTATTTACTAATATTAAATATCATCATAACTATAATGTATTACCAACTATTAATATATTATTATCATAACTACATTATCTAACTACATCGTCAACATTAAACCTCACCAAGTGAGCCATTTGTAAGAGAGCACTGCACGTGAAGTTACATGCCACAGTTTAATCTGTGACACTGTGAGCTACATCGGTCCTAAAGAGTAAACAGGGTTTAATTATTTCTAGTAACAATAAACTACTGTGCGCTACCTCTCTGTCCCACCCTGCACACCCTTCCTGTGAAACTGCTTCCTTGGTGTGCTGGAGAATGGCTTACCCTGGCACTCTGACATCTCTCTCTCTCACACACACACAAAGAGACGAAAGCGTCGCATCTCAGACCTCCATCTCTGTACCCATTATCCCTCCGTGCTAGAAAACATAACCACACTTGGCAGCATCCTCATCAGAGAGCAGCCAATATTTATTCGGAGCTGGCTTTCAGGAAATGTCCACTTATCAACAACATGCACATCAGCACAATATTTAGTATCCTATGAATCATAAGGGCCATTGTATAAAAGATAAAGTTTTGCACAAACGTTGAATCTGCATCATTTAACTCCATCTAGAACTTTTATAAATAACATGTCTGTTATTTCATTTAAAACATCAAAAAATAAAATAAAAATCATCATGCATTCAAGCTTATTTTAGGGAGGTGCAATGAAGGTTTCATATTCACCTAATTCCAGCAAAACACTTTTTTTTAAATTCCAATACACTACCAAGATATGTTTGAAGCTAAGAACATGACTGAGAAAAGGGTATTTTTAACATCTTTAGTATTAAACTAATACTAAACCACTTGCATGTGTACGGCAGTAATGGCAGTGACTTAAATACGAGCCGGGCCTGTATGTACACACACACACACACACACACACACACATTTATATGTGTGTATATTTAATATGTATATTACATTTAAACACACATCAAATATATTATATATATAATATATTTGAAATATAGACATGTAAATAAATGCAAATATTTTAAACACACACACTTTTTTATACACACACATTACAAACACACATATATTTATCTATATCAATATCTATTGTACAGCACTATATCTGGGGGTTGACAACATGCCATGCTGTAAAATGCAGCCCAGCATTAATCGGTGCCATGTCAGCTCGCATCCCATTGCAAGGACGTTTTATGGAGAAGTACAGTTCTTCACTTCCCTCTTTTTCCCCAAAACTTGTGTTCATGACGCACTTTGTGGCTTGACTCATTTAAGCCCTGCAGACTGGGGTGTCAAAACCTTGGAAAAGGCCTTTTAGCCGTCAACATGCAAGGGAAATATTTTCCTACATTCTACACTAAAAAACCTGCATGATGTTTAACCTTGAAACAAAACCAGACCAGTTGGCAAATAAGACAGACCTAATAATACAGAAACTACCTACAGGGCAGGAATGTCTAGGTGATGTAACAGTTGATGTTATACGTTATGAAAGGTGTTGTAGCAATTGCTGCAACGGTTTTGGCAGAAAACAGTGTATCCTTGACATCATAAATCACAGTTACTTTGTTATGCAATCTAGAACAAACACGTCACTATCGGGATGTCACTGCAAAGAGCATGTCGTTAGACACTAATTATATGTTTTCCAGACAAACATTAAGACTAATCAGAGTGAGCACAATCAAAAGTAATAAATACTGACATAAATACGTAAAGACCTTTCTCCGCAGATGGGAAACTGGCAAAAAAAAGCGTCATGAGAACAGTGCACAACAAGAAAACACTCCTTTTGTCAATAGAATGGTTTTGGCAGTTTGAATGCATTTACAATTACTGTAACAGATAAGCTAGCAGCTAGCAAAAAACTCATCTTTTTTCCTTCTGAAGAAATTACACATTTCTAAAGTTTCGAGTCCTGAAAAAAAAACGAATTATTCTTTTATTTAGCAAAGATGCATTCAGTTGAGCAGAGTTGACAATATACTTTTAAATGGTTACAAAATTAATTATATTATATTTCAAATGAATTCTGTTTCTTTGACACTTCTATTCATCACAAAGTTTATTTTAAGCACAACAACATCAGCATATTAGAATGATTTCTTATGATTGGAGTAATGGCTACTGATAATTCAGCATTAACAGTTTAAGATTGTCATTTGAATTTTGTAATACTTTTAACATTAATGTTTTATTGTATTTTTCATCGAATAAATGCAACCTTTAGCAAGGGACTTCCTTTCAAAAACATATGCACCCTATGCTTGCTGCGATAGTGTTGGCGGTGATACCCGTGTCAAAGCGTTATTTCGACTTTTTATATATATATAAAAAAAAAAGTTTTTTTAAGTAAGAGAACAGACGCTACAATTAAACCTTAATGCAGCACACAGAACGAAGGACAGTCGCGCATCACAGATCAGATTTCATTTATCACTTGAAGAGAGCTGACGAACAAGAAGAGAGAGGCGAGACAAACAAGACCATGGAAGAAGAGTTTCAAAACAAAATGCAATAGCGCCTGTTTAAAAAAAGAATTTTAAATAGCCTGTTCAGTTCTGCCATTAATCGAAGTGATATTGTAAGTTTTTTAAACATTTGTTTCTCCTTTATTTGATTCCATGGTATTTTCTGATTTTTAATTTATTTAAAGTATGTATTCTTTTTTTTTCATTGTTTTAGATCAAGGTCCGTGCCTCCAAACGTTCTTATTCGTAAAACGTTCTATATTTTACAGTCTTTTTTACAGATTTTTTGCTCCTCGTTATGATTTGTAGTTTTGTATAGTACTTATTTAATCTCTAAGTTACTTGTTATTTTATATTGGGCATATAGCATTGTGTATTTTTATTTGTTTTGTTAATACAAATGTTACGTTGTATTTTATTGTTGCTTGAATTGAATTCAAGCATTTGATGCCCAATTGCCGCTAACTTACAGTTAACAGTGCTTTTACAAGCTATTTAAGTGAAGGAAAGTGAGGGAAAGAGAAAACCGCAAATTAACTAAAAAGCAATCAACTGCTTGAGGACGAACTGCCACTAACTTAAAAAGTGAAAGTAAAACGCGCACAGCGCTTACAGGCCATTTACAACTGATGGAAAAGAGGAAAAACTAGACACGTTGATTATGTTGGAACATTTGCACACCATGACAACCCTAATGCACCCCAAAGGTTAAACTCAAACCAGGAAGCTCTTCTAATTATTTCTTGCAAACCATGAAGGCCTTAACAAATACATTCATACGTTCTTAGTTTTTACCATAAGAGACATTCATGTAAAACACACAAGTAAGAATATGGTACTGACGGTGCAGGCTGAGGGAGATGTTGATGGTCTTCTCCTCTGTGAAGCTCTTGGCATTGGGGAATTTGGCACACTTGAGTTGGGTGGCAGCGGGGGAGTCTCCCATGTGGATCCAGCACACGGTCTCCTGGTCGTAGATGAAGTCCATAGCAGTGGTCTGCTTTGTGTTGATGGAGATGGGATTGGCTCCGCTCAGAGAGGTGGCTTGGATGTTCTGTGAGTTAGCTATGAGGAGGAACGGATGCCGATCTACAGGATCTTAAACATAGAAAGGAAAACATGGCCCTTACTAAACCAAAGAGATCTGACCACACAGTGAGCAAGACAAAAAAGATCTAATGATTAGCAGAAGATATGTTCATTCCTTACCGTTCTTGGCCTTGCAGGATCGGTTGTCTGGTTGAGGCAAGTAGCCCTCCACACAGCTGCAGGTGTAGGAGCCATCTCTGTTTGTGCATGTCTGACTGCAGGTCCCGTACACTGCGCACTCGTTAAAGTCTGACGCAGAGAAAGCCATGTGTTTCCCATTGTATACTTCTATAGTCATTACTCAACTACAAAAGCATAAAGACCTTCATAGCTCACCTTTGCATCTCTTTCCATCTTCTCCCACCTCATAGCCGTTCTTGCAGTAGCACTTTGGACCCGATAGTGTCACAGAGCAGTTGTACTGGCAGCCCATGATGGTACAGTTATGAGCATACTCTATAGGAATCAGAGAGAACAGACAGTTAGTAGAGAAACATCCACATCCAAATTAAATATTGGAAGATATAATATAATGTAATGTAATGTAATGTAATTTTAAAAAATATTAAATAAAGCTTTTGTTTAAAATAATAAAAAGTAAATAATATAGGCCTAAATGCAACAATAAGCATGGAGATTTAAAAAAATTATATATCAGCAATAACAAAAACCTTTACTTAAATGTGCAATAATTATTATTATTCTTTTTTTTTATGAGACAATCTGGGTGAGGATGAATTACTGAATCTTTTTGTTTTTTTACTGAATCATTGAATTAAACCATTCTAAATATATATGGGCTACTGTCTTTATAAATCTTAATAGTCAAATAAGAATAACATTACAATTATTGTGATATTCACATTGACAATGTTATATCAGTCACAAAAAAATTATTCAATATATTGTTAACATTCAAAACACTGCCCAGCATTACTTTCAACAAAACCAGGCCAGTTTAGCTCAAAATTGGTTAGGTGACAGTTTACCAGATTAACCAGACCATCTTGACACCAGCCCCAATCATGATTACCTACAACTGGTTGACCAACCACCAGTGTCTCTCTTAAATACGTACAAAATGTGACACTTGGTACTTGATACTTGTGAAAACGGCTTGTCTTACGTGATTTCCATTGGTGCGTTGTACAGTGAAAAGCCTTTAATGCTCTTAGAGATGCCTTTAGGACCTCTTGGCAAAATATGAAAGCATAAGAGGGGCTTCACTGCTCAACCAACCAAAAACACATACACACATTGCGTATGATTAAAAGGTTTGACTGGACACAGATGAGTGCACTCAGTTTTATACTGTGGGTATTGCTGTGCTGCCAAACACTGTATCACTGTCCACCAACCTCTGTGTGAACTCAGACTGTTGCTCTGCTCAGACAAAAAAAAACAAGTCTCCACGTGCCCACCGGATACACACAGGTCTGGGAAAACCACATCCATCAAAACAGCGATTTCGTCTGATATGTTAATGTGGGAACGGTTCAGGGAAGTACAAAATCACAATGGTAATATTTACTTAAGGAGCTCCTTTATAATCCTACAGGATTTTGATACCGAGAACATCCGTCTCAGAAAGCTGACAGAGCCAAATACACGTGTAAATATGATCCGAAGAGTCTGTTAGGTTCATCACGACCCATCTGCTCAACTTCAAATAAAAAAACATTTTAGAAGATATTTCACACGAAAATCTGATCATTAACAATCACCAGAGATGCACTTAACAGTTTGTTTTTTATAATAAACTGTGAAATGATTACATTTATTTCAAATATATATTCCTTTAAAAGGCAAAGCTGAATTTTCAGCAGCCATTACTCGGGTCATCAGTGTCACATGATCAAAATGATCAAATAGATGAAACAATGCCACTATAAGGCATTCGGTCAGTAATAATTTAGAGAACCCACAGTGTTCAGGTCCTATTGGCTCAAAATGCATTGCAACTCTCCTCATCTCTGTCCTTTTTTTCTCCTACAGAGACTTAACCACACAAATGTACGAACAGGGACAATGAGAGTCCTCATCACACAAAAGCCTGTGGCACTGAGGGGTACAATGGGGCTATTGTGGAATGTGTAGAGAGGAAGATGTGCAGGCAAAACACTACGGCCTGTATCGAATCAATTCCCCCATACCATCCAACCACAGCTCATACACTGACCTCACACCCACAAACTACTCTAAACAGAACTGAGGGGGTTTGGCCATTACACTGGTTACCCTAAAACCGCCAGATCTAGACAGAGTCTGCAAAACATTTTCTGTATTTTCTACACTGATTTTGAAGGTTGTAATTTTGAGAGTGTACCCAAAAGTTACATTCTAAAGTTGTTCTAAAGCTGTAAGAATTTCTTTCTCTAGCTAAATCCAAAAGAAGACATTTTTGGAGAATGTTAATAACCAGTTTCTAATCCCTATAAAATGTAACAGCATATGGAAGTCAATGGGGATCAGCAACTGTTTGGTTATTCACATTCTACAAAATATATTTTTATGTTTAACAGAAAACATTGGTTTGGAACATTCTGAAGGCAGGTAAATGATAGAACTTTCACATGCTTTCATAAATGTGGTTACAAAAATGTACTAGTTGTAAATATGCAAAGTGTGACAAAACATGTGCAGGACTTTCTGCAGTCACAGATTTGACATGGACCTAGTCAAATCATTAAAAGAAATGTTGGTTTGACTATGATAGCACCTATAGTGCTGAGGACTTCTGCAAGCTTGATGAAATGATTTAAAATAGAACAGACATTACAATACACCAATACAAAACTACCAAAAACAAGAAGAACCAGAATACCCACAGTATTCTGACAAAACATCTTGGGCCTTGAAGTTAAAAAGTTTCTATTGAATTTTCCTGAAATCTACAGAAATCCCATCATTTGTGATCACTGGATGATGCTCTTTTTCAAGAGATTCCGCAAAAATGGGAATTGTCCACACCCACTGAGATCCTGGGAATATTCTTTTAAACAGGAATTTACCTCCAATTGGCAAGAACAGTCTTCAATTCCCACAGCCATGCCTTGCCTTGTGGGTATTTAGATTGGTATGCAACCCACGTGTTTGTGGTTTATTGTGGCAACGAAAATGATTTTTTCAAGGATCATTTCAAGTAACCGTAAAAAAGGTCAGCCAACATTCCATTATAATTAACAGCAAAGTGTTTAAAAAAACAATATAGAACGAGAGAAAAACAAAGAGCAAGACAGAGAAGGTTTAATACCACACCACAGGATCTTTCGAAGACGACAGCTACAAAAACACTGGCAGCCAGACCTAAAATCAGTATTCGACCGCACCATATGCGAACCACTCAACCTGTTACAGTACTACCATTAACAGCAGGTCCAGAATCAGATCTGTTCCTTATGTCTGGAGCAGGAAAGCTTCCTCAGAAACATCTTGTGTTACTAAACATCCAGCTCGCTCGTTCTCAAGCACAAGGACACACATCCTGTATGCCTCATGAGGACAAAAGGAAATGGTACTTGTGATTTCTAATAATATTTTAGTTAGTGAGTGGGAGATCAGGTCAGCAAGTAACTATATGCTACTAGCTTAACTGCATTTTTCAGTAGCTTGACAGCATTGAGCACAGCTGTTCCGGTAAAAGCTGGCTTATACAACAAGTAGCGGTAAAGCATTACAAAACGCTACATCACTGCATTTGTCAGATTTACTCGCATAACAGAGCAAACTAAGGCACTAAACAAACACATTCTTAAACTCTTAAACAGATTTGGGAGGTCATTTCAATGAGTCAGTCGATTCAGACTGCTCCATTTAAATGTCCTGGTAAAAGATGATTCATTTTTGAGATTACTCACTTGTTTTTTAATAACTCATTGTGCACTATTTTATGTAAGGGATAATGTAGAGGCAGCCAGTAAGTTATCGCAGAAATAAGCCCTGACAGTGTGATCAGGACACGATGCAAATATATATATATATATATATATTTTTTTTTTTAAATAACCTAATTTATATTCAGATAAATTCTGCTCTTTTTAAGTAAATGATTTAATCTTATAATTATATTCGGTTTCATTAATTTTTCTGGATTAATTTGATGAATCAAATGTTAAAAAGTAAAAAAAAATTTTTTAAAACAGTATGTGTTTGAATTAGAAATGTTTTGTAACTTGTAAAATGTCTTTACTGTCATTTTTGATCAATGTAATGTGTGCTTGCTGAATAAAGAATTACAAATATTTCCTGACCCCAAACATTTGAGTGATAGTGTATAGTAGTTGCATTTATAGGGCACCTATTGTGCCACCTTTTTTTTTTTTTTTTTAAACACACACAGCCAACATATTTCTGTTCAAACACCATGTAAAATTAATTCTGCATAATAGGTGAAAAAGAAATCAACTATTATGCCAAAATAAACAACAACCATGAACCCCTTTATGGCACTTTATAATACAATTTGCAGCATGTTTGTGTGTAATATTTCTCACGTCTCAGATCTTGCTGTCTGTCTTGTTGGCAGGTCTGTTCATGCTTGCGTGCATGTGTGTGTGTGTGTGTGTGTGTGTGAGAGAGAGAGAGAGAGTGTATATATGCGTGTTTGTAATAACTGAAAATGGGGGGGATTTCTTTCTGACAGAAAGAGTTGTCACAGGTCGGAGGGTAGATGAACTTCAGCTTCGGTCTACGTGTGGTGTGTTTGTTCAAGAATGATTGGGAAAGATATAAGCATACCTTTCAGAAAAAAGCAGTTTTTGGACATGCACACACACAAAAAACTAAACTAAACAAATGTTAAGGTTGACTGACTCCTAACTAGACAAAACCTCTCATTGTTTGTGAACTCGAATGGCTGAAACCAAAACAAAAAAGTGACATTAATTATCCTATTTATCCGAGCAGTACACCGTCCAATCAATACTCCTGATCACCCTTCCCAGTTCTGTCACACTGAGCCAAGCTCATCCATCAGTGCAGTGAAAACACTGTGAAGCCCTACAGCGGAATAGAAACAAATGGATAAGCCATTGCCCAAAATGATATGCTGTTGCCAAAGCCGAGCTCAGATAAAGTTGAAAGGCACAGTGGAGTTGGCCAATAGCAGTGCAAAGTTCTATTTTAAAGGGCTAATCGTTCTTGTAAGTGCTGCGTATTTGTCTGCGTGTGTGCAGAGCCTCCTGTGTGAATAGGTCAGCTAAACATGAGCAAACAGAGAAATAGGCGGCTAATACGAGGCTAACAGAGGGATAACACATGATAAACACAGGCACCGTGACAACATTGGCAGATAAAGTCAATGAAACTGCATTATTCTCCTATTATGTGACATATTTCTGAAACAAACAGGATGTTCAATGACGAAAAAATAGGACAGCAGAATAGTGAAAAGTAGTCCGGTTGGACATGATGATTTATATGATGAGGCTGAGCAAGCTATTATCTTTGGCTGAGAGATTATGAAGACAAACAAAACATGAAACTGATTTACGGTGTACAAGAAGGAACCTGCCAAAATCAAAATCCAGCTAACTTTCTAAAATAGTATTCAGATACTAACTACAAAGCAGCATTTATTTGATCAAAAGTACAGTAAAAAAAAAGGAATGGTGTGAAATATTATTGCAATTCAGTAATATTGCAGAAATTGTTATAATATGCTAATTTGCAGTTAAAATTACATTTGCTTATTATTATCATCTCCAAAAGTAGATGTGTAGATTGAAATTGCATTAAAAAAAGTCAATAAATATAAATTGATAGTGCTAACAATGAATAATGAACTTATAAACATGAAACAACTGCTACAAAATAAGGGGTAATATTATTAAAGAAGGTTGGTAATGAAGACTTATGACTAATGAAGACAACTAATGACTAATCACACTTGCTAAAAAGGGCTGATGCTGCAACTCAATAATGCTAATAATGTACATTAAACCCAAAAAACTCAAGAAAACACTTTTAAATGAGGACATGAGCTGCTAACATAAAATCAAACTTTGCGACTCTAAATAGGAAGACTGCAAACTGTGAAAAAAGCTAAACTAAAGTAACACATTAGTGCAGTTAGCTACTTCCACTATTAACAATTCACTCACATCGTTAGCATGATGTACTCTACATTGTAAGCATGCACATACACCAAGTCCTACAAAAGCTATTTTGTAAATTTGTAAATTCTATGGTTCTAGCTTCTGGGTCTCATCCGCATCCAGGTATTTGTAACTGTACAAAAAAGGTTAATTTTGCTGCATTATATTGAAAATCGGTTTGTCTTATCACATTATTTAAATTCTGAACACACTGGTTTGTAGGGTGAACAGTTTTAGCGTTTACTGCACGTTGTTGTTCTCGTTATTTACCTATAGCGGCTAATGAACCGGAAGTCTCCTGCTTAGGCATACTTCCACGTTGAACAGGGCTGATAATAGTAATAACACTATACGCAATGCTCTGCCTTCTTTCAAAAGCTGTAAATGTCACCCGCTTTCGCAATCTTATCTTTAACATCTCTTCCAGTAAAACAAGTTAGTGTTCTGCAAAAAAAAAAATTCCTTCACTCTGTTGTGAAATAATCCATTTCGAAGAGCCCAGAAAAAAAAAAAGGAAATTTGCAATTAGAGCTGGCCAGAGACATTTCTGTACAAATTGTCAGTGCAGCTTACGGTTTGAAAATGATAAATCTCCACTTCCTCGACAGAAAATTATTTTGGGAGGCCTGACAGTTTTTGGCCCGTGTCTTCATAGCGGGAGGAACTGGACAGACCTTGAAACATCTCCGGCTTTAGTACAAAATGATTAAATCAGGACTGCGGGGAGCCAATTAAATCTGCCAGGAGGGAAACCACAATCCCAGCTCAGTGAGGGGTTGAAATGACAAAGCCCAGGATAAGATGATCCAGACTAGCATGGGCACAGCTGATATCAGAGGTCGGCCGTTCCCATCACTGATTTTGATGCTGACCCGCTGCATTGTTAACATAGCAGCTAGATGTATCACACACAGTAAATAATTCAAGACTGCCTCCCTCTCACCCAACTTGTCAACAAATCTGTGATAATTACTTAGAAATATAGACTAACAAAGTGTTTTGAAAACACTGGAGTTGAGTTTCTTGCACAATCTTCTCGTCTGTTCAGGGGAAACAGCGCAATGCTTGTGAAACGGTAAACCTTTCTGTGAAAGCAGGAGCAAGCAAACATCCAACAGGAAAGGCATGCGAGCTTATGTTTTTGTGCGTTCTGTGCATCTGAACGTGAGGGGTTTGTGTGGAAGAGTGGGTGAGTGTTTACCTCTGGGTTCAAAGGGTCGGCATTTGAGCCGGAGGACAAGTGAAGTGTGTGCGTGTCTAGGCTCAAAGCGCTGGGTAGACGCCAGGTCAGGAAGGTACATTATTTATTATTCGGCCTTTAAAACCTCAGGCCCAGACTGTCTTTCTTACATTCCAGCAGTATAGAATGATAGCAGCGGATAGACCTGGGCTAACATTACAGGGATTTATTTGACCCCAAAGACCAAGGCTTCCTTTTGAAATGAGATTATCTGTCAGTCTAAGCAAAAATACTAAGCAGCACAACCGTTTTGAAACCTACTCAAGCAATGGCATAGAAATTGAACGATAATATTTTGATTGAACTGTCATAGACAACATTAGACAGCAATTGCGAACCATAAACTTGTGTAAACCCAAGTACATTTTCATATGGAAACTTTTCATTGTGAGATAAATGTAGAGCGGGTCTGGATATGATCCATTGGGATTCGACTGGATTTGTGAAAAGTGTACATATGAGGGTATTTTTCCTCCACCTACAAATTCACAAAGAAAAAAAAGCAATATGAGATGTTTCTTGAGCGACTAATGTTATGAGTAATGAAAACTAGAGTAATGCCAGCTAATTTAGCTTTGCTATTACAGAAAGAAATTATATTTTGCAATGTATTGAAATATAAAATTACATTTTAGACTGGAATATAATGCAAAACATTATAACATTACAATTAACTTAAATATTATTCATAATATATTATTATATAACTTCCACCATGTTGTAAATAATGCTCCCAAAATTATATATTTTGCAATGTATTGAAATATAAAATAATATTTTAGACTGGAATATACTGCAAAACATTATAACATTACAATTAACTTAAATATTATTTATAATATATTATTATTTAACTTCCACCATGTCGTAAATAATGCTCCCAAAATTAATTAAACCTGGAATTCACTACAGTATGTGACTATAGCCCAGATTTACATTCTGGAAGAGTCAAAACTAGTTTCCTATACGGAATTTGACTAAAAACGACCATAGTGTATGATGGACACAGACTCTGATTTGTTAACATTGGACTATGATCTCATCCGGTAGAAAAATGAATGTATAAAGCAAGGTTTTCTATGTAAGCATATACAAAGTCATCAATATCTATTGTTTTTTAAAGATAGTCCTCTAGTGTATTTCAGCCTGGGACTTCTAACTACCTATACATATATCTATGACTGTACTTGCATTAATTGTCATGTGACATTCTTTTTTGGTTGTGAAGCATAGACGGAGATTGTTACAGGAACTAAAACTAACACTGATTAAGTGAAACTTGACAAAAAAAGATGATGAAAAGTAAGTTCAGCCTTTGGTTTATAATCAGACTGTGTCTGCCCACATGTTACCTCGACAGTGTGGCCCCTCATCACGTCCATCCGTGCAGTCCGGGACGCCATCACAAAGCTTGCTCATGTGAATGCACACATCTGTTCCTCGACACTCAAACTCATTGGGAGGGCACTGTGACACCTGGGTGTGATGGCCTGCAAAGGTACACAGCAAACAAACACAAGTTAACACACTGCAACGACACATAGAGATGCAGCGCCATTCTATTTCATATCTATTTCTGTTCAAATGTTAACAAAGTTAACACCTGAGTGATGCAACGCATAATAATTTGCACACTATAGTGACAACAGACTCATAATGTGGTAGGGTGTGAGAGCATGTGGATGTGAGTTTCAGACCATTCGGTAAATATCTATTGCATCCTTAGACTAAAATGTGGTTTTCAATTGGTGCATTTGGTATCAAATTAGTTTTATGTAAGTATTATTTATATTCTATTGTATTTTGAGTTTTATTTTTATATTTTCAGTTTTGTTTTTAGTTTTAGTTAGACTTCAACTTATTATATTTTATATGGTTAAGTTCGAGTTTAAAGTGCTCCATCTAATACAGCTTTATTTCATATTTTTTATAGTTTTACTTTATTATACATGCAACATTATATTTACAGCCTCAGTAACATATTCCAGACGTTAGAAGAGCAAAAGTCAATGCGGGCCAAACCAAAAGTAAACCAAGATACACTACAAATCCCTTGCCTCCAGTGTAGTTAAATAACACACAGAATAGTTAAATAAAACACACAATCACAAGTTCAAATTAGACTAGAACAAAGAACTATATCTTATTGGTAAGACTACAACTTGCTCTCTCTGCTCAGAAAAAAAAAAAAGCGAACAAAAACCACTTAGAGCGTCGCTATTGGTCGGAGCCATGCAGCCCACACGGCAAAGAAAATTGTTTGTCTTGGATATTTTTCTTCCACCTCCTCTTTCTTTCTTTCCCTCCACCTCTACTTATAACATCTGCTGACCCATTTTAGAAAAACACAAAAAAGGAGGAGGAGGAATTTCGCCTCCCATATAGAAGTAAAGCAGTCTTTTAGCCGGGTTAACGCTGCTCACGTTGCACCACGCGACTGTTTCTGAAGGTCCATTAGGTTTTTCTGCTTTCTTAATAGCACATATGTGAGTATCTTCTGGGATGGAAATAAAGGGGCCAATGTGCTTATTTGGTTCATTACAGCTTGGCAAAAACAGTCTTTCAGTGGGAGGCCCCAACAGAGCTTTAATTTTATACCAAGAGCAACATCATAGCTCTGTTCCAAAACCTAGTGAGCTGTCTATGTAGGAAGCATGCAGAATGTTCCAAATCAGTTGGAGGTAGTTATCTCTAGCATAGAAGGCACCTGCCTATGTAGGAAGTTCACCAATTTTTGGAAAATCAGTTTTAGCTCAAAAAACGGAATGAAAATATTTTGATTGCACTGTCAAAGACAACATTAAAAATTAATGTAAATTCAGTACTGTGACATTTTCATATGGAAACATTCATCGTTGAGAGTAATCAGAGTGGGTCTGGATATGATCTTATTGACTGGATTTGTGAAAAGTGTGCAAACGTTGGGCATTTTTCTCCACCCTCTTATCCAAGCGAAAAAAAGTTTTAAGTTTCATTTTAAAGAAATATTATAACGAGCATTGTTGAATCCTGAGACAGGAATGGGTTATCTATCCATAACAGTATAATGATTTTATACTTGTAACTCCAAAGATAACAATGAATGCCTCCATTACTGTGATGAAGCAACACCAACAAATTCCGGATCCAAACGGCCCCCATCTTTCCAAACCAAGCAATTTAATTTCAGCCGTTCCTCTAAATAATCAGGAAAGAACATTGTGTACTTCCACTTCTCCAGCTTCATATTTATAATATGTTTATCATATGACAACATCCATCTATCATCCGTTATGAGGGGAGTTAAACCAGTAACAGAGATTTACATAGCTTAACATAGACCAGAGGTCAGCATGCTGGGAGACTGAAATAAATTATTCTTAAATTGTATTTTCAGCAGTAAAACCTTTTATAAATACAAAGTTGATGTGAAGTCCTTGCATCTGAATGACTTCAGACATCTTCTAATCCTTCCTCATGATAGTCTATTTAGTTATTTGAAGTGAATGGAAGCCAAACAAAAATATTAAGCATTGATAATAAAAAACAGTTCACCTACACTCAAAAAACTGCAACAACACAAATCTTTAGTTTTTTACTCAGTTGTCATTTGCACTCGATTTTATTATGCTAAATTAAATCACATTTGTAAAATATTAAGTTAACTTAAACCATTTGTGTTGCGCCTGCACAAATCATTTACTTTAAACTGGGCAGTGGATTTCCAGTTCCCAGCATGCTTTGAATATGGATAGATCAGGAGAATAAATGTTGCAATTACATGCTGTTTCATGAGTTTTTAATAAAGGGAAAGACCTTTTAAAGTTTGTTGTTCAGTTATATTTGACATTTAAAACAAGTTTATGTTTATGTTGATCATTCACAGAACATGTCAAATGAAATTGGTTTTATCTCATTAAATTAGCATGAATTTTAGTCATCAGTACAATTGACTTTAAGTTCAAAGACATCAGTTAAATTGAATGGAAATAAGTGTCATCATTTTATTAAGTTAGATCAACAAGCTATTTTCTTAAGTGTATCCTTTTAAAAACATGTAACATATAATAAAAGAGCATCAACGCACATTTCTCAGTGCCCTAAAATGATTAACTTCACATCCGATGAAGGATGAAGGATCCGAACACAAGGAAATGCGTTTTGAAAAATAATATTAGAATTATCAGAGGTTGTGAGAGAAAAACACAGACATGACAGATTCGGATGGGATTTAAATCACCAAGAACGTCTGTGAAACAAAACATTCTCTAACGACCCCCTGTAAAACTAGTCCCGTCTGAATAGGGCTTTACTTTTAGTCATTATTTAGGTAGCACACATATTCTGAATGCCTTTGGCAGAATTCAAATGATCTATTTTAATCTAGATTAATCGAGATAAAAAAAAAATGTATCTATGCCCACCCCTAATTTAAATATAAAACAGCTATTTTACGTTGTAATAATATTTTTAAATATTACTGTATTTTTGATTAAATAAATTTTGATTAAATAAGCCTCGGTGGGCTTTTCAAAACCTTAAAAATCCACAGGCTCTTTTTCTGACCCTTTCTCCGTCTGTGTTTTATACTGAAGCTTTGAGATTCCCTCTCAGGGTTAGCTGGTGGGGTATCAATTCAAGCAAAGCCTAAATCCTGCTCTTGAAGTTCAAAACGTCTCTTCAACGTCTCTTTTAACTTCCCGGAAAACCAGCCTAAAAGATTCTGTGACTAGAGTGAGAAGAGGCCAGTCTGAACAAAACTAATCCTAATTCTGTTAAAAGGAATAGTTCACACAAAAATGTTCTAAACTCGTCTGAATATTTAGGTTCTGCCAAACACAAAGGAAAATATTTTGAAAAAAATGTTTGTAACCAGGTTTTGGGTCACCACTGACTTACACAGTATGATTTTTAAAAATGCTAAAAAAAAAGTCAATGGTGACCCCAAGCAGCCTGGTTACAAACTTTTTTCAAAATACTTTTTGGGTAAACTACTTCATTCCAAAAAATTGTCCAGAAAGTTTTATAAAATGCAGAAGAAAGCAATAAGAGGGTAATTCTGGCATGTGAAAAGTAGTTATATGAAGGAGGAAAACACAAAGGGGGAGCAGACAGAGTCTGTGTGTGTGAGTGAATTGGGGGCAGATCTCTGTGATCTTTGAGTGAACTGGGAAGTCGTTGGCTAACAGGAGCTCTCTCATACAGGCGACGACTGCTTTCTTCCTGCACTGTCAGTGACACCCTGAAGCACATGCTCTAAACACAACAGAGAGCAGGGAAAAAGGAGGAAGGGGAAATAAAGAGTGCATAGAAAGGACAACCTTTAAATATCTAAATACATTTCAAAGAACACATTTAGATAAATGAATAAAACTCATATACCCTGTTAAACATGTTCAAGACATTTCAAACCAAAACAACTATAATTTTAAAACATTTAAGCATCATTTTGTGCTTTTATGGATAATCGCTTTGGATAAAAGCATCTGCAAAATGTACTATTACTTATGGGCCTGTGTTGTTAATGTATTTCTTTGTTAGCTTTTTGTATTATTTTAAATGAATGCTTATGTAACAGTACAATTAGTTACAATTTAGAGCTTTATCACAATTAACTTTTTTTTTTTTTTAAAACAGATGAATTATGAAAAATCACTTACAGTATTTTCTTAATGAACTGAAAATAATGTACAGTAAATGCAAGTAAAATGCTATATTTTAAAAAGTAACATGTATATTAATTCTATCAAGCCGAGCTGTACTTAAGCACCTGAGAGGAGCCACAAGGAGTCTAAATACTATGCTAGAAGTCTGTATATGTGTGTGTCTAAACTCATCTTACCCTAGTTACATAATGACCTCCCATTTGGCTTTCCTGTTGTGCTTTTGTTAATTGTGTGCGAGTAAGATGCACCGTTTCCTCCCCTCGTTTAAAAGGCTTGTTTCTGTCCCTCAGTCTCATTCATGCTACTTTCAGCTCTGACGTACACACCGAGCATCCTGATAATGTCAGCCTGCACTGCCCTCAGTAATAACGTCCGACACTTCTATGCCCTTGACATATTACAAACATTTCTCACGTCATGTCAAATAAATGCTACAAGATTCAAGAAGCATGCACTGTATCATTTCAATACATAAATCATGGACCAAGGCTTAATTCCATTACAAAACAACCTCACTAAGCATTAAAACGATCTGAATTATTTATTCCTCCTCCCTTCCGCCGCTCCTTGTTCTGCGTGCTCGCCCAAAAAGCTTGATACCAGAGCAAATCGGTCTTTATACAAATTGTCCTTGACCTTCTGTTATCTTTACAGACACACTGTAGTCTCTTTTTGACACTTAATTTTATGCCGTCTTTGACCAGCTGATCCAGGGTCAGCGATGACACGCCATTAACCCAGCGTCCTTGCAAACCTTCTGTTCTCTGTTCTCAGTAACAGATGAATCGGGTCAGACGATGAAATGAACCTCTGATCTCAGTTTCTGCGGCCCAGAATACTCATTATACCCATAAACTGACCTCACGTAGTTCTTTCCTACATATCCTGTTACTGTTAAATCTACGGCTTCTTCATTCATGAAGTTCTTCTTTCAGCTTCCCCTCACTAAATTACCAAAGATTCCCTTGACAATTTTTTTTAAAACACTGACAGGTAGTGTTTCCAAGTAGTTTATTTTTGACCAAAAAAAAAAAAAAAAAAAAAGACTAAAACAAAAAAGTACTGTTGCTCTGTGAAATTTCGATTCAAAAGATTGAACTGAAAGCCACAAAAACTGCTTGGTTTGAAAGTGCTACTCTAATGAGAAGAGACAATGTACCTTTCATTTCAGAAATTCTCAGTAAGGAGAATAAATGAATAAATACTAATAAACTGTATTTATTAGAACAAACATTTATGTGACTAGACCTTGGTTTGTTCAGACACCAGACTGGGCATATTAAGATAATCTTAATGATAACATAAATGATGAAACAATAAACCTTAATCGTTTTATAACGTAGACGAAATAAATGTAAAAGCGTTACAATGCCATCTTTGTTTTCCAGAAGTTCAAGAGAATGGAAACATAAAATACGTAAAGTGTCCACATATGCTTACAGTTTTATTAACTTTTAATTTACTTATTTTAAATTTCAAATTAGCGATTAGAAATAAATATACAATTTGTGCTGTCAAACAATGAATCGCAAGTAATCGCATTAAGTAACAAACGTATACACGTGCATACATAAATACACACTTATATAACTAGTTATCAACCTTTCACCTTTTCCTGCACATCACATTTCTTAATGACCCAGTCCCTCAATCTCAGCAATCGCTGTAAATGACACGGACAGATATCAGTCTCCTCAGGGGCGGCTGTGGGTGGCAACAGCCTTACACAAGTGCAAATTACACTGAATAATCACTCCTCCTCACCCATTCAATCAAAGAGTCTAAAACAGCATCTGAATGTAAAAAGACAGCATTTACATACACACTCAAATGCATGTGGCCCCACACTGAGCGCTCGTTTCCCCAGAGATTTCTGGAACAAGACTGATGATTTACCAATACATTTGGTTTAATCTGTGTCTTCTTTATAATAACTATAAACACACACACACACACTTCCAAGGACTAAACCTGCATATTTGTGTACATCCCGTCCTGTTTGAAATCCCTGATCACAGTCATGTTGGCCACAAAAGCATTCTGTGATTCTGTGATATTCTACACACTAACAAACTTTCTTATAGTTAATACAATTACATAAAAAAACAAAAACAAACAGACATTCCAAATGAAAACCATATCCTCCCACAGAATGGAACTTGTAATACCTATTTGGTGCCTGAGTAACAAATCCAACAACAATTACCGTAATTTTGACGATAAAACCATTTAAAAATGTTATGGTAAAAATCAGTTTACAGCAGGTTCCCTTAATATATAAAGTCAAAACCTGCAACAATTCAGTTCACTATTAAATGTGCAGTTTTTGGAAAAAACAAAACAAAAACACGATTACAGTTTACAGTAAAACATTTCCAGAATACTGTGTGACAGTCCACATTTGACGTTTCACTGAAATACTATGTCTCTCTTAATTTGTCGAATCAGTTATGTAAATTAGTTATGTTTTGTTTTTCATCTTATTTGACTAAATTAATGTTTATTGTGCTATTTTAGTCTCATGTGCGTTACCGGGATGGTGTTTTGTACATACATTCTCTAAATAGATCAGTATTTAACTGGAAAAGATACTTCTGATGAACTTTAAACTTCATGTTTCTCTTTACCACCTGCTTTTTATGGTAGCTGTCAGCATATTAAAATAGTTATTAAAAAAATTAAAAACAATAAAAGAGAGATTTTTAGTATTTTGTACAATATGGTAAATTCTGGCAACAACAGCTGCTATTCTTACTGTAAACTTCCCCACTTGTTTTATAATGTATGTAAATGACAAATAACTATCCTTTTTAAAAGTCATTATAAATTTACTGTTCAGTGACAGGATGGCCTGTGATGCCTAAACATGATGTCCAAGTAGGTGTCACTTAAAGGTTCGAAAGACAGCTAAAATGTAAAATTTAAGGCAAAGAAACAGAACCAAATTGACAGAGAATCCGCAAATGAGAGAGGAGAGAAGAACAAAACTGGAAAAATGTCACAAAGAGAATCTGATATCTCATTTTGCGTATTTGAGTCCGCCTGGGAAAGATGAGTCAGATGAGCTCCACGGGCGTGCAGCGTGATGCCCTGACACAGCCAGACTGTGAGAGTCTGTCTTTACCTCTGGAGGGTAATTGCAGCTTAGGTAAGACACCTGGGAACAGTCGTGCAATTAAGACACAAGACTAAATGAAAAGCGGCATGACTCACTATGATATACTTCTAGGGCTGGCTCAGTGTAATGTGCTTACACTAAGGATGGGCACCAGTACGTGCATATAGAAGTGACAATTATCAAACAAGAAAATGCAATAATTCAGCAACCTGTTCATAAAAAGGTTTGGTTTCAGTCTAATCAACTCATCACAAACATTACACTCTTTACAACTACTAGGGTCAAAAACAAACAAACAAAAAACACTAACGCTCGCCAATGCTGCATTTCTATGTTTAACAGAATAAAAAAATTACTACAATTTCAAAAAAGTGTCACGTGATCCTTCAGAAATTATTCTAAGATGTTGACTTGGTGCTCAATTATTATCAGTTGTTAATGGTTCTTCCTTTTATAAGCATTCCATGAACAAAAATAGCTTTGATATCAGAAATAAATAAACATTAAAATATATTCAAATAATATTATTATTTCACAATATGAACTTTTTACTGTATTTTGACCAGTGGTGTAATTTCATAAATTTAAATTAAATATTTGGAAAATTTTAATTATACTAGAAATAATCACCATACTTTTACATTTTTGTAATTAGAAATCATTGTGTTATTAATTAAAAATATATATTTAACATTGTCAAGTTATTGAGCAGATAAAACGACCATCTAAAAAAAATGACACACATAGCGTTATCTCCACATTTAGAGATGATGCAATGGTTGACTTTTACAACAGAAGAGAGAGCATAAAAGAAATAAAGCTCTTGTCTCTTATCTCAGTGCTTTTCTAATGATATACTGACCTACTTAAAGATATAAACAAGCCCTGCACTGGGCGCCAGGTTTGTTGAAATCTCTGATTTACACCCAGAGAGAAAGTGAGAGGGAAACAAAAGATAGAAAAAGAAAAGGAGGGTACGATTTATTTGTTCTGGCAGCATGACACTGGTGGGAACTCAGTTTGTTAGTTAGAAATTAACCTGAACTAGACAGATGAAGCAGGAAACAAGAACAACCTTTAAACAAACCACACACCTTCGTAGCACAACAAAACAAGTCTCAACCGAACCCCGAGCAAGAGCCACCACAATCGGTCCTGAAAGAGTGTGTTTGTGGTTTAAAACAAAAAGAATTGACAAACAGCTTCCTGCAACGGTCTCATGTTATCTCTTCAATAGCTGCAATGTCGTTTGGCAGACACCGCCTAGTGACTTCACAAAGACTCTAATAACAAAATGACAGTTAAGACCAGGATTAGACGTGACAGTAACTCTAAAAGTAACATGCATTCTCATTTGAAATGCTGACAGCCGGTACAGGCCTTTCTCTTGAATCTAAAGTGTTGGAAACGGCTTTAACAAAGAGGATTAAGTGTGTAATGTGTGTAATTGGCAGAAACAGATCATGATAAATCAGAAGGTCAGAGCTTCCGACTAATGAAAAGCCCCTTTGTATGTTCAGCCAAACTGCATTAGCGGCAATGAAATTATATTAGTGGCGCTTTTTGAGAGACAGGCGGTGGGATTGCAGCAGAAAGTTTATTTGCAGGCAGAAAATTCTTTGATGTTTACGTGCTTTGAGCACTTTGTTCTTAAAACACCCAGGAACTACTCCGTGTGCAACGTCCCAACGATGGGCCATTTATTTGGAGCAGTCCTGTTCTCATCATAGTCAATAAACTACAGTTTCAGACATCATTCTTTTTGCAGAAGATTGAAGAAACTTATCAAAAAGAACCATGGTATATTAAAATATGTTACTCATTCAGTACAACACTACACTGTGTATATTGTGTGTTCCCTGGTATTGCTACAGTAATTATTTTTTCATTCTCTAATTCACTCGGCAGAGATAGAATATTATACCATGGATTTTGGGCTGATATTTACTGATACATGATACCTACATGACATACTCTGGACTACTATTGTTTTTAAAGAAATACTCCACTGGATAACTGACCTTAACGAAAACTGTATTTTTTGGTTTTGTAAAACGTTTATTAGTATTAGTACTAGTATTACAATAACATACCATGGTGTTGCTGCTACAGTGCTTTTTGTAGGAAGTGTGAGAGAAAAAAAAAAATTAAAGCGCGAATACTCAAACGAAAGTTTAAATACGTAATCAACAGGAAAAAGAAGCCAATAAATTAGTGTAATGAAGAAAGGGTAAATGAAGGAAAACCAAGTAAACACAGACTAGTGTACATGTTTGCAGTTTGTTTGTCAGCCTGAAAGGATGAAAAGGCGCTAGCGATTACAGCACAGAAGGTCACATGTAAACACTTAACTAGCTCTGTCTGTTCTCCTGCTGGACAGTAAAGCACTACCCAAATGCTGATGGTGGAGCCATCATGGCCGCCTGCTGTGAGGGTGTCTGGCTTGTGTGACAGATGTGAAGTGAGGTGCGGTACAATGGATTCATTAGGTCTGTGTGTGCGGAAACATTTAGGAGCAGGTCAGTGCTAAATAGAAAAAGCCAGGCTCCTGTTTTTTACGTTTGAGATGAGCTCACACACACAGATCACTAGGCTGGACAGGACTGTGTGCAGTCAGCCAGACTAAACAGAGCAGTTTAATTAGTGCCATCGCTCAGAAGAGACACACAGAGCGTCCTTCAAACTGTGCACTGCAGTCTGTGTCCGTCTTCAACCCCCATGTGCTCTAGGCTCTACTCAACACTACAAATACATTTAGGTCAACGCACAGCTCCATCAATGGTTAGATTAGTTAGGTACAAGTACATGAGGAATGGTCACAGGTACTCAGCAACGATCAATTATGGAAATTTCAACCTCAAAACGTTTCACACTGATCACAATTAGTAATGTATACCTGTTCCGTTTACATTTAGTCATTAAGCAAATGCATTTATCCAAATCAACAAAAGAGCAATTATATGTAAATGATATAACAAGAACTTGAGTTTTATATATATATATATATATATATATATACACACATATTTATTTATATAAAATTATACTGACAAAGGCTGCATTTATGTGATAAAAAGAAAATACAGTAATATTGTGAACTTTTCAGATTGAATATGATTTCAATTCATTTGTTCCCGTGAAGCAAAACTGAATTTTTATCATCATTACTCCAGTCTTCGGTGTCACATGATCCTTCAAATGCTGATTTTATTATGTTCCATATCAATTATGAGATATTGGATATTTAATATAAGCATTCATCTCATCTTTATTTAAATGTAGTCTTTTAAAACACTACCAATTATTAAATTAAACTAAAAAAATAATATTAAATTAAATCTTTATCAAATATCAAAATTAATAAAAAATGTTTCATACCACTTATAATAATATTTTATTGCCTAAATTTGCATGTAGCATTTAAAACTTTTTTGTATTTTATTTTTTAATAATTTAAACCAAACAGTATTGAAATTTAATATTTTTAATATGTTAATATTTTGCATCCATAATTAAAATGCAGTGAGAAATGTCCCATTTTTTTATGTAGTGATTGCTGCTGCATTAAAGCAATAGTTCACATAAAAATTTCAATTCTGTCATTATTTACTCACCCTGAAGTAGTTACAGCCAAAACAGCCTGGTTACAAAATCTTTCCAAAATATCTTCCTTTGTGTTCGACAGAACAAATACACACATACAGGTTTGGAAATAGTTGAGGGCGAGTAAATGATGAAACACTTTTCTTTTTTGGGGTAAAATATTCCTTTAAGTTCAGCAAAACAATGTACACGGTTACTTTCAGGTCAGGGCAGCAACAGCTGGATGTGTCCTTTTTCTTTCAGAAACAACTATACTGGAGCGGAACAGATCATACAGGTCTCGAGATAAATGTTGAAGCTATTTTTAACTTGTGGGCACACAAAACTACATCATACTTTGTCTGGCTTCAGTTTAACTCGTCAAAACATTTTAGCTCTGCTTATCACATCTTATCTTTATGTCACGAAGAGATGAACTGGTTTACTCACAGATATCTGCGCCTTCATCAGAGCCGTCTGGACAGTCTTTCTCTCCATCACAGCGCCAGCCATTGGAGATGCAGGTCACCTGGTCTTTACACACAAACTGCTTCGAACTGCATGTCTTCGGGGCTGGAACAGACAAATAAATTATAAATGCATGTCTTATACCAATCACTCAACAATATATGCTCATTCTGAGGTTCTCACTAATTCTATTTATTTTTATTTATTTAATCTTTGCAGTTTCTCACACCTAAAATAGAAAATCATAAAATCTACACAACCCATTGAAAAATCCTAAAAATAATAAATGCTATGACATATGACACTTAGACTTTTCCACCTTACAACACAGTACAATTGTCAAAAATCAGTCATTGTCCAGCATCACATTTAGATATCATCCACTGAACAACCCATATTGGTCAACCACTAAATGCGTCAGCAATGATAAGTAGATTTTTGGTTAAGGGGAAAATCTAGATGTACTACTTATGAAATAACCAAAGAACTCAGTGACCGGCAGGTTTGACGGGACAAAACATTTAGATGAAAAACTTTGCGGATGCGGTCACAGACTTTGCTGAAACTACCATTTCTCAAGCCAAAGATAGCTGGTTTTAACACAAAAACACATCTGGGTCATGCCAAGTTCACAACTTTATATTTCAAGAAAACTCACGCCGCTGTAATATTATTAACTCACTTATTTCCCAAGTGCTGCCCACAAACAGTGGTTTTCTTTTGCCCTTTATAACCTGAGAGATGTTTGCTCTCAATGCGTGGACAGAGGTCTTTTCATTACCGGCGGTAGGGCAAAGTATGCGTCAATTCAGTTTAACTCCGGGGAGAGCCCGGCAATCAGAGGAGTATTTTTGCTCAGTCAGTCTGATGAGATTGTTGAGGTAAACCGCAGAACCGCCTCAGGACTGTGGGTAATCTGGCCCTGCCCCACTGCTGACACTGGTCCACTCAGCCAGAAGTCAGAGATCCTCAGCAAAACCGCTGCTGTAATTAAACCATTCTCAGTCTGTAGGTCCTCCAGTAAAACACTCCAGCTATAATACCTGCTGTGGGTGCGGCTCGCTAGCATATACAACTGACCACAAGTCTTTTCAAAACACAATGCGCAGACAAAAACTGCTAACTGGAAAGATTTCTGCACAATAATCCTTAGTCTTAAGTCTTAAGCTAGGGCTATGGCACAAAGCGTGACCGTGAAGAGGGATATCATGTCTTACAAGCATACTTTTTGATTTTAATCAGTCATTGTTTTGCCAAAACAGTACAATGTACTATAGTGTTTGTACACTTTTTTTTTTTTTTTCAAGCATTAGTTAAGTACAGAAGCGGTAACTGATTGTGATTCTCTGCAGGACTTTCCCTCTCCAACACTTACCTCTCTGCACACTTGGCAGGGGGAAGGTGTTTTGGGAAAAGAGAACCAAGGGAAAAAGCTGCAAGGGGGAGAGTATGTGACTGCAATCACAAGAGAGATGGGAATGTGCGTGTGTCACGTTTCCCTACATTTTTGAAAGTGATGAGAAAGCTGGATTACTGCCTCTATTCTCAGACCATCACTTCCCAAACTGTCTCCAAATGCTGTTGTTTGACGTAAGATGATATCCCCCATGGACATGATAGAGAATAATAGAGACAAAGTGGGAGAGATTATAAGTGAAATGTGGATATCGGAATATTCTTGTTTTTCGATTTGTTCCAAAACAAACTGAGCTAAAGAGCTAATTTGGAATTAAAAGGAACAAATTCAAAACATTCTACACAGGCAGCAATTTTCGCACATAAGTGAAGCAACCGGTAAAATTTATTTTGACTTGAGTTGAATTTGAAGTTAGCATGTTGCTAAGATAGCACTTTAATAAACACAAAAACAGAAATATTAGGTAAAATGGTATATTATTAATTTAATAATACGTTTCAGTACTGAATAAAACAAGAACAATAATTTTGGCACTGTGACTTGAGTTGTTTGTTTGTGGGTGTTTCTGTCTTTAGTTTTGTTTTCAGCAAGTAAAATGCATGCTCAATAAAGCTGAGATAAGGAGATTGCCATTGCAGAACATTCTTGGGTTGCTTTTGCTTTTTGGTCTTAGCCCATTTGTATCATGTAGCGCCACCCAAATTAACTACTGTGACAAAGTTTGCGCAGACAGTAGCCTATATCTCTGTGCACTTGAGAATTCGTCCTCGTTTTGTCTTTTAATAAACCCCCCAGTGCATTCTTTTTTCCTCAGAATGCACCAAACTGTTGACTTGGCAACTACTAATGTTCCTGCCATCTCTCTAATGGATGCGTTTTATTTTTGAAAATTTGTGGATAGGTCCTTTCCAAATGTAAATGGCACACTTAGAATCAACTCCAGACCTTTTACTTGCTTAATTGATATAAAAATAATGAAGGAATAGCTCACATCTGTCCATTAAATGGCTTTTGTGTCAACTGTCCAATAGGGTTGGGCGATGTTAACCAAATTGGCACGATGTCTAATGTGAAACATCGCGATGGACGGTGGCATCGTTGTTGTGGGGGGATGTTTAGTTGTAACTTAAACACCAAGCCCCGCCCCACGACTGACAAAAATAACAGTGTTCGCGCGAGCAGATGAGAGAGGATCGAGCACAGGAATGATTGAGCACGAGTGCTTGATTTGTGCGCGGATGACATATCAAGCGCGCACGAGGGTTTAGTCGGTTTTCTGCGGAAATGATTTACCGCGCTCGCCAGCATCAGTGGTGCGCTCGCTTATTAATGGCATAGATTTCCCTCTATAGATGAAGTGTGTTTTTCACAAGCTGGTTGCTGCTACTCCGGCTCAGCATCGTAATGTCTATTGGCCATCGGCGATGGACGATGGCATCGTCTATCGACCCAACCCTACTGTCCAATTACTTATTGTCCCTTGGGGCTTAAGAAAAAACGCAACATCAGTCTAGCTAATAAATACAACTAGAAAAACAGCATAAAAAGGCAAAAAAATAGTTTTTTTATAATTAATTAATCTGGCCATAAAGCAGATCTTCAATGAAACTAGCTATCCCACACACAAAAAAATAATTAAAACCTTGCTTTGAGCTCTCCTTGAGGACCGCTCCCAAGATCCAATAAACACAAAGCATGTCAACATCCAAGACTTTTTATCTCTTCCCAAACAAGCTCACAGAACTAGGATTTGTTCCAGTGCACCAGTTAAGCTCTCAGAGATCCGGTCAGCAGTATTAGGAGGGCGATAGATACAAAGTGGAAAGTGTATAAAAACTTAACAAGCCCCAAATAGACGCTCAGGGGAGGAGGAGGACTACACAAGAGAGCACTTGTAAAATACGGATAACAGCTGGCAATGGAGACATGTGGATTCAGTAGGTTATATGTACATTTACCCAACACTGACTAGTATCTCCAAACAGTTTAAAATTCTTGAAGGGACAAATGTAAAAAATGTCCTTATTTTACATAATTCTGTTGTTTCAAAGAAATTCATTCATTTTCTAAAATTTAGTATGAGAGCTTTCTGACCTGCATAAATAGCAATGCAACTAAAACGTTAAATATCGAAAAAACATAGGAAGGGCATCATAAAAATAACCGATGCGGTCGGTGCCAATAGCCTTGTGGGTAGCACATTGACATGTAGCGCTGTTGTGCTTCAGGCATCCCTACTCATGGACCTTTCCCAATCCCCATCTATCAGTCCAACTTCGCTTCCAATCTAACTATTGTCCTATCAAATAAAAGGCAAAAACATGAAAAGGCAAGTCGATGTGACATCAGCTGCAATTTTACAAAGCTACGAGAATTAGTTTTGTGTGCAAAAACAACGACTTGATTCAACAACTACTTCTTTTTCATGTTTGTTTTCGATGTGTGATCACAAAAGTACCACAACATATGCATTTCCAAATAAGATGCACCACAACGGCATTAAGTGAAAAGTGTAAGACGACAACAAATCTTTCCAGAATCTTTCAACCAGGCGAGGGCATTCTCAGCACTTAGGCCACCAACCATACATAAAAAAGCGACAATAAAAACATTCAGCATCTAAATTTAACTCACGATCACACAGTGGCAGAGAGCGGACATGAGGAGGAGAGCCTGTGACTCTAATTGGAGGTATTGGGGTCGTTGGGGGGAACCGAGTACACAAGCAACTTTTCCCACAGAGCTTGCCTTCATTCAAAGCACACAAATATTTCAGACAGAGATGTGGATTGTTAATTCAAAGCCGTTTTTTTCCAAACGCACAGCCAAACTACTGACAAGTTTTTGAAGGTGCAAATCAAGGGGGACTGTTAATCATTTCAGAGCATCTGAGTCTATGGTGAGGAATCAAGTAAGCCTTTATTTGTCCCTCTGGGCCTGCACCCAACTGCAAACATCAGGAGCATCCCAAAAAGGTGCACCAGCCAGGACTCCTCACGCTAAGCAACCCAAGATCACACTGCAGTCATTCGAAATACCACGATCCCGCTATAACAAATGCTGTTTCCAAACAGGGCTGGGAGACGTCCAGAAGGTCGGCCAAAGCGGAAGAAACACCCGTCTCATTCATTTGCACTTTGTCATTGGGGAACAAAAAAGCAACAGGAGTGTTTTACATTCAGGTACCTTCACAGGTTAAAAACACTGATCTTTTTTCTGAATTCTGGCCGAGGCAGTTTAAACAATTTACAAGTTTGTCCTCTGATGTTAATTTTCTAGGACAAATCTGAGTTGAGCTTGGCGCTGCAGAATGGGGCCAGTTTCTAATGAGGTGAAATTCCAAAGAAATGAGGCTAAAAACCAATCATTCATACATCATCGTCGTTCAAAGTTTTCCCGTACCTTCCAGGCTGACAGTGGGGTGGAATGTACACCGTAATTTTCCACAACAACTGAGAATGGATCTGCTTTACACACAGTGTAGTGGGGAAAAACACTGAATGGAAGTGGAAAAGGACCCGCCATGCTTTATCAAATAGCAGCACGTATCCTTGTGCACAATGTATTGCTGCTTTGGGGCTGTAATCACAATATCAAACACATGATTGTGAGCATGCTCCAGGTTCATTCCATAAAAACACTCACAAACTTCGGCACACCCTACTTCAAAGACGTTAAGCCCAGATTCAATTCATTGCTTATCTCTGTTGTCTTCGCTTAGATTTTTGTTCATTTTAGTAATTTGTCATTTTGGGGCATTTGCACATGCAAATAGGTACAGTTAACGTTTGACCACTGAATACCTGGAATGTGAGACTACCTTTGAATGTCTTTTGGAAAGCATTATCAGATTGGAAAACATTTGTGGCCTGCACTCAGGTTATGAAAAAACAACTTTATTTGCTTATTAAGGTAAAGCGGACTACGATTCTTTCTTTTTTTTGCCAGTGGACACCTAGTCTAAAAGTATAAGCATCCAAGATTGCGGTTTAACCATAAAAAACAATATATGTTAATAGCCTAAATTATTTTCACAGTTTAGATATTATCACAAAAGAGACCTGGCGATTACAAAAGTACAATATATTTTAAAACAAATAAAAAAGGAGAAACAGGAGTAAAAGTATTATAATAATCTAGTTTGTTGTTGTCCAACTTATGTAGAGATTTAATTATTAAATTCTGTAATATTTTATCAATACATTTTTTTATTTTATTTATCTTTCCAAACCCCACCTGCCCATCATGAATGCTACATTAAGTCCCTGAGTTATGTTAAAAACACTCATAAAAATTATAATATATTAATTAATTAATTAAATGAAATTGTTTTTTGTATTATTCAAAGAATGGACGCCTCTTTTTTAAACACCACAAAATCATCCAGGTCACACAAATATAAATATTCAGGCTTTCCTTAAAGGGATCATTCCCCCAAACTCCACAATTCTCACTCTCATTCTCAAATAACCTCAAAAAAAGAAATGAAAGTATGCAAATTACCATATTTGGGTAAACTATCCCTTTAAGACAATTAGTCAAACTCACTGACCAGCTGGTTTGCACATTCCTCATCAGAATATAAAGATGACTTCAAAGCTGATGCAAGCAGAAATGAGAAGAAGATAATTTTAAGTTGTGGGTGGCAAGTGATATGAGGGAGGAAATGCACAGTGGATTCAGACAGGAAAAGGGAGAAAGACCTCCTGTGCTCATCTCATCTGGGGTCCTCTATCTGAGCCAGCTGCTGATACCGTTCTATGTCACGGCAGCAGTGAGGCCAGCTGTGAGAAGTGTGACCCACTTTCAGCCCCTAAGTCTCAACTTCCCCCTCACAGAGCACCGCCCCTCCAAATCAGCTCCAGGCCTCGGCCACACATTCCAGCACCTTTTAATTGATTTCATCTGCAGATTCGTCCTCTGTGAGGATATGGCCTTGTAAAAGACTTGAGTTCTCGGGTTTAACTCGGGTCTTTGGAGCCCGCAATGGAATTTTGGAACCGAGTTGAGATTTTTGCTCAAATGACAAGTATATCAGGGTGGTTCTTATTACAGTGCAGAAAATTTCTGGAAGCTTCACCAAACGCTGCTACATAACTCTATGTTATGCATTCTCAGGAAAATTCTTGAAGGTTCTGTTTGCAATTACAAGTTGTAGGCTAAAACACAGAGAAAACAAGCAAAATGAGAGAGACAAAAATGACAAAGACAGAAAGAAAACGAGAGATCAGAGGCAAGGCTGGTTCTCATTAACTTGCACTGCTCTCCTCCCTTTCAGGAATGTCCGTCTGTTTCACAGACCTGCAGGTGACAGTGAAAGCTAAACACAGTGTGTCAATTACACCATCCAAGTCCAATTTCTAAATAAAATCAGGCTCAGCAACTCTTTGAAGGAGTAAACGGCCATCTGAAATTAAGAATTAAAGCAACCCATCAAGGGATGTTTGCACTGATAATGAAATGTAGCATAAAGCAAGCTAAACTCATTCATATTTTCATAAAAACAGATCATTTGAGGCAACACAAGTGACTTGATGATTTGATGTCAGCATGTTTAATGATGCAAATGACAAAGTAGTGTACATCTGTCTCTGCACATCAAAAAAATGTATGAAATCAAACGCGCATAATCATTTAGACTACTTTTTAGAAGTTTAAAGTCAGATTTTTTTTAGTAAATTAAAAATAAAAAAGTCATTAAATTGATTCAGTTAAATTATTCAAAAGACATTCAGGGTGTGGATATGAATATCTTAATATTGATTTCCAGAGGATCATGTGACACTCAAGATTGGAGTACTGACTTCTAAAACTACATTCCAAAACAAATTAACATATAAAAGCATGATTTTAAATTGCAGCAATATTTGACTGTTTGTTTCTACTGTATTTTAATAAAACAGTTGCAGCCTAGCTACATTTTTGTTAACGTGGATTTGACTCCTGCTTCAAGACCCGTCTGAGGAACATCACACTGAGCAGGCTGGGGGTCCACATCATTTGAAACTTAAAAGTGCCACTGAAGCGTGCAGATACACACAAACAACAGGACAATACGGTCATCCTGTGAATACCAGGGCAGCATATAACGTGACCGGAGCCTCTGAAGAATCATTCTGACCGTTTAGTGACCAGATGTTGACAAGAAGACATTTCTGCTCATATTCTGCCTTCAAGATTTTGAAGCATACTAAAACGACATAATGTTAAAAAGCAACTTTGGGTGAGATAGAGCCAATAAACATGAACATGTGAATAAACTATTTTATTTGTGTGTGCATTACGATGAAACCCTGAGAAAGACTGGATTCCTATTTATAACCCCTTCATTTGAACAAACACACAAAGCTAATCTTGTACCCATTTTGTAAAGGTAAGCTAGAATTTGCTGCACTTAAACTCTATTCCAGTCTTAAAAAGGACATATATTCATGGCCAAACCTTCAATTAGGTCACTGTGTATCCAATCGCAACAAGCTATATTTTCTGATGAAGAAATAAAAGGCCTGAATGGCCAATTCTTTCTTAAAGATGGCTGCCAGATACCAGGTTGTATAAGAGGGATCATACAAAATGCATGCTATTTTTTTAGTACCGACATGAATAAAATATTTCGTATTAAATGATGTTTAAATATAGTCCACAAGAAAGAAAAAAAAAAGAATAACCTTGTTTGAATTGATAAATATGACCCTGTTCAAAAGTTTACATATACTTAATACTGTGTTGTTACTGAATGATCCACAGCTGTGTTTTAGTTTGTTTGTTTTTATACTTGTCTTTCAATTTTAATTTAATTTGGTCATTTTAATGTCCGTTTCGATTTGTTTTTATTTCACTTCAGCTTATTTTATGTCAATAAGCTTTTCATTCAATATTAATATTTTACTTTATTGTTTTATCATTTTCATCAATTTTTAACAGTTTAAAAGTTAAAATCACTGGCTCGACATAGTATGTGTGTAATTAATAGAAGAGGGTTTTTGTACATTACAATGTGCCCCATTAAAAACATTCATGATTCTATTTATTGAATTATTTATTTTACTGTAGTCCTATGTTAACTGCGTTTCACCTGTAGTTTGAAACCTAAAAAAATACATCTGTAACTTTCATTATCGCATAGATTTTATTTACTCCTATTTTACTGCAATTTGTTAAACTGTAATGGAAAATACAATAAAATATAAAACTGCTTCCTGTGCACTAATAAATAACCTTTTAAGGTCTCACCCTGCTACTCATTGTGTATTGATCAACTGATTCTCTTTTAACATGACATTTAACATTAATTGTTTAACCTGCATTTGAGTTTAGACTTTTATGCCCATTGTATATACTAAACTATCAAAGAATTCCTACTTAACTTAACACAACATGTTACATGTGACACAAAGAGCAACGGACAGGATTTACCAAGATTGCAGAAGCTGTCTAGACATGTTCCCAGTTGTAAACTACCCATGAAACTATTAAAGGGTGGGTATGATGTCCACACAACACCTGTTTCTTTCCTAATACTAGTCATTTTATATGAACAACATGATGACTGATTACTAGTTAGCCTCGAGTACAATGACAAGTCATGTTTATGACCGTCAAATCTGTACATTTCTAGTAAGCCGCTGCTGTATCTGTAACTTTAAGGCTGAGTATTTCTAACGGCTCTGGGTGTAATGCAGATGGTCTTAAGTCACAGCACAAAAGATGATTTGGATCTGAATTGCTTTCACACATGAGCAGTTCTCTGACGGCCAGATGTGAGAGACGGAGAAGAGTGTTAAAACACAATACAAAAGCTTCAATGGACTGAGGTCATCTGGAATATAACAGAACAACAAGTGGAGAACAGATACTTAAAGAAACAGTTCGCACAAAAATTAAATTATTCGATGTTAAACCCCTATACCTTCCAAACCTGTACGATTTTATTTTATCAGACGAACTTTTGTGTGTGTGTGAGATTTTGTGGGATGCCTTTGGCTGCTGTTTGTCTATTCAGTGAAAGTCAACTGGGAAAGGAGCCAATGAGCTCCAAAAACAACAAAAAAAGGACTTATAGGAATATATAGCACTGAAGTCATGTGTGTTACTTTTAAAGCTTTATAGCGCCTTTTGTTATTTAAAAACTAGCACCTGGTGTGCAAATAAAACTACACTGCTGTTTAAAAGTCTGAAGTATGTTTTTTTGTTATTCAAATAAACAAGGATGCATTTAAATTGTTAATGCAACAGTAAAAATGTTGGCGCCTTTAGCTCAGAGCATCCCGAATCCCGGCTCATGGACCTTTCCTAATCCCTCCCCCATCTTTCCCACTTGGCTTCCTGTCACTGCTATACTATCCTATCAAAATAAAAGTGAACAATGTGGCAAAAATAAACTTTTTAAAGTAACAGCAAAAATGTATAATTTAACAAAATGTTTACATTTCAAATATATACTGTAGTGCTGTGATGATAAATGATAAATTAGGATTAAATCACATCCAAAATTAACATTTTTGTTTGTAATATACAAAATGTGTCTATTTGCTATATGAATATATAATATATGACACAAGCATATATGTTTAAGAAAAATATATTATATTGAATACATTTATATGCAAATTCTATTAATACAAACATATACATGTAAATACACAAATAGATTCCATTTGTGTGTGTATTTAAGTACACATAAATATACACAGTACACACACACACACACACACATAACTATGTGAACAAAAACTTTTATTTTGAATGCGATTAATCAGCGCTAATATACTGGAGTTTTTATCAAAGAATCCTGAAAAATACAATGCATTCTGGTTCCATAAAAATATTAAGCAGCATGTCCGTTTTCATCATTGAAAATAGTAATGAAATGTTTCTTAAAAACCAAATTTCTGAAATATTTCTGAAGGTGATGCTGAAAATTCAGCTTTGCCATCACAGGAACAAATGACATTTAAAATAATACAATTTCCTTCGGAAAAGAAACTTTAGTAACTGAGTAACGGTAGCAGGCCTATATAAGTGAAAGAGTGAGAGAAGCAAAAAAGTAAAAGTAAGAGAAATACATGAAAAAAAATCTAGCACATGAGTGTGGGATGTTGAGAAAATATGACAACTGTCTTCAACATTTGAGCAGCCATGTTTGCACCTAATGTGAGGAAGAAGGATGGCAATCTATTAGAACCTTCAAAACATCAAGTCTTTAGGTTCAGAACGGCCAAGCATTACGCGCATGTCTGCGATAGTCATGACCTAGTAGTTGACAGAAACACTCGATAACCACTCGCTTATGTTCCCCGTCACTTGCACATCAACGGCCCCCATCTTCCCCTGCTTTTGCTAAATGAAGCCATGTCCTGGGTGAAGCAGTTAAATAGGGTAAACACTCATGTCGCAAACCGAAAACACCAATTACAGCACACTCAACTTACTACCATCAACAATATCCTTTCATCCACAGCTCCCAACCTCTCACACAGGGAGAAACCATGCCTTATCTAGTCGGTTATGCAAATCTGGGTTTAGCTCTCAGTCGCAGAGGAGTCTACCGTGTTTCCCAGGGAGAGGGGAGGTTAAAAGAGGGAGATTAGAGCCTCCGCAGGCAGGGTTGGAAGACTCCAGCTGAGCAATCTAACGCTATTACATTATGCTTTTCTTATTTGAAGAGACAATTCTCGTACGGCGACAAAAATAAACTGATTTTCTTTGTCAAAGCCATGTGTAATCTTAAAAAAAGGAACGTTCCGGGTTCATTACAAGCCAAGCTTAACAGACAACATCAGAGGCAAACAAAAATAGCGTCTAAGGCACACATGTGAAGCTTGTTTTTGTGAGGAGCACTCTTTCCAAAATGGTGTTATTTGAGCTCTAAAATGGTTTGAAAGTGGAGTTTTGCTCCATCATGTAAACGTCAAATAGTTTGATTAGGTCTCCTTACGGTATCCTTGGTACTTTTGTTTTGGTACTTTACTCCAAGTCCTGACTAAACTTTCGAGTTACTACAACAGCTTTTAGTTTTATAGTTTTAGTTATTTAGTCATGTGTTTTGGCATTTTTATTAGTTTTTTTTTTTTTATTAATATGCCTATACAGTTACATTTTTCCATATTTCCAAATAGAATCAAGATGCAAAAAACATACAGTTAATTTATATTCTATTATATTTAAACAAAAAGTAATATACATTTGTAACCATGATGTTAACAAATCAGTTTTGACTTGGGAATGACATACTCTAGCACAAACCTGAACTCTTTATCTATACTCCACATGCTATTTACAGAAACATTCAAAGATAGTTTTAAATACATTACCCAATTAACATTCATGAAGTATTAACCATCTGAAACGGTCTGAAACATCACAATCAGCACCTCAAACAGCACTGGCAGTATGTCAAAGATGCCCTGATACCCTATATCTTCCTTTAAGTGAGTAAGCGGCCACATTTGAATATCTGCTGTGCAGCGTTTTACATCAAATAAAGGTTACGTAATAGACTTTGCCATTGCATTGCTCTTCGACTTACAACAACAACAAAAGAAATCCCAGCCTGAATGAGAATGTTACCAAGAGGTTTATAATGTAGCTCTATTCATTCATTAAATGGGGCAGAGCTGGTGTGGGAGAAACGAATAGTTAAATGAATTTATGAGTAGATGTATTAATGTATGAATGTAGGAGGATTCATGGACTTATTTCAGACTATAAGAGGATTGTAGAAACCTCCGGAGTATCGGAGCCACAAAGACAGATGTGTACATAAGATGAAGCACTGAGGCCAAAAAGACTATTAATGACTCCAAAACTAACAATGTACAGCCTAGTCTTTATTAAACACAAAATTGCCACTAAATAACTCTAAACTTTTCCAAGACCAATACCAGTTTCCACATGAACTTTGGCAGCCCTAAAACTAGTGTTGTTATTGTTAATATAACTAAATAACTGAACTAAATAAGCTAAATATACAAAAATAATAATCAAAACAACAACATATAATTTCTTACTCATTAAAACTTACTAAACCCTAACCAAAATGAAATGAAATCTGGAAACAACAGCCATTTTTAAATATTAGTGAATAATATAACAGTATGTAATTGTAACGTCCTAATATATTTTATTAAAACTTAATAAATACAATATTTTATATACTAAAACCTAGAATAAACCATTTTAAAAATTGTGAACAAGACAAGCTAGAAATAAAATACAAACCAAAAGGACTTTTAAAGTTCATATATAGAAAATTTACGGACATGGTCTATTGAAAAAACATTCTACTCGGATGAATAAACAAGTTTCTGCTGTAGTCGTTGAAAGCAGTCCCATTCCAGCTCAGGCCCACTCACCACCTACGCCTGAACCACTGCAAGGGTCACTCTGCATTCCATGGAGCCAAATGCTAACATGTACATTAAATTAGTGTTTAGCATCACATGCCAGAATGTGATTCAACAGTGAAGCAATGCTTTTACAGACAAATACTCCCAATCCTATAAGGCCAAGGCTTGTCACTAATGGTCTGCTTTCCCATTCGTCCCCATATAACGTCTAAGCTAACGGCTCTCCTAAATCCAGATGTTCCAGAGAGAGTGGAGGTGGAGCAAGATAATAAAGCACAAGAACTTCAACCCTGCCTATGTCCGCTAGACCATTTCCTCCTCGTCTTCAACAGAGCAGACAAACTCCCAGGTCATTGATATATCATAAACCTACGTTACTCTCATACCACACCAAGATAATCTTGTCTCATTATATTTAAAGTATACTGACTGAGCTGATGTTTGCTCGAAAACAGAATATTTGTTTATGACCGTTATCTTTACTTTCCAGTATAATAAAAATACCCATATCCCCCAGGCTCTGAATTCTGTCTAGACAAGATAAAGGTTCATCTGAGGTCTGCTTAGGTTCTGTTTTTTTGTGGCCTCGATCAAAGCCATTAACAGAGTTCAGCAGAAAAGACTCATCCGCGACAGTCAAAATAATCTGACAGGCAGCCTGAGGTGGCGTCACATGGTCAATGACTCAGTCACATGACTTCGGACAGAACTACTCATATTTAGTTATTACATCAACAGTCATATCAGTTAGTTAGGCATCCTGAAATAACCGATGATTAGTAAAAATGTTAAGAATTTAAAGGTACAGTCATGCTCAAACATGAACTGAACCTCACTGCCTATCACTGTACGGATATTATAAGGGTAAACCACAGAAGGACTGGAATGACATGAGGGTGAATAAAAATAAAAAAATGTTGGTTAAACTATACCTTTTAGACTACACAACAGCCTATTCTTTACAGTTAACGTGTAATGCACTCCCTAGTGAATGACTAAATAAAGTGAATCAGAGGGTTTTAACTTCTCTTGATCAGGCCTACATTATTATGCGCTTATTTCTTGGGCATGAGCATTATATTTGGATCTGCATAATTCAAAACGTGGGCCTTTTGCACACCAGTTTTCTGAGCCATACTAAAAAGGGCCGTTGCATAATTTATACAGATGTCACAGAAAACTATCTGGAGTATGTATTTATAAGGCATCTGGTGTGCTTTTATAGGCACCATTTTCCTCTAATTTCTTTGCATTGTTATTGCTAACATCACAATTTTAAAACAAATGCTGTAAACGTAATAACTAGGTCGAGCTCTTTGGTGTTCTAAAATATTTAGCATATGAATGCATCTTGAATACCTTACAAATGGCATGGACTAATCAGACGTGCGAGACAATGACAACCAAACTGTGGTTCTCAACTTGTGGGTCACAACCCTGAAATTGGTCACGGGTCCGTTCTGATAATGGACAGAAGGGAAAAGATCGTGCTAAATGCAACGATTAAATTGCAAAAGCCTTGTCAACTTTAAAAGGTTTTAATCTTTTGTAGCCAGTCTGTGTCCACTCATGTTTAATAGTGCAAAACATTTTAAATTTTCTTTAATCGTGTGCTCTAATCACCAAAAAAAACATGATAATTCTATAAACATGCAAAAAATAGAAATATCAGGATGTGTTATAAAAACCATACTACATTTGCAGTATAAAAATTGTTTTACCATGCATAGTTTTCTAATTAAAAAAAACATGCCAATATTTGACATCATATATATTTTTTTATATTTAAAATTTTGGTGCACTTTATTTACAATGAAAAACAAAATCTGATGCTTGAAGTAAAACTGAATAAGCATCTAATGTGCACGCTCTGATTCAAATCACTTCAAACCAAACTGCCCAAACTTGGGCAAAGTACTTATAAACTGGTTTTAGATACCTGATTTTGGAGTAAATAGAAGTTATTTACACTCAGTATCTGCCTTAGATAATGTTTACGTCACACTAAAGAATCGACAGGACTCTTGTGGGCGACCAAGAAGCAGTACTAGCAGAGGATGTATCTATCCATGCACTTGAATAGACCGCTAAGAATGCGGGAATATGGAGCATGTCCACTGCATGCAGATAGACCTGTGGCGAGCTCGGCTTGCACTCATTCTGTAACAATTCACGCAAGCAGAAGAACACCATCTGACAATCGTTTTAATTTATAAACGACTCTGGCAAATGCACGGGCCTATGAAGCTATTACGAAATAACTCCCACATCTCCAGCCTGTCCCCATAAGGCGCGTTAAACCGTGCTTCTGTACACAAATGCTGATAATGCGAATGTTTCATAATGAATTAGCGCGAGACTGGATGAGGATAACAAGGACAGATGTAGCAATCTCAACACAGGTGATAGCAAAATTGCGCAAATACCCTTCTAGGCACATGTATTTATTCAAAATCAATCCTGCAAGCCTGAAATAATCACTGCTGCCCACATAGTGGGTGTTGAAAGCAGCAGCCCACACGTTGCCTGGTCACTATCACCAGGCCATGTCTGAAAACTTTACAGACTGTCTCTTAAATGCATGCATGGACAAAATATTACGTTTAATCGTGGCTACTCACCTTCAATGGCTCTGGTGGGATCTACAATCTCTATTGCAAGAACTAATCCCAGGGAAAGCAATCCAACAGCCAGCATGTTTGCATTGCAAGATGGCATTGCCTATGGAAATATCACAATTGTTCCCGTAAGGCTGGATTCAAACACCTCATCCAAACCTCACGATTGTCCGACGTGGTCTGTTGTTTCTTGCGCCCTCCGACACGCTAGCAAACGTAGCTGAGCAGAAGAAATAACACAGCAGAGAATGTGTCATTAAAATCTATGCATAAAAAGGCTTTTCCAGCCTAAAAGGCGAGGTGTTGTACAATGGCACGGTCATGTATGTTGCGTACTGAATAACAGCATGCACACAGAGGTATGTGGTGTCTTTTTTTTAAATCCTTAAAATCAAATCGGTCTTCTCTGTGATCAAATTATTCCTTCTGCAAAATCAGGAGGATAAAAATGCAAGATCGTCCGATGGCGAGGTGCAAAAATAAAAATAAAAAAGGCTCCTCTCTTCTGTGCCCCACCGCTTCTGATGCTGGTGGTTACAATTTGAGTGAGGGGGGGAAAAGTGGAGCCTCTACTGGACTTGCTGCATGACGTCATCCACCTCGACAGGAGTCCAAAAAACTGAAAGCCCTACGCGGCACTGGGCTCCTGCGCACGCGCGGCTCAGCTTACGGCTGACTATTTGTTTTCCCCTTCACTCGGTGGAAACTGATCCCGCTACGCAGCCATTTTGGCTCTTAATTATGACTCAAAGTAATTCATTTGTATTAGCTGACTAGCTTTATGATGGATTGCTTTTGAGCTAGATAGCTGTAGCTAGTAAAAAATAAAAATAAAGTTTTAAATTCAGGTCTTGTAATAAATACAGGCTTATTACATTAGATAGTATTTATTTTTTTCGTCAGCGTTAATAACATTATGGATGAAGAACAACAACAAAAACTGCCTAAATAATTAATAATGTAAAAAATGTAGTGTTTATATGTTGTTGTTGGTCATGGAGAGTTCGTTTAGGTGGCTAGGATTCTCCAGTTGCTATTTTGCTTTATTTGCATTTCGTGCATTGATTAATTATTAAAGCACTATAAACGGAAATGTAACAAATTGAAATGTAGTAATTCATTCAAAGGGCAGCTGTGTAATAATTAGGGTTAGCTGTTCGTTTCCCCCGTCTATTTATTCCTTTGTTCCTTTTCAGGTATGAGTTCTTTTGTCTCCTATTTAAAGTGACATGATTCCATCTAGTGGTCAATAAAGGTTATTGCATGACAGATAAACACATCTCTAGACAGTGGAATTATCTGAAGCTTGAAAAATCAACCTCACTAACAGCAGGAAAGAGTTTTTGTTCCAAACAATCCAGAGAGACATCTCAGATAATGTATCTCTACATGCACCATATTTTTATATTGTGTAGATATATTGTACTGTTTATGCATTTACACTTGGAGCATCAAGCATGAAGAGAGTGATTAAATGTTTCTTTATGCTAGATGCATGTGGCAGAATATCTAACCAGCCGAAAATGCAACATCTTCTAAGCCTATATGGTTTTGATAAAAGTCTCTTACCTGATTTGGACAGAGCGGAAACAGAGAGACCAACTGCAAGCTCATGGATCAGTTAATGCTGGGTTCGAGCCCGACTGGGATACTTTACAAAGTTATAACACAAACACATTTAGTCTTATTGTAGGCACATTTAACTATTTGTTTTTCAATGTTATTATCAAAACGAATTATTTATTTACAGTTTCAGAAATGGTCTGGGCTTTTATTAAATTTCAACATTACTAAGAATTCATGTACTTATGGACAAATAATATAGTTAATAAATTAATTAATTAATTCAAAAAGATTATATATAATATAATATATTATATAATACAATCATTTAAGACATTACATTAAATATGCGTAATGTAATTTAAATTTTAACATTAATATTTTATAATTAATATTTGAAAGCATTTTTTATACTTTTAAAATATCCCCTTTAAACTTATTACGTTTGAAACCATTCATTAATAATAATTCATTAATTAAAAATTGTAACTAATTGAAATAGAAGATGTTCAACTCAAATGGAAATACATATAAATCAAACAAATATGACCAATACACATAACAAACTGTTCAAACTTAATTTAAATTAGGTTAAAACAAAAACAATAATAAATTCTATAGACTGTTTCATCGGGCGCACGCGCCTGGACCTAAGTTAACCCGGTCTGTGTTTGTTTATCGGTCTGGGGTGCGTTTCCCAAAAGCAACTGGTCGCAATAGAGTTCACTGCAACTAACGATCATAGTTAGCTAACGATGCTTTTGGGGAACGCAGCCCTGGTTAGTGTCGTCGTCTACAAACGCAGCTAATTATGAGTAATGAGGTTGGCCTCGGGTTATTGTGCTGTTTGTGTGGGATGTGTTTTCATACGTTTATTTGTGGAGACCTGAAACTATATCAAAACTGTCCAAAATGCTTCGTTGAATAAACATGAGCACATAAGGTTAATGCACGTTTTAAAAAATAAACCGAGACGTGAGTGTTTTAATATCACTGTATTTCTGAAGGACGAAATGTCATCTTCATCTCATCCTGCACGTAAAGCTGCGTTTGTAAGCTCAGAGCTGCTTTATCTGCTACAGCTGCACGCATGCGCAGTAACCTTTGTTTATGTTGCTGTCATTGAAACCATCTATAGTATAATATAATACATATTTTCAAATACTACTATAATGAGGCTGCTCCCCACAGGCCAAAACAAGTTAATACATGAAATACCTCATTGTTCCATCAGAGTGTCCTCTGGGTGGCACTAGACACCAGTCAATTTGTACGTTTTTTTTCCCAGCCAGTGCACATTTTCTCATTTCAGGGTTTTTGTCCTCCACCCTCTCTTATAAATCCCACTGTTATAGTGAACAAGATACCACACAGTTCTTGGATATTTTTACAGCTCCTACCTAAGCGTAATATAAGTGCAGTGATTCATGGAATACTAGACTTCACTTTAAGGGAGGCTCATTGAAATGACCTAATAGATGAAATGATGTCACGTAACACTTATGAGTCACTTTTAATGAACGTGCGTAATCACTGTTTATTTTTTTAACAGTTTCCTTGTTTTATTTGGTGCACTCATGGTCTGCTTTAATTGCGTTCTCTTTTTTAATGACCGTTTTTAATCTTGGTTAAAAAAAACATTGGTGTGGCCAAACCCTTTAAAAAAAGTCTTACTGAAAAAAAATGAATTCCTCATCTGCAATCCATAGAGAGGTCACGACAAGAGACTCAGTCTGAGTTGTGGGGACATCCTTTCCAGTCTTTTGGGAAGATGTGTAGCCAGCAGATGTTGTGGAAGGAGAGCAGTATTCTGGCTATGTGGAGCATCTGGGAGTAGAGTAGCAGGGATGTCTGGCCGTTCACGTGCCTCAACATGTATCTATCCTCATTCCCCATGCCTCACTGGGAGAAAGGCTTGGGGGTGGTGATAAAGCTCATTGTACATTGGGGTATAAATCCAACAAGCTCTTCGTCTGACACAGCATGACAACCATGCATGCTTAATGACCTCCTCCCCCTAGGCATCTGTGACAATCTGTGCATTCAACTGTCTCTGAAACTAACCCAGCGCAAGATTTGGCCGCCAATTTGGGTAAAGCAAGTGCTTTTTTTTCCAGTTTCAAGTGAGCCATTAGATTTGTCATCCTGAGCCACTATGAATCTGTGGGTTATTATACCATCCTGCATCAAAACATCTGCTCTCATCCAAAAATTTAATGAAAGGGATAGTTTACACAAAAATAAGGCTGAACCCTCATGTTTTCCGAACTTCATTTCTTTTTCACACAAGGAACAGAAAGGAAATTAAAGTCATTATTCACAGAAAACCTTTCCCTCCATTCTCAAAAATGCTGTTTATGCAATATGTGCATATTATTTAAGAATATGTGCATTTTAAAGTGTGGCATATTGTGGTCAAGTCACAGTACAACAGAAAAAATATGGCATCACTGATATCAAATGCGGTACATTTTTATGTGACATGTTTATTTATGTGCATATGTGAATGAGATTTAAGAGTAAAATGCATCGATCGAGAGAGTAATCATGAATATATTTGTCTGTTTTGCATAAAAACGTCAAGCCTAAATTAAAATAGAAACTTCAAATATGGCATATCGCACATTTTATTATGTCTTTTATTTATTATTTTTATTTTGGTTATTTTCCATTCAATTTCATAGAATGGAAAAGAGTAGCATAAACATTTTGCTAAACATCTCCTTTTGTGTTCCACAAATCAAAGGAAGTTTAAAACAAAGGAGGTTTTTTATATAAATGAGGCCAGAATATGCAGTTTTCTATGTCTGTAAAAAAAAAACAAAAAAAAAGTAAGAGATGTTTCCATATTGTGATATACATCTGAGAGTAACAGATACAGGAACAGAAAGAAAAAATGTAGATTTTTAGATTCAATGTTGATTCAATCCATCAGCTGTTGATTGGGTTAACCAATGAATTTTGGGGCGGGGTTTAAGTGAACTAAATTATTTGATTGGTGAAGTGCATATGTCACCAGAGAGAAGATACAATTATGTATATATATATATATATATATATATATATATTCTGAATAAAATTACAACCTCAAGAAACCATACATGGTTCAATCGATCACAGTTATATGCATAGTATATGATTCATTTTCATTTCATGCCAACTTCAACAAAATTAAGTCATTATTTAAAATACATTTGCTTCATTTTGGTGAATGGATGCACCTCACGTTCAACAATTGACACGAAGATTGATGTTGCTCAGTTAGCAGAATGACTCCTGAGCAGCAGCGGGGGAAAGAGATCTATGTGTGTGTGGTGTCCTGTGAGGCCTAGTATGTTGTGTTGGGGTTGATTTGACACAGTGCCAGCGTAAACAGTCCCAGACCACATGTTCTCTCAGGGCAAAGCGCCTGGCCACTCTCCAAGCACATCTGCACACAATCCCCCCGCCTTCACCATCCACAGAGCTGGAGTCTGAGCTGGTTACAATTGGGGGGAGGGAGAGGAATGGACTGCTTTCCCAGACTCCACCAACCTGCAGCAAACAGGCGGGGAGAGAGACGAAATCACAAAAAGGTCCATGCTGTGATTTATTGAATTGAATGACTCTCTGATGATTTGGTTCTTTGGTATTTTGTGTACATGCATCTAGTTCCCGTTATGTATATGTACAAAATTAGTTTCTAGCTAGGAAATGGAGACGAATATGTGACGGCGCACGATATTGCATTGCTGCATTGAGCTTTGCATCTGTTACCTTTGAGCGTCACCACAATGTGTGAGAGCACTATGAATAATTGGCAGCAATTGAGACCTTTTCTCTAGTGTGCGCTTGTGTTTGTGTATGCGTGTGAACATTGGGTAAATTACATTACACGTCTTGGACTGTGGGATGTCATACTAGGCCAACATTACTCCTCTGGCCCTCAGACTTGAGTGAAGATGGATAGTTGCATAAATCAAGCATGTGAAACTCCAAGCCCTGCACTGCAGATGTCGCCGAGCTCAGAATGGGATCGCGTTCACCAATTGTGACATTGGAAAGATAGCGTTGCAGTGTCCTGTTTGTGTCAAACAAATTCCTTACAACAAAAGCTGAACGTGTGCAACCTAAAGGGTAACAATGCATGATCTTCGTGTCCAAAAAAAAAGGTATTTCCTTCAAAGGAAGACGTCCTAAATAGCAGGTAGGGAAGTGAGCCAGGCTTCCACAGGGTGATAATTACCGCTATAGGGCCATGCTGACAACACCTGAAGAATTCAAGGTATGCGCAAACACCAAAGATATTCCCAACCCCCATCAAGATTCTCCAGGTCCCACTGAAAGACAGCCAGTGTCTGAGTAAGAATTCATGCTTATTTGCTTTAGGCATGGGAAAAAAGTTGGTGATTAATTGAAATGTAATATGTGACAATACTGCAGTAATGGCTTCTAAAAAGTCAGCTTCGCCAGGCATATATTTACATATTTTTATGAAATCTTTATTATAAAAGAATGTATAATCAATATTAATCTATTTTCCCAAAGGGTGTTTGTAAGTATCTATCTGATGTTCGATTTGCTCTGTTGAAGGCCAAACTGTTTGTCTTCTTGTATACATATGCAAATCAATAGCACGGTGACCTTCATTTGTCCAGGACAGCTTACAGGCTTGGAAACGCTGTTCTGTTTAAACCCCAATTTTCTGATATTACCCAATCTGAAATGTTTTAAATAAAATTAACTGCAAAACTAAACTGATCTGAACTCTTGGCAAATCAAAAATCGTTCGTGAAAATGGATATATACATTTCCAAACCTATTTTTTTAACTCTCTGAGAACACCCAACAAGTCTTTAATCATTAAAATATACAGAAAGTGTAAATATGTCTGTACATATTAAACACTGTACCAACATCGTAGGAATGTAGCATGTAGCTCTTATCTAAACATAAACAAGGAAAATGCCAGAGACCTGTAGACAGAGCACTGGAAGCAAAGAGATTTCATCTGCAGTGGCTAAACAAAAAAATCAGAGTTTTAAACAACTATCCTCCCACATTAACCACTCATCTGTCTTCAGATAAACACTGTCGGCTTCTCGGTTGTGGCTGTGATGCTGGAGGAGATGACTTAGTGGTGTATGACTGGGTTCTGCTGTGGGCTGACTCATGATCCCAAGTGTCTTTTGGGCTTTGCTGGAAACATGGTGTTCCTTTGCCTACACTGTAATAAGAAAAATTGTTAAATAGCAGGTGTGGTTGTGTGAATTTCCCCATAAAAATAAGTTGACAGGCAGCATGGGAGACATTTCGGTGGCTGCATATTTAATAGAAATTCATGACTTACACATATCTTTTAAACGGTTCAAATAATGAGAACCAAATGAGCACTAAGTAAGCAAATTAATGATTTCTGAAGGATGAAAATCAGCTTTGCCATCGAAGGAATAAATTTGATTTTAAAATATATTCTGATATATATCACAATATTATTAATATAATTTTGTAAATGTGACTCTGAGCCACAAAACCGGTCTTAAGTCACATGGGTTTATTTGTAGCAATAGCCAACAATATATTTATATAATTTAAGTTGCTGATTTTTATTTTATGCCAAGTAAAAGATTGTGTTCCATGAATATATTTTGTATGTTTTCTACTGTAAATATATCAAAACTTTTTGATAGTTGTTAGTAATATGCATTGCTAAGGACTTTATTTGGACAGCATTAAATGCAATTTTCTCAGTATTTGATTTTTTGCACCCTCAGGTTCCAGATTTTCAAATAGTTGTATCTTGGACAAATATTGTCATAACCTAACAAACCATACATCAAGGGAAAGCTTAATTATTTAATAATATAATTGACCCCTTTTACTGTGGTCTAATGTCAAATAATGCTCAATATTGTTGAATATTTGCTTATGTTTTAACATACTTGCGTATTTTTAAACATAATTATACTGTTTTAACTAAATTAAAAGAACTCACAGCTTTCTATGCATACAAAAATCTATGTAACAATATTTTATTTTCAAAATAAAAGTATAACCTTCCTAAACATACATTTTCACTGGGAATTGTTTTCACAAAACATCATCCTTACAGTATTTTATATGGAAATTGCATATATTACCCCATTAACTTTACTATAACTTTTTATTTTTGTGGTGTACGGTACCCTATATGGTGGACCAATCAGTGACATTTGGTAGGGTTTTAACGAGTAGGCTATCACAATAAGAATAGCCTATATGTGGATTTGTCAATGGCCAGCTTCCCAGAGGCGGTGCATATATAACCAGTGAATATGATATTTAATTGTGTTTATGCAGCTGGGAAAATTCAGCGTCGATTTCCAGAAAGTTCAAGAATGGGTCTTTCGGTTGATTTCCTCCATTACGATCCTTGTTCAAAAAAGAAAAAGTTAATATGAAATCAAAACTCTTTTACTAGTCATAAGAGATTATAGCTTTCACTATCCTTTAGAACAGAATAGCGTGTACTATTGCTGTTTTCTTCCTGTGTGTTAATGAACAGCAGTGCGTGTGTGTGTCTGTGTAAGCGACTCAATCTCTTCCACAGACTCCAGGCTGAATGTCCCCGGTGACGTCAGCTGACTGTTTTGGCTGTACTAGGCGCTCCGGACACAGCGCGCGCTGCTGCTGCTGCTGCTGTAAAAATGCTGCTCTCTGTGCCGCCAAGGACAGGAATCAACCCATATAACGGCTATCCCAGCAGAACCAGTAAAAAGGTAAAGCCATCTTCGTATGCGGTGGCGTCAGCCGGCGGAAAACGCGGATTTCTGTCGCTTATCTGTGTGTTGTGTGTGTAACTGCATGAGTGTGAGCTGCAGTGTCCTTGAAAGTGGAACCATGAAAATACTGAAGTGTATCATCGCGCGATCGTGCCGGCTAATCCTCCGCCGTGGAGCGTCATGCTGAAGTCGGCGTGTATTAAAAAGTGGGCATCTTAATTTAGATGGCTGAGAAGTCACAGGCTGTACGGAACTTGCGGTCCGAAATGTTCCCGGATAGATATACTTATTATTATGCTTGTGGATTCGCTGCAGTAAATCGGCACAGAGGACTATTATTTGGAATTTATGAGGAAAATTGTTTGATGGGGGGAAAAAAATAGTTTAACCAAGTTTTACGTTGAGTCATTCGCCCCACCCCTATAAATCCCACTAATATGACAGGAAACATCTAGGTTTCGGATTGACTTTGCAGAGACAGAAAGTCAATGAATCCGACATTGGATGCCTTTTGATTAACGGGCTATTTATTCTCTGAGAGACAAAGGTCAGAATGCGAGAAAAACGCTATATTTTCGTTTATAACATGTTTATGGCGCAGTTAATTTGTAATAACGACATGTAACGTTATATTGGTCACATGCAGTGAATTATAGGCTATAGATAAAAATAGCTTATAATCATATCATATATTTTTAGTGTGGAACTAGTGATTTTAATGATTAAGTTTCCAATAACTTATATTCAGAAACGATTTTTACTACGCTATTGTCATTTTAATAGACCTACTAGTAAACAAGCCATATATTTTTTTAACATATATATATATATATATATATATATATATATATTAACAAAAGTATTTTCCTCTCTGTTTTGAGTTTAAGATCAAAATGTCACTATCACTTAAGAATGAATTGCTGTTGAGTTTTGGCATGCAAATGTATGCAAACATTAGCTACATAAAGTAAGTTACTTCACCTGTGAACATTATTTTTCTGTTGGACACACAGTGATACATTGGTGTTATTGTGTACTATTTTTTTGTCAATCTCTACCTGACATGACATTATGCAATGATATTTACTTAATGTTGTCAAACATATATTGTTAACATCATGAGTGAATCAGGTGTGCTTTCTTGCAAGTTTATTCAAAGCACTGTCTTTTTCATTTGCAATGATTTGCCCTTAAAAGGTCATCATAATAAATAGACTGAAATAAGATTACAATTCCAAGCAAAAAAGAATGTGTATCAAAGTGTTGACCATTTTATGAATAATTGCCCGATAGGTTATAAAATAGATGAAGGGAAGCGGTTTTCCTGACATTGCGTATGATGGTGTATCAACTCTTTAACAGTTTTATAAGCATACACCCTGTGATCTGATCCAGCTTGGCTTTATAAATGTTATTTCAGCTTCACGCCCATGCTCACGAAATAATCCAGAAACAACGCAACGATGCAAGCAGACCTGGTTCCTGATTTCATCTTACCTTTCAGTTTATAAAGCCGTGGACTCGATTTTTACAAAACCAACACTTCACTTCTAAGTGTTGCTCTAGGAAACACTGAGCTGCCTGATAGCAGAGCTTCCACCAGCACTGGCCGCTGAGCAGGCAGGTGTCCGAGCCCATGGTGCATCTATTCTCAATAACTCTCACAGCGGGGCGAGTGCTGGGGGAGGAAGTGTAGGTAGTAGTGTGAAAGGAAGTAAGCTGTGTTGGGCAGGTGGGCATCATGTCCCTAGGTCATCAAAAGGACATATTTGTCATTACTGAAAGGTTGTATATTGCCATGGAATGGAGAGTGGAATGGAAGGCAGTGAAGATGGTAGAAGGTGTTTCTGGAAGCTGTTTTGGGCAGAATTGAATTCAGGGCATCTGTTTTTAATGAACAAATAACCTAGTGATGTCAGGATGCACATCACCTGCTGAAACAGACTGGATGAAAAAGCATTCAGTGGGTTTGAGTAGCGGCTATTGGCCAAAAGCCTAGAGGCGGCCCTATCTGTTGAGTAAGGATGGCTATAGTTGCTGCCAATGGAAGCCCAAAAGAGGAATGACAAGTCCAGTTTGGACAACAACTTCAGGTTTCCCTTGGACGAGTCTAGTGTTTTGTGAAGCTGAGGGAGCACAACCATTTTTAGTTGCTGTAGCTATGTAAAAATGCAGCAGCAGGATGTCAGGTGTGGGTCAAACTACTAAACAGTATTTCTGCAGTGTGGACCAGGAAGAACACCAACAAACTAGGTGTGAAGCTAAAGGTCTTGTAGAAGACCAACCAAAAGAACTCTCATTTGCTTGCTTCAATTCTGGGTCATTCTGACCATTATTATATTTGAGTATATTGGAAATACTGCTAAAACTATGATTATATTCTTGAAATTTCAAGTTTTTGAACGTGATTTCAAAGGGTTGACACTCCCACTGTTTTGTCCAGTGTTTTCAAGCAGAATTTCTAATATGATTATTATATTATTACTATGATGGCAGTCCTGAAATAAAAGCCTTCTTTGGTGTATTTTGTTTTGTTAGTTTCTCTGCCTCTGAGGGTATTTACCTTTACATTTATTCATTTGGCAGTCACTTTCATACAAATGTTCATCAAGTTATGCATCCTCAGCTTGCTAGAAAGTGTCTAAGCTTTAGGAAAGCACACATTTCCTGTGTTTAAAATGACAATGTTTTCTGTTGTTTTTTTTTTTATAGTTAATGTGTGAGAAGCATATTTTTAAGATTTTTAACCCTAAATGCATGATAATAATTCTACCAACTTGCAACTTCACTTGCTGTAATGCAAGATGCATACCTGATAATACAAATGTCTGCTCGAAATGTAATTTGAAATAGTGTTTCCACAGCCTGTGTGCTTACGAGTTACTAGGGGACATTAATTTTTCCAGAATTCTGGATTGTGAGAGTGTGCAGTCACTGGTCTCTAATTTCCTCCTTAAGTGCCCCAATCTTAGATAGGCTTCCTAAGCCCTGCAGGTCTGCTAAGCACTGCTGCACTGACTCACCCAACTGCTGTCAGCTCTGGCGGAATAAAATCCACTGGAGAATGACACTCTGTGGGGCGGCAAAATGTTGCAAATCACTTTACACAGTATGAATATTTGAAGCTCATTAGAGTCTTCCAAATATTCTGTGACCTTTCAGGTAATGAAACACCCTTTTTATGCGAATCATTCAGTTTTGAATGTAAAGTTGAGAGCTTTGAGTTGTGCCTTGAACAGCATAAAATAGAGAGGAACAACGAGAGCCAGCTGTGGATGCAAAAATACCTGCTTTATGCTTAAAATATTAATATAATTAATATTAATATATGTGTACAGCTTCAACACTGGAAAATGATAGTGTATGATGCAAAACTATATTCAAGAGTAGTTTAGTATACTAATAAAACAACACTAAACTGCAATATCTGACCTATAATTGCAATATTGTAACCTTTGTAAAGTTGTGAACTGTAACTTTGTTAATTTTCCTTTAGATTATGTGGTTCTCCAGAAATATTTGAATCTCTCAGTAACACATGCTGAAGATTCCTTGGGCTGAGTCTGTTTTTGTTGGTACTGCTGCAGAAATGTGTGTTCACTCACACGCACTTAGTTCGAAATTCTCCTTCACTGGATGAATCACTGCTGAAAGACACAGTTTTGAAAACCAAGCAGCCTAGAAGAAGACTCATTCCCCTCCTTCTTGCACTCTTGGCAGGGATGCAGCTTGCTCAGAGATAAATGACTTGGAATTCATGGAATTCCCGTCTCGAACATTGTGCGTGGATCCTGGGATACTGGCTGTGGCTACCTTTTTTCCTTCAGTTTTTGCAAAAAGTCGTAGTTTTACAGTTTTGCTATACAAACAGAGAAGCTAGCGAAGTGCCTGACCATATTAAATCCTGATTTGTAAGTGTAACTCGAAAAGGGTGGAAAATAATTTATTCGGTTCTCAGCCCCTCCCCCTCATCTTTAATCCAGTAAACCATGAGTGAAAAAAAGGTCTTATTTCAGAAGAATCACCATATATGTGATTTACAAGCCAAATCTCTCTCTATCACATTTCTCAGAGGAAATGGGATAAAAATGACAGTATTCTGAAGTATATTTTACTTAATAATATTGTCTCAATATTCTCATGCAAAGATTAAAAGCAAATGCTTTTTGCTTCATGTATTTATATTATTAGGCAAACACCATTTTTAATCTAATTTGACTGCCACCACAAAATATAAATAATGCTTTAAAAAAAGTTTAATAATTTTAAATAATTACTAGTTTTTTAGAAATAGTAAGATATATTCTAAAAATGTTCATAATAAAAAAAAATCAAAATTTAGATTCTAATATAATTTGTAAACCACCGTGTAAACTACACACTAAAAATAAACACAAAATTATTGCATAGACCCAGACATCTATATATGATATTGTTTTATATATATATGTATTTTCAGAAATTGAAAACTAAAAATTATCCAAAAAGGCACCATTTTCGTGTTTTTTTTTTTTCCATTTTATAAAAACTAAAGCCATTATGCCGTTGTGCATATAGCTCCTTTCCAACAGTGACCATATATAAAACACATGCAGTAACGATATATATAAATCACAAGTTATTTTCACTTGCTATGGAAGACTGCATTATGCTGCAATGTGTTTTGGTAGGTCATTAAACATCCATATTTGTGGCAAAACCAAAAGCGTGCACCACAATATTGTTACCTATGCAGGTTGTAACGATAGACAGACCATTTATTTCCATCCACAGTCACACCTGGTACCAGCTCTTTAGAGCCAGATCCCCTGCTAACCCTTCCGAGCTGCTTACTGCCTCCTGTGACCTCTATTTCTGCAAGCCTTCCCAAGAGTCTGCCCTAGTGGCACTGCAATAGAGTAATCAAGAGAGGTGCAAACCCCGCCATACTCTCATTACCACACTGCGCATATCTATGGAAATGAAGAGGCGGCCTATAGCTGGTTTCACTGCAGTGCTGTCCTCAAGTGCAAATAAGGGAGGACTCTCGGGTTTCATTATAGTGCAACTGAGATGTTCAAGGGCGGGTTTGCTGGTATTGATTAGATGTTGACAAGGATTTGTTCTGCATTCAGATACATAGAGCGCAATCTGAAGTAAACAGAGCAGTGTGGATGGTCGCGATGTGTGAATTACTGTCAGCGCGCTCGTGGACTCTGAGGAATGTCTTCACTTCATATATCACATGCTTTGCATGAACAAGAATTAAAGCTGTAGGTTTAACAGATGTAGATGAATGGGAGTTGTTTGTGTAGAGTCCATATGGGTCATGAGAAGTCGTGAGGAGAATACAAGGCACGCAAACCTAGTTAAGCAGAACTAAAATGCATAGCCACTTTTTCTTCCCAGAATGCAAGCATAAGGTGACCCATTTTGCAATAGTACATGTTTGTAACTTTGCTTGTCTTGTCAATTAATGTACATTTAATGTGCACACTGAAAAAACTGAAAAATGGTCATTTAAACTATTTTAAATCTGACATTGTTTTACATTTGAGCAATAATTACAAAGAAAAGTCGCTTAGACTTTTTAAAAAATATTGAAGTAGAAAGTATTAGTATTTTAGTATTTAACGTTTTTTTGCAACTTTTTTCCATTTTTACTACAACACTTTTTAGAGCATAGTTTGGGAACACAATTTTCTGCAGAATTGAGCTAAACCTGACAAAACCGGCATAATACTTCCATAATATTATATATACACGTTGAACGTTTGGGTTTAATAATTTTTTTATTAATGCTTTTGAAAGAAGTCTCTTATACTCTCTAAAGCTGCATTATTTGATCAAAAATGCTAAAGAAAATTATAAATTTTGTCAAATATTATTACCATTTAAAATAGTTCTTCTATTTAAATATATTTTAAAATGTATTTTATTCCTGTGATGACAAAGCTGAGATTCTAGCAGAGATTACTTCAGTGTAACTTGATTCTTATTATCAATTTTAATAACCGTTGTGCTGCTTAATATTTTTTTAATATACACAGTAATACATTTTATTCTCAGCATTCTTCGATAAAATGCAAAAGCAACATCTGAAATCTTGTGTAACATTAAGAAATCTCTCTCTCTCTACACTGTAAAAAATGGCTGTGATTTTGACAGTAAAAAACTGTGAAAATGCTATGGGAAAAAACTGTTAAATGGTTAATGGTAAATCCTGTAAAATTTACAGGGAAAAAATGTAAACTGACACTCCCAGAATTCCCTGCAATGCATTTCAAATTTTGCCTGAATTTAATGCTTTTTCTTTGAAATAACTCTGTTTCTTCTTAGTGTTTTCATATCAGTGATGTTTATTAGGGTTGTATGTTACATGTAATGTTGTTAAATGAATGTTTATTGCATATTTGAGTGTAATGAGTCTCACCATGATGGTGTTTAGTATTTGTGTGAATGACTCTGAGCACCTTCTATACATGTCCATATTTAAAAGCTGCCTGTGATGGGCTTTGGTTCTTCATGTGACTTTCTCTTCACCTGCATTTGGTACTTATCAGTGTATATCAAAGATTCAAAACAGATTTCAGTACTTTAATAAGCAGGTATATTAACATTTTATCAGTTAATGAAATTACGGTATTTAACTGTAAATTTAATACAGCAAAACCTAAAATGTATTTTTGACGGTCACATTCTTGGAACCACAGCTGCCAGTTTTTTTACTGTAAATTTTAAAGAATTTTTTTACAGTGTGTGTATGTATATATATATATATATATATATATATATATCAAAAGACAAGTTACATAAAGATTTCAAACTGAATGAAGATTTTTTAGATAACCAAATAATGTGAAAATTGGTAAATAATATGGCATGATTTGAACAACACATCTATCTGGATTGATGCCATTAGGGGGGTTTGTTATTTTAGCATGTAGTGTTTGTGTGGGGAAGACTGGTGTTGTTAGGTGTGTGGCTCTGCTCAACCTTGAACAGCGTTGCAGGGCAGATGGGCTTGGGGGGGGGGGCAGTGGTTCAGTCATCTGTTTTCCCATGCAGAGGCAGAGTTAGTCGAGTAGAGTGGCCCTAATGAGACAGTGCTTTCTGACTGCACCCAGCACATGAGAGGGATTAGCGCTCAACGCTAACAAGCTCAGATCTCAATTAGACAGGCTTCTATAACTAAGTTCAACCGGCTCAAGAGGAGAGCAAAAGACAAGAGCCCTATATTTGACATAACGTTTGTACAAGCACTTCTGGATGTGCCCCTCTCCCCTTTTTCCAACAATCTCAGCCAAACCAGTGAACTTGTGGCATGTATTAAACTGGCCCATTGTTCCCCGTCTGAGATTTGATTTCACAGGCTTGGCTAATGAAATACTTCATCCTTGCCTGCCCCTCTGACTGATGAGGAGTTAATTAGAAAACTAACAGAACCTCTCAGGAGAGGGAAAGCCCCAGGCTTTGGACACAACAACAATCAGAAGCATTTTCAGTTTCAGAATCTGCTGGGTTTTGTAAACCAAATCACATTGTTAAAGGGCCAGTTCAAGCCAAAATGAACATTGTGTCATTATTTAGTCACCCTCATGTTTGTTCCAAAGCGACACCACGTTAGTTAGTTGATCTGTTAGTTTGATCTAGGTCTTTTTAACCCTTACAAATACAAATTCAGAAAAATATGTCTGAATTTACAGCATTCGTCAATTAGTAGGCGAAAAAAAGTACACAGATGACCTACTACTTCGGACAAAGTGTGTGTCAGATGGACACTGTACAGGACAGGATAATAAAGTTGTTAATGGCAGTGAGGTGACACAACTGATGCAAATAGGTCACATGGTAATGAAAATGTATATTAATTATTTTTAACCAGTCAACTTAAAAATGTAACCACTAACTTTTTCTTGATTAACCCTCTATTTAAGGAAAAGTTGTCGACATGATCATAAAATATTTTTCAGAAAAGCTGCATGAAATTCAACTACATCTCACACAAATGTGTCTTAAACATATTACTTGTTCAGAAATAGTACGAAAAAATGCTTGAAAGAAATCTCAAAAGTCAAGGTAATTAAAATTCGAAGTAGACCATTAAAACAACAGCAGCATCTAGCATGTCACCGTTATGCAAACATGAAATATCAGCCATACAGTTACATTATTAGATAGTTCTTTTCTCTTTTCTGAATATGGTTATATATTTAAGTTTTCCACACAAAGCTTTTGGGTGTCTTGGAATATACCACACAACCACATTTATGGGTTGTTTTTGTGACTTTTTTGATTTGTTGTTGCATCGAAATCTCAAAAATCAACAGAAAAACACATCAGTGGATCAACTACAGTTTTGCGACGATACAAGAAAACTAAACTAAACTAAAATAACATAATATACGCTACCATTCTTCTCTTATGACTTACGTCTTCTGCTATTTTAGAGAACATTACAAGCAGCCGCAGATTACCTAAATGCATGTGCTTTCACCTGAATGTAAACAAGGCCAATTACATCATTGCATTGAGATACTGTAAAATGGCGGAAGACGCAAGTCACGGGAAAAGAGTAAATTATGTTATTTTTGTTTTATTTGTGCAAAAAAAGTATTCTCATAGCATCGCAAAAGTGAAGCTGAGCCACTGATGTCACATGGACTGTTTTACTGATGTATTTACTATGTTTCTGGATCTGGGATCACTTCAGTGTGTTGCTGTCTATGGAGGATCAGATAGCTCACTGATATCATCAAAAATATCTTAATTTGTGTTCAGAAGATGAACAAAGGTCTTATGGCTTTGGAACGACATGAGTGTGAGTAATTAATGACAGAATTTTAATATTTGGGTAAACTAATCTTTTAATTTCGGAGTGAACTTTGAATGAATGAAGGTTGCACTCATGATACAACAGCATCATTATAATATTTCATTGTTTTTGCTAGTAGTCACTAATGGCCAGCACAATAAGTACTTCCACATAAGTAAAAGGGAAAATGAAGGGAAAGACCTTTCATCTAATAACACTGTATTGTATCTTGTCTTATCTTTGTTTTTACAGCAGGCGTATGCGTCCTCCACTCAGCAGATGGCGCCGCCCAGTCCCAACACTACCACCACCAGCAGCAGTAATGGAAGCAGCAGCGGTGGGGACCAGCTGAGCAAAACCAACCTGTACATCCGTGGTCTCCATCCAGGAACCACAGACCAGGACCTGGTCAAGCTCTGTCAACCGTGAGTCTCCTCGTTTCACAGGGAAATGAATTTAGGATTAGAAATGGTGGAGACAAGTAAGGTCAGGTTCATAATCAGCAGTTGGAGAGGGTGTATAATGAGAGCAGAAAATGCATTAAAAAACAGAAGAAGTGTGTGGGAGAGAAAATCTCAGACTTTAAGCGTCCTGATTTGACCCTTTATGATGAGGTTAGAAATGCACTGCTGGCAGATAATTCGCATTCATTTCGACATGAAGCGTTTTTGGATGAGCCTGTGCAGCTTTCTGTAAAGAAGTGTAAATCACACATTTCTATTCATCAGACGTTTTTGATATTTTAGAACATTTTGGTGCGACGCCCGAGGGGTGCTCGTTCTCTGGTGTTGGTTCTCATTCCATGTTTTTTTGTTGGTACGGCAGGAATTCATCTTTTGAAATAAATCTCATATCACTTTGTCACCATCAGATCCATGCTTTCATGTTAGATGATGTTTTGGTGGAATGTAGTGACATAAACTCAACAGAGGTTTGGGTTTCAAACAAAGCTCTTTTGCAGCGTTTCCAACAGCTAGGCACGACGGTTCCCTCTCCTCGCTCTTTCCCTGCCTGCACCTCACTTCCTTTTAGGGTTGATAAAAAGTAAGGGAGAGAGATATTTTGGCTTCGTGTTTGACTTCTTTTACCTAGATCTGCCAAATCATACACAAAAATATATTATGTTTAAAAATAGTTGTTTTCATCTATTTAACCCTTTAGCAACACTTTTGTTAATTTCTATTTGACTTTGTGTTTTAGAGGTTTGATTTGATTTCCTTCACCGGTAAGTCAATTTAAAACGGTTTGATTTTAATTAAAAGGTTTCATTTTGTTTATAAATAAAAGTTTATTAAATTTATTTTGAGTAATTGAAAAAAGCTAAAATGAATACAAAAAATAGCTGAAAAACTTCAGCAAAAAAATATTAGCTTGGAAAAGAGCTGTAGTGCTAAAAGATCTGATCTTCAAGCTAACAAATGAATAAAAATGACGTAATAGCTCATAATAGCACATCATTTCTAGACTGAAATGAATATGAAAATAAAATAATAGCTATTAGAAGTATTACATAAACAGTGTTATAATAAATAAAGCTTATTAGTGCATTCAAATGATTAGTTTTAACTAAATATATACTGTACGTGTGTTTTTAGTACAGTACACACACATATATTATGTAAAAAATATATATATTTTGGATGCGATTCATCTTTTGACAGCACTACTTATAATAAATAACACTAATTTCAATCTTATTATGTGTTTTTGTGCAATGTTTATATTAAATTAACAAAACAAAATTTAAATCAAATTTATTTTGGCCATTGATGTACTTTCTTAAACTTTCTTAAAATATATATTCCACTTTAGGACAAACTGCTCATATATTTAAGATGGCACAGAAAGAAAGTGCGCAGATTTGAGAAGTATAATACTGGAGAGCGAGCCCCTCTCTGGAAGGAACGGCTGAGGTGAGGCTGCCCAGCCCTACAGGAAACTCTGAGCCCAGGGGGAAAGGGAAAGACAAACAAGGGCAACAGCTGGGAGGGAGAGGAGACGAAAAGTTGTTGGTGATGGGGGTGGGGAGAAGCTGTGAGAGTGTGAGAAAGAGAGACTGAGAGAGCGTAAGATAAGAGCTAAGTCAAATATATCAGGTGTTTCTAAGCAAAGAAGCTGTTGGCGGAGGGGTTGTTTGGTAAAGTAATTCTTGTTCCCTTTATAGAAAATGAGAGAGCAGATCACAAACCCAATGGTTTCAGAACTCACGGTGGATATCTTAAATAAGAAAAAAACAACAGCGACATTTATATTCCTTGTTTTAAATCTGTCAATGAAAATATTTTCAAATGGAACCAACATTTTGACTGAATCAGTTGAGTGAATGAATGACTCACTTGGTTTCTGAATGAATCAAGTGTTTTGAATGAATCACTGTTCTGAGTGTGTTTTGTTGCTGAATGAATCCAAGTTCACTGAAGCATTACAGAAGTAAAGCCCTTTCTTGTCACTAATTTTAGAGCTAACTGTCCAACCAATGATGTGAGAGGGATGAGTACTTTTATTTTGCTACACTAATATCTGCAGCCCATCTCATAGTGCTCACTTGACCATGACTCTTGGTTGGATCTCACACATGACTAACTGTCTGTTCACCCCTGGGCTGCACTGATAGTGTCAGCAGGGAAAAACTAAACCAAATGCAAATAATAAAATGCAATTAACCATGCAATCATATATATTTAGGATGGAAAAATAAATAGACTTACAGTATGTTGTGATTTGTGTGCACAAAATATTCAAACAGTCAAAACTAATTAAGTTAATTTCTTTAAATACTGTTTTAGGCAAAGAAAAAATTGCTGCAATTTCAGTGCGTTACTGATGTTTAATTTACTTATTCCATCTATGATATGTTGATCATTTTACATGTTGTTGTGTCTTAAGATGCACACATACACACTATAAGTCCTTGCTTAGTTGGGGGCGCCTGATTTCTCGTGATTATCGTCGTCTTGACTACAGAGACCGTCCCTGCATTTGATAGATAAATAGTTTAATACTCGTCATTATACCATCACTCTATTTTCCTACTTGATAATGTTCAGTGTGCTTTTCTACAATCTGTATTGTTAAAGGCGCTATATAAATAATAGTGACTTGACTTGATTCGAAGTATGCAATGAATTATGCATTCAAAACATTATTAGCATTATTAGCATGTTATATTGGATAAATATTTCTGGATGCTGAAATTTCAGTGCATCACAAATCACACCGACAGAGGCCACTCCCTCGATAGCTGATTGACAGCAGCGTGTCACGCACACACTGAACTGGTGTCTTACCTCAGACCCGCCCTGAGTGAGCCGTCATCAGACCGAGAAACAGAGACAAGCAAGACTCCTAAGGGATTGAAGTGTTTTGTTTTTGAATGTGTAAATGAACATAGCAGTAGTCATTTACCCCGACATCTGAGTGACTGAAGACACAGAAGATTAATGTTCTGTTTGGTTCTGAAGGGAAACGTGCCCTTGATCAACCGAAATGTGTTTATGTTTGCGCGAATCATTCATGATCCAGCCTCACCTACAGAAGCAGTGAGTATCTTTGAGAAATGTATATTATTATTTAGCAATCTATATTACAAACTATCCATTAAGATCCTAAAGAACCATATTAGCTTGTGGAAAATTGGTTTTGTATGACCCCTTATGACCCCTGTGTATTGTGATACTCTCCAATATGGCACTATAGAGTGATGCAGAGGAGACGAATGATTGAATAAAGTCGTTTTTTTCTGTTTTCTTTGTGCACAGAAAGTATTCTCATAGCTTTATAACTTTACAATTGCACCACTGATGCCACATTAAATATTTTAAAGATATCCTTGCAATGTTTCTGAGTCTTGATCTTGTAAGGATCCTTGATGTCTATGAAGAGTCAGATAGCTCTCAGATTTCATCAAAAGTATTTTAATATGTGTTCTGAAGATGAACGAAGGTCTTACAGGTTTGGAATGACACAAAGGTGAGTAATCAATGACAAAATTTTCATCTCTTTAAATGATCAAAACTGCTGTAATTTTCTACTATTATTTAATCTATAATTACATTATGTTTGTGTAGGTAGATGTACAAACTCTAATTACATGATTTAGGTTTAGTTGAGTGGTGAAGATCAGCGCGAGGGTCTGTTTGTTGGCGGTAGGACCCAGATGAGGAGTGCGGTGGAGGGCATTGTAGGTCGATTGTTGTGGATCTCAGCCAGAGCTCTGCAGGGCAGACAAGGAGAGCTCTCAGGTTACACTGCAAGCACATGCCTGGATCAAGAACAACTACCCCCCCACCCCTCCCTGTCACCCTCCCTCAAACACCCACAAGCCTCCAGTAATCCACAGGCGTGTACGCAAACCTACAGCTCTATACCTGTATCATGCTGTGCAAATGCCTTTTCCCATGCAAGGCAGCATGAACATGGTATGGAATCCATTATTCAAAGAGCATTACCATTTGATCAGGGCTTCTCTTCTATGCCAGGCACCCTCATGAAGATTTAATGCAAATGATTTCTGTATATGGGGGACCACTGAGTGGAACATTGTGAATGGGGCAGCTCTGGTGCCCTGCATTTATGGGGTTTTCAGCCCCCGCTGCTCGCCTGTTTTTGTAGCTTAGATTACTTTGGCTCTTTCGAACTGTGTTTGACCTTATACAATATCAGATAAACATCAGCAAGTCTTATGAGTTTGGATGGATTTATCAATATTAAGCAGTTTAAAGGCTGTTTAAGGTGTTTATCCATTCAATTAATTAAAATGTTTCTTTTTGTGCTTGTTTTGTTTTGCACAGCTATGGAAAAATAGTGTCTACTAAGGCCATTCTTGACAAGACCACCAACAAATGTAAAGGTAAGATGTGTTGTATAATTTAATCTTTAAAGGAGAAGTTCACCAAAGATTAAACTGGCATAGCAAAGATTAACATGAGGTGAGCTATTAAACTTCAGATATGACAAGAACAAAAAACTGTACATACATACATGTTATATTGGAAAAATATTCCATTTAACAATATTTTTTTTGTTTGACAAGAAAACTGAAATAAAAACTAGGGTTGCCCATTTACATTTATTGCATTCAAAAGAGCAGCTTGGACATTCTTCTAAACATCTCTTACTTTTTATTGCTATATTATTTTATGACAGTGATTATGTAGAAATAATTATTTTAAGTTTGGTATTTTTAATAAAACATTTATCCAGTACCTTGTTATTTTATTTATATTAAATATTCATTCTGTACGTATTAATAAAAAAAAAAAAAAATATATATATATATATATATATATATATATATATTTGATCTTACATATTTCATGTATTATTAATTGTATTTTATATTGATATTAAATATGAATATTTATTTGGTTACAAAATAATAAAAATGAATCAAAATAAAAAGAGCAGCTTGGACGTTCTTCTAAACATCTGCTTTTGCATTGTTCTGAAGAAAGAAAGTGATACTCGTTTTGAGTGAACTGTGCCTTTTAACCCGGGAGCTCTCTTTAAATATACTTAATCTATTTTATCTCTAGCAAATGTGTGCTGATGTAACAGGAATGAGATTGGTATTGCATAACCCTACATCTGTCAAGTGAACCAATGCTATTACATTTGTGTGTGTGTGTGAGAGAGTGTATAGTTAACTTGGCCTGATAGCTCTTTTCTCATGTGGGACAGAGAGATTACCAGTGTGAGCTAAGGTGCAGAGGAGTGATAGGCAATGCTATTGGCTTAACAACTAAACTCTAAGCAGTGATCACTGATCCTCTCTGTGCTTGTGTGTGTTCAGGCTATGGCTTTGTGGATTTCGACAGCCCAGCCTCTGCGCAGAAAGCAGTGACGGCGCTAAAGACCAGTGGAGTTCAGGCTCAGATGGCAAAGGTAAGAGTCAGAGGAACTAAACAGCCTGTCCCTTAATGGCTCTTAATGGCTGTAAACCTTGTATGGCACTTTGAAACAGCTTCAAACGAATTCCAAACACAAGCATCAATATCATTACTATGGCTCATACTTAGGTTTGGGATTCGAAGAAACTCCTAAGCCAAAGTATTCTAACTTTGGCACAAATTTAATCCACTTTTCTTACAGATTTTCAGCTGCAAGACAATATAAATTCCAAAAACGTCCATGAATTTAGACTAAAGAGAAGAACTGATCTTGGGGATACATCTAGGAACATATCCAGGGACTAGAATGGAAAACAAACTTGGGCTAGTGAGAATTTTCACCATCACATGATCCTTTAGAAATCATTATAATAGGCTGATCTGCTACTCAAGTAACATTTCTCATTAATATCTTATATATTTCTTAATATTATTAATTTAATTATTAATATTTGTTTTGGAAACAGTCATCTTTTTTCTGTATTTTCGATTGATATAAAGTTCAAAAGTACAGCATTTGTAGCATGTTTCTTTCTTGGAATAGCAAAAAGTATTGTATAACTGATTGAAGGAGAAATTAATTGATGTTGAAAGAAAATGCCACCAATCACTTTAGTGTAGGACAGCATGATTATTCTACCACACTTGGCCTGTCTGTGGGTGTTGAGCTGTGAAAATGGAGCTGGTGTCCCCATTAGGCTCATGCAGGTCTGTCATTGAGAGCAGTTCAAAGTAAGTGCCTGAGGAGTATTTGTCCCGTTTCTGCTCCTGCGTGGTGCTCCAGCTCTACAAAGAGGACGTGTTCTCTCTCTCACCCGTGGCTGAGTCACTGTCTAGGCAGCTTGGCTGGTAGTGCTTCACGCCCTCCGTTGAGGACCTCTACCCTGGCCAACCACTCACACAGCTCTGCTCGACCCTTTCACTGATTTCACATAATTTAATGGATATTAATATTTAAGGTACTTATAAATATTTAAGATATTTAAATAATAACATTATATTAATAATTATTTTGATATTGTTAATATTAAGATTTTTGTGTGTGTGTGTGTGTGTGTGTCTGTAATAATATTTCAATGATAATTAATTATTCATGAACCAATAATTATTTTGAGTTTACCTATTTTGAATTATTATTGTTTATTTATTTTATTTAAATTAATAATTGTTTAACTGCAATATTATTTCAATTTATTATTATTTATAATCATTATTAATAATGATCGTTCAGAAAAGCAATGTCTGTAAAATATTATTTTCCTCAAAAAAATTAACATTAAAAAAAATATACTTATTATATTTTACATGAATAATAAATTCAAGTATTTTTTGTTTTGTTTTTTAAAATCACATTTAAATGATTTTTTTTTTGTGCTGTAAAACAATTAATTGCAATTAATCACATTCAAAATAAAGGTTTTTGGGTAACACTAAGTTAACAATTGTTAACACTGGTTAACAATACTAGTTACCGTACTAAGAATAAACACAATTTCTTCTGCAGCATTTATTAATCTTAGTTAATGTTAATATCAGCATTTACTAATGCATTATTAAAAAATAATAATAATCTGTATTCCTCAGTGTTTGTTCATGTTAGTTAATAAATTAAGATTTTTGTTGACATATGTATGTGTGCTTATTTATAATGTATATATAAATACACACACATTCAGTATAAAATATTCACATGTATATACATTTATATGTTCATATTATTATATTTTACATATTGATATACATAATAAATACACACACATATATTATGTAAAGAAAAACATTTATTTTGGATGTGGATGTTTCTATGTAATAATAAAACGAGTAATGATTAATGAATATTGGGGGTGCTTAATTGAGCTCCTAAATAACGCCACAATACAACAGCGGGATTTATTTTTCTTTTCCATTTTTCTTTTTCATTTTGCCGACCTGAACATATTCCTGAAAGATTTAGTGAGATCTTCACCTATTTAATCTGTAGATCAGCAGGAAAGGGCAACCTCTTCACACAAGAACACGACAAAGCACCCGTCTTAATTACAGCTGTTTTAGAGTCTTTTAGCGTTCTGACCTATTTAAGAGTCCGTTGAGGCTATTGGCGTGGATTTCCCTCCTCTCGTTCACTCTGTGGAAAAATGCAGCGTCTCACGTCGCAATTAGATCAGTACAAAAATCAACTTCATCGCAGGTCACAGCAATTAGACATTCATTATTCATGGTGGTGAGATGAACTGGTAATGCATTTACAACTCATCTGCACACCAAAGCAATGAATATGCAAATTGGCAGCGGGTGAATTGGAGGTTGGCTGTCTTGCGGCGTCTTTACTGTCTTTCTGATTTGTTTAGACAAGTTAACACACAACTCCTGCTTCAATGATAATGAACTAAATTAATTTGAGCCGTATAATATGATTAAGGGGTTTTGAGATCCTGAGATAAAGCCTCCTGTTCACGCCTCCTGCAGGAAGCAGGTAATATGTAGAAGACATGCGAGCACAGGTTTGTGTATCTGTTAATTTGAGGTTAGAAAGGTGTCACTTTGTACTGTGTGCATATTTGCTGTCATGCCTGCAGCTTCAAATGAAGCTAATTAGGTGTTTATATGGTAATGAGCAGACTCAGTACTAGCCTTGAATACGGTCATTTTGACACTTTTTACTAAAAAATATGTTGATGTCTTGGACTCCAGCATAATTTAGCAAGGTAAGAGTCAAAAAAGCGATTTATGTACACTGGTGGCCAAAAGTTGGGAATAATTTAAGAGTTCTTGATGTTTTGAGAGAAGGCTCACGAAAGCTGCATTTATCTGATCAAAATATGTTAAAACAGTATTATGATTAAATATTATTACAATTTAAAGTAACTTTATATATATTTTATAAATATATATTTACTTTGAAATGTAATTTATTGCTGTGATGGCAAAGCTGAATTTTACAGTTACGCTGCTTAATATCTTATGGAAACCACTAAATATTTTTACAACCATTGAAAAGTCTGGGGCAAGTAAAAATGTTTATTTAGCAAGGATGCATATAATCATTCATATTCATTAAAGAATCTGGGGAAAAATGTATCACAGTTTTCAGAAAAAAAATTAAATCAGCAGTTTTTTAATCAGTTTGTTTTCTGACTCTGCAGACAGAAGTATTTATTTTATCTTTGCCAGGAATTATATTCTATATTTTAAAATATATTGCTATTTTACAATATTACTGTTTTACTATATCTTCAGACATAAGAGACCTCTTTTAAAAACATTAAAGATATCTTAATTAATCCAATCTTGTGTGTATTTTTCTATTTCTCTTTTTTTCTTTCTTTCTCTTTTTTTTTTTTTTTGGAAAAGAGAAAACTTTCCAACAAGCTTCATATTTCATAGTTGAAGTTGTGGCAGAAGATGAACCAGTCTTATCTCTCCAATCTCACACAAGTGCATCAGTGCACAAGGCTGCTGGCTCAGCAGTTTGTCCTACCTGTAAACTTCTGAACTTTCCTTTTTCCTTTTGGTTTTCCAATACATTTTAAAGCTGGGACATATCATTACTGGACATTCCCTTAACTATCTGTATGCAGTATTTGTGGCATGGGGCATTATATTGACAGGGCTAATGAGGCTCTAACCCAAAGCTGTAGTCAATTCCAGCTATATCAAGTCCAAGACCCAACTAGTGGAGTCCAAGAGAAAAAAAAGGATCCTCTTCAAGACCACATACTTAACTATTGAAAATGTATTTGGTGCAAGAGACAGCATATTTCCTATTCTAAGAAAATAATTTGTATTATTATTTGTAATGATCAAAAAGCAAAGGTCTCCAAGCTAGAGGGCCCACACTTTTTTATTCGTTTATTTTTTATTATTTTTATTTTACATATCCATAAATGTAAATTCTCAGGAATTAAAAATGAAATTTAAAAATGAAGTGAAGCTTTATATTGAGTACATATTGCCCTGAACAAGCTTGTGTTGTCTTCAATGTTTTCCAATGAAATTGTTTATATCTCACCCTAGCATTTGAAATTTAGCACTGGCACTGTTATGAAAGAGTGCTCACTTTGGCTGACATCTTCATTGGAAGTTGTAGTTGAAGAGGCAGTATCTCGTGTATTGCATGTCACTCTCGGAACAAAGCAGGCGCGGGCACAATCATCAATCATATTTAAAAGGAAGCCGGCACATCCTGACTGTATTCACTTGGTGTTTATGCAATATTTGACGAAAATATTGGCCCGACAAAAACCTTGGGCCAAAGCGGGCCAGCTGGGGCTAGAGGTGTGGTTATATTTCTCCGCGGCTGGAGAGCGTCAGAGCCGCAGACCGTTTCATAAAGTTACAGATAACACAGACATCAAAGACTTTTTAAATACATTTTAGCTAAAAACTGACTTTCATACAGCAACGAGTGTTTGAAATAACTTTTTTTTGAGATCCAGTGTCGATTATGACGCCCATGCAGATATAGGTAGGTTATTTAGGTAAGACTATAGCCTACACGCAATCCATAACATTACCACACATGATGATATTAAATACGATTGCTTGAAGAAATCAGACGTCAAATTCTTATTCTGTCACAATGGTGTATTTATTTAATTACGTAGGCTATTAACTAAATCATCTCGAGACTTCATTAAAATATCATAGGCTAATGATTATTGTGAGAGAGCTCTTTTCAGCTAACTTATTCAGGTCGTATTTCTGATGAAAGAAAAATTTACTAGAATTGATCATTCTTTTTAATGCAATGTACTTGACCACAAATAAACAGAAGTCTTGACAGAGACCTGACTCGCCCTGCTCTAACCTCAGCCACCCTTAATCCTAACCTCATTGAGCCTGTAAGGCTGATCAGTGCTTCAGGAAAGAAGCAGGGCACCTTGCAGATGTCCATTTACAGGAATTATGTCAGTAACACACAACCAGAAGATTCTCCAACTAGAACCAATCAAAGTGAATGAGGACTGATGCAGTCAAACTCTAAAATTACAAAAGCAACTCCACAAGGGGCCTTTCACTCAAAGTGCATTTTTCCATTCAACTTCACAATTTTTTTGTTTGTTTTGTTTTCCGTGTAAACTTGAGCTCGACGGACATGCTTGGGCACTCCACTTACTCTTGTGTTTCGCAGCAACTGACACTGCATTATATAAGCAGCACAGAAGTTATCTATCTTACACACTAGACCTTGCTTTTTTTCCTTTCCAGTTTTCTGCGTGTTTTACTTGTGAATGTCCCCTAAAACCATCATGAAAGCAGTCTATGAAGAATGTGTTGTATTTAATAGTACGTTTAATCATAAGTACGTATAATTTAAGAAATGACAACAGAATTGTTATTTTTGGACAAATTTCATGTCATATGCACGTTCAAACTGCGTATTACGCATACACGTGATTTCCTATTCAATGTTTACTACATTTCTTTCTCTCTTCAGCAACAAGAACAGGACCCCACCAATCTGTACATCTCTAATCTGCCTTTGTCTATGGATGAGCAGGAGTTAGAGAACATGCTCAAGCCCTTCAGCCAGGTCATCTCCACACGCATCTTACGCGACGCAAGCGGCACCAGCCGCGGAGTCGGTTTCGCCAGGTACTGTAAGCCTGACCGGCTCTCATACTTAGAACCCGACATTATCATCATTAATATTCCATTAATAATGCATTTGCAATTACTCTACGTCAGGATGGAATCGACTGAAAAATGTGAGGCCATCATTCAACATTTTAACGGCAAATACATCAAGACTCCTCCTGGAGTAGCAGGTACTGCGTTTGGGTGGTTTTTCATATGGAGTTTTTTTATGACAAATGAATAATGAGTGATATGTTTTCATAAAGTGCCTACAGATCCCTTGCTGTGTAAATTTGCGGACGGGGGACAGAAGAAACGTCAGAATCAGGGGAAATATCACCAGAATGGGCGGCAGTGGCAGAGAGAGGGCGAAACTGTGAGAAAGCTGCTGATTTTTGTACTTGTCATGTTGATTTCAATCGAAAGTCTTAATTCAACTGTCACTTTCTTGTTTTTACACATGTACAGGGCGGGATGACGCTAACATATGATCCTACTCCCGCTTTACAAAATGGGTGTGTTGAGAAATGATTACTCCTGTGTTAATTATGACACTGCTTGTTAACAGCCGTGCTTAAAAAATGTGTTTGCCGCCCCCTGCAGGTTTTACTCTCCTTCCTACAGCATTGCTCCTAACAGAATTATAGCTCAGACTTCTATCTCTCCCTACATGCACTCACCTGTCTCCACCTACCAGGTACAGAGAAGCCATTTGTTTTGCAAAAGCTCTTATACTGCGCAATGCAAAAAAGCCTTTTGAAGATGTACAGTCATTGTATATGAGGAGTTTAAGTTTTTGTTTATGGAAAAATCTTCACATATTTTCTAACTTATTAAGTCTAAATAGATTTGAATCCAAATTGAGGTTTCAAATGTGTCTGGTTTTGATGTCAGGTACACAATCCCTCCTGGATACATCACCAGTCTTACCTCATGCAGCCCACAGTAAGTTGCCGTTTAACTGTTGCTCTTTTACCTAAAGCACTTTTGCTTGCCTAACTTTCTTTCTGTTCTGTGCGCAGGGTACCGTCCTCACGCCCACAGTGGACCACACCATGACCATCCAGCCCACTGCCATAATAGGGCCTCTCACACAGCAGCTCAGCCATCTAACCCTGGGCAGCACAGGCACTGTACGTCCCCCACAGATCCCACAGAGAAGTCATTACCAATGTCTACCCAACACATTATACATTTTATGACTGGCAGTACATTTTTTTAGTTTTGGTTTTCATTGTTTATTTTAGTATTTCACATTCACATTATTGCATTTTCATTTTAGTTTCAGTATTTTGGGGCTACCAGAATTGATATGCTAACTATAAAAAATGTATTATTTATTGCATTGCAATTAATCAATTAAAAATTAAACCAACTGAGTTTTTACAATATCGTGCAGTTCATCTGCCTAATTTCTCTCTGTGGATATCACACATTTATCAACATGTGTCCATCTGTCCTCAGTATATGCCTGCAAACACAGCTATGCAAGGGACCTACATACCACAATACGCCCAAGTGCCTCCTTCAAGCGTTACAGCCGAGGTACGAAACCCTTAAATGCTGATTTATTCCAATTGTTTCCAAACCTGATTCACTGTGATGTATTGTCAGTAATGTTGACCTCATGCCACTGCAGGAAAATAGCGTCCAACAGCAGCAGGTTGCCATAGAGACACCCACAGACCACACAACATACTCCTACCAGCATGGCAAGTGAAGAGGAGGTGGGCTACTTCCTGTTGCTTTGGAAATGTTGTGGTCTGTAATAGAAAGAGAGAGTAAAATCAATGTTTATCCATGAGAACGTTTTTAAGATGTTGATCTACTGTTTCCAAGAAATGATCAAATCAGTTCTTCTGAACTATATGAGTAAGCTTCTTATTCTACTCTAATTAGGGCTGGGCGATATATATCAAGCGATATATTATGCGCATCTCAACAGTAAAGCCGGTTCTTTGATTAGCGCTAAATCTTCGTCAGCTGTTTTTAAAAGGAACGCCAGTTTATGAACAGAGCCGTACATCACTGAGAATCTACACGTGGAGTTTGGCGGGTGAGCTTCTCAATGGCGCAGCTTCTACGGCTCTGTGTATAAGCTGGCGTTCCTTTTAAAAACAGCTGACGAAGATTTAGCGCTAATCAAAGAACCGGCTTTACTGATGAGATGCGCATAATATATAGTTCGGTATATATCGCCCAGCCCCAACTCTAATATATATCTTTCTCTTATTTTAGTACATTCATAGGAATGATGGAGAATACCAAACCACCTCTCTTGACATAAAAACAAATGGACGTTGTGAAAAGGAACTGAGAAGCGCGTCTCTGTCCGATGAAAGAAAGCAATCTTTTTTTTTTCTTGGGGAAGACCAACCAATAATGAAGCTAAACCTATTTTAGTAAGTGGAAGTCTTGGATGGAGAAGGCTATGACTACAAAATGTCATGCAAGTTCACAAAAAGCAAAGTAAGCTTTTTTTTTAACACAAAGACTCACATACATGCGCACACACAGACACTCCAACACACTTTGAGAAATATTTTTCTGCAACTTTATTTTCTAGAGCATTCTGCGAAGCCAGAATGAAACAACTACGATGTTACAGCACCATGTGTCGTTTTAATTTGATTTGATCTTTTTGTAAAATTCTTCAAAGGTTTTGTTCACTGCTTTTGAACTGTCTGCTGCAAAATGAGGAATTTTGTATATAAAAAACTGTTTTTGCAAAGATCTTGCTGCATTTTTCTTGAATATCGATTTGAGGACCCTGCTGAAACCAGCAGCTAAGTCTTTTTGATAGATCTACAGAAAAATGTGCTGTATCGAAGTGCGTTGTAAAAGCACTCATTGTTTCAAGCAAGACGAGACTGAATTCTGAAACCGAGACCTCATATCCCCCTCACAAAAAAAAATTTCCTTTTTTCCTTTCCAAAATGCTGCTTTATCTTGCAAGTTAGGTTATGCTCTGTTTAAATGTTGAGATTTATTTTTGTATTTGAAGATAATTTTTTTTAAGAAAATTTCAAAGAGAAGCTATTTGGATGATAAACTTTTTTTATGACTTTGTTTTCATGTCAATAGTTATGTCTTGCCTCTTCATACATATGGGTTATGTCTTTTATTTTACGCATTGTAAGGAGTGCTCCTCCAACATTGTAATGTAGGCCTGTAAATTACTTTTTCTTGCCTTGGTGAACTCTAATAGTGAGGAGTGTGTTCTTTGGGCTGTGTCCCCCTGAGACATAAAAATGGCAATATAATGAAAACCATCAGAGTTCTTCCCTTATTAGTGAAACACTCCCCCAGTTTCCTTCCTAGGTAAAAGATTCTGAGACTGGGAGAATGATTATTTGTGCTGTGCAATTTTTAAGAAATATATATCTAGCAGCATATAGCATTAGGCATCCCTACTGAAAAAAAACAGCATATGCTGGCTAGGTGTTTATCAGCATGGATTTGTTTCTAAAAAAGCTAGTCAACTTGTCTTGTGTATAGATTTTTTTGGATATTAAATTTAAAAATGAGGAATCTTAAGGGTCACTGCAATATAAATCATACTTAACCCGAGTTGTGAATTAGTTAGTAGGCATCAAGACGGTGATATCACGTGGTTCAGTTTAACAAATCAAAAACGTACACTGCAGCCTAGATCCTTTCAAGTGAAGTTTACACAAAATTATCGGTTTGACAACTTAATAATAAAAAAAAAAGGTTCGTATTGTAACCCAAATTAAAATGTAGTCTTGTTTAGCTAATCATGGCACGAGTCGGTTCTACACTCGGTTAAGACACATGACTCACACAAGGATTCATTTGAAATTATTCATTTATCCTCTGATACACGCATAACCTCAGGAACTCACTTCCAGTAAGATCTGTTTCACATACAAAAACAGATAATAAAAGGTACAAAATGAGTATTAAATATGTCTTCAATTTTACCGTATAGTCACTGTATATACAATAATTATCAATATCCTGCAAGAAAAAAAAAAACCTAGAAACAGTTGCCAAAAATAGTTCTCTCTTACACAAAAGGAAGAACAGAGTAACCTCAAAGAAGAACAGCAAAGGTGTATGAGACTGCTGGGTTGTGAAAAAGCGGAGAAATGTTAAAGTGCAGCCTGTCTGAGATGATCGAAATGATCATAAGATTCCAAGTTATTAAAAAAAATCTCCAAATACTGAATTTTTTTTTTTTACATAAGCCTCCATCCCAAAACATAATTAAGTCAAAAGCATTACAGCACGTGTTCTTGTGATTCATCACGTTAGGGTGAAAAAAAAGCTCACTTTACCAGAGAACCACAAAACGGTCTTTCCAAAAAGACATCTTATTGAGTTATCTTAAAATAACTGTACAGTTAATTATCTTGACAATGTCTGTATAAAATATACAGGTATCAAACATCACAAGTATTAAGTAAACTGCTGCTTTTCATTAGAAAACCACTGAGTGAGTCTGTGATTGTCAGTTCCAGCTATTTTAACTAGTCCTAGAGTGAAAAAACATCAATTCAAATTTACTGTAACATTTAAGACTTCTGATGATTTGAGATCAAGTACAAATGATCATTTGAAATCATTTCAAGACAGGCCTTATATTAACAGCTACTGCAGAGGGATGGCAGCACAAGAAAAGACTGAACATATGAAAATAACATCCTTTCATGGTCAGCAAACTAACATTTGCTGACGAAGCAAAAGCATGTCAGGTTATAGGGAACCATAAAGGGGCATAAAAGCGTTGCCCTGACTCTTCAAGGCTGAGACTGTGTGACACTTGAGGATGAGGACTTCCCAAGTTTCATTTAGACAGCATAGAAACGACCGGCGATTGAGAGCATCCCACATTTGTCTCTGGGTTCCTGAAGTGCACAGAAGCCCTCGTATCCATACAACATGTCAAAATGTGTTCTATACAAAACGATCATCCAATCACAACAGTTTCTGGTTCAGAATCTCCCATACCATTCGTCTTCTGAAATAGGGCATGTGTTTCTGTTTGAGAAATTAAAGAAAATATCAAATTAAAAACCCCTTACGCAAGTGTGACCAACCAATCATACAATAATAGCTGATGCTCACCTGTGTGAATGTGATAGGCCGGTCTTTGGTGATGTACTCAGCATATTTGCATGTGAACATTCCGCAATCACTTCCATTCATTTGCTGAGGAATCTCCTAAGGATTTGGAAGACGGATAAAAACCTTGAAATGATCCTGGATCCTGGAGCAATTAAAGCCCTACTTAATGCTTACAATGAGAAACTCACATTGCGCCTTTTACTTTTGAGAGTCCATTCTGAGGTATCCAAGCTCTGCCCCTTCTTGTCTTCACTTTCTTGTTTCAGATATTTTCTGTTACACAGAGACACAATTAAGAGACTTTTGACAGTGTCTAATCATGCATAATTTATTCAGTTTATTTCTTAATGGGTTATCATGGGACTCATTTCGAAAAGGCAATTCTTGCAGACCTGTTTCATCATGCAATCCTCAAGCAGCACTTACAATAATATCCTGCAGGCCTCGTCGTTGTTTCCTCCCATTGAATCAAAGTAAGTAATGCTCTTCTTACGAAAATCCACCACCTATCAAAAGGGGTGGGGGAGAGAGAGAGAGAGAGAGAGAACAATTTTATACAACGCTACTCCTGACTTGAGAGCAAATCAATTCAAATGATTAATTCCTTTATTAAACCGATTGAAGTGTATTATAATACTATTCTGAATTGCTTGTAAATGTCAGGAAACAAAGCAATGCATCTTCCATGTATTTGTCCTCAATGTGACCTTGGTGCAAGTTAGCTACTTACAGACAGGCACCAGTGCACCCCCAGGTGGACAGGCACCAATATGATGTCTACAGAAAAGATGTCCACTTTCTTGGTCCAGCGGCGAACAGCGTTGTAACCAGAGCTCCGCAATTTGGGAAAGAAGAAGGTGTTGAAGGTGTAAGCAGAGGGCAGGTTGGGCCGTTTACTACGCTCCACCAGCAAATTCATGTAGAAATTAATAACCTGAAAAGGTAGAAATATATCAGTCAGGAGATCAAATCTTTGACAAACTGATAGCTACGTATGTTAATGCCTGAATGACGTAATAAAGCTCTGACCTCATCATTGAGCCAGTTGAGGTGGTTAAGCGTCTGCAGGTCCTTTCTGGTGATGGTGAGGCGGAAGCCCTCACTGAGAACCTCATCCTGACCGCCGCCTCTCAGAGCTTTGCTCACCTCATTCTCCATATCCTGTGAGCAACATAGAGTGGTAAACTCACTCGTTTTATATTCACAGAAGAAAGTCATTCATTTTTTGAAAGACATGAGGGTAGGGCTGGGCCGAAAAATGGATAAAGATAATTATGATGTAATTTTCCTGGAATAAATGATAATTGAACAAGAGGTTGTTAAGTGTTCAATGCAATGCTTGTGTGGCAAAAGCTACTACGACTATCAAACGTGCATTTCTAAGATACAAAAAAGTATCAGACAACTGTTTCTTGATTTGAAACAATATCATTCAAAAGAACAGGCAGAAATTAAATAGATTTAAAATATTTATTTTAAAGAAAAAAAAAAAAAAGTTTCAACTACAACAGTCTGGTTTTAACACCTTTCACATCAGAACGTTGTGATAATTATGATCCAAAAAACTGATTGTCTTGGCCATATCGCCCATTTACCTTGGTTAACTCTGGGAATTCTGGCTCCTCTTCAATCTGCTGAGGCTTTTGAATAACGGCTGCAACAGGAACCTCTTTCTCTAAAGGGACTCGAACCTTTAGCTCAACACTCACTGGGACAGCTCGACCCTCTCCAGAAAGGCGCTGATGATACAAATGAGAGCACGGGTAGGTTAATCATATAATCAAAATGCAAGTGTAGGTTAAAAAGAGAGAAAATTTACCTGGCGCAGGAGCTGAAAGGCCAGAGCCTCCTGCTCGTCGATCAACCTCCGTCGCTCGCGAGCTCGAGAGTCATAGAGGCTAGTACTGGAAATACACAGCAAAGGCAGACAATATCAAAGGCTATTGCCTTCCACAAACTAAAACCACTGATACTTCTACATACTAGACAAGAGACTCACAGTTCTTTGATCCACAGTTCAGCCTGAAAGCACGGCACACTAGAAAGGGCAAGATAGGGTTATGTTTAAAAAAAAAAAAAAAAGGAAATGGAACGGACGATAAGATGAAAGATACACTCAATGTTCTCCTACCTTGAGCTTTCACACTTCTTGCCCTGCTTTTCCTTTACAAAAATGACGGAATCTCCATCATGAGCTAAAGAAAGCGAAACAACACATTAAGACAACCTTGACCCAAGAATTACATTACAAAAAAGAAAAAGAAAAGAGAGAGAGAGAGAGAAAAAAAAAGGAGACTCACCTGATGACTGTGTGTCCTGAGAGGAGGTATCCTGAAAAGCAGCTGGTGATGGAGGTGAGGGAACAGCTGGTCCTTCAGCACTGGGCTGTAGGTCATGGGCCCATAGCAGAGGCTCTGGAATGCTAGAGGACGCACCAGGACTTGGTAGGGCAGTGGACGCCTGGCTGGAACCAGGTTGGGGGCTGGGAGGCAGACTGGATAACCCGTAGGATGACACTCCAGCGCCGGAGCCTGCTGGAGAGGCACAATGAAGACGACTTCGACTGGACGACAGGAAGCTGGAGCTGAAATGAGACCAAATGTTTAGCTGTGATTAAGAAAAACCATCAAATTATTAGTTCTCCCACAAATTAAAATTCTGTCATCAGTAACCCTCGTGTGGATCCTAATCCTGATAAACTGTTCATCCTGTTCATATCTGTTCCACATTTAAAGCCAATTTCACCCAAACTTTAGGAAATTCATGAAGACACTGTAAACGTCTCATACAAATCAAGTGGTTTATATGGTAAATGGAATATCAAAAGTAATTACTTGAATTTGTGCTTCAGCAAGAACCAACAAGATATTTTTAATGAGCTCTACACATTTATAATTAATGTGTGAAGAAGAACCTAAATTGAATAATGTACCCCCGGTTTCACAGACAAGGCTTAAGTAAATATTAAAAAAATAATTTGTGTTCCGACAATGAAATCGGTGTGGAATGATATGAATGTGAGCAAAAGAATGTTCAATTTTAGAAGAACTACCCCTTCAAAAACAGCTCAGGTTTAGTCACAGACATAAAGAACAGGTTTTAGCAGCATGACACAGATACTCACAAATCTCGATGCGAACGAATGCTGGATTGAGAACTCCCGTCGTGAAGGAAGGTCGACTGGCCACCAGACACCATGGCTAGGAGCTGCCTGTAAACCTCCTTTTCTTCCTCACGCACAGACTACAAAACCAGTGAAAACAAAATTAAAAAATCTAGCATCACAATTTCTTTGATACGCAATAAACAAATCTCCAGATCAAACCATGATTACTAATTTTATTAAATGAAAATATCTCAAGCTGAACATGCGTTAATGAAAACAGTTCTGCCCTTCATTTCGAAACATACTGCTGCACATGATTTATTTAAACTGCATCCCTTGCTATTTGATCTTTACAACTGAGTTTTAATCTCATTGTGCAGTCTTACATCTAATAAAGTAATTCTACTATTTCTTTATGCCATGAGAAACTTGCTTTATTAAGCAAACCAGTACAATGAGTGCCTAACCTCCTGTGCTGTACAGCGAGCTCTGGCCCGGAGAAGGCGGCTTGAGCTGCTGTGTGAAGGACTCTGGACCACTCGGATGGGAAAGGTCTTCTCATACAGGCTAGTATAAGCCGCTTTTCCTGAACTGGTCTCAGATGATGACAAAAAGCTAAAAGATAAACAAAGTTGCTTTCTGTTTCATTACCATGCGAGTATTACACTCTTTTGAAACAGAACAATAATACCCAACAATTAACAATATAACAAAAATTTATTACTTAATTATGATTCTTTACATTTATTTAATTTTAAATCCAACCTGTGCGGTCGGTGGTAAAGGGATCTTCCCAAGCGGGGTGAGGGGGACGGTTTTGGTGTGGAGACCGAGGGTAAGTTAACGGAGTGTCCGTTAGCTTTGTGTGTCTCGTGGGGTGGATGGTCCATACAAACTTGTCTTCTGCTCACTTCTGATATGGTCACGGACTCTTCAGTTTGTAAGGAATCTGTCAAAACAAAAACAGACTGTATGTCAGCATGTTGGTTAGAAAAACGAAAACAGATGCAACTATTTTTACACTTACCAGATTTTATGACAGTCCTCCAGTCAACTGAACTAGATGGAGCTACAAATGTGTCCTCAAGTACGTCATGTGACCGATCCCTAAACTTTACGAAAAAGCAGAAAATGTATAGGACAGAGCAAATGAACTAGACTGCACAATAGCTTTTGTTTTTTCTCTTATCTCAAAAAAAATCTGAATATTACCTTGTTTTCTGACCACAAAGATGCTGATGTAACAGAATTGGCAGCAGTTTGGGAGGGTATTCCTGTTTGACGTGGACCTGATGATGCTGGCAGCACGTTCCCTGGGTTAGGTATGACGTTGTTCTTTACCCAGTACGCAACATTCGAACCATGGGTCCTCACTCCTTCGGCTGCATTCTTCACTGAATCCATAATATCTCCTAGAGAACAAGAAACAAAACGTTATTGTAATTGGCATAAATCAGTTCTCATGCATTGAGAATAGTGGTTTTTACCCATTTTGAATTTCTTCACTTTCTCCTCCTGATCAGCTGAATCTCCATCTTCCAAACTACAAGAAAACGGATACGGATAAGAATCATCCAGTATTTTTACATGAACACGCACTATTTTTGGAAAATATAGGTGACCATTATTGATACTTGTATGAAAACGAAATTAATTCACAATAAACAAAAAAAGAGTGAATAAAATATCATAATATTAACAATTTTATATTAATATTAAAACAATATGACTTGCTATACTACAATAAACGAAAGAAAATGAATAACGTTAGTTTTTCGTGAGCTCCATGCGCGCACGCGTCTTTAACGTCATCCTACCAAAACAGTTCGCGCTCAAATGACCGAACCAAAACATTACGACTCAAAAACCAGTTTAAAGACCTAAACTTTCACTGTAAGCCCAGAAAATGAATAAAACAAGTCTTGGACGTACACGGAAAACCCTTATTCCCACACATAAACATTTTACCAGTCTAACGGTCTCTTTCTCCTTAATGTCCCGTCTTGATCCACTCTCACGGAACCGGTGTGAACCCCACCAGCGGGAGCTCCGTTTCGCAGACTGGCGATTCCGGTTCCGATCCATTCGTAGAACTTATTAAACATGATGAAACACTGAAAGCCTCAATTATAGCGGGATAAGTCCTAAGGGCTGTCAGCGCAGTCCCAAACGCGGGCTCCCTCTGCCCTTCATCCGCATGCCACTGCTAACCAGCTTTGTTAGATAAAAGTAGCTGAATCCTTGACTTAAACACGACTGAACCAGTTCAGATAAACCCACACCGCTTATCTTTAGCTCAACCAGCTAACGTTAACCAGCTGCTAACACGCGAGATACCAGCCCAGCAATAATGACACCTGAGGTGAAGCGGGCTTCACATAGCTGCGCGCGTGTGTTAGTATCTGTTGTGGATATTTTTTCCTAACCGACTCGATTTTCTCAGAAGCCGTAAGCGATACTGTGAATGAGATATTGAGTACACAAAGTTGCATTAACACCTCCCGCTTCTTCCTTATTTAAAAGCAGAACATGGCCGATGCCCACATGTTAAAAACGCGCTTTCCCATTGGATGAGCGGAGCGGAAGAGCGTCATCAGTGCGCAGTGTTTTGAAAGAGGAATGGTGGGATCAAGCGTTTCAGTGCTTTTTTCATATGCTTTGACTTTAAACACATTATTATAGTAGAAGAGATTGTTTATTCTCAGGGACTTCAATGTTTTGAATAATTTAGTGATTTTTTTTTCAGTGGCTTTCTGCAGGTTACAATGTTACTCCAGTAGGTGGCGATAAACGAATGTTTTATGAGCGAGTCACTGAATCACCCATTCAACCGAGTCTTTCTACAAATGTTTTAGGCTAATAGATCTCAGAGACTTTTAAACATCATACAAATATTCTTGTAAATAACAACAAAATGCGTCTATTAATCCAGCTTTTCTCTTTGATATAAATTCAATTTTAGGATTATCATACAGCATGATAAGCTTGTTATTTTATTAAAAAAGGAGGCAACTGTTTTCTTGTTTCTTGTATTATGATAACACGCAAGCACAAATATATGTAAGAAATTCTATTTGTGTTTTCAGAGGAATTCAATTCACACATTTATTTACTTATTTTGCAGATTTGCAACAAAAGCATACCTGTCATTTAATAATTTCATAGTCAATACATTTTAATAAATTCCCTTTATTGGTCACACACTGTCTCTATACTGTACAGGCCGCAAACAGGAAACTAAAAAAAAAACATATAGCATTCTTTTGAAAACATGCTACAGTGATTTTGCACTCTCTTAGTGAACATTGTAAATTCATGTACACATCCAAAATCCTTATTTTTCTTCAAAAATAGATCTGTGCTATGGAATGAAAAATAAAGTTAGATTTATTGACACATAGAGGCCTAAACAAAATAAATAATGCTCCAAAAGCATATGTCTATCAAGCTGACCTTACAATGGCAGCGAAATATATCAAAATAGAACGTTCCTATAAAATATTAAGGTAAATTCAAATGATTATTTCACTGATTATTAAAATCAAATTTGTGTTTCAAATGAACTCAGAAATGTAAATGTTACTTTGATTCATATGTGTTCTCCTAAAACCCAGCCAGCTATTCAAAAAACACTCCCGTTATGAAAATATTCATCACAATATCTAATTTCTCAGAATGACTTGTTAAAATACACTCATGCTGTGATATCACATATGAAACTTTTTTAGACACAAAGGACACGGATAGATAAATCCTACTACGCAGTTTCACCTCAATGATATGCTCTAATATTTCATGCACTTTCACTTCTAATGACATCTTTTAGGTTTCGGTTGACACAGTGCATTTCATATTTTTTGTATCATTTTCTATGACAGATCTGTAAACTAGCTGAATGTTGTTAATGTTTTACCAGTGTACTTACAGTAACCAATGTATATGCAAGACCTCCTTCGCGCAACAGGATAAATGCATGGCACATCATAAAAGCTTAAACTCGAAAACATGCACCGAACATGCTGGAAGAAACTGATCACTCAGATCAGAGAGACAAAAGAAGAGCCGTTGGAGCTTCGGTTTAACAGCACAATCACTCCTGGTCTGAAGTACCAAACAACTGGAGAAGGAAAGAGAAGATGTAAACAACGTCCAGGTATATGCTAAGAGTGGCGAAAATGTATTCCTCTGGACTTATGGTGTATTGCTTTTTCCCCATCAGCATCTGTGTGTCAAATGCCAGGAACTAAACAACAAAAGAGAGATTTGAAATTAAAATGACAATAATTGAAACAAACACAATAACTACTAAAAAACACAAGGGATAATATTCTAAAAACCTTATCAGGAAACATTTTGTGATAATGTGCTGACTGTGCATTATCCTCGTTTTACTCTGTTCCTCAAACAAACATAAACGCATGGACATTTAAACCATACAAAGCCTAATATTATCATATATAATACATAATGGCCTCTAAATTAAAAGAAAGAAACTACTATATTGACAGATTGACAGTTTATGCTTTTTAAGTAAAATGCCTTTCAGTGAATATCTTTTTTTCAGATTTTTATAAATACAAGAATAACTTTTATATTTTTAGTAATATTAGTAATATGAATACTTGCTGGACTGAAGCAACTTGTGTATGAGCTCCGTATTATCATCATGCCAATGTAACGGATACTTAAAAACATATTCAAATTGTTTTCGAGGCTTGTCTAAAGGTTCTGATTTTGATCATACCATATGTCAGGTTTTTCAGAGATTATTATTGATCTGAGTTGAAATTACAGAATTATGTACCATGCAAAACAATATTGCTCCCAAGGCAGCGTAGACAGCATGCAACCATGGAATCTGTAAAGAGAAAAACTTTGGTGAAAGAACATTCTCATTTCTGTGAATATTAAAGTCCAACACCCTTCTGAGAAATAATAAACCCACCAGTCTACTGCTGACATACAGTAGGTACTTACATATCCAAAGGGCAGGATGACTGCCAGGACAAGTCCACAAATAAACAATACTGTGCAGAAAACTAACAGCACACCGTGGTATGAAGTAATATCAATCTGTAAAATCACAAACATTTGATCAGAATAAATATACTCCAGATTATAGTTAAAAACTATTGCATTCAAGAATATTGTGTTGCATTTAAAAATATTAACCTTGGTTTGGAAGCTAAAGATGGTAATAGCCAGACACACTAAGGCAGTAATACCCAAGCAGATGAAGACAGATTTAGTGTTGTAGTAGCTAGACAGAGGGGAAATATTTAAATGAGAAATAGGCAAATCTTGTTGTATGCAAAAATATGTAATTTGAATTCATTTTGTGACAACAGTGCAAGTATGACAAAGTAGAAAAATGTATATGTACCCATACAATATGCAGAAAATGCTTAACATTTGTTGTTAACTTGTAAAAAAGACATAATACACATATAATACTTTGAGACTGTACCTGGACAGCATTCCTGTCATGAACGAAAGAGACAGAGTCTAGAACAGAGGAAGAGAGATGACATGTTTCAATAAAGATTTTTTTTAGTAAAAATAGGCTTGTCCTTTATCAATATTACTATAGTATTTGTCAAATAATATCCAGTTTGATAATCAAAGACTGATGGTTGTTTTGGTTGTTTCCATACTCACAAAAATAATGAGCAGAATCAGATTCCATGGGAACTGCCTCCTGTAAGTAGAAAAGGTGGAAATTAGCACATGTAATATGCCAATTTTGCACAATTATAATTGAATTCCTATAAAATATACATACAAAAAAAATATTTTAAACTATAAATGACATGATATATTAAATATTATATAACATAATAAATTATAAAATATAAAACTAAATGTTAGATGACATTATATTAAAAATGCACATCAAATTATATTATACAGTTGGAGACAAAAGTATTAGCGCCCCTGTGAAATTTTACATTTTTAAAAAATATTTCCGAAGTGATGTTTTCCAGAAAGACAATTTTTATAAACACAGCATTTTCTAAACATAATAGTATATTCAGGAAGATTGTAGAGTTTATAATACAAATAAAAATAAATGTATAACTAAGAATTTTAAAAAAGTCTACCGGTCAAAATTATTAGCCCTCTGATGTTAATAGTCAATGTTTCTTGATAACAGCCTTTAGTCGTTTACTGTTTCAAGCATGTCTCTTGAGGAATGACAACACAAAATAGAAACAATGCAAAATATTCCTTAAAAAACAACGCCAGAGTAGAAAGCCTTAAGGACTGCAGGGGAAACCCCAAACTTCCTCAACTGCCTCAGGTGGTACAGACGCTGCTTCGCCCCTTTTTGTCTGAGCAAAGATGTGCTCAGTCCATGTCAGGTCCTCTAAGGTATGCTTTGGGTCGTTATCATGCTGGAAGACAAAATGTCCACCCAAACCAAGTTTTCTTGCAGACTGTCTGATGATGTCTTTCAAATCTTCTGATAGTCTTCAAATGCACTGAAACATCCCCACAGCATTATACTCCCACCAGCATGTTTCACTGTGGGAAGGCTGTTCTTGGCGTTAAATGCCTTTCCCTTCTTTCTCCAAACATCATTCTACTGTAGCTTGGAGGTGTCTCTTCTTCAGAAGTGGAGTCTGTCTTGGTCGGTAACCTAGCAGTTCATTTCTGTGCAGGACTCTAGTGACTGTCTTCACTGGGACATCAATTCCAGACTTGGCTAAAACATTCACTAGGGTCTTGGCAGCTGGTCCTTGGTTTTTAGAAACCCCTCTCACTAGTTTTCTTTCGAAAAGTTTTTGAAATCTTTCGCTTTCTGCCTCTGTCCGTCTTGTTCTCCACTGTGTTGGTCTCTTAAACTTCTTGATAATGCTTCTTACTGCAGTTCTTGACACTTGAAAACGATCCAAAATAATTTATTTTCCATGATGACAGTACATATTATTTTACTAATTGTTTTGCAAGATACTAATCCTCAGCTTAAAGTGCAATTTAAATGCTTAACTAGGTTAATCAGGCAAATTAAGGTAAATTGGCAAGTCATTGAAAACAACGGTTTGTTCTAAAGCTTATCAAATAAACTTTCTTAAGGGGCCTTAGCAGATTTTTAATTATTTATTTTTGTAATTATTTTATTCAAGCAACTATAAGAAATCAGACTTTCTCTAGGAAAAGAAATAATAGGAAATAATGTGAAAACATTCTCTTGCTCTGTTAAACATCACTTGGGAAATATTCGAAAATAATCAAAAGTTTTACAGGGGGGTTAATAACTCTGTCTTCAACTGTATTATTATTATACTATATTGATATACACTTGTATCTCTACAAATACGCTCACCGGGGTCCACGGCAGCAGGATAGGGTCAGATATGTGACGAAAAACACTACACTGTTGAGAGGAAAAAACAGTCAAACATTATTCACAGTGGATAACAGTGCATATACGGTAACACATAAAGTAAGACCTAGCACTGTTACTGAATTACTGTATTACGGGATATTCTGTCTATATCCAAACTGAATTTTAAGATTTTAATTTCAAAATAATAAATTGCACTTACTACGATGCCCAGTACCAACCAGGGTTGGACTGTATGTAGTATTTCACAGGTTCACTACATGTTAAACAAGACATAGTTGTTAAACAAGCTTGAAAAAAGAAATAACGCATTGTAAAGGTATGTTTGGCTCACACACTCACCAGAAAATGCAAACAGCCACAAAGGCGAATGTGACAGATAACTGGAGCATCAGGATGGTGTACACCTACAGGAAATAATATTACATTAATTGACTCAATATTGTCCACAGCAGCTCAGATCTGCTAAAGAGAATACGACAATACCTTGCGGATAAATGTCCTCCTGATGTTTTGGTCATCCCAGCAGAATTCTGTAAGCATCTCACTATCTCCATGATAAGATCCGGTATAACAAGGGCTTCCACCTTTCAAAACCAAAAGAAAATATGAACCATTTTGTTTCATTAGTTACACATCTACGCTCTCTGTCATGGGTGATGCTTTATAGCACTGTATATAGTGTCCAAGATACTCCACCCAAAAATGTATATGCATAACCTGTATGCATTTATTTATTCAGCCACTGTGAAATATAAATGATAATTGTTTATTTAAATGTTGGTAAACAAAGAGTTTTGGGTCCCCTTTACTTCCATAATATTTCATGGTCCCCAAAACTGTCTGGTTCCCAGTTTTCTTCAAAATATCTTTTTTACTGTTGTACAGTTTTAAATTACACAAAGGGGAATAAACAATGACAAAATGTCAGTTTTTACGTGGACTACACCTTTAATAATAATTGTAAAGCGCACATCAGTTTAAAAAAAGGAAAAAGTATTACCAGCAGTTGCGTCCTCGTAACTTGGAGGAGCTGAGGCCATCGGCTGAACATCCGAGTCATTGTTTGACTTGTTTGTCACTGAAACCTGTAAACATATTAAACTTTATTTGTTTTATGTGCACTCAATGGCAATATATTAGATTTGCATTAACAATTATAGGGAGATACTACATAACAATTATATATATTGCTACAGAACACAGTAATTTGTTACATTACCAGAGAAATATTATTTATTATAACAGTTCTAGAATGATATATATATGGCTACACTGTGAACGGATTGCTTAATCGGTCTGCATAATGCCATCCAAAAGCGTGGGTTTTACGTAACTGGTCATGGAGAAAGTGAGTAATTGATCTGGCTTGTACTTGTCAATGACTTATTCACTGTAATAGGAGAGTTTGCTTCTGGTAAATGACATCACAAGGCACCTTAAAACATGCTTTCCTCCTGTATATCCTGATTCCTTTCATTTCCAGAAGCTAAACATTAACCTTGTTAACAGAAAATATAAAGAGTTCTTGCATATAAATTGAACAAACTATAATAAAACATATCTGTTTAATCAGGTGTATTTACAACACATGAAACGTCATTATTTTCTAACTCAACCTTCTAACTTTATGTTGTAAAATATTATATATCATACCAGCAGGCTTCAAGAAACTGAAAAGCGCTTCTAAAACAAAAATATTTCCATTTTACCGCTACAGAAATCAGCTCTAAAACATAAGGAAAGAAGGCAAGACATGACCAAGCTTATTCTGGTCTCTGTATCATCATCAATCATCAAAGGGGACAGATGAAACCAGAACAATGCTGACAGACTAGTCTAGCACACCATCGAAATTACAGCTAGCTATTCAGACCACTGAATTCACAGACAAGGAAAAAAGTCTTTCCTTTTGGTTAATTGCCAGCAATTAAAGTCAAACGACATGCTCTTAAAGCACTGTAAAGAATATAAATGCTTACCTTTCCCTGGGTCATGGTCTCAGTTTTGAATCTAATCTGGCTTACTAAAAAGTCTCTGAGTCAGTCTTCAGAGCTTTAGTTTGTAGTCTCCGCACCTGTCTGAGATGCTGCACGCAGACGGTGATGATGCTGTACTGCTGTTGTGAGCACAAACCCCCTCCCTTACTCTAAAAGGCACATTCTAGCAACATCGAGATTTTAAAACACCATTGACTGAGCCCCGGACTGTACCAATCAGGCTGGCACAAGAGGGGGCCAACCTTTCCCCCATGACACGCATTAAACTGTGATAACTACTGCAACATTTGTCCAGAGAGATCCAGAATTTCTCTAAGGCACCAAAAGAGGGAGAACGTGGGGATGAAAGACAGTAGAACGCATCTGATTAGATATTTATAGAAATAATGAGCTGAAAATTCATTATATGTAAAATTTAGATCATGTTGTTTGTTTCTGCATCTGAACAGATTTGGAGAAGTTTTGCATTCAATCACTTGCTCATCAATGTGTCCTCCACAGTACAAACAGCTGATAAAAACATCACAATAACCCACATGATTGGAGTCTATCACTAAACACTGTATGAAGTGCACAGCTTTGCGCTTCTAAACAGGGCTGGACTGGGATGAAAAATCGGCCCTGGCATTTTATGGTCCACCACCACATTTAGGCCTACCACATATATGTATATATATATGTATATATATATATATCTCCCCCAAATAAAATAATTTTCAATTAATAAAAATAAGTAGGCAACTGTGTACAAATAGACTACTATAATTTCTAAATTCTGCCAGTAATCTTCACACTATGGGACAGCACACAAAGAATGCAAACACTGATACAGTACTGGTGTCTTTAATATTGAAAGTTAGGTAAGCTATTTGAGTATAATACAAACTCACAAAATAAACATTGATGCAATAACATCGTCAGGTCATATTTAAACTAGATGCATTCGCATTCGCGAAACCTAATGCACGCATTTAACTTTTTCGCCGTTTTAAAAAGTGTTGACGTATTCTACAGTTGTGGCGCGCGCAGGTATTAGGACAGGTAAGATTCCTCCGTTTCCCTTCATGCGAGATTCTGTTATTAAGCTCCTTACATTTTGCTGCTTCCACTTGCATGCTTTTGCGTCTTTTCTCCCGCAGCTTCTCTGCACCCCCCTTGCCCTTTTCTGGTTTGTCCATTGTTATAGACTCAGACTCCGGTCGAACTCTACATAGCAGATGAAGGGGAGATGAGGGCTGGCCAGGAGGGAGGCAGGGCGTGGGATTTCATTGGACTAACTCAATGTCCTTTAAGACAGTCAACCAATGGGCCGCGATTCGTGTCTCAAATACTCTACCGTTGCGGTAATAAATAAATTGGCCTAATAAACTTTTTAAAAAATATTACATTATGAGTGACAGCCCGAGCAAAAATGTGCGTCGGCCCGGCGGGCATTGCCCGGTATGCCCTATGGTCAGTCCAGGACTGCTTGTAAGAAACAAATCCAGCATTGAGGCATAGCTTCTGGCCAAAATACAAGACAATGCTTGATAATATACTTCATTCTAATTTGTTTTGAACTGATTTGGACCGTTTCACTCGTAAACAGTAAATTTTTCTTTCAATATTTGTGTCCTTATTCAGACGAGACAACATTTTTACAGAGCAAGCAATGTTACGTATAGAGGACTCTATTTGGTTTGAAGTTGAAATCCTAAGGATGGTGGATTTTATTAAAAGCAATGGAATATAACAAATATGCATCTGGAGTGGATTACTTGTGATGCTTTTATCCACTTTTTGGACTTTCATTCTGATGGCACCCATTGACTGCAGAGGATACTTTAATTGGCAACTGATGCAATGCTAAATTTAATCTAATCTGTTCCAATGAAGAAACAAAAAATCTACATCTTGGATGACTTGCGAGTTAGTAAATTTGAATTTTAACTTTTCATTTGGTTTAGAGTCTTACCTTGTAATAACAAAATCAAAAGATCTACTAGAGATCCTCGATTCAAAGCCATTTATTCATTCAAACAACACAATTAAATAAAAATACAATTAATTGATTTGTTGTTATGTTAACGAGAACTCTGAGTCAAACAGTACAATATCTGAACATAATAACATGTTGCATTCTTTGGAATACTGATGTATTAAGCATAACTGAAATGATAATTGTCTGAAAACATTTTTAATTGACACACATTAAACGACTAATGGATGTGCCCTCCATAACCAGCATGTCCCATTGCTTGTATTCTGAAATTAATTTACATCTAATCTGTACTGTGCCACAAACCCGTAAGAAGTGCTAATAATCAGCCAAATATTTATTTGAATGCATCATTCAAACATCAACATAGTCTAATAATATTATAATAATACTCCATACAGTAAGTTTGAAGTGTTTTGGGTTTCTAAGAACAGATGGTGTCAGATTTCCTGCGACAAACTGATCAGACTTTTAACATTCATCAGTGACATGAGGAATAACAACAACTGCAAATGACAAGGCTAATCTAAAAATGGCACAGATGAATGAACAACAGAGCACATAAAATGGTCCTATTAAAACACAATACAAATATCATTTACACAACTGCATTACACTATAAACCTCTAACCACAAATTTATCCGATTTCATGTTTTTGTTAAAACCAATAAATAGGCCATTTACAAGTATTTGAAATATTAGTGTCATGAGGAACTGTTTCCGTTAAAAGGCAGCTGATGGTTGGAGGTTGATTACAAAAAGCAGCAGCAGACTATCATATAAGCTAAATTTATTATCAGATGAACTATTTTAGCCCCGTTTGAAGCCACAAAATGTTTGAAGGCAACAATAAGATTCAGATGTGACCTCTCAGATTACAGATTGTCATTTTAGGAACACCAGCTGCCTGCCGCCTCACTTGGATGGCTAACTTGTCATTGATCTCACAAAAGACATGTGAAGCTTGTTGTAGTGCACTTGTAGCATTCAGTTCTCGCGTGCTATGCGTGCTGTTTCTGCTGTGGAGGGAGACCTGGAGAAAAAGGCATTGGGTACCAAACAACGTAAGTCATGTACCACCCTAATATCCCACACAATGTCCCTATAACCTTGTCAATCATATCGTGGAAATACACCGAAGTGCATCCAAACATCCATATCCAGATGACCACAATCACATTGAGTGCTATATAAAGACAATCGAGACGAATGTTTCGGTCACTCTGGGGTATGTGTAACATGGGCACCATTTCCTCTGCTATCACAAGAGAAGAGTAAGTCAAGATGAAAGAGTGTCCCGATATGTCAAATCCATCCCAGACGAATCCAGCCTTTCTGCAGTCCGCCTTTGTGGTAATGTCGCCATGGATAAATTGCATGTTGTTGGACTCATAGCATGAACCGGTATAATCCTCGATGTAGAAAAAAGCCTCAGTGCAGGTGTACCAAATGAATGTCGCCACAAGTAGACACATCAGTCGCCTCAACACAAATGTGTGGCTTCTGTTGTAAAGGTTGGAGTAAAGGATGAAAGGCAGAAGTAAAACGATGGTCCATCCCCATGAAACTTTCACAAAATATCTGAAAGTAAAAAAACGAAGTGAAAACGATTAAATGACTTTGGAGCCAAACATCAATGTCATTGTAAGTTGTCAATGACAAGCACTGCTTTTTAATATCGTTTATACTCTGCTGCTTTTTTTTACGCATGCTATTTTCTAAAAACTAAGAACACATTTCTACTAAAACAATTTAGTTTTACATTCTTTACTTAAGTTTTGGGTAAGGTTGTTACTACCATTTACAGTAGACTTGTAACGTTACTCACAGATTTAAAACATTTCTGCTGTTACTGAAGTAGCTCTCCGGCACGAGGCCCATCGCTTTCAAAATCGATCCTGTAAGCGAAATACAAAAGAACAAATGCGGTAAACAAGTACGGGTATACTGCTGTCTCCAAAGACAAGCCAAACTGTTCACTAAGCTGCCTACTGCAGCCATGTTGTTCTGTGCGCTGCTGTCACTGTGTGTGTGTTTGAATGCGGAAACAGAGACCAACACGCTACTACGAATCCTACTATGGTGACGGGTGTTGATTAATATTCATGAGTAAGCTTTCCTCATTGGAGAACTACTACGCAACGTCGCTACCATTACCTTATTGAATATTCAAATATGAGACGTCCGCCATGGGAGGGTTACTAAACACGTCAGATTGTCTGATTAATATGTATGAGCAGGAGGAGGAGTTGTAATTTCGCAACCTGGAAGCGGGTGAGTTTCTGCTGTCATTGACATTACGAAAAGTAAGATATTTTATTGTTTTGTTAGACGGCACGGTTTGATTAAATGCGTATTTAAAAGTTTCAACAAATATATGAGTTACTTTAAAACATAAAAATATATTAGAATCTAAAAAATATTTTTAAAATGTAGAATGGGCATCTTTCGTAGTTTTGTCTACTCTAGACTTTCACTGTCCAGTAGGTGGCACTATAGCATAGTCATGAAAAAACTTTTTTTTTAAGAGGAAAAAGAAAAACATGCAATAAAATTGCCACCTAAGAAACAACATATCTTTTTATTTAATCGATTTTTGCACACATTATTGCACACAACCTAAAGATCTACATATGCACTTTAGAGAATATTGTTCAGTTTGCAATTCTTGATTAATATTAATTTTCAAAATCGTGTTGATGTTTTGAATTATATGTTTGGTATGATTCAAAAATAACTTGGAAAGTTCCACAGGCTGGCTCTTGTTGCACTCTTTATTGGCAAGAGTGTATTTATTCAAAGGCAGTGTTTCCAAGAATGTGTGCCGTTTGGCTAGGCTGTCTCTCCATTCTGCTTCCACATATTGTGCCAGACAGAGCAGTCTGACAGGATGGTGTTTTAAAAGTGATTGCCATGGATTTAAAAATCATTTGGAAATCTCTGAAGCAGTTACAACTGGAAACAGTACAGGTGCATTTAGACCCTTATTTCAGTCATTGAATCCAGTTTGGACACTCTTAGATACGATTAAGTATCGTCAAAAGAATAAATGTAATATGATTTTAATGAACTAGAGATGTTAGCTGAATGGACCTAAAATATCTGACAAAATATTTTATGGGAGAACCTAAACCCTATTTATTTTTCTATTTAATGTGATATATAAAAACTGAAGGGTTTAAGAGTATGCTGAAATTGTCCCTAAAATAAAAAGCTATAAAGATAAAATTGTTTAAAATATTTATACCCTTGATAGTAATTAAAAAAAATAGCATGAGATGTCATTTATTTACATTTGTTAAGTCTGTGTGTGTTTCTGAATAAAGCAATAATATGAGTAAATGCATATGTAACATTAGAACAGTAATAATATATTAATGATTATACATTTACTGTTCATACAAGGTTTTTTCTTTTCTTTTTTTTTTGTTTTACCACTCCCTTCAGATAAACACTTTTGTATGTGTCTCGACAAGATGATGTCACATTAGAGGAAGTTAGATTGTTTGTGGCCTGATTGTCTAGAGGTGTTCCACCCAAGCTTGATCTATTTCACACTGTCTCACAGAAGGTGGGCCTCAGTGAGTTATGCTCTTTCGTCTGCTCTTCCTCAGAGCATTCCTGACCGTAAATCTGAAACGTTACAGCTTGACATCGTAAATGGTTTATAGAATAGAACTTTTGAGAACCCCACATATTAGAGAAATATAATTGGTCAATATGGGGTAAAGTCTCACAAACTCTTAAAGGGCACAGCCCACCCCAAAATGAAAACTGTATTCAGTCTCAAGTTGTTTTAAACCTGTATGACTTTCTTTTCATCTGTGGAACACACACACTCTCTCTCTCTCTCTCTCACACACACACACACAGATATACACTGAAAGAAAATGGAGTGTTGTTTTGGACCCCTTTGATTTTCAAGAAAACCATTCTACAGAATATATTCATTTTGTGTTCGGCAAAGAAATTAAGTAATTTTATTAAACTAGTAAGTAAAACAGAAGTAAACTAAGACAGAATTAAATGTTTTGAATTTTAACTATACCTGTAATCCCCTGTAGCAATTTGATCTATAACTTAAATACAGTTTTGAAAACATTCAAAGTAATTATTTTCTTTTTCATGTCAGGAATTCATAGATAATATAAGAAAGAATTTCTAACATGAAATATGTTATTTGCTTGGCTTTAAATAAACGCATTGTTTCCTGTAGTTAAATTGGTAGCGAATGGAAAAAATATATTCCAAACATGAAAAAGACAGAATATTCATATATGAGGAAATGCGAACCCCTTGCAGAATCTGTGAAAATGTCAGTAATTTTAAGAATTTTTACATAAAATATGTTTAGATGTAGTCCACAAGACAAAAAAATAGTTGCCATTATTAAAATAAAACCCCCTTCAAACGTTTGGTAAACCTTGGTTTTTATACAGTGTTACTTGGATGAAATACGACTGTTATTTTATTTTGTGACGGTTGTTCATAAGTCCCTTGTTTGTTCTAAAACCAAGCACTTTTTTTTTGTAAAAATCCTCCATATCCTGCAGATTCTTCCGTTTTCCAGTATCTTTTGCATATTTGAACCCTTTCCAGCAGTGACTGTATGTTACAATGGCCAGCTGAAGTGCCCACGAACTCCACCAGAGGGCATTCCATCTACAAGCTTACCGTCATCACGGACTCCATTTCCCATCATGCCTCACTCCTGGACTGATCACTACACCTGCACCTCATCACCATGCACACACCTGCAGCTCATTCACCTGATCACACACACACATAAAAGCCAGACTCTCACACCAACTTACCACGAAGTCTTGCTTTCCTTTGTGTTACATTTCCGAGTGTTCTTCCCGTGTTTGTTTTTCCCGTTGTTACCTAGGACTGTTTGCTGCCTGCCCTGATATCTGCCTGTGTACCTCGGCCTTGATACTGTCTCGTCCCCAATGCTCTGTTTGCCGGTGTTTTGACTCTGCCTGTTGACTCTGAATTAAAAGCTAGACCATGGATCCAACCTTGTCAGTCCCGATCATTACACCGTATGATTTTCAGATCCATCTTTTCATATTGAGAGGAACTCAAACACAACTATTAAAAAAGTTTCAAACATTCATTGGTACTTCAAGGGTAAATACGATGCACATTAAGACCTTTTGAACAAGATGCAAATGTCCAGATTTGTATTATTTTGATGAAACAAAAATTGTTTAATTTAGCATTGCCCTTCGGAAGCAACAGAAAATACTCACGTTACCTGGAAGCCATATTAAGTACAATTTCTCTTGATCTTCAGATTCATATAGTTTTTATTACTATCATTACTGTTTAATGATTTGTGCACAAAATAATTTGATTGATTAATTGCAGTTGTTTATAATATTCAGTCAGTTTAATTATAAGCTTTGTTAACATATTTATATGGTTGTTAATTCTTTTGAATAAAATGCAAAAACAACACCAGGGTCATTTTTTTGATTCAAGGTAATAATGTGAAAATCTATTGCTTTAATCCAGTATCTGCCAACAAAAGTTTGTGTCTGCATATACTTACTTCCTCTGGTGTGAATATGCTAATGGTAATTCAATGCGTAATGAGAATACATGTGGTGTGATTTCTTTTAATTCCAGTAACCGATGGTCAGAACTGACCCATTGTCTCTATTCCCTTCAAAACCATCCATCACCATAAACAGCTACATCACTTAGCAAATTTGTTTTCAGGGCTGCCAAAACAAAGTTTGGACTGCTGACATGAGAAATGGAGCGGCAGCAGGGAATGGGAAGCTCTAGATTTATGTTAAATGACGTGATTCATACACAAAAAGACCTGACTGCCCTTTCCATTGCTGTGAAGGAAATAATGGCACAGCTGTGCACCTTTTTAAGTCACTTTTTCCCTCAATCCCACAATGCACAAAGACTCTCCAGCCTTGTGCAGATGGGAAACATGAACGAGATGTAGTCAAGGTAACCATTATATGAATGAACTGAGTTTAACGTAAGCTATAGCTGGTTATAGGCCACCTTTAACGTTTTCCAGGGCTGCTTACATGCGCTGAATGATTCATTTGATATTTCTGCTCAACATTCACACCTCCTTTGATGTGTGATGACAGCACTATTAAGTATGTGATAGAATTGACAGAGACATGCCTGCAGCTATTTTTAAACACTACACTTCACAAGGGCTCACTGTAGCTTAGAGTGCGGTATTCATCATATTAGCACATAAAACTGTCAAACATTTGACCCGGGGAAGAATGTTTACATACGCGTTTAATCAATGGCATGGCCAAACTTGTGCAGTTTGTGTACACGGACAAAACCGTAAAGGTGGCAACATTACGTGCTTTAGGAAGTGACATCATGTGGTTTTCTAGAGAACAAGTCGCGGCTTTCGTGCTTATATAGTAAGTCAACAGAAAGTCTTCCAAAAAAAGCCTTTAGTTGAACCTTGACCCTGCTGACCGTGGCAGTTTTAGGATGACTGCTAACTTTTGAAGTTTTCTTTGAGGATGCTGAGTCTTAAATATAGCCTATAGGTACATGCTGAATTTAAAAAGCTGATTAATTATGTATATGTATTTTTAAAAGTAAGCAAATTTTGCAGTAAATTTTGAGTTAGAAGGATGACTTTCGCCTATTGGATTGTGGGACTGAAAGTGGCACGGAACAAGTGCAAAGTATAAAAAGCCATTAATTTTATGCAAATGATAGGAAAAAAAACCCTGGGTGGAAGCCAGTTGTTCTAAATTGCAGGGTGTGATGCAGATTTTGGTGTATTTATTGTTGAAATTATATATTAGATTTTCAGATGTTGATTCAATGCTTTTATTGTGGCTGTATTAATGAATTATTATTAGTGTATTAAATTATTAAATCAAACAAAGTTAGTGTCTTTCCAATGTCTTTTTTGCAACTTGTCATTTAAAACTTTCTGGATGCTCTTTGCATCAGAAATGACCCAAAGCGGCATTAAAAGTCCTGTTATAATGTTTTTATTAATGTTTTTTATTTAATTTATGCTGAGGTTGGTGTTTTCCAAAGGATTGCCTCATATAATTAATAAGAGATCTGTAACACAATGCTCTCAATGACCCTGTTGCTGCAGTCAAAGTTGTGCAGTGTACATTGGCACAGCCCAGAGACTGGAGATATTACCCATGGCATGTCCTTCCTGGAATCCTAGACAGATGGGACAATGTGCTGACTGGGCTATGACTTTAAAATTCAGCCTTTGATTCATAGAAGAACTATTATGTGTTTATACAACTTATTTTATTGCAACATTTTGCCAGGATGGCTAAGCTGTGCAGCTCCAACCAAAGCTCACAAAAAGATTACAAATGTCCAATATAAGCATAGTACAGAAACAGATGATTTAAAGGAAAAGGAGCCTGATGTAGCCACTATAAACAAGCATGGACAATTTGAATTTTTGAATATTACTTTGCACGCACTGTATTTTAGTTACTATGTCCTATGATTTTCAAAGAAAGATAAATGATGAATTCGGAGGTGAGAGGTGCCCAAAAAGCGGTAAAACAACATTTGAGAATCACAAAGGTAATGGAAAGGAAGAGCAATAACTGTTGAAAAGTCATCAATCTTAAAAAATCCCATTGGAGAACATGGCTCTTTAGAGCTTCCATACTGAGTGTGTGCTGAAAAAGCAAAGCCTTCCATTAAGTTCTTTCCTGAACCTCAGGAACATCCCTGTGGGGGAAGAAAAAGAGACAAGGGCTTTTCTTTTACGTCAAATGCCCTTAGAGAGTTGGCCCAGTTAAAGTTCGCTGCCACACATGTCAAAGACGTTGTTTGCGAAGGCCAGAGTTTAAGTGGAGATCTTTTCAGCTGCTCTTCTCCAGGCTGTGCTAAAGTGCTGGGATCACTGTTGAAGGTATGTGCTGTGAAGACCACTCCAGCTGAAGACCCCCGCTCTCTTCAGACTGCAGGACTACATTCATAAGTATGTGCCAAAATTTACTTTTCAAAAGCCTTTATGTGTTGTTTTAATGATTAATTTAGAGAACAAATGTCTGTTTTCATAAAGGGGTTTATTGAAAGATATTTGTTGTTGATGCCCTACTGCATTTTCCAAGGTGTAGATGTTTACATGTATAATATCTTTAAAGAGTAGAGAGGGCATTTGAGTGCAATGTCATCAGTTTGTTTTTGCAGTGTAGCTCTATTCTAACCCATATTGTAAATGGTAACTTTAACTTACAATGATATATAAATTAATTTTAATGAACTGTATATGTAGATTTTTTTTAATTATAAATTTTGCCTTTTAAACAGATTTCATCCAAAAATCTAAAATTTAAATTGTTAATTATATTACTATTTTCATAATTTTACCTTATGTTATTTTACAAAAGGAAAGCCTACTTTAGGCAATGTTTTGGGTAACTATAAAAGTTTGGATAACACAAGTCGTTTATTCGGTTACTATGGTCTTAATACTATGGATTAAACTGTACTTACACTTGAGTAGGGACTGTACAGTTCCTGAGCTTATTTTACTGGCTAATACAGGGGGAGACTGTTGACACCGAATTCTCTTTCCACAAATAAAGCACCTGTAGCCAACCAGACAGAAAGCAGATGATGAGTTTGGCCTGCGTTCAGCTGTTCTTTGCTGCCACGCTGTGGACACTGCCGTGCACCACAACAGCTGTGGCGGTGAGCAGCGCAACGGAGCTGCTTCATCTCAAAGATGTTTCTCTGGAGGCCCTGCTGAGGAACAGCAGCGACAGCAGAGCGCCTCGAGCGCGGCGGAAGCGCTTCATCTCCAGTAAAGATATGACGGCCATTCTAGGCTATCACAACCGCGTGCGCTCACAGGTCTTTCCACCCGCGGCCAATATGGAATACATGGTAGGACATTTTTAATTAGATATAGCCTACTTTTTAACTCAAGGCTACCAATGTTATCACACACACAACATAATGTTAATACTTTTCTTGAATTTAACATTTCAGGACAATCTAGTCAATTACAATGCAAGGTGACAGAAAATGTCGAGCTGCAACAAGTTACGTAATATTCACCATAAAAGTTAGAGTAGCCTATCATAACAGTGGACTTTATGACTTTAAATGGCCAGTGGTTCAAACTTAATATTATGAAGTCATAAGTGTCAACTTATAGGACGCACGAAAGCTGGATAAATAAGCTTTCTATTGATGTGTAGTTTTGGCAGAGATATACTAGGCCTATCTCAAAATCTGGAATCCAAGGGTGCTGAAAAAAAAATTAAATATTGAGAAATACTGAGAAAATCGCCTTGAAAGTTTTCCAGGTTATGTTCTTAGCAATGCATATTACTAATCAAAAATTTAGTTCATATATTTATGGTATGACATTTAAATTTATGGAACATCATCTTTACTTTATATCTTAATGAGTTTGTGGCACAACAAAAGAAAAATCTATAATTTTGAGCCATACAATGTATAGTTTGTTTGTTGTGGTTTAGTAAAGCTACTATATATTAAATTACCATCTGGTCCTCACAAAATCCATGTTGTATGGATAAAATAACATTTATGATGATGTTTCTTCCTTTTTGTCGCTTAACATCTAGACTTGGTAGTCACTGTCATTGCATGGGCTATTTGGGTGAGATATTCTTTTTATTCATCTATCCCCTCTTTCCTTTGTGAGGTGTGGGATGAGAGACTGGCTAAATCTGCCGAGTCTTGGGCTGCCCAGTGCATTTGGGATCATGGACCGCCTCATGCTTTGCGACACATTGGACAGAATCTATCCATCATCTCTGGAAGGTACAACAATATGGGTGCAGTCATATATCAGCATGAATTAATATCTAAGAACCATGTCAGTTCTGGATCATATCCACACTGTCTATTCTGACTGTAAATATTAATATTTCTTTCATTTTGCAGATACAGATCGATCATTGACCTGGTAAGATCCTGGTATGAGGAAAAACATTATTTCTCCTACCCCAACAGATGCAGTGGCTCTGTGTGCACACACTACACTCAGGTGGGTCTACATTTCATATATAAAATATACATAAAAATGTGTATCATAAAAAGTTATTATTGTAATTAATCTATATTATTATGTATATATTATATATTTAATTCAATAGATACTATTTTAACATCTACCTTTATTTTTGCGCAGATATTAATTTCTGTAATGGCTTTTTGATTTAGATGGTGTGGTCCAACAGCAATAAGATCGGGTGTGCTATCAGAAGATGTTCAAACATGTATGTGTTTGGGAGTATGTGGAAACAGGCCACCTTCCTGGTTTGCAACTATTCTATCAAGTAAGAGTTTTTACTGTGACAATTAAAACAATAGTTTAATCTTAAAAATGCTGGAAATAATGGTACATTTTTTTATGGGGCAGATTTTGGAAAAGGGAAATTCAACCTATACGTGGTCTTCTTCTGTTCCAGGGGGAACTGGGTTGGAGAGGCTCCTTATAAGACAGGGAAACCATGCTCTGCGTGTCCCTCCAGTTATGGAGGATCATGCAATAAAAACCAGTGCGACTCCAGATCGAAGTCAAGAAGAAGTGCAAGCGCTGTCAGAGGCTAATGGAAAGAATAAAAAAATCTTTCTTAAAAAATAGGTAAATAAGTTACACAATTGAAACCACTAAAATGTAAATTTTTAACAATGCAAATTATTCCGTGGTCAACTAAACAGCATTTAATGGAAAAAGAAAATTCTGTCATCATTTACTCATCCTCGAGTAGTTTCCAAATCTGTAGGAATTTCTTTGTTCTGCTGAACCCAAAGAAAGATATTTGGAAGAATTTGTTTGTAACCAGACCGTTTTGGTCACCACTCACTTAGTAGGATAATAAAATACTACGCAAGTAAATGGTGACCCGAATCAGCTTGTTAATAAACCTTTTTCTCTTATCTTTCTTTGTGTCCGGCTGAACAAATAAATTCATACGGGTTTGAACTAGTTGAGGGTAAGTAAATGATGACAGAATTTTCTTTTTTGGGTGAACTATTCCTTAAAGCGCTTTAAAATGTCCAAATAATCGAATTTGTAAATGTCAAATTGCTTCAACTGTTACTGTCTATTACCACCCCATAGGTGTCAGAGTTTGTATTTTTTTTAAATAGTTGTTTAATGTTATCCTTTTTTTCTCAAGGCTATGGACTGTTTGCACTGTTTTGCTTATAATTTGTTTGTACTAAGTTGCATCGCAGTGACAATTCACAAATAGTAAAGCACTTTCGTTCTTTCATTATTATTTTGTCCTTTTTGTACAAGTTATACATTTTCATTAGATAAGAAAAATCGTATGTCCAGTGGTTTCTAAGTTACTATCTTTTTGAAATGTCTATTGCACTTATGTCATACAAAGGACATGACTGCACTGTAAACACATTTGTCCTCATAAAAACCATCATTTTATTTACATTTTCTCTTAATATAACACAGAGAGGCTTTTGCCAACACCTTCCCAGCAGGCACTTAGCCAATAAGAAAAAAAAAAAATGAATTCAGCAAAAATAATTTATACATTTTAATAATATATTAGAGGTAATTCATATTATTAAGGTGTATGTGAGCAGCTGGACAAGGATCAGTATTGAGAAGCAGAATGTAACCATCCTTTATCGCCTCATTAATGTGCTCAATCCTTCTAAAAGAGACAAATCTGCTGTAAACCACAACTAAAAGGCTTTTAAAGTCATAAACTAAAGTGCTAGGCTACTTTCTCTAGTCCAATGTATAGGGAGTACTCTACCGGTGATTGAAATCATTCATCTGAATGAGACAAAATGAGTATATTAGGTTCAGTAGGGCATCAAGCAAAGTGTTTGCTTTTGAATATGTACATTTAAGTTCAGACCCCCCCCCCCTTAAACTAATGAAACTCTATACAAGTATTATAAAGCAAATGGACACAAAGGTAATGGAGAATTTAGAGCATAGGTGTGACAAAAGTGGGGAAAATCTAACGTTTCAAAACACTGACTTTCCCACGAAGCTGCTTAAAAGTGAAAGCAACATTAGACTTGTGTAAATCTACACATCTGTCAGAAAGCATCATATTATATTCATGGGAAAAGTTGTTCACACTAACACAGCATCTTTTAAGAAGAAAGGAAGCATATTCAGTGAAGCATATGAATGTCTCAAGCTGTGTAAAACTTAAATCTGATCGCGTTGGTCTAACGGGGAAAAATCTAAGCTTCAAACCCAAAGTCAGTCTGTTCAAAGACAAATAATTACGGTATAGCGGAAATGAAAGCTGATATGAGGCATGTTGCCAAACAGTACATTTGTATTATTTCTTATCAAACTAATGGGAATCGGACAAATCAGAATAGCTAAATGAGTCTGTGTAAACCCTCCACTCCTTTCATTTCTCACACCCTTCCTCCTTCTCGTGCCTGACTAAACAAAACTCTTCCTTACCCTTATGATTCATTCCCGAACATGGCATGAGTTTAAAAAGATGCAGACTTTGAGAAATGGAGAAAAATTATAACAAACTGTCTATTTGAGTTTCTATCATCCTGTTGCCATAGCTACAGCTGTCATATGGATTGGTCTCTATACAAGTCTGGTTACTGTTTAACCTCTCCACCCACATTTGCCCAGATTAGGAAAATCAATAAGATAACAAGAGTACCGGCCTTACCTTGCGCCAACAACACCTTCACCAGAAACAGGACTGTGCAAAACTTATATGTGTTAATTCTTTATCATCTTTCACTCTTAATAGAGCAAAATCAGTAAAACGCAGTGTTAGGGGAACAGAAGAGACAACATGGTCAATGTGAACACTCAGGCCAGCAACCATATGGATCCACCGTACGGTAAGTGCTCTGTCTCTTCCAGCTCTCAGGGAAAAAACATGGTGGGTGCTTTGGTGATCTTGGTGGAACGTGTTGTGTAATGGGCATGTTGTTTCTTGACATTTCATGTGGTATGGTAGCTATCATCGCCATTCGTGAGAGCTTGTGGTGCACGGCTGTAATTCGGGAGGTGTGGTATATACATAATGACTGGTGAATAGGGCCTATTTGCAGGAGAAGATGAATAATGTGGACAGAATGGCTGAAGTTCCTCTTTTCTTGTTGGGATTGAAGTACTCTGGATAAAGTGCTGGAACAATGTGAGCATTATAGAAGATCACGAAAAAATAAAAGCTGCAGCCCAAACGTTAGTGATTCAGTTAAAACAATTCGATTTTTTTTCTTTTAAGCCTGCATGTGTTTATAAAAATAGTAAAATTATTAAATGTCATTACAATTTCCAAAGCATTATATATATATATATATATATATATATATTCATATATGTGATGGCAAAGCTGTTTTTTAGCAGCCATTATTCTTCAGTCTCACACTTCAGAAATAATTTAATTTGGCTTTTAAGAAACATTGAAAACAGTTATGCAACTTAATAATTTTTGGACACTGCATAACTTTGTCCCCATAGATTTGCAAAATTTGATAAACAGAAAAAACTGAAACAAAACCTTTTGTAGCATTATAATTGTCTTAATATTTTAGTTAAAGCTTTTATGTATAATACACTACAAAAATTTGATGCATTAATTATGCCTTGTAACGCACCTTAAAATGCATGGTAAATCTAATGAATAATTGCAACAACAATTATACACAATAATACATCATTGCACTATGCAGTTATAATTATTTATGAAAACATATAATGTATTACAATGCACATTATGCATTATAACCTTTAATAAGCCTTTATAATTCATGTATATATGAATATAATGCTATAAAATGTCATTATATTTAATTATATAATAAAATATTGTAATTATAAGGATTTTATATGGCCTTTCATTTTAATGGTAGAAGCGCAGTGCTTTGCAAACAATGGAGTAAGCCAACAACAACTGTCTCATATAAATGCACTGGTACTTAGATGCTTCAGTCAGTTTCTTGTATAGGCCAGACATTCACTTAAAATATAATATCTTCTAATACAATTAGTCAGACAATAACAGTCTATACTGTATATTTCAACACTTGCATGAGTGTCTTTATAGAGCTCTAGTCGGTACTGAAACATTTACATTATTGTTGCATTTTGGTGGTAACTGTGATTAAGCCGCTTTGTGGTCCAGATAATTTCAGAGCTGCTGTAATGTGTTTTTTGTGAACACAAAGAATGCACAAAGCAGTGCTGTAGTAAATCCTTCTGCGAAATACTGCTGACACAACATCATAGAAGGAAGCTCAAACATATTAGCATATATTAACATTAGCTAACACAATAAAATACTTAGCATGATTTAAACATGAACAATAGTTTATTTCTACATTTAAATTAACAGTTCAACAAAAAATTTACATTTGCTTAAAATGTACTCACCCTGAAGGCCATCCAAGACATTTATAATTACAACACTTGTTTACCAATGGATCAACTGCAGTGAATGGGTGCCGTCAGAGTACAAACAGCTGATAAAAACATTATAGAAAACCTCCAGTAATTGACACAACTTTTTTACTGAAAAAAAGCATTAAAGATGATTAATTGCAGTGAATGGGTGCTGTCTGAACGAGAGTCCAAACAGCTGATCAAACAGTCACAATAAGCCACAAGTAATGCACAATTCAACTTATACAAAAATGTTATTTAAAACTGAAACCCTAATTCGGAATATTAATAAATCCTTAAAACAAGACAATTTTGTTTACTGGAGGAAGCAGGAAAGAGGACAAATTTTAAGTGATTTGTGTTGTGTGGATTACCTGTGGATTATTGTGATGCTTTTATCAGTTGTTTGAACTCTTATTCTGACGGCACCCATTCACTGCAGAGGATCTATTGATGAGCAAGTGATGTAATACAAAATATCTGTTCTGATGAAGAAATAAACTTAGACACATTTGGGATAAACTGAAGGTTAGTACATTTTCAGCTAATTTTAATTTTTGGGTAAATAATTATTTTAAAATTAAGCAAGATATAGAAAAAAACAATGTCAAAAAAATTTAATTTTCCATGCAACAGTAACTGCTTCTTTAACCTGTAGTGCCTATTCATATAAATATGATTAAAAAATTGCAATAATAAAAACAATCTAATCAAAGCTTGTTACACTATAGCAGCATATGAGGAGAAAGACTTGCATGCCTGTGTGTTAGAACTTGCACAAATAGTTGACTTACAGGATCACTGTCTAAAATTAAACACAAGAAGTGCTGCTGAACACCTTTCGAGCAAGGAACTCTGTTTGCCCTGAAATGCTGAGTGACTTTATGGTGGAGGTCCAGCGGCTCCAGCTGTCAGCTCAGAGACTGTTCAAGGCCAGAACAAGCAGCCACCAAAGTCAACAAGCCACAACAGCACTACCTGTAAATGTAGCTAAAAGTAGAAATTCTCCAAAGACTCTCTTCCATGTCTGGAGATATTTGTTCCTGATCAATAGTCACAAAAGTGTTTCTTTCTCCCAATCACAAAACTCATCTCTGTTCAGTACAGACTTTCTAGAGGCTGAATCCACATTTAATGTACTTAAAAGTGCTGCTTAACTCATGACTTCTTATATTATATATTTTATATGCATTTTTTTATATTAGGGTAGTTCACATGTTCTATAGAATATGCTATTCACTACAGTTATTATCAGCATTTTGCTAACTAATGCATAATAGTTATGCATGACGTTTAAAAAAAAAAAACATTTTTCATACCAATAGCGAGACTACAATGAATTTGAATATTTGAAGGCTAATTTCAAATTGAAAATGATTTTTTTTAAATTGCCATGCTGCAGGACTATTTGAAATTAAGATTTATAATGTAAAATGTAAAATGTACTTTTACATTCATCTCGATGATAAAAATAGATACGCATCAGCAACAGAATACATATAGTTTACACTCAATGTACATGATATATACATCCTCTTTGCTGTTTTATGCATCATGCATTGCATTAAAAACTGGAACCTTACAGTTAACAGCATAAACATGACTAAAAGATAAAAAATGCATAAACTGCAAATAGTTTACATGGTAGAAAGTGGATGTGAAATATACTTATTTTCAAAAGTTTGACGTCCGTAATTTTTTTTAATAGATCAAATTAAATAGATAAAAAGCAGTATTAGTAAAGACATTAATAATGTCAACAAATAAATACTGAAGCATTAAGCATCACAACATTGATGTTCAGCAAATATTTTAACAGTGAACCATTGTTTTTTTTAATTGTGACAACATTTTGCAGTTTTACTCTCTTTACTGTATTCTGCAATACTAATAAACAGCCATGATGAGCAAAAAACATTTAAAAAATCTTCTCAAACCCATACTTTTTGATTGGCACCAGAACAATTCTGTAAAACCTCAGCTAAACTGGCAACTAGTTAGCACTCTCCAGTAGTTCAGACAGCTAACTGTAAGTGATGTCTTAGTACAATTCTCTCCTCAGCACCAGAAAACTATTCAATTCAGAAGCATCTTCACTGACTAAACACTGGTGTCACACTCATCAAAATGACAAGTTAATGTTTCCCATCCAATTAAGGGAGAATCCAGCGGCCTCGGGAACAGGAAGTGCCAGATATGAATTATACGCTCTGTACACTTGACACTATTAGGCCGTGCGCTCAAGCCCCCAATCAAATCTCATTGTGACAGGCATTAAGAGATTAGGTCGAGCTGCCGGTCAGTGTGTGTGAGAGCGCCGGCTCCCTCACACACTCTCACACAGACACACTGAGGACTGAATGGATAGGTCATTGTGTGGAGGAGGCTGAGGAGCGGGGGGTCCCTGCCAGCTCTCAGGATGTATGAAGGACATGGCACGGGCCACTTCAACACCACACCAGGTACAGCTATTTTAGTACAGTCGAGAGTATGTTTACATCCTAAATAGAGTGGCGTTCACTAAAATCTGCGTGACTTCTATTTCATTTGTTGACAAGATAAAACAAATGGGTAAAGAAACATGAAAAAAGTTGTTGAATGTCTTTAAAATTAATATTTTACTTGTTTAGATATAGATACTTATGGTCAGTGTGAGTAACCACCAAGTCGGGTTTGGGGTTACTTCTTTATGTCAGAGTGGCTGTAATGGAAAACTGACTGTGCTTATTAAAATCACAGCTGACTTGAGATTTTCGGGAATTTCAGTCGAGAATTTGTGAGGTATTTGTGGTTCTACTCAAGAAGGCCCAACACTGAGAATGCTTTGTAGATGTAATTACAAGCTTTGTCCACATGAAGGAGCTGCTTAGTAGTATACTTGATTGTGCACACTAAAAATTTAAGAACATTCTTAGACTTGTTTCTTAAAATATTGTTTAAAATGGAATTATATTTCTGTAAGAAAATCTATCCAAGGTTAATGCAACAGATTATAAAAAGTGTCTATTATAGAGTCATTATATTTAATTAAAAAACAAAGCAAAATCGAAAATATTAAACATATTTTTGTTAACTGATGTATAAAGAATTCAACCAATTTTTCTAAATTTCACATTTTAAATTACTTAAACTTAATGTTCTAAAATATCAAAATAACTAAAACTGCATTTTATATATATATTTTCTGTTTATATAGCTATATATATATATATATATATATATATACACATACACAACATTTATATATATATATATATATATATATATATATATTCAAAATAACTTGATTCAAAATCAAAACAATAATAGTATATCAATGATATTAAAATGTAGTTAGTAATTAGTGAATGAAGAAATTCATTTTAGAACATTTATTTACATTACATTTTAAATCTAATGTTCTCAGTTACTTGAACCATTCTCTATATGCGCATAATATCTGACTCTGGATCTAAAAACAATTCTTATAATATAATGACGTAAGAAATGATCCGTCGGTGATATATCTGAGAATCTAAATGTGATGCATCACTGCAGAAATGCTGACATCATCCAAGATTAATGAAAAAACTTGATGGAAAAAGAGTTTCCATTACGTCGTTAAAGTGGTTAAATAATGATCACACTTGTAATATTCATTATACTATTATGTACTTTGTTTTGTACTATCGGAATTTAAAAAAAAAAAAAAACACAAATTAGTAAAGGTACACCAAACCCCAGAACGTTAACTTTAATAACCACCTTAGCTTCGATAAACTGGGGTAAAGTTAAACTTGTTTGGGTAAAATGTTCTCGTGAGCTGTAGGCTGTGATGAAAAGGTGATTGATTGATGATAACAAGTGAGTGATAACTGTCCACGCAGCATCACTCAGCCTGCAAATATGATTGGGTCAACAGCCAAACCGATTCTCAGCAGAAAAACAGTTAATCATTGAAAGAGCTTTATCAGAAGATGTGATTGATTTACAAAGAGCATTGCTCTAAATGTTTATTGATGCAATTGTTTACTTGCATGATGTGCACAGAGTTACTTGAGCTTTTGTTGAAGCTTGATCATTTCAGCAGCGTAGGCTATAGTAAAATAGCGTGTAATCCCATAAAGCTGTGATCACTCGAAAAACAAGCAAGCCAACAGGACAAAATCCAATCAGTGGCTTTATCATGTTTCTGATGTTAAGCATGACATTATAGGAGATAAGCAGAAAGTAACAGCAAAGGTTGGCTAAATGTGACCCTTTTTTGTCAAACATATTATTACCCAATGATTTTGAGTTTTAAACTGAAATATTTTATGGAGGCTGTGCAATATTAGGCCCTAGGGGTTTATGATTACCTAGACTACAAATACCGTGATGGGTGAGGACTATGGGATTAACCCTGTTAATCGTTATGGAGGAGGATGGTTTTGTCTCCTAAGAAAAGTATCTCTTTTAAAATTGAACACACTGCTAAAAACACATTTGCTTAACACAGTATCCAGACTCATTAAAGTGAATTAAACCAAAAGTAAAATAAATATATATATATATACACTGCATATAAACTGCTAAAAATCACAAATTGGAAATTACATTGGAAATATTTTTTTATCCTAAAATAACACTGGCAGTATATGTTTTGTTGAAATGCACTGAAATAAACAACAACAACAAAAAAACACATTTGAGAAAAAGGCTGTCAGAAAAAAACATGAATTCAAGTTGTTTTGAAAATCTGGAGGTCTTAACCGGCCATCATAAAGCCACTAACAACCTCATGAACTGAATCTTGGCAGGAATCACAGGTTTTGCTTGTAAATTCTCTTCACTTGCACCTGAGTTATGTATTAAAAACTTAAAAAGGCTTGAACATTTGTCAAAGCAACCGATCACATGATTCTCAGGTTCTTGGTGCTGACAAGAGTTTGATTGGCAAATACTTGAAATTGTTAGTTTGATTTTCATCGGCTAATTAAATATACAATTAACACTGAATATGAACCATCAAAAAAAAACAATGAAAATGTCTTAAATGTTTTAGAATACTTAGCATCTGACCATCGATTTATACTCGATGGGCCTTTAAAAAGCACCACAGCCTTATGAGACAAAAAAAAGTTTAGACAGAGGGGAGGGGCATTATCCACACTTTATCAGCCCCTCCACGTTTTTTACAGATACATTTTAGCAGTCTTACGTTAAGTCATATTAATGCTGCAATTGTATAAAACCACAAATAGACACCACATATGCAATAAAAGATCATTTCCAGTAGGCAAAAGACATTTTGCCCCCCAAGGGCATGAGCCGTGTGAGCTTGCAGGTTACCAACCAGTCTGTTGACAATCTGCTGTGTGTTCACTATGTCGCCATACTCACATATCTGTGCCATCTACAGAGGCTTTTTTACTGACCTCCAATGTGCTTTAGTAAGCATATTCCTGCCGTCTTCTCCCATTCTCTTTTTTTTAATCAAATATTCAAAAGCAAAAGAAAGCAAAACACTCCTATTCCCACGTAAAACACATTCCCGGGTCCTCCAAGAGCATGCTATTCCTTGTAGGCCAACATGTGCATTTCTCATCCACCTTTGTAGTGCTACTTGTTATTCCCATTTGGTCAGACAGGTGAAATGAAAACGAGTCATTGGAGAGAAAGTACAAATAGGCAGTGGTTACAAATGGAGTTTGGTCAGTGGTCGGAGATCCTTATTGTGGAGATAGACAGGACTTTGTTCACAAACTGGAGTTTGAAGTTTCAAAGGGGAAAATAGGCAGAGGAGTTACATCAACCTTCTGACTTTTAGCCCCAGGCAGGCGGTATGGGTGACTGATTATAGGACATGACATCGCTGCCTCATATCACACAGAGAAGACGATCAGGGCAGGATATGTGCTATGTCATACTGTCTTTTGTGATGAGACTCAAAGTACGATTGCACCACGCCGCATGCAAATGTCCGTCTTGCAACACTGATCTGATAATAGCAGAATATTTTGACCGTTTGATGCGTGTTATTTTCAGATAGTGAGAGAGTTGCTTTAAATTTGTTGCACTGGTTCAATCTAAGGGTTCGGTCTTTGTGTCATCGCTGATAGAGTAAGGAACAAGTGCGGAAATACCAGAAGGAGAAATTAGTGGCAGGGTTGTGCAAAAATATGAAAACCATGCAAAATTATTACAGTTGTGACGATGACAACAAGGACAGTGCTGATAATTCTTTGTACGTTGGTTTTGGCGCAAAACATAGATTAAGTCTAAAACATTAAGATTAATACTATAACATTTGAATTAGTAGTTATAAATGCACAATTAATGGGGGCAAAATAAATATATAATAATATAAACGTTCAAAAGTATGGGTGTGACAATCAATTTGATAATTGATAGAAAATATATTATTGTTAATATAATATAAATTAAATTTAACTGCATAAGAGGGAAAGCACAAGAACAAATCTTAGATGTTAGATGTCAATTAATATGCAGTCATAAAAGCAAAAATAAAATAATTCATTCAAAAGTGATTGAATGTTACTAATTAAAAACAATAATGACAGTGTTTGATAATTCATTGCCTTGGAAGCCGTGGGAAAGATATTTATTTAAAATCAATATGATGATTATTAATTACATGAAAGGATGTAAGAGGGAAAGTGTACTACTTTACTAAAGTAACTCTTTTATAAAAACAAATCTACCCTTGAAATGGTCAATTAATAAGTGTTCATAAAGCACATATCCAGACATATTTTACTCAAAATTCAAATTCAGTCGTATTAATGCAAATGCATAAGTGACACACAAATACCAGTTAATGAATACATAGCTGTTTTCTTACTCCACGTCAGCACATCCTGCAGATGTATATCTGTTAAATAGGTTTGTACACCAAGCTTTTGCTCATGTGAAGTAATGATCTAATGTAGTTATCTATGCCCGCCTGCTCTGATCGCTGAGGTGCATGTGAGAAAGGGCCATAACTTTACAGCTTATACTTTATAGAGGTCATTCCTTAGTTAACAGAAACATGGAGATGTGTGCTGCGATAAGGAATTTAATGGTGACTCAGATAAGATTTGTCCATTGAGTCATTCCTGTACACTGATTGTCATTATTCGGGTTAATTACTGGTGAAGAGTGAAGTCATCTTGTATAGAAATAAGGTCTTCCTAAACTAAAAAGACTGCAAAGTCTTATTTATTTAGTATTTAGTCTCCGATTTATTTAGAGATGCACAATCAAAGCTTTAGGCAAGACACAACCATACAGACACTTCTTCCACTTAATATAATTCACTTTTCATAAGTCTTTTTATGTCTCTATGAATATGCAAGTGTCTAATGTATTCAAAACCAGCTATCTTGTAAGTTTAGGTGTTTTCCAGCCAGTTTAAAACCAGCTCAGCACTTTTAGTCCACAGAGATGGTCAGGTGGGATCTGCCATTTACAGATAGTAAACAATGTCTGGGGTGTTTTAGCAAGCTCAACATAAAATACATAATCCCACATTCTCAATAATTTCATGCGATGGAGTAATTTCATTTAAACATAAAACAAACACAGAACACTACTGTGACTAATTTAAACAGCAAGAATCAAGGTAGCTCCTCTGAAAGTAGCTCTATATTCTCTATATAGGCAGGTGGATTTTACTGGCTCTGAACTGAGGAACGATGACCCATGGTTTGTTCTGTTGCTTTGTACTCTTCAAATATACATACTTGCCCCTGTTTGCACTGGCCCTGATACTTATGTACTTGAAGTTAGCACTTGCGTAATTGTTACATCAAATTTTCCTGTTTGAGTAACAAATAGTTTTATCCTCTCCCAAATTTGACAATATGTACAGATATGTACAATATGATTCCCAAAAAAGGGGTTTCATTTTGGATTGCTGAAATATTTTTTGTGCGCAGAACATTTTAATAATCTAAGCAGCCCTTTTTGCAAAGGGAAGCTTGAATGTTAATGTTTTTTCATGGAACTATAGATGCCAATAAAGAAGCTTTATTTTTATAAGAGTAGTTCGAATGCCAGTATGTGGAGATAATAACAGATGCGACGAAACCTTAAAAATCTTTGAAATTTTAATGGGAAAGGAATAAAATAATATGTAATATAATAGTGTAACATAAAATAATAAAAACCTTGTGTTAGTTGATATAACAGCACAATACATGCAATTCTACTGTAAAATGCCCAGAAAAAAAAAAAGTATGAATTGTGATACAAGTTACCGTAAAATAAATACAAATAAGTTAAATGTATTTATTGACTTACTTTTTGATTCATTGGCAAATAAGTAAATATTTTCTTAATTTGTAAAGAGATTAATACTTTTATGTCACAAGGATGTGTTGAATGGATAAAAGATTTGAAATTAGATTTTAAAGTATATTAATATATAAAAACCAATATGAGAAATTCACAACATTACAGTTTTTTTTATTTTTCTGATCAAATAAATACAGCCTCGATGAGCCTTCATAAGAGACTTAAAAACATAAAAAATCATACTAATGCCAAACTTTTGAACCATAAAGCATATTAACATTGAGATATGGCATTAAAATGTCCAGAAACATTGCTTATTACAGTCAATTTCTGGCAACACAGCTGTCAGTGTTTTATCACAAATTCCCCTAGATATCTTACTGCCTAGCAAATGCTGGTTTAGCACAGGCTTGATGAGAAGTAAACAGTCTCTAATGTATAACAGGAATGGAGTTGTGCATCACGTGCACATGCAGAAGGTTCAACAGAACAATAAGCTCTTTTACATAAAGACCACAAATTTCACTCTGTGTGAGTTATTGCTGTTGTTTATTGTGCTAGAATTAACAGAGATTTAGCAAACACGTAATTTGCACGTTGAAACGCAGACCATTTACTTGCAATCTTATACATCACAGTCAAATATGAATGACTTTTTCATACGGTCTAATATGTGTCAAGACCCAGGCGTCAACTTTTTTGAGCCCTAAAGCCCCTTGTTGGGGAACTGAGATAGAAAGCATAGCGTTGAGACTGGCTATATTTTTCTAGTAGTGAATTTAGGGCAGTGAGACAAAAAGTAAACCCCCATGTTTGTCTCCGTCTATGAAAAAAACAACTCTGATTTAGCACTTTAATCATTAACATAAGAGCCATCCCACTTCAGAATGGGGCTGTGTCCTGGGAGGAGGCCCGGACTGTCAATCACAGCAAGCCTCATCTTTGCCCTTGAGGACATGGCCCATGTCCCTCATAGGTGTCTACCCCTCCAAGAGGAGGGGCTTGGCCTATGAGGGGGTGTCCAAACGCTGTGGAGAGGACAAGTCTTTACCCCCAGCATCAGGTAGCTGAGAATGCGTTTGTCCAAACCACTAGTAGACATGGAGATGGCAGACTATAGCGAGGCCTTGGACCCAGCCTACACCACCCTGGAGTTTGAGAACATGCAAGTGCTTGCGATGAGCACAGGTGAGTCATCCGCTCAGACCCGTGGTGAACTTTGAGACCTTTAGTGACTTATATAGGCTATTATATAGTATACGGTCAAGCGTGGGAGGCAGATGTTTAACAGGGTTGATAGGCTTAAGTGCCAATTGGCAAGTTCGTAACCTTTTGCACAGAACACCCAATACTGATTGTAAAAGCAAATACAAAATGAATTTTTCAGGGGAAGATAAGAAGCACAGCATGCTCTGTCCTGCAGACATGGTACTCTGACAGGAGAAGAGGTTCATTCGTCTCTTCTTGCTTGTTCTCATGCAGTCGGCTTGGGATAAAATGACTTGTTTGGATAATATTTCAAGAGAAGTTTGACACCAGGAAGAATGATTACTGAGCAAAGAGGGTGTCATGTAAATGTTTCGCAGCCCAAGTCTCCCATGTCTAGGTTTTGTGCAACAATTTGATATCCAACCAGTATCGACCTGGCAAAGTAATCTAATATGTATGGTTAAAGTTATATTCAAGTTAAGCAGTAAGAGTCCAATTTATAAAACGTTTACATTTGAGTTAGATACACATTTGAAAGTAAAATGACATTTTATTTATTTCTTTGACTGACCCAAATAATGACGTTAAATTGTCATTCATTGTAGAGGGTGTTTATTTAATAGTATATATATATACTGTATATATATATATATATATATATATATATATACACATTTTAACATTTTTAAATCACATTATGTATTTAAGCACAACAGTTTAGGGGAAATCACAAGTTATTCTACATCCACATAATTACCAACTAATCACTTACACTGATGAGCCATTTAACAACGTTTTGCCTTTGATCATTGCTCAGGTTTTAATGTAATTATCTTTGATGACGTCTAACATAATAATAAAAACAATACCAAAAAAAAACAATTTCACACATCTTTAGAAATCATTAAATCACTATAGTCAAACTCTTTTAAAATCGAACTGACCCATAAGAATGACACATCACTGTTATTTTTCTTTTGTTAAATAGGTCATCAAGAACACTAATTAGAGTTCAGATAATCTAAGATGATCTTGTTGTAGCTTTTGTGTTTAGCACTAATCACTTCTGGATTACTTAGCAAACAGCCCTTTCCAGCTCATGTTCATTATGACGTTTCACCGCCAATTGATTTAGCTATAAAAATGTCTTCTTGAGAGTATTTTTCACCTCATGACCTTTCCCCTATTTACTATAACTCTGATCGGTCTGGAATCAGCAGTCTGATTGGTTCAATCTACACCCCTGATATTATGTCTCATTCAGAAAAAGAAGTGTTTCAAAGCATTATATACACATATAACGCTCTGAAACACTTTTTTTCCCTGAATGAGTAATAATAGACTCATGGATTTTAAGCAGCTCTTCTTTCTCACATTTTTTTTTTGGCTTGAAAAGAATAGTTAAAAATAGAAAATGAAAAAATCACTTGTGACACTAAATTTAAGATTCTCCACGATTTCAGACTCCTCACCAGCTGAGAGTGCCAACATGAATGTTGCCAATCACTTAGGGGCCGGCACCCTATGTGCCATCTGTGGGGACCGGGCCACAGGAAAGCACTACGGGGCCTCCAGCTGTGACGGATGCAAGGGGTTCTTCAGACGCAGCGTACGCAAAAACCACATGTATTCCTGCAGGTCAGAAACCTACATTTTGGCTAAATCTATGCCACAATTCTGCATAAAAAACATGTTTCCATCCAATTTATCCAATGTCAAAGTAAACCTTTTTAATGATTCCATACAGATTTAACAGACAGTGCATAGTGGACAAAGACAAGAGAAATCAGTGTCGGTACTGCAGACTAAAGAAATGTTTTCGAGCTGGGATGAAGAAGGAAGGTACTTGCTCATGCTGTTAGATTTCATTCATGTAATGCTTTTAAAAGAAAACAGAGATTAAATCCCCCTGCCCTTTATGGGAGGTTAGGGGATGATGTGGCGTAAATCAGAGATGTTGCAACATGAGGGAAAGAGTTAGCGAGAGACATTTTGTTAATGTTCACTCAACAATGCACTGAGGTCTATGTCTTGTTTATGCTGAACAAACAGTTTAGAGCCATCATAACTGCACACTGATAAAAAAGCGCAACCTTGAGGACTCCCCCCTCTCACAAAGTCAGCTAATATCCCTCATCTCTGCTATCTCAACTGGTTGTAAGAACTGGTTCCCTGCTACTGATAATGAAAGAGTGTATTTCAGTGGTTTAATCAGAGCTGTTTTTGTCAAGATAAACCTTTTATGTGTATTTGTATTAAACTGAAAGTTAATTTGCTGAATACAAGTGTTCCTCTCATTCTCAGCTGTGCAGAACGAAAGAGACAGGATTAGCACCAGAAGGTCCAGCTATGAAGACAGCAGCTTACCCTCCATAAACGCACTCATTCAGGCGGATGTCCTTTCTAGACAGGTACACAGTGTGATTTAAAACAAGGTTCAAATGTGTAAAATATGTTCTCTTAACCCAGTTTAGCATAAAGAGTACACCTCTGAAAAAGTGTAAACACTGTGGCACAGCTATCAAAACATTGCCTTGTTTGTTTGAGCATCCCAATCAGAACTGCATAGTAACACATGCTCAACCAACAGCATGGGATTGGGGCACGGCTATCTGACCAATGGTAGACTGGGAGATTGTTTAGGAAACCTTTTTTAGGAAATATTTCTGCAAGTTCACTGGATGTACAGTAGCTTGAGGCACAGAAATGACTACTGTAAATTCACCAATACATTTAAAATTCTCCCAAATGCTACTGCACAGATCTCCTCACCTGGTCCTATCTTGAATGGCGACATCAGAACGAAGAAGGTAGCCACTATAACAGATGTGTGCGAGTCTATGAAACAGCAGCTTCTGGTGCTGGTTGAATGGGCTAAATACATCCCAGCGTTCTGTGACCTTCCCCTGGATGATCAGGTAAGATACCTCTAATTTAGCTGAAAATGTAATCCCACTATTTATAGAGAAAGAGAGACATTTCATATTAATGCCAGTTGGCTCATATTTTTGGATCAGTCGGAAAAAAAGTTCAGAGATCCTTAATTTGGCTGGTTAATGTATTTAGATGGCTCAGGTTAGAATATGATTAACTGGTTTAAAAGTCACATCTCTTCTTGAGACATTCAGAATCATTAACATGCTGTGCACTGAGACATGATAACTGATCAGTGTTTTAGCTGTGGGTGAGAGTGCCTCAAACTGCATCTTCTCACACCAACTTGATACGGATAAAAAACAACTTAATTTTGCCTCTATAACTACTTAAAATATATCTCCATCTAATCCTAAGTAAAAAAAGAGCTCTTATGGTTATAGAAATGACTCTAACCAAACAAATGCTTGCTCATTTGCATCAGGTGGCTTTACTGCGAGCTCACGCTGGAGAACATCTCCTGCTAGGAGCTGCCAAACGCTCCATGCTGTATAAGGACATTTTACTATTAGGTAAGATTTTAAGCAAGATACATTGGAAATGTGGATATGACAGTCTTCTGGTCTGAAGCTATTTTACTAAAGTTTTTCCTCACAATTTTCCATGATTCTCGCAGGTAATGATCATATAATTCCACGAAATTGCTCCGAATTGGAGGTGAGCCGCGTGGCTGTAAGGATCCTTGACGAGTTAGTCCTTCCCTTCCAGGATCTCCAGATCGACGACAATGAATATGCCTGTTTGAAGGCCATTGTATTTTTCGATCCAGGTACATGCATTTTCCTAAAAAGAGAGACCAAAACAGAGCAGAACAGTGAGTTTTCAAACTGATCTAATGTGTTGGTCTTTCTCTATTCATCTAGATGCAAAGGGTTTAAGCGACCCAAGCAAGATCAAACGCATGCGATATCAAGTTCAAGTTAGTTTGGAGGACTACATAAATGACCGGCAGTACGATTCACGAGGGCGGTTCGGTGAGCTGCTACTTCTGTTGCCAACGCTACAGAGTATCACCTGGCAAATGATCGAGCAGATCCAATTTGTTAAATTGTTTGGAATGGCGAAGATAGACAATCTGCTACAAGAGATGCTTCTAGGAGGTAACTGATTTCTGTTAATGAAATAAAACTTTGTAGAAAAGTGTAAAGTCATGGCTATCAGACAATTGTTGCACAGCACTGAGATGCATGATAAACATCTGGGAACAACAGGAACAATTTGTTAGAAAAGATAAAGAACTACCGGTCTCTTAATAATCTGCTCTACATAGATTATATAGACTGAAAAGACAAGTTGATTCAGATTTTTAAAGGAGACTCTCTTTTTCTATCAGGTTCTGCTAACGAAGCTCCTCATGCCCATCATTCTCTACACCCACATCTGGTCCAGGAGCACCTCAGTAACAATGTCATAGTCACCACAAACATGGCCACTCCAATTCACAATGGCCAGATGTGTAAGTAACTCTATCTTCTTGAACCGAGTGAAAAAAACGCTATGAAGGAAGACCTAACAGAAAATATCTAGGATCTTAAAATGCGAAAACTAGAGACAAACAGGCTTGTTGGAGTAATCCCTGCCAAAATTGTAGAAACTAATCAGGATTATTTTGTCAAAGAAGGCTACTGTAATGCTTTTCTACCCTAATGCCTTCAGAAATTTCATAAGCATGCTTATTTCGTGTCAACCAATGGTTTCTTTCTTTCGCATGTTATCATGCTATGCAAATTATGTTTATTTAAGGTTTCATAATACCCCTACAGTATGTGAACCCTTGATTTAATGTACCGCCTTTTTTACCCCCACCAAACAGCCACTCCGGAAACTCCAATCCCATCTCCCCCGACGGCCTCAGGCTCTGATCACTACAAAATGGCACAGGGGGTTATAGCCACAGTGCCCAAGCAGCCAAGCTCCATCCTACAACCAACCATCACCAAACAAGAGGCCATCTGAGTGCACAGAGAATTGCAGATCAAGTTATTTAACTTGGTACTTTGAATATGCTGTGCTAAGTGTGGCATTCATTCTTAAAGGCATCTGGACATGGTAACACTGACATTTTTATTCACTAGCTGGTAACTTTACGTTTTTTTTGGAAAAGATACTGTGAAATTGTTCAGAATTTCCTGCTTTAAGAACTTTAGACCTAAATAACTGAGTATAAAGGTGTGCAACAATCACACTTATATATCTTTATATATATATCTTTAGTTTGCTGGATGTATGTATGTTATAGAACGAACTAGTGGTGCATATTTATACTACCCAAGAAGTCACAATAAAATTCAAAAAGTCAGAAAGGACCATATTATACAAAGGCTATGCAAGTTTTATTCTTCTTTCAAGGAGAGTTTAAATTCCATAAATGTTACAGCAGGCCTGAATGTGATCAGATGTTTGTTTTATTGTACAGTATTTTAACAGCATGCTTCTGGCTCTTATAGTACTTTTACAGTAGCCTGGTAAAATACATAACATTTTGTGCCTTGGAAATATTGTTATTTACCAAAATGCTGGTAATTATTTTATGTACGCTAAGAGTATGTGCATTTCATATTTTTCTGTTTGTGCCATACTACAATTGTAAATATAATGATTTCCTTTTTTCGTAAATGGATTTAGTCTATTTTATGTCATGATTTTAGGATTAAAAACATTTTTATCTCCTGTTCAACCCCTTAACTGGAACTATATAGTGATGTGTATGTATACATACAGTAAGAGAATGTCACACTCATTTACAGTTTTACTTATTGGTCATTTACTGCCAATTTACAATGACTGCCTTCAGGGAGAAGAGTAATTTCAAACTTGCAATGTGAACTGATATTAAATGTCAAGGCTATATTTTTACATAAAAGTGTGCTGTTGTTTCTTTCCATTCATATCTCTATAATTATCTTTTTGAATCTTATCTTTAGGTCACACAAGCTGCTATAGCCTAATAACGAGTTTTTAAGAATAGTTTAAGATTATTTATTTATTTATTGATTGTTCAGCAGTCACCTAAATTGTTATCACGTATACAGCATTTCCTTCCCAATTTTCTTCAGAAGAAATTTTTAGGCTCATAATCCTCTCCAGTCGTAAAACTTGCTTCAAAACAAGATGATAAAAGTAAGTGTACGTGGCAGAGAATGGTCAAGGATTTTTAGTGCTGGGGGTGTGTGCTTCTCAACACTGATAACAGACAATAAAACAATTCATAAAGCAGGCGCCTTTACTGATAGTTTCTCTTAAGAAATCACTGTGAAGAATGATATAACCAGATGTGCCAGTTACTGAATGAACCTCAATCACATTTATAATTTAATAAACCTGGTGTCAAGTAGAGTTCAAGATATAGCCTAATTCAAAAAATGTTATATAATAACTGTTTAACACCTAGGGTACTTGGAGGGGTCAGAATGTGACAAAGAGTTACCTCGAACCAGAGACATCTCTCTCTAAAAGGCTCTGCTCCGAACACTTGCTGTGTCTGCTGTAATTGGTCAAAAAACACATAGTCCCGCCTCAAAGCCCTCCCCATTGGTTGAGCCAATGTTGCGCTGTATAGATGCTAAAACAATCCGAGCAATGTTTTGATACCGTAATAGAATACAGATCACAGTAAATTAGTCTACAATATCCTTGTTTATAATTGCCTCAGCCAAATTATTTGGGATTTCTCAAGGTTTTATATCGGAAAATTGCACTCTTCGGCTTTAAGCGATGTCTGTCGTCATACGTCACATGATAGAGAATGACCAATGGTAGAACGGCTTCGCCCTGTACACGGAACTGATTGCGGATTTCTTAGGTAGGTTCGTTCCCATGTTCCCTGTTTGATCCCTGTTTAGTTTCACGTAAAGGGCAAACCGAATCTATTAGGATACATGTAATCATTCAGCATCCTAGAATACCAAACGCATCTTTCATATGTGTAATTATTACTGTAATTTATGAGCACTACAGGAGCGCCAAGATGATATATCATTGATTTAACGTTAGCTGTGGTTCTGACATCAGATATTAAATGTTTGTTTTTTTTCTTATTAATGTAATAGTGCAGTTAATGTTTAAGCATGTAAGTCCAACTACAATTGTTTTTCATAAAATATCTTATTTAGGAAATACAGTAGAAAATAAGACCAAGAATAATGTATTGGTCATCAAAAAGAGGTACATTGTCACTGTATAAGTATGAATCAGCAAAAATCTAGCATTTACCAACAAACATGATTGATTTTCCCACTAGTATATTGAAGGGAATTGAAAATACTTCTTAATTACCTTATATATAGCTTATACAGTTTCCAAGACGTAGTACAGTAAAATGACTTTTTTTTAAGATGAATCAACATAAAAAAAAGCTTATTTATTCCTTATTTACTGTAAATGTTCTATTGTATTTCTTTTTTGTATTATTTTAAGACATTGAGACAATTGCATATTGTCCATTTTCTTTATTAACAATTGGCCATAAACTGCTCTATGCTTGTCATTTACATTATTTTATATTTAATGAGTTTTGCATATTTCTACACACAATATTTCGATAGCCCATGGCAGACCAAAATAGTCACATTGATCTTGGCCCACCAAGGGAAGCAGTGGTAGGGGTAGGCTTCCCAGCTCCTCCCCCTCCCATCTACACCTGCACCCTGACTCCTGAACTTGTGGCCAAGGCACGAGAAGAGCTCCAGGAGAAGCCTGAATGGAGGCTCCGGGATGTCCAGGCATTACGAGATATGATACTAAAAGACCACCCCAATCTGAGGACAAGGTTAGACGATGCATTCCTGCTGCGTTTCCTCAGGGCCAGAAAGTTTGATTATGACCGGGCCCTTCAGCTGCTCTTGAATTATCATGCCAGCCGGAGAGCCTGGCCTGAGGTGTTTCGGGACCTGAAGCCCTCCACAGTGAAGCACGTCCTAGATCTGGGTTTTCTCACTGTCTTGCCCAGACCAGACCCTCATGGACGTTACATACTGTGTCTACGACCAGGTAATCCTGAAGACAAAAGTTACTGTGCATGCGTGCTTTCATGGCTAACCCTAACTTATCTTCCGGTAGACATCCAAATAGAATCAATACCAACAGCTAAGACCTTCTAGAGTAGATTTTCTTTTTTGATAACAAGCGTAAATCAGATGGATTTATTAAAAAAAACATATTCTCTGCCAGTGCTTTAAGTAGGAGAAACGAGAGGTTTCCACGGTAACAGCTGTAGATAAAGCAGCTCTGAGCTTACAAACGCTACCTTACATGCAAGGATGAGATGAAAAAGACATATTCTTCCTTCAGAAATACAGTGATAATAAAACACCCACGTCTCGGTTTAATTCTCAAACATGCATTAACCTTACATGCTCATGTTTATTCAACGAAGCCTTTTGCACAGTCGGTCAGTTTTGATATCGTGTCAGGTCTTCACAAATAAACATGTATGAGAAACACATCCCACACAAACACAGCACAATAACCTAAGACAAACTTCATTACTCAAAATAAGCTGCGTTTGTACCCGACAAGACTAACCAGGGCTGTGTTTCCCAAAAGCTTACTTACTGCAGCCCAGACCGATAAACAAACACAGACTGGAAATGAACTTTACGCCTAGGCGCGTGCGCCCTATGAAATGTCTACAGTGCATACACCCTTCAGTTGTCATTCTATATCTCCCAATAAGATTATATTAAGTAGTTTTATGGTCAAAGCAAGTTTTATGGTGAGCAAAACATATAATGCAAAAATCATTTGTCTAAAAAAATAATGTTTGGGTGAATTTAAGTTGCTTAAGTCCAGAAAATGTATATCTTAAAATATTACTATATAAAAGTCATTCAAAGATTTTGCAGCAAAAAT